>OZ007502.1:130669603-131269603 GCA_963931805.1 Microdon myrmicae | reverse complement strand
TCGATAGTGCTCTTCGGGCTGTACTGTGAAACACCTTTTTTATGGTTGCGCCAAAGAGCGTTGTAATCTCATAAAGACACCGCTGTCCCAGGCCTCTTTACAGAGTCACAATGCTGCGCCTACATACTAAAAGGCATCGTACTAAAAGGCATCTTGTTCCCTCGGGACTGACTTTGGGTTTTCTTTCGTTCGACTGGTTAACTCTTTAGGCTGGTCTCTTATTAGTCTCTGCTACTTCTTGTCTTTCTCTTTCGAGTTGGAGCAGCTTATTTTGTACTGGGCTTTAAAGTACAAGTGTCGGCCCAGCAATCCTCTGACTGCATCACATAATTAACGACATGCCTTGGCCCGAGGTGGATGTTTCTCACTTGAACGAAGCGGCAGTATAGAAAAATTGCATGTTTCGCATTCTCTTCTCGTTCTTCGCATTGTGGACAGCAACATGAACTGTCGTGTGCAAAGGGTTTAAGTGTTTTCGATACCCACCGTGCCCTGACAAGGACTACGTAAGGTGGTAGGTGCAGTTCCCGTGTGAGCCCTCTATCCGAATTTCTATGGATGGGATGAGATTAAAAGTCCATCTACCTTTTAGGCTAGTGTTCCATGTGGCCTGCTATAAATATAAGCTTCTCTTTCTTGTAGTTTTATTGTCCCCATTCCACCAGGCACCTATCCCTTGTGGCTCTGCTATTATAGATCTGACACATCTTTTCAGCTAGGACGTCTATGGGGATCGTCTTGAAACCGCAGATAGTCCCTAATGTAATCGTGAAGTAGCTTATGTGTATTGCTCTCATCATTCTTTTCAGTTGTTTTGTTTGTAGAGCTTCTACGCACACTGACGCGGGATAGACTAGTACAGATGTGACCACTCTTGACAGAATAATTCTTTTACTATATCCTGATCCACCGATGTTTGGCATACAACGGATAGGGCTACCTGTACGCCTGCGTAGTTCTTACTCGCATGTTCTACGTATGTTCTGATCTCCGATCTTAAATTTAGCATATTCCACGTGCTTTCAACTAGTTATTGGGACTGTCCCTGACTTTGTAGTCGGCTAGTTCTAGTCCGGTGGATTGTAACCAATCTTAAATTAGTCAAATTGCCCCATTAGTAGTCGCTTCTATGGCAATGCCGTCTGCCAATAATTTTCACTCCATGTGGTAGTTTTATTTATAAAATATCATCGTACTTAATATTCCACAGAAGCGGACCAATCACTTATCCTTGAGGAACTCCTGCCGAGATATCATAGAATTTTCTGCCCCGTCCGTATCATACATCAGCTTTCTAATAATGAAGTATCTTATGACCATTTTTAAGAGATAAGCCGGGGAGCCCATTCCCTCGAGGGCTCTCCTGATGGACAACCAGTTGGCACAAGTTTTTGATGTCTAATATTACCTCCGCACAACAAAGAAATTTGTTCCTCTTTTCTATCTTTTACCTTTTATTGCTTTAGCTGCTATGCCGACCACTGTTTTGATGGCGATGATGGTCGATTGCGACTTCCTGAATCCGTATTGTTAACGTTGTTTTTCTCCAGGATTTTCTCCATTGTATCCAGGAGGCATATGAGGTGATCGGACCATGGGGTATCTAGTGGTTTATTTTTTCCTTTTGGCAAGACTACTAAACATTGAATTTCCCACTTATCAAAAAATGATCTCTCTTCAAAGAATTTCTGGCCTCGGAAACAGAGAAAGGAAATATCGGTGGGGAAAGAATGAGAAAGAAACATGTCATTAGACAAACCATTCTAGATTCATGGGGGTTTGGCTGAAGAAGAATCCCTGGGCTTTATACGTTCCCTAGAAATTAATATTTGAAATGAATCGGCAGGTGCGTGGGTATGTGGGTACGTGGTGTGCAGTTACCAAGATAAGTCAATTAACGACTGGGACCATACTTGTATGCTACTAACGATGACTTCGGTAACAGTTGGTCGTTGTTCCTGGTATTTTTGCAGCTCGCGCGGAAGTTCGAAAGTTTTTCAAAACATCCACCGAGGCGTAGATTCCTGGGGGTATCATCATTACTGTATATGCGATTTAGTCCCACAAGATGTTCCATAGAGGCTTTCCAACATGTTTTCTCCAAAATGTTTTCTCTTCATGAGCCAGCTTTGTGTTAGGAGAAGGAGTAGCTCGAAACGATTTTTAGGAGATAAAGCAAAGTATTCATTTTGTCAAGGGCCTTCGGATGAGCAGTCAGTTGGCCAAATTAGAGCCGTGTTTTATGTCAGCCGTTACCATGGTGCTATATATCTTTGCTCCTCTTTACCATTTTTCTCCTTTTATTGCTTGGCTCCTATATCTGTGGATAGTCTGATGCCAACGTATGGCACGGATTCACTACACTCCCACCGAATTAAGACTGCGAAACGTTCACCAAAAAGGGCTGAATGAAATAATATGGCGGTTGGTCTCCGCAACCAGTCGGACACAGCACGGAAAATGAAACACACTGGACTGGGTGTAAATTAATCTATTGTTTATTAGTTCTTTTATTTGACGATTCTTATTTAACTCTATTTGTGTTCATGGCAAGTTGTGTTTACATGTAGTTTAAAACTCGGCACATAGTTCACAATTGAAAGTGTTTATGATTAATGTTTTTCTGTTCTCTTTTATGTGAAAATATTTAGCTTTAATTTAAACTCGGTACAAATATTTACTGAATAAAGTTAAGCAATTAACAAGGGGACCAGGTAACGTACGCAGCACTCATTTTAAACTTCCGCTTAAATTATAACTCGCGCAGCAGACACACTTTGCTTTACACACGGGGGCGTGCACACCCCCATGTGATGGCGGCGGCTATAAGGCGACTCTTGACGTGCGCGCACTGATGGTTGAATGACGACTGACTGAAGGAATGCAAGAATCCATTCGGGGTGTCGTAGCAGTGGAGTCATTGATAAGTAAACTCGCTGCCACTTACTAGGAACATGGGGACGGGTTGCTATGCATACATAGAGAATTTTGTTTCAGGGAATTTCTGCCGTACAAGGTGAGTTAGATTCCTCTGTTGCTGTGTGTACGTAGAAATCGGCTTCGGAGACATAAGCAAGTATGGGCATGGGTTGTCGGTTAGACAAAGGAACATGGGCCTTGATCGTCGCGATGGTTGTTTCGTGGAAGTGCAACGCTTCGTGCTGATGACTTACCAGTAAGGAGAATTGGTGTTATTTCAAATGGTTTAGGCAGGATGGGAACTGAAATGGTTTTTTGGGAAAACTGAATGCTGCTTGGTTGCAAGCGAGAAAAATAGTTTAAGTAGGAAGTGAGCCGGAATGGTTTTCGGGGAAAATTAAATGCTGGTTGGTTGCAAGCGAGAAAAATAGTTTAAGTAGGAAGTGATCTGGAATGGTTTTCGGGGAAAACTAAATGCTGCTTGGCTGCACGCGAGAAAAATGGTTTAAGTAGAATGGGAGCACACAAAAATGTATTTTATGCAGGTTTTGAAATGAATTCTGTTGCGGGTTTTGAAAATGTATTCTATAGCAGATTTGGGAATGGTTGCTGTTGCAGATTGGGAAATGTATTCTTTGCAAGTTTTGGCGCTGTTAGTGGTCAAAATTAGGTAGGAATTGTGGGTTCGTTCTTCATGTGATATAGAGAACCCTCACATATCTCCACTGTTTTGATAGCGTTGATGCTCAATGGCGACTTGCTGATAGTGCAATGACCCCCCGTGGTGTTCCACTAAAATGGACAATCTATCATAAATAAATTCTCCAATATTTTTCCCGTGTGCATACTCATACATGTATGTTTATTTGAAACATCTTGCTTTAGTCTGTTGTATGGTCAAAACATGTTCTTGAAGGCCAGCTCTTCCTCCAGACTATTGCCTTCTTCGATGTGTTTTGTAGAATACAATTATTTCATCCGTCCACCAGCAGCATGAATGGGTATTGTGCGCCCCTCATTGTATATACCGCCTACGTTATCTGGTGAACTATTTTCTCCGTGTCTCATTCAATTGTTGTCTTGTAGACTTTTATCCTTATTTTAAAGGTCAGCTGTGTGGAGAGCCGTTTATATATTTATGATTACATATAGAACTTGTCGCGCGAGTAGGACTTTACAACTGAGCGCTCTACGCTAGCTAAAGAGGTTGCACCGCTCTGAAATTAAAACACAAAATCGACCTCTTTTTGTATTATTTTAAAGCTTGAATTATCAGGGATACTTTAAGACACGGACAATATAAATATCCTAAATACCTACGAAGCGGATATTCAAAATTACTGTGTCGCATTGGTCGAGTTTGAGCGGGTTATTTTCAGTCAGGTTTTAGAATGATTGAAAATAATGGTCGACTATTGACTTTACATATTAGCGTTGGACTTGACTGTAAATCTACTACAGCACTTCTCAATTTGCTATTCTCTCTATTCGAAAGACATTGTTTGACTTGCAGCACCACTAGAGTATCACCCTACTTACCAAAGTATAAGTGAATGTACAATCTCAAAATTTGAATCTCTAAGTAGATTTGAAGAATGAAATGCCTTTCTTTTACCAGAATAAAGTTACAATAAAATTAATATACAACCAGTTGTCTCCAACAAATGTGCAATATGTTATCGAACTTTTTTGAATTCTAAAACACTACTCCTGCTGATCTGCTGATTTAGGTAAAGCGATTACCAATTGAAATCGACAAATTTCTCATTAAATTGTTATTTATTCACACATCATGGTTCGGGCCGCTGGCATATCCGAATCGATTATGTAGAAAGATTGCGACGAATCTTTACAAAGAACAAAGAACGAGCACTCCCTCATTATTATCAATTCACGTCGAAGCCTTGATCTGCGTCATATTTCTGTATGCGAGCAGTTCCAAATGCATTCATCATCGATCCAGCGATTCATGAATTGGCGCCAACGCATCCAAATCGCCCAAAAACAACAAAAACAATTCAAAAGTCGTTTTAATATTTTTATTCAACGTAGCGGGACGAAGAAGATATTTGAAAACCAGTTCTAAACGATTTCTGACATACGAGATTTAATTATAGTCAATAAATTGTAATTTTTTCATGTTGAATTAATCAGCTGAAAGAACTCGACACTCACTTGAAATCCGAAATCAATTACACAGGCAGTCTAATGAAAACTAGTTCTACCACTTTGCGTACACTTTGTAACGGAGTGTCTTTGAATACGAGTATCCCCAGCTCATAACCCGATTTGAAAGTGACCTAAATTCTATGCAATTATTCATATACTGGGTAACCTATAACCTTTTTAGCACATAACTTATCAACGATGCCTTGGCGTACACAACAAATTAAAATAATGACAAGCAAACTGGTATTTGGGCACCCAAACGCTAGACCAAGTTTCGAAATTTGACTTGTCGAAATCCAATTAATGCAATCACTTTATATGTACAACATATATACGTTCCTCAACATAATACATGTCCTTTGTATACATGCTGCCTCTATATCGGCAACTTGAACTTTAATGGATCTCATAGGATCATCTGCCGCTATTAAGACGCGTAATAATATTTTCACGAAGAACTTGAGGTTCTCTCCTCAACTCGTTTGTTGGTTGAACATCTCATCGCTTTTGTGCCTTGAAACTTATTATTTTTATTTTTGTTTTTATTTAATGTTTTGGTTTTTATATACTTTTTATAGTTTCGTTTTGCTCTTTTTGTTTTTACTGTGTTGTTGTTTGCGCTTTGGTTTTTCGGCAAAATCAGTCGGTGTTAGTTGGAGTAGCTGCACGTAATTATCTGCTAACTTTCAGTCAGTTTAATATTTATGATGGAATGAGCCAACAGCAGAGAACAACAACAAGCACCCAGTAAACAACAAGCAGAAAGCAGCTAACAGCGAACACCATTAACGTTTTTCGAAACTCCACTCAGCTAAATGAACTTTTTCGCGTTCTTAATGAGTTTTGTGTGTGAGCGGGTTTTTAATTTCGGCTCGTACCTTTTTCCAAGGAAGAGAAAATTAAAAAGAACCTTCACCAATGCCTACCATGAACATCATTATGATATATGGAGTTATCTTCATCGCTCAGCCACAGTCAATCTGAATTTGTTAGCTCGACCAAACAATTTATCTTCAAACAGTTCCCACGCCAGTGTCTCTACCTTTTTAACTGGAGGTGGAGAAATGAAAAAAAAAAAAACAGTTAAAAAAAGCAATAACAATATTATCATAAAGGAAATGATATTGCAATAGGATTAAACGAATTTCTGAAACCTAGTCTTAATATATTTAAATATCGTATTTAGTTGTTTCACTAACAGTTTCCACACTTTCCATGAAGAGCACATGCATTCGCGCAGGGACACACCCTTTTAGACACGCAACTATTTCAAGTAGACCTCAATCAAGCTATCCATTTGTGCCATTCCATTCAACGGACTGCCAGTTTTGTCCTGGTTTTTTCCTCCCTTTGCTTTTTCATGTTTTCCTTGTTACTGCAAATTTCACCACCACATAGTGAGGTCATTTAAAAGTGGGAGTTTAATTAAAACTGACGAGAAGCTAATAGCTGGGAGCGGAGCGCCAATTGAAGGAAATCCCTTTGAACACCAAATTATAGCAGTAACACAGACGGCGGCCTGCAAATACTACCAACAAAATTATTCACTGGGTTGAAATTCAAGTGGAATAACTAAATTTAAATAAATTGAGAACTTTCTGGTTTTAGAGATGTCTAAAATCTTGAATAATGATTTTACAGCGAAAGCGCGATATGCCTCTTAAAAACACCATCCAGTTTAATAAGTATAGTTAAAGGTGCTCTTTATTGAAATCGTGTTTTTTTTTCTCTTAATAATGTCTAAAGAGTTTTGGTACATGTTAAAACGGTAACATCCTATAGTTGTTACGGAAAGTCTATGGGGGTTATCTATATTACATGGTGTACCAACACACAATTTCAACCACAATTTCCGCATTATTTCGACCGCTAACAGCGCGTCACATCAAGCCCTATCCCACCGTTCATGCTATTCACCCGGAATATCATATTTTCCAAATGGACGCATAGCTGAATTCAGTCTTCTATGCAGATAATGCATACTTGAATTCAGCTACCTTTTTGCCATACGGCAACTTCATTTTTGCTAGCCCATGAGATTTCCATCGGAAATCACATCATGTCGGTTAGCAACAACAAGTCGAAGCAGACGACACTGTTGCATATTCATGCAACCGCTGGGGAAGTTATCAAAATATTTAATTAGTTCTCACGATAAATTACTCTAGCCAATTTGGCGTCACTTCGGCCTTTTCGCAGATCATCCATTCGCTTGGGATCAATGATCTCTTTTCGCAGATGAATAGCACCGGCCACATTTCCCCTCCTCCATAATTCTGTCTCTCACCAGTTCAATGCACTCTGAGATCACCACAAT
The DNA here is from genome assembly GCA_963931805.1 of Microdon myrmicae. Classification (NCBI taxonomy): domain Eukaryota; kingdom Metazoa; phylum Arthropoda; class Insecta; order Diptera; family Syrphidae; genus Microdon; species Microdon myrmicae. The sequence continues at coordinate 131,262,198 of OZ007502.1, read as the reverse complement.
CACCGCATTAGGTCAGTGGATCATTCTTAGACGCTGCATTAATACACACACACCAAGCCAGATCAACCCCGGGTTATTGTGCTTTCCTTTTGATTTATTCATCCTTTCTACGCCCATCGACGTCGAACGAGTACGCGAGTACTTATCCACCTCGATGAACGTGGGGACTTGAAGGATGCACAAAAGAGCACGATTACCATTGGCTGATCGTTGTGCAAAAGCAGAAATCTCTATTTCTATCCCTATTTCTAGTCAGTAGCTAGTAATTACTCAACCATCTTAGGAGCAAGTCACGCCGCGTTACAGTCGATGTAAAAAAGTCAATTTTAAACCACCGGGGTGCTCATACAAGTGTCAGAGTACCAAATTCAATTAAATTACCAACAATTTAACCTCTGTCAAGGAAACATCGCGACTCTGTATTCGGCCCGATTAATATTAACTTTGATAATAAAACTAAATAAAAATTTGCTACATCCATTCAACTGGAACCTCTGCAACGGAGGAATTTTGACGAATTCTCGGATGATACCAGTAGACACGTGCGCTCGCGATCTGGAGCAAGTTAAAAATATAAAAATAAAGTCGATCAAATTGTGAATATGTATATATAAATTAAGGATATAAATGTAAGAAATTTAACAGTGTGCGTGCTCGAAAATAAAAGTAAAGCCTATCCCCAGTAAAGCCAGTGCGTTTTATTTATCGTCTCTCCTCTTGGTGACAATTTTCGGAGACTTAATCGTCGGGGATCTAAGTGAAGCCGTGCCATACGTTGGCGACAATACTTTAAACCCACAAGTCTGAATGGTGATTTTATAGCTAAAGTCCAATTATCTAATAACATTTTATCTGAACCTACTTCTGATTTAAATTGATTTTCTCAAAATAATCTATAAAGAATATTTTCAAAAGGTTAAAATAGTAATTTTATAGGAAAATTCTAATTTAGTTGTCAAATGCATTTTTATAACACAAGTCTATATACACCTTACGTAAACGTATTTCTAATTGTAATTTGTTTTTTTTTTTTTAATAATCACTGAAGAGTCTATAAAAATTAAAATAATATAGATTTTATAGCAAAAATCGAATTCAGCTATCAATTGCAGTTTGATGGCTCAATTCTGTTAACATCTTATAGTATAAACATATTTCTGATTCAAGTCGCTATTTTTAATAATCTCTAAAGAATTTTTAGGACAAATATGCGAATTTGAATGTGTGATCTAATTATTCAATGCAATTTTTATAGCCAAATTCGGTTGACATTTTACATAAATGTGCTTATGGTTAAACATGCTCTTAATTGAAATAACTTTTTGATTAAACTATTTCCTAATTCAAATGACTTTTTTCTTAATAATCTCTAAAGAGTGTTTACAAAAAATTAGGTTTATTTTTTAAAGCAAATCTGCAACTTGGTGGTCAAATACAATTGTACAGCAAAATTCCGATGATATATGACATACGTTTGCTTCTAGTTAAACATTTTGCTCTTCTCTTAATACTCTCTAAGGAATTTTTACTTACTTACCTGTCCTCCAACCGGAGTGTAGTGTTCGTCTTCATCTCTTCCTATTTGGATTTATTGTCACCCTAATGTTTTTGTTCTAAATGACCCGCTACAGGAGGCGTGGTCTTCTTCATTGTCTTGCAGCAAACCAGTTTTACAACGAATGACATTTTCAAAAGTAACATTGTAGTTTTCTAATTCACAGACAAGGTTCTTCTTTTAAGCTTTTTGACTGATAATCATTAATTGAACTTTGCGTAAAGCCTTACTATTTATTTTTTCTTTAGTACTTTGTATTTCCCCAACTATTATAGGTTAATACATTACTCACTACGCAGGCTGTTTACGTATAGCCGACAATTGTTAAACCAGTCGATTCTATATACGATTGAGTTGGTCAACATTGAGTTGCCATTAATTGTATTTTAAAGACGTATCAAACTTCAATTCACGTCCGGCATCAACATGCTAAAGTTAATATTCTCATCACTAACGATGATTGCTTAAGTGCGGCGATAGTTTCTTTCCTAACCGTTTTAATATGGTGTCAAAAATATCGGATAATAATAATAAATAGTTCATGTCCTTGTTCACTGTCACTCTGTTTGACGTTTAGGTATGAAATGTTTATGTTTATTACGACATACTTGGACTTGGTTGGACAACTCAGTTTGTCGTAGGGGTGACCCTTCTGCCAATTTACTATATAGCGTTTGGGATGATGGTGAAGAACGTGTGATTCGAACTGACGCTATGAAAGTTCGAATCACAAAAAATTGAACCAAAGCGCAACCTATCAGGCCACCGCAGTGTGTATCTGTTAGAATCGCCACACTACTCCCTCCTCAGTAACTTTGTTACGATCAGCTTCGTGTGCGAACGACGGAGCGAACGAGAGAACGTCGGAGCAAGCGTGTGTGCCTATGCTCTATGCGGAAGTCATGATCGTGTCGTGAAGTTCTGTTTACTATGGGAAAGTGTGTGCTGTGTGTACAGATCACGTCGGTATGTCACCAATTATAGCGTTTGGGATGATAGTGAAGAACGTGTGATTCGAACTGACGCTATGACAGTTATAATCACCAAAAATTGAACCAAAGCGCAACCCATCAGGCCACCGCCGTGTGTATCTGTTAGAATCGCCACAACTATATATTGAGAAAAATATGGAATGGTCACCTTCACTTTTGTTTAGTAGTATTTTGCTAGGATTGTTTGGCGCTGTTCATTTTAGGGATGCGTTTTTCTAGTGAACAATCCAGCAACTGTGTAACGGAGATCCACTCGCTTCTTTCTAACCTCTCTGTCTTCACCATCCTTTCCCAAAGCTCATGAACACCCTTTATCTTTTCATATTATAAGAATGTTAACAATCTCTTTAGAGCAAGGATCGCCAACCTTATGTAAACCTTGACTGAAATTTTGACATCGACAGATCCTGAAATTTAAGTTTAAGAGTGCATATGTATTAAAATACAAAATTGTATTGACCTTTCTGAAAAACCCTTCATATTTATTGTTAGACTCTCGCAAGATTATACGATTCAGTCTTTTACTATTCATTCTTATACTACTCACCCTTATAATGTTCACTGTTATTTTATTCCTTGTTAAACTATTCACCATTAAGCCGGCCACTTATTTACTGTTGATGTTTATTCCATTTATTCGTGTACTATTAACCCGTATACCATTCACTTTTCTTCCATTAACTCATATACGTTTCAGTCTTATATAATTCATCATCATCATCATCATCGGCACTACAACCGGGATCCGGTCTTGGCCTTATTTAGCAAGTCTCTCCACCGGTATCCGGTCCTTATCCGAGACTTGTTAAATTGTCCATAATAATTTGTTTTTCCGGCAAGGTTATTACCCTTGCGCCACTTATATAATTCACTCCAATACAATTCATCATCATCATCATCATCATCGGTCTCGAAGCTTGTTAAATTTTCCATAATAATTTATTTTTACGGGCAAGGTAAGCCCAAACATTTTTATAACATTTACTTGCTTATGGAAAAAAATACACAATGCATTTACTATTCGCTCACCGAAATATTGTTTTTATTTCTCGGTTAGTAATACGCCATTCACGAGTGCCAAGAGACGATTGATTCTTATGTCACTAATATTATGATTATATTAATATGATACCGTACATATATACTGCCATCATGATTCAGTGATATTCCGCTCAGTATATACTAAGGTTTCTTATACTATTAACTCTTATACTGCAAGCTTTTATATGGGTAGTTCTTATACTGCGAACTCTTGTACTGTAAACGTTTATACTCTCAACTCTTATACTGCAAACTCTTATTTACATTATACAATATTTTTAATGTTGCATAAGTATGCTACTAAACCACTAATTTTCGACACTACTCTACTTCGGCTGATCGAGTTTGTGTCCGAACAGTGCGTTTACATTAACTTTTAGTTGATTCAAAAACCTTTGATTGATTGATTGGTCGTTAGACGTGTTGGTGCAAATAGCACCGTTTTCCCGTGAAGGGTTTCATATATATATATATATATATATTCCTATTTACTTTTCTGAGGAAAAGCGAGCCTATAGTGCTGTGTCAATAACTTGTAAAATTATTTTTTAACAACCATTTCATAAAATGCTGTCGAAAAAAATTGGCCGCATTGTTCACGTACTAATGATTCAGTTTTATTTAGAGTAAAATCCCGGTGTGTAATATTGAAGTCATTGTTAGTCAATTCATTTAAGGAATAGGAAGAGATTTTGAATGAGTCCAGGATTGCCCCATTGGATACATATTTGTATATATTGTAGCGAGCTTAGGGTTCGCTGGATTAATTATGTTAAAATAAATAAGAGCCGTTAAATCGATACAACACTTTATTAGTCCGTAATACAACCGTTGCTTTTTACCGTACACATAATGATTTCTTTCTAAACACTTTCTACTTCTTACTCGAGACTTTCGGTTCCGCACGTATCGCTTGCTTCACTGCCTTACTTATGACTCCTCTCCATGGTCTGTGTGCGACGTATTTATACCATTCCCTCATTCTGATTCGGCGTTTCGTTTCCGCCCGTTCCATAATCTCGACTTTTCTATTCCAGTTTTCCAGTACTTCCTAAAATAATCTAGTACTTTGTTTCGGACTTTCTCGAAGATTCCAGTACTGATTGTCATATGCGTCACACTACCCTCCGCCTAGATTAGTTCGTCCCGAACTAAGTTCACTGGTCTCCCGGGCCAACAAAAGCCGCCAGCCGGTCGCGATGCACCACTTTCATCTTGGCATTCGGCGGTGGAAGTTCTTGACCTTCTTCCAAATTTTCTACTGCTCTCCTTTTCGCGTCGGCTCTAGCCTGCCGCCATTTTTCCTTTTCCTGACGACGGAATTCCTCTTGCATTTTAGGGATCTCATGCGAATAGTATAAGAGAAAATGCATGTGCACACCCTTAAGTTCTTCCGGAGTTTGCACATCACGTAAACGGTCTAGATCTTCATCTTTAATTATACGCATATCATCTGGTATTGGAGCATCTGTCGATTTCATAACCGTATCCAACTGGTAGTTCCGCATCTTTTCAAATTACTGGATCGGTTTGTTCTTTGGAGCTGACAGTGAACACCAACGTGCGTCGTAGTAATAGACTTTCCATAGATCGTCGCACGTTAATTCTGGTTTCACGTGTTCTTCTCTATAGAACGCAATGAACGGCACCTCTAGCTGTTGATTACGCCTACAATCTAGGGCTTGCTTGATCTTTCCCCCCGTATGTGGTGGCTTACAATAGCGGTCTCGACCTCCAACATCCGTTGATCTCTCTTGTTCGGAAACAGTTGATTTACAAAACGCCTCTTTGTAATTCCATTCAGCTTCATCTTGTAGCTCGTTGGGTCCCTCGCGAACAGGCGTAACCGGAACTTCGCGTAATTGCATTTGCTCAGGAATATCCGTTTTACGGATTTCATTGTCCAAATCCGTAAAGTGACCCCTTTCCAATTCATCATTGAAATGTTTTACCGCCTCAGTTTCCCTGTGACTACGTTCAGAGCAGCGTTCAACATCGTCTTCGTCGTCGAATAGCTGTTCGTCTATAGCCTCACGTGCTGAACCTTCATCGACGTGCTGTTCCTCTCCATCACTTTCTTCATCCTGTGTACGACGCAGACGCTTGGAACGCTTTCTGCCTTCGACTTTCAAACCAAGATTCTCTTCAATAAGGTCACAGTCGTCGTCTTCCAGTCGGTCGTCCAACTCGTCATCATCATTGTAAATCCGTTTCAGGGAACGGCCTGAAGCAACAGTGTCTTCATCATCACTGACGTCCTCTTCAATCGGGTTATCATCGATGAAATCCTTCAGTTCTTCACGTAACACATCATCGTCATTTTCCTCCTCTTCCTCACTGCTATCGGCCATAGCTTTGCTCTTCCTGAGTTTCTTCATTTCATGTGGCTCCAATTCCTCCTCATCCTCAGCTTCTTCGGCTTCCGAGTCCCAGAATTCTTTCATACACTGCCTTTGGGCATCCAATTTCGCATTAACCTCTGCAGCTCGCGCATCCAATTTTGCCTTAAACTCTGCAGCTCGCGCGTCTAATTTTACAGCTCGCGCATCCAATTTTGCAGCTTGCGCATCCAATTTTGAATTAACGTCTGCAGCCCACGCATCCAATTTTGCAGCTCGCGCGTCCAATTTTGAGTTAATATCGATAGCTTGCGCGTCCAATTTTGCCATCATAATCCTGAACATCTCCGAAATGTCCAACGGTTGCGAACTCTTCTCCGAATGTCGATCTGCCATCGTCACAATACACTTCCACAGACTTATTTATTTCACCAATAATTAATCCCACTTCTGACACCAATTGTAGCGAGCTTAGGGTTCGCTGGATTAATTATGTTAAAATAAATAAGAGCCGTTTAATCGATACAACACTTTATTAGTCCGTAATACAACCGTTGCTTTTTACCGTACACATAATGATTTCTTTCTAAACACTTTCTACTTCTTACTCGAGACTTTCGGTTCCGCACGTATCGCTTGCTTCACTGCCTTACTTATGACTCCTCTCCATGGTCTGTGTGCGACGTATTTATACCGTTCCCTCATTCTGATTCGGCGTTTCGTTTCCGTCCGTTCCATAATCTTGACTTTTCTATTCCAGTTTTCCAGTAGTTCCTAAAATAATCTAGTACTTTGTTTCGGACTTTCTCGAAGATTCCAGTACTGATTATCATATGCGTCACAATATGTATAATCCAATACAATATCATTTCATTTATATTTTTCAGATCGAATTCCTGTTCTCTAGACTTGTGGCGGTTCCGCCAAACCCCACGGTTCACTTACCTGAAAATCCCCCATAACTTCCACCCAATCTCATAACTTCACTAATGCAATCGCATTAGCACCTTAAATGCTCCACGCATTAAAGAGATCAAATCTTTAATCTAAAAGTCCCTGGAAAAGAAAAATTACCTTGCATGCATCTCTTCGCATACAATTCTCTGTAAGATTTCTTTCTTACCTTATCAGGAATCCTAAACCAATTTGGCACTTCGGTGCCAGGCAGATTCCCCCAGACGAATTCCTAATAACAAAGGATTTGGGATTACGTACTATGTAACCTTCACCAGGGACCATAAACATTGCGCTGTCTATTTGTCAGCTTCGCCATGTGTATGATAAATCTCTTAACGTACACATTGGCCGGCGACCTTTTTCTCCCAGAAATAAAATACCCAAGAAGCTGCATTCAATTAGCGCAATCGACGCTGAAGCCAATTTCCTTAACTCGCACCAAGTGCAAACAAAAGAACGCTGTTCCTCCATAGGCTTCCTGGCGATACCATAAACAATCGATATCTTTAATGGTATCCTAAATGCATTTTTCATTTAACGAGTGGCGGCTATTTACCCGGCTGGCCCTCATTACCGAACGATGCATTAGGTCGCTTCTTCCTTTGTCCTTGCCGCCTGTCTGCTTCGTTAATCCATTGCCTTCGCGCACGTGTAAACACCACAGATCTGAACGATCACACACACACCACCATGATCTCCATTACGAGATCTGGTTTTCCGTTCCACCAAGAGAGACTTGTTGTATTCCAGAATACTACCCTTTATTAAATTTAACACTGAATCTTCTTACACATCCTTAAAAACTTCCCTTAACATATATTACATTCTCACTTAATACATACCATTCATAAACATTCACAATATTGCCAGTTACAGCACATTTAATAACATGCCCCTTTTCATAACTTGCCCCTTTTTATTTCAAAACAGGGCACTTTGATCTTCGTTCAAATTTTATTCAATTTAAAAGTCACAGAAACTAAAGGAATACTTTGAGAAAATTTGTTTTGTTCATATTATAATTTACAGTAAATTAGAACACAATGTTCTATAAGTAGAGAACAAATTCAATTGTGAAATCAGTTGAGTTCGAGTTGAGAAGCAGTTCAAGTAGTTTCACTTTGAGTATTGTTGGAGTTTTGAGTTTGTGTAATACACAGTGAGAGAGAAGTAGTTGAGATTGATTAAGATAAGATTAAGAAGACAACAAATAAACAAAAAGAACTAAATATAAATAAACATTTCTCATCGTGACTAAACTACTTAAATAAAAAGAGTTTAAATTAAAATAATCCATATTCTAAAATATAAGCCGGGCGTCAACAGACTTTACTTTCTCTCTCAAGGAAAATGCACCCAAAAATTTCCCTTGTTAGCGAATCAGCTCCTCACGCGCTGATTATCGCTGAGTCAAATTACATCCGTCGACTACGCTGGTCGCGCGATCTTCCGCTCTCCTTCGCGCGGCGGAGAAGCGTATATATACAGAAGCCGAGTCGTGAAAGAGGTGTTTCACCGTGTTTTAAAACTTATAAAAATCAAAGTGAAGTATTAAAACACTAACATATTTAATGATGGCTGAGAACAAAGTGGTTTTTATTAAGGGAATTATCCTTCACAATTTTAATAACGAAAGTGAAATAAACTAAAAATTAATTAAGAACAACTTGTGGTTTTACTTACTCCTGGTGTGGACGTTGCGTCATCGAGATCTGTTTGTGTTTTTCCAGTTTACCTTCCCGCGGAACTTTGTCTTTGTGATGCTCGTGGAAGGAAGTGAACCGAGTGCCCGTGCCTGGCACAATACTTCCTTCCCCACAGACTTATAAAGGGAAAGGATATCGATCAATCGGCATATTATTCGACTGCGAAAATTTGTTTGCAAAATTTGCATCATAGCACGAGCTGTGTGTGATGTCACAGTATATTTGGAAGCAAGCCTCCAGCATCTTCATAGAAATAAGCCCAATGATTTCATCGACGCAAATGGTGCACCAAGGAATTGCTCTGCGATCCACAAAAAGGTAGTAGTTTACAATTGAGGGTTGTCAACGCCTCAATATCGACTATTCTGCTAAGGTTGAGATTAGCTTCATCGCTGATAATTATCTAAACAAAAACAACCACGACAAACAATTGTTTAACTAAAATGTTTTAATAATTCCAACACGTTGTTGCGAAGTAAGCTACCCTAGTAAGTGAATGGCACCCTGTATTTCTTTCAATTGAATGTGGTTAAGCATAGTATTTAAAAAATATTTTTTAAAGCAATGGGTTGCAGGTATACAGAATAAAACCATTGCGAAACTCACTCCTTTCTGTCTACCTTTTTCCTAATTTTTCGAAGTTCCAAATCTTCACTCACCCTAGTCGATCTTCATACCTACGCAATATCTTTATATCTATAAGTGTATTACTAGTTCTTTTGTGGTGCGCACTTAACAAAAAAGAAATAAAAATAACATCATAGATTACATTACCATTAAAATAAATTCGGATACAGATTCAAACGTGCGTTGAATGTTCCATTAAATTTAGTGCAAGTGCTGTTTTCTTCTTACATAATAACACTTAGTAATAAAAATGATAAACAGAAATCAGATGGAGAAATAAAGCATTGAACACATTTACGATGTTGTTATTAAACGATCCACGAAGTTTTATAGCACAATATGGCTGCAAGGTTTGGCATAAGACGGTATCGTGTTTTACCACAATCTTTAGTCGGATGCAATAAAATTTATCAGAGATCACTCTACGCGCAAACCGGTATGAAAAAGGTACAAATTCTATAGTTACTCAATATTTGCTCCCGATTGCCGACGGAAACGATACGATGTACCTGTATCAAGAGTGTCAATTGCATGCTTGGCTTCACATATAATCGTTATAGCGATAGGTTTGTAATACATACCTCGGTTCGCATGCACATAAATATAAAATGGCATTCATGCAAACCTATCTGTAGCGTTACATGCGTCCAAATGATATTTACATGCACCTCTTATAAAAATGTTTAGCAGTAACTGCCACTTTATTTGTGCGTTATAACGAGGGAGAACTTTTTTGTTGATTTCTCTAAATAGAATAAGTAATGCGGCAAACCGCAACCCACAACGAAACGTTCGCTTAATGATACCTCTGTAGACAAATGAAATACTCGTATTTTCCGATGCGCTCTCCCTTATACGTTCTTCACAGGTTAGTGCAAGGGGCAATAATAGACGCCTTGAAAGAACTGGAAATCAGGGAACACGTCTACATGTTTATGGCGTAGTATTCTAGTCAGGTCAACCTGGTTAACCATAAAAATGGAAATTGATTAATTTAGGTTTATAATTTCTGCTTAGTTATGAAGCATGTGTGATGTTTAATCCGAAGCAAAATCAATTCCATTGATTTTGGCCTTAGAAATATCAGGCATTTATCTGATTACTTACATAAATATACCGGCATCACAAGAGTCTTCGTGAAATTGAATGTTTCTCATCGAATAAATATATACAATTGACGATATATAATTTTTTGTATCCATTGTTGGATTATAATTATATGCGAAAAAGAATCATCACTGGAAGGATTTCTTTGGTTTACAGAAGCAATTCAGAAGAATGACAATAGAGATTCGAGAAATTATGTTTCATTAATCAAGTTCTAAGGTTTTCTAATGTATAATATTCTTCTGGGAGTTTTTATGTACATATTCCATTTTACATTAAAATGCTTATATTGAATGAATGCAATATCCCTTTGTATAAATGCTTAATAATATTTCAATTAAATTCTACGTAACCATATTTTAATATATCTTCCTGCATACTGAAGGCAATCTCCATGTCGCAATATATTAGTTTGGGAAAAAAGAAATCCCTTATTATTACGTTTCTTTCAAGACTTTATTTAATATGGTTCAGATTGTTCGATTTGGATCGATGGACAATTTTCAATCATCTTTCTCTCATTGAAGTCTTGATTCCAGTTGGCAAAAAACTGAACTAACCGTTTTTCACAATCCTCTTTTTATATAAATTTTTATTACTGAAGAATTTTCGCAATGATAAAAAAGAATGCTTGTCGCATGCTGTTAGGCCCGTCTATTGGATTGATGCTTCAAATCTTACTAAACAAGCTCCTGTATCAATCTGGTAGAGATGTGTCTTTAATACCAGAACGGAATCGTCGAATACAAAATTGCCCATAATTGGCCGCGACGAAATCATAAATACCATTCAGAATTTCCGGCGATTTGTTTGCATTTTCAATTAAACTCTACATAATCATTTAAGTTGTAAAATCGATTGAATTTTATATATGTAAACTTCCGTAGTTTGCAACCTATTACTAACAACTGAATCGATCAATTAAAAAACTGTCTCGGAATTTTACTTAGTATGTTATGTCAGTTTTCCAATAAGCACATGTTTGAATTATCGTGAGCAATACTTTCCGAAATGTGTATTTCTACAGCGAAAATACATGGGTGGCCTGAAAAGTTTCCGCCCACAACGTAAGGATAGCAGCACTCGTGAATGTAGCTAGTGAATGTAGTTGTGCATCTTTTGCCAGTTACTCACCAAAATTTCAGCCATTTTGGACTAGTAGGTTTTATTTGACAGTCGTTTGAGTGAGTCGATGTTTTTTGTTTTTTTTTGAGCCGGCGTTTTCTCTTATTGACGAGTGGCGCTGTCTTCACGTTGAGGTCGGAACCTTTTCAGCCCATCCTCGTATAATGGACTTTTCTTTCCGATCTAATATTTGGTCCCAATCACCATCGTTAATATGCTTGCCATAAATATCTGACCGCCTCGATATTTAATTTGTGGCATTTTCTAGTACCCGTTTCTATGAAAATGTCTGATCTATTGCTGATCCTTCGATTTTGTCGCATTCAATTCAACGACGGTGATATCTTTTCAGGCGTGATCCTTAAGCTACCACTAATAAGACTGGGGTTAATTTTCATTCGGTCCCATAATATAATATAGTTCGGTTCTTTTAGCTTCCTTCCCCTTGCGAGTGTTTCCCGAGCGTTACAACATGCAACTGGTGAAAAGAAATGCAACAGTTATTTGGTGGATTCTCGGGGCGCCGACTCACCTCTCCCGAGAGTAGTGTAATAAAAATAGCGGAATCCTCTTTTGATCTTTCGAAGCTGAGTCCATTGGCATTAATTTTGTTTGTCCTACCACTCTGCGAACACGACAAAAGATGAAGATGCAGGACAATGTAAGAAAGTCCACAACCGCGATCTGGAAGAGCTATACTACAAACCGACAATAATGGGAAACATCAGGTCGCAAAGATTAAGATGGGCTGGCCATGTAGCGAGAATGGGCAACGACAAAACCGTACGTAGAATTCTTGACGGAAGACCAACGGTAATGAGACCGGTATGAAAGCCGCGACGAAGATGGGAGGACAATGTAAACCGTGAGTTTGAGGAGGTCGGATCAGATGGGGGAGCGGGAAAGTGCACAGTAAGGTCACGAACTTTCACGTTCCAACAGGCCAATAAATAGTAGTAGTATACTTACAAAAAGGCAAGTGAATTGCGGAGGCCCGCAAGAAAATATATATCGATATCTTGACCAGACGGAACGCACATAAATAGCTTGTCAAGCGCCTTTCCAGAGCTATGAGCCTCAAAGATGGGCCCTGAAGCGGTCGGCGGAACTAGGTTGATTCGAGCGATGTGAAGGTACTAGTCAAAAAAGCAAACTGATCGAGAAGTTGGAGACCTTCTTAAAAAAGAACATAAAACTGTTTAAGACAGTCAGCAACCTGTTTACATTTCTTGCCTCGATGGCGTTCCACACATTTTATCAGAGGGAAATTGGCTAAACTGCATCTTTACCTGCAATTCCCTTCTTAAACGGTACGAAAACGATCCGTTTCTTAAGCAACTAAAACTAGTGTTGACAATAAAAACTTATGGTGATATATTGCGTGATGTATACCCGCCTGTCACGCGGGATTCTGGGGTTTAATTCCCCGTCAGGGAGCCTCTGGCGCAAGACTAATAACCTTGCCCGGAAAAAAAAATCATTATGGAAACTTTAACAAGCCTCAGGACGTCGTTTTTGTGACTCGTTCAGTTCATTGAGTACCCACTTATCGAGTTTCTTTACCTTTCCTATGAGAAAAAGATGTCGACTTATTGTCATTGAGGATACTCCCATGCTTTGTGCAATCCCCCGCACCGAATTCGTTGGGACCGCATCCGCCGTTCCTCTTAAAACATCGTCGTCAACTAACATTTCCGACTTCCCACGTGGTTCATTTTCGAGGCTGAAATCTCCAGAACGGAACTTTCCAAACCAACGTTGTATAGTGCGTTCGTTTACCGCTACATCCTCAAATGTGTCATTAATGTTTTTCATTGCCAATGACACATTATGACCCATTTTAAATTCATAAAGGAAGAGGATTCCAATTTGAACTGCCGACAGCATGGTAAACAATTCCTAAAAAAAAATTGTACTTGTAACGAAACCTAAATTTCTCACACGTCAAGTATATGTACTTTACTATATAAAAAAGAAAATTTAACGTTTTTGCACAGAGCTTACATAGACTTAGCTTTTCTAGAATTAGGGTAGTATAAGATTTAAGTTAAGTTAAGTTAAGTACTTTTACATAAAATTAAAAAAAAAAAAAAAATAGGTAAGTTAAGTAAGTTAAATTTTAAGAAAAAAAAAAAGCAAAATAAATTGACACAAAGTTTTTCAAATTTTTCTTTGTCTTACAAAAAATTATAAGTACTGCCACAAAGTTCTGTCGCCGAAAGGCAAATTATACAAATGTTAAGTAATGTTTAGCTTAGAGCGTCTGCGAAGGACCAGTAAGTTATTATATAAGATAATTAAGCTAGAATTTAAGCATTTTTTGTCTAGCCTTTAATTTAGAAACTAAGAATATAAATAGAAAATAAAAAATGTTTTAAAAATGAAAATGAAAATGAATAATGAGTTTAGCTATGTGTCCTTTTGGGAAACATGTTTTGCAGGTGAATTACCGAACGGTGGGATAGGGGTTGATATGACGCGCTGAAAGCGGTCGAAATAAGGCGGAAATTGTGGGTTGGTTCTCTATGTAGTATAGAGAACCCCCACAAACCCAAAAGATGTTGGTATTTAAAACCTGGTTTGTGAGAAAAAACGATCAGTTGTCTACTGCACACAATTAATAACATTTATTCGAACATTGTGAGAGAAACACTCAGAACTGGTCAATCGTAAAATATATATTCCATAAAGAGAACGCTAGATCGCACTACTATTATCACTCACCAAAACTTAGTGCAACTAGACTGGGATGTTTTGGTGTACCTGCCGATGTTTGCACCATCAGATTACCACTTGCTCTGAACCTTGCAAAACTCCATCAACAGAAAATCACTTATCAGGCAAACGTACCTCGCCTCTAGGCCCAAGATTTTCTACGAGGTGGCAATAATGAATTTGCCGGAAAAGTAATAGGAGGGCATCATCATAAACGGATAATATATCAGTGATTAAAATTCAATTTTTGATGTAAGTCATGTAATGTTTAGCTTAGAGCGTCTGCGTAGGACCACTAAGTTATAATATATGATAATTAAGCTAAAATGTAAGCATTTTTTATCTAGCATATAATTTATAAACTAGGAATATAAAAAGAAAATAAAAAATTTTACAAAAAATAAAAAAAAAAATCATATACATATCCATAACTTGCCATTGGACGCACCTCGATGAAATTTCTACACCATTTCTTTGCACAAATGATACATTTCTGAATGACTCTTAAATTAACCAGGATCCAATGCAAAGAAAGTTTTTCCCCAGCCAAATATTCATGCATCATGCGTCAGTTTCACGGTATGTCATATGTTAATCTTGCATAATCAAAGCACGTAGAGTACAGATGTCTTCTGAAATACCAACCCATTTTGGACGACTTTCAGCGGTGAGCAAACGACGGCCACGAAGAAATTCATTAAACCTGCGATACACATTTGTCATGTGCAGCGTTTTATTGTCAAAAGTCGAATTAAGTTCTTCAATAACCTCTTGTTGAGATAATTCACTTCAATAATTGTAAAAAAAATAGTTCCAAGAAAGTGTATCTATTCAATTTTAACTCCATCGCCAACAAAATAATTAATTTTCATCCGACAAAACGTTTTGAGTAAAATATCTTCCAGAGTGGCAATTTTTAAAGGGTGCCATTTTGAAAAATATAAATAGCAACCGAAGCAGTTGTTTTGGAACTAACACTTTTACGTTCTTGTTTGCTTATCTGTTTACGTAATTCCAAAATAAAAAGTGAAATTATTTTTGCGTCATTTTAGACCTTAGAGACCGGATCTGTATGCTGATTGACGGATATGAGTGGTGCCTTCCGCCCATTAACACTTTGTTAGCCACCATATCCTTTTCACCTCACCTACCACTGATAAAAATCTTTAGTGATCTTAACTGCAAGTATCTCAGGGTAGATGACCCAAGACAGTTGGCATCAGTCACGAAGATGTATCCCCCTTTCCGTGATGGTCATTAGCGGGACATATGCATTCCTTTAGATCAGAGAATTGCTATTCAACTCCTGTAAATTTAGCAAGTCTAGTTCGAATGAGAAAATCTTCCCTCGACAGCTAACTTGAGTAGGCAAAATAAGTGCGATTAGTGCAAGACTACAGTTACAATACAATACAAAATATCAAGTTGATACCGATCAATACTTATGTCTTATTCTTATAAGTCCCCACCACCATTTTCATTTCCCGGCCTTTAATTACTTTTCATTTCCTGACTGTGTTTGTGTACATTTCTAACTTAACAGAAGGGATTATACATACAGTGCTAGACGGAAGTCCACTCTGGAAGACGCGCTTTGTTGACCGACAATTAAGAACTTGTCCATTTAGAGGAAATGGAACACGGTAAAGAAGAAGAACTTGCGAGCTACGAATACTTCCTTTAATAATTTATTTATTAGAACACTTCGGCCCCTTGTGTACAGAGCAACTGATCCATTCCAATTTTACAACATTTAATAGAACATAACTTACGCAGGTGAGTTCCAAGAACTTGAACCTGTGCCTGAAATTTTCCGGAAGCTACTTAAAGTTATTCAGTTCCCCTGTGCAATAATAAATAAAATTAGAAATTAGAAACTATAAAAGATGGGTTTATAAAAGGTGTTTAAATTATAAATTGTTGTACCGTGGTTGTCGCCTCTATGGCTTTAAGGTAATAAGGACATCTTGCGAGTGTGTGTGGGGCATTACGTTGGTATGTGCAGTTAAAATGGATCTAAACTGGGCCTGAATATAACTCATAATTACCTAATTGAGGCCAAGGCTTGACTGTGAAGTCATGACCATCTCAGTAGATCAGTAACAGGACGATAGAGAAGTGCAAATTTCTATTCAATTTAAAAAAAATAAATCTAGACTCAACCTTAGTACTTAGTCACAACTTTTTCCCACTTTTGCTCTAATTAATGATAAAAATAAATAAAAAGTGTTAAATGAGTATATTGTCTTCCTAAAACGGGACAAGACAATCAGACGTATCGCACCAATTTGTGGTTCATCTCCCGACTGCGCAAACATCCCTGCAACAGAAATCGTTCCGTTACAGAGCAAAAAAAGTGTTATAACCTGCATCTGTTCAAGAAGAACTGCAACGGTTATTTGGTGGCAACTCGGGGCGCCGTGCCCGGAAGTATATACAGTTGTGGCAAACTAATTAGAACGATACTAGAAAGTTTGTTTACAATAATTTTTTATTAAAATTCTTTGTTATAAACAGTTTGTAAAATGTTTTTTATATATGTATTTTAGTATATTAATTAAAACATAAATAATATTTACAAAAAAATAACAGAAAAACATAAAATTAAATTCAAAAGGTTTTGTAAAACAAAATTAGTTGGCTATCTAATTAGGAACGATTTGTTTCTTTTTGTATAATTTCGTTTTAAACGTAAATATTTGTTGGTAAATATAATAATTTGTTTGTAAGTAAACGGAATTATAAGTTCTTCCTTTGTTTTAAGACATTTGAACGAGATATGGGAAAGAAAAAAAGCTGGACTAAAAACGGGAGAGAAGCGATAATAAATCTTCGAAATAATGAAAGGTTGTCGTATAAAGAAATTTTAAAAAAGCTTAATTGCTCTAAAACAATGGCATTTAATGCTATAGAATATGTAGAAAAACATAAAACCACAGAACTTGTAGCAAGACGGAGAAGATCTCGTAAAACGACTGAAGCCCAGGATAGGCTAATTGTTCGAGCTGCAAAAAAAAATCCATTTATGAGTTCAAAAGAATTACGAAAGGAACTTTTCGGCGAGGACACAAATGCACTTTCAGCACGCTCTATTACAGAGCGATTGACTGAGAGCCAGCTTTTTGGAAGATGGGCTAGAAAAAAACCATTGCTATCATTAAAAAACCGAAAGGCTAGGTTAGCTTTTGCCAGGGAACATGAGAATTGGAACAAAAATATTGTGGAGTCATGAAACAAAAATCAACAGAGTCGGTTCCGATGGAAAGCAATATGTTGGACGGCCAAAAAATGAAGCATTCAACCCTAAATACACCACACCATCATGCTATGAGGTTGTATGTCATACAAACGAACCGGTCCGTTACATCGCATAGAAGGTATAATGAACGCCGAAAGCTACATTAATGTCCTTGAAGATGTAATGCTGCCCTATGCAGATGGAGAATTGCCTGCGACATGGAAATTTATGCAGGACAAAGACCCTAAGCATACCGCGAGAGCAACGAGACCATGGTTTTCTAATAATTCTGTGGATGTCATCGATTGGCCTTCATGTAGCCCGGACCTAAGCCCAATAGAAAACCTCTGGAATGAATTAAAAAGAGAAGTAAACATGCTTAAAATAAGTAACTTAAATGAATTATATGAGATTGCTAAAGCAGCTTGGGAAAACATAGCAACGAATAAATGTCAGGACCTTATTGCTTCAATGCCCAGGCAGTGTAAGGCAGTGATTAAAAACAAAGGTTTTCCTACAAAATACTAAACTAAGACATCAAATTTGGACTGAAAATCAATCGTTCTTAATTAGATCGCCAGCCAATTTTGTTTTAAAAAACCTTTTGAATTCAATTAATTTTTTTGTAAATATTATTTATATTTTAATTAATATACTAAAATATATATATAAAAAACATTTTACAAACTGTTTATAGCAAAGAATTTTAATAAAAAATTATTGTAAACATAATTTCTAGTATCATTCTTAATTAGTTCGCCACAACTGTATATATATATATATATATATATATATATATATATATATATATATATATATAAAGTATATTTATATATATGGTATATAAAAAAAAAATATATATATATACAGTGGTGGAAAAAATAATAGAAACAAATTTGTTCTTCGACGTTAATCGCTAAGAAAAAATGTATTTGGGGAAAAATAAGAATTAAAAATATACTGAAAGATTTGGTGCACTGTAAACATAAAAGAAATACTAAATTTTTAATAAACAAAAGAGCGAAAAATAGTGAAAAAAAATATTGATTTCGGTTTTCCTTGGATTTCCCTGAAAAAATAATAGAAACAAATTAGTTTTTTGTTTGTGTTTTGTGAAGAATTAATTTACAGTAAAAGTATTTCATATCCTTTAAATACTTAGGTGTTGCACCTTTGTTGTTAATGACTGCTTCGCATCTTCGTCCCATGGAATTGACTAGTTTAGTACAAGTCGCGGGTGGTATAGAGTACCATTCATCTTTTATTTTGGACCAAAGTTCTTCCTTATTTTTGGCTTTGCAGTCTCCGATCTTGCGCTTAAGCATCCGCCATAGGTGTTCTATTAGGTTAAGATCAGGGGACTGCGATGGCCACACCATAACATCGACTTTGTTTTGAAGAAACCATTCTTTATCCAATTTTGAGGTGTGCTTGGGGTCTTTATCTTGCATAAACTCCCATTTAATAGGCATGTCCTCTTCAGAAAATGGTAGCATAACGGTGTTTAAAATTTCTACATAATCTTTAGCACACGTTTTGTCCTTTATAAGAAAAATTGGACCAACACCAGATGCTGAAAAGCACCCCCAAATCATTAAATTGCGTCCACCATGTTTCATTGTCTTTTTTGTATACTTTGGATCGAATTCTGAATTCATTGGTCGTCTGACGTACATTTTTCCATCGGAACCAAACAAATTAATCTTGGTTTCATCCGACCATAAGATGTTATTCCAATTCGCACGGTGGAGGTGTTTTTCGGCAAAAACGAGTCTCTGTTTCATAGTTTTCTTGCTCAAGTATGGAACTTTTCTGGGACTTCTTCCAGGAAGACCCGCTTCTATTAGTCTGTTTCTAATTGTACGACTCGTGCAAGGTGCGTTTAAGTCATTTTTTAATTTCGTTGAAGAAAAAAATGTCTTGTTCTTGGAAAGTCGGATTAGCAGTTTGTCGAATCGTGAGGTTGTTTTTCTTTTTCTGCCTCTGGTTTCCACTTTGGGACCTGAATGTGAAGATGTGAATATTTGTTTCTTAGAGCACTTCATTAGCTTACCTATTTCATCCATTGTTTTCCCGTCATTTCTTAATTTTTTATCAATTCACGATCGGAACTAGTGCAATGTACTCCACGACCCATTTTCACAAAATTTTATTTTTATTATTATTATTATTATTATTTTTTTTTTTTTCTTTTTTTTTCTTACAAACACTAAAACACAAGTCTAATAAATTTACGAAGATTTCAATAAACACGAACCAGTAGTTTACTTCACAATCACGATTGAAGACTGTGGTGATGGTTCGTTTCTATTATTTTTTCCAGGCAAAATATCTCTTTCGCTTGCATTTTTTACTACTAGGCAAAAACAAAAAACTGATAAAAGCAAATTGATGCTCCATATCGAAGTACTGTTAGGTATGGTCCGGGTATCGAATTGGTGTCAAAGAAAAATCAAATTTTACGCAGTTACTGATAGTTGATCGTTATCATAGTATACACACACACACACACACACACACACACATATGTATATATATATATATATATATATATATATATATATATATATATATATATATATATATATATATATATATATATATATCAGTGTAAGGGCTACCAAATAATATGTATATAAGTGTAAGGGCTACCAAATAATTCAGTAAAGACGACAGGACAGGCAGCACTACCATCAAACCTTTTATTGAAAACCAAACTCATATGCTGTTACTATTTGCTGTCAACTATTTGCATTTACTTAGTGTTGTTTTAGTTAGTGTTCCGAATATTTGTAAAATACGGACTTTCTCCATTGGGATCCATTTTTTCTGTGACATTGTATTATATCTAGTCTATTTCTTTGTTAAATCAATACCCTTTGGAGTAAATGGTGCTGAGAAATAGTATCTGAAAACTTTTAAATATTGCCACTACTCCAGCTAAAGAGAACTTGATCCAAGTTTAGGTATTTATACTTCGATATGGAAAGGTATCTCCTAATGTCAACACTTACGAGTTGTTGCCGACATCTACTTGCCCCCAGCAAATTGTTTTCTAACTCCATTTACAACTTTTTCTTTTTGGCTCCGTCGTTCCTAATTTTTCTACCGGGCGTAAATACTTGAAACAAAGAAAAAGGAAAGTAAAAATTGCAGCAGGACATAGTAAGGATTGAGGCCTATACAAGGAGTCGTTTCTACACTACCAAGTGCAGTTCAAATTTAAGATCAATCAACACAGAGAAAGGAGTTTATGGCGATTTCAACAGGTACACGAAAAGTAAATCGACAATTAAATTATCAGAGCCGTGTATCACAGCCATTAAGAGCAGTCTATAACGTTTGCGACGATAGTGAAGAGCGTGTGATTCGAACTGACGCTATGATGGTTAGAATCACTAAAAATGTAACCAATGCCCCACACATCAGGCTACTGCCGCGTGTTTGAATTCGATTTCTAAACTGAAGTACACTCAACTGATGTGGAATTGTTATGTTATCGCTATGGTATATGGCTCTGATGCATTTTCTTATTCGTTTTTCGTTTGGTGTTCTTCACTATTTGCTTGTGTATTGTGTGTGTATCTGTTAGAAACGCCACAGGTCCGCAGCTTAAGTCAGGAGAAAGTATATCCTCGTGTACATGCTGGTTGAGTTTTTAGCATAACTTTTTGCTGTGATTCAAACCGTTTCAACACGCAGATTTGAAAAACATATTTCACTTCGTCAAAAAATTTCTATAAGCTCACCAATACGAAATTCAAATCCGTCAAGTCAGTTGTCAATTCAATCAAATAATTGTTAACTGTTTTTTCAACAAACAATAGAAATATTATTCTAAAAGTTGTCAAAGAAGAAGGAACGGCATTTCTGACCAGCTAGCTGAACTGTTAACACGCATGGTAAAAAAATTATCGTTCGTCCCTAAGAAGCTCAACGCTTTTAGAACTCTTGCAATGAGATCAAATCACATCCTTGAGAACGATAGGCTTGGTCTCTCATCATCTTTAAAAGGGAGAGGCTTACTAGTGAACATTTTTACTGGATTAGTACATGCGGTTTCTAACTACATAGATGAAATCATACAAGATCATCCGTTCTTTGATCTAACCAAACCAAAATGCATCGCCTTTTATATAAAATCTCGTTGAGATTTGTCCAAATAAAATGCGTTAAGGTTTTCAAGAAAACCCAACAAGATTTGTCGAGCGCTTTAATTGGAAATCATTTTCGAAATTGAAACATGGAATTCAGTTAAACGAACTTCTGGGAGGTTCTCCTAATCTTTGGACTGTTGGAAATTTTAATGCAATGTGTGTTAAATGAACATCTAGTTCAATTTATCGGGCATTTACTTGGGGATTATTTGTTTTGGGTATTGGTTATTATTGCAGCTTTGAATGGGGAGTAGTAGGATTGTAGAAAGCACTATAGCTTTACGCCATTCATTTTAGAGTTTCATTTTATTTCTTTAGAATTATGGTTAGAGAATTCATTACTGTATGAACCCGATATGTTTTGTATTCCGGTATAGTTTTTTCGTTTTTTTAAAAGTGCTCCAATTTCGTTTTTCTATAGTTATCCTAACTAACGTGGCGACCTCACATAGTTATTCTAATTAGTGTAATTGCCTCTCGGCTTAAGAAGCTAATACGTCATCATCATCATCGGCACTACAACCGGGATCCGGTCTTGGCCTTATTTAGCTAGTCCCGACGCTTGTTAAATTTTTCATAATAATTTGTTTTTCCGGGCAAGGTAAGAAACTAATACGTACTTAGTATTAATAGCTGAAATTATTAGCATTATTATTAAATACAGCAATATTGAATGGGTTACTGCCGAGTTACCTCAATTAGTCCGGGTTCAGTTTAGCTCGAATTAAAAATTATGCGGCCTTTTCTACACATGTGAGCTACAATTTTTTTAATTCGTTCGTAGAAATATTCATCTTATTTCTTATAATTTCATCAGGCAAGGCCGTTTATGCCAACATCACAAAATAACTGCGGCAGCGAACTAAAACCACACACGAGGGCTGGCCAACCCCGAGCCACATATGATGTCACTACACACATTGTTGCGCCCACAACCTTCATGACAAATTTTAATTGGCCTTTTGCTTTCAAAAAGGTTGGCATCCCCTGATATACATAATATGTCCCAAAGCGTTCAGATTGTAATTCATTCAATTGATTTTGAGAATATCACGAACAGTTTGGGACTTTGATTGTCATTATGATGATTGTTTATAAATGAAATATTGGCGGGAAAGAAAAGTAAGTTAAGGGGACATTCCGGTTTGTCGGGTCAAAAAATAGGCTATTTACATGATTTTTTTTAAGAGAAAGTATTGAAGATAAAACAAAAATTTTTTTTTAACATTTTATTCATCTTTCGACCACGTTTGTAAATTTTCTTGAGTCACTCTGGAACCGGAAAACCCTCCCTTCAGGTGTTCAAAGTTAGCCATCCGTTCTGGTCGTGTAAGGGTTATTTTCGTCTCCGGTGGAAAAATACGAAAAATGCAAAAAGTTTATTGAACTTAAATACATTTAGCCCAATGTGAGTGAAAAAAATAACAAAATAACAAAAAAACAACAAAATGGCGGACTATTGAAAAAAAAATTGATTTTTCGGCCCTTTCTTGCTCTATTTTTTAGTTATAACTAAAAAACTAAATAAATAAATAAAAAAGTAATTCACTCACAATTTGCGTGTGCTTGTTAAAAATATGTGTGCGAACTTTCATAAGAATCGCATGCACCGTTTTCATATTATCGCTTACACCACACTCAAAATGGTCGTTTCGAGAAAAACGCATTCAAAGTTCGGAGATAAATTAGACAAAAGATAAAAGTGATTTTGAATACCTGGAGGGGGGGTGGTTTCCGGTTGCGGAGTGGCTCGACAAAATTTACAAACGTAGTCGAAAGATGAATAAAATGTTTTAAAAAAAATTGTTGTTATATCTTTAATCATCATCATCATCGGCACTACAACCTAGAACCGGTCTTGGCCTTATTTAGCAAGTCCTGAGGCTTGTTAAATTTTCCATAATGATTTGTTTTTTTCCGGGCAAGGTCATTAGTCTTGCGCCAGAGGCTCCCCGACGAGGAATCGAACCCCGGTCTCCCGCGTGACAGGCGGGTATACTAACCAGTATACTATTGAGGAGCTTATATCTTTAATACTTTCTCTTAAAAAAAATCATGAAAATAACCTATTTTTTGACCCGACAAACCGGAATGTCCTTAATGACTTATAACTTTGAAACCGCCTAAGATTTCGTTTCCAAATTTTAACATATTATATTTGAAGTATAAAACTATCGATTAAGCAAAAAAATTGATTTTTTGAACCGAACAAACCGGAATGTCCCCTTAAGGATAAACCTTTTTTTTATTTTACTTCTCTCAGGAAAGGCGAATCTGTAGCGTTGAATTGGCGGTCGAAATACAACTTTTTCTCGACAGCATCCTTCAAACAAGCTCTGAAAAGTGGTCTTGGATATTTTCCCAGCCACATCACGGAGCTTACAACTTAAAGGAGTTCACCGGATGGTTGGGTATTGTGTCCCAACATACTACTCAGTCGTCAGCTGAACCTACATATGCTGAATCAAACGCATGATACAATCTCCTTACCATTTCGCTGGTGATTTGAATATTCTGAGCTCTCCATTATTATTTAATTTTACCATGAGTTTGACTTCGGAGTCAGTTTGCATACGAGAGCAGTCAATAAGTCTTTGCAACATGAAGACGATTTTCTTTTATTTTCTCATTTAGCTCACCTAATAATGATTCATCATCATCATCATCAATGGCACTACAACCGGGAACGGGTCTTGGCCTTATTTAGCAAGTCCTGAGGCTTGTTAAATTTTCCATAATGATTTGTTTTTTTTTTGGGCAAGATGCATAATACTGTCCAATTATCGTCTGTCCCTTTTCAAAATAGTCAATGAAGATAATACCACGTACATCCCAAAAGTGACGATAACATTTTCAAATGATTTGAAAGTCGTTGTCTTCTTTGGAGCCAGTTCCCCTTTAACAATCCACTGTTTTGACTGTTCTTTCGTCTCGGGAGTGTCATCTTCAGTTACTAATCTGCACAGAAAATCATCTGGATTGCGACGCATGTGCTCCAAAAGTTCTCAGCTGAGAAAAAATGCGGCACCCATCTCGCAGATATTTTGTTCATAATTTATCATACGAAATTGAAACAAGAAACAAATTGAAAATTGACAGATATCTAGTGAGGGATGATGCTTACTAAAAACAGACCATTAGCGATGCTACTACGTAGACGTTTCTAAAAACTTATTGACCTACCCCCGTAATTCACTTGAGATTTGAATTATTGAAAAATTTTTATTTAACTTATGGTGACATATATTTGAGGCTGAGAATCTGAATGAAGAACGAAGTGGAATTCTGCAGGTAGTTATTGAAATATCTACTATTACCCATCCATCTTAAATTTGATGATGGCATGCTCACACCAATCTTCTCAATTAAAAAAAATTTCTAATTTAGTAGACAAAGAAAGAAATAATTATGGTTTCGTTATACACAAATCAATCAGTATTATTTCAATTAGTGATAGACTTTTCTTCGAAAAACGGTGCTGTTTGGGGTACCTTTTGATATCAGTATCTAGGTTGTTACTTTCAAAGTATTCGGCCTTGATTAGTAGGTCCATTATAGTACACTTGCACATGGAATGCCGTTTAATCCATTTACTTTCACTTCTACAGGTCTTTCATTCAGAGTTTTCCAATTAAGAGGTACGTAATACAAATGTACATAGAAACTTCCTCTCCCTTGGCCTTGCTTTGGAATTAAACCTGGAAAATGTCATGACGCCTTGAGGCCATTACTTTGTCCGCACTTATTATACTTGCTGAACCCGGCTGCTGTAGAGATATATTGGACAAAGTGTGGATTAATCAAAAAACCATTTTTCATATTCGCTCATTATTTTTACTATATTCTGGGGTTAGAAAGTTTATTAATTTTTCATTTTATCTATTTATAGCGTTCTATAAAGAATACACATCGCTCTAGTGGATTAACGTACTCTATATAAAACGAGAATTGATACTAATATGACGACTTGTAATAAGATAAATATTATAAATTAATTAGTATCTTATAGTTGTTAACGACATAGAAACATATATATATATATATATATATATATATATATATATATATATATATATATATATATATATATATATAAATTATATAATAACAAAAAGAGAGACAGTCAAATTTGGGTAGATGCGGATTGATAATAATCCTTCTGCCCAAAAATTATTTCGTATTTGTCACTCACCTATGCTTCCATTTAACACGTTCGATTCTCTGTGTCGGAAGAGTGAGGTGGAGAGGTAAAAGAAATGAGACGAGAGACAGACCTAGAAAACGAAATTAATCACTCAAATAATAATTATGGCATAAGCTATTTAAGAAGTCAGTCAGGAGAGAACCGCTTTAGTAAATAACAAACTAACGAAATCCTTTGGTAATTTCATTTTAACATTTCCCCGTGTATCACTGACTTTATCCGCTTCCGTGTTTCGATGTAATCGCACTTTAGTTTGCCTAATAAATAGTTGTGCAACGTAACACGTAATCAGTTGGTAGCAGAGTGACTGGAAATTGGTGTGCACTGGCATTAGAACGTTGATTGAGGCTGCCATGGACCAACTTTGCGCCTTGTCTATCTGTATCTGTATCTGAACAATTTCGCTCAGTTCTCCTGAATGCATATGCAGATGGGAAGTGGAGAAACTCCATCGAGATAAAAGAAGAAGCAGGTTACGCTACGGAATTACTGACGCATCTCGATTGTGCACTTTCCTAACCTGCACGAAATCATGCACGATTCCAGTGAATGGTTAAGATTACTTAATTAATCCAATTACGGTGCCGGTTCTAACCTTATATATACATGAGTACAAAGTATTGTATATCCAGTTGATTTGATTAATCGTCCAAGGTTACGTACTTCCGAGCTTCGGCGCCAGTATACTGGCACCTGTGCCTGTGTGCATTCGATTGGCTTATCATAGGAGCACGTTGATAAATCTCCTGGCTGATTTAAGGTCCGGCTTTTCTCATTCGTAGGAAGATTAATTTCGTAAATAACGTACCTTTTTTCAAATTAGTCAATAGACCTATGCGAAGGCTGTCCTGCTTAGGGGAGTCCTGCTGTGAAAATGATGACAACTAGGGTCTTGTTCGTCCGGCGCACCATGGGGACCACCGCTATGTTCACGGTGTATTTGATCTTTTCACCTTTTTCGAAATTAGTTTTATGTGTGAGATTTTCGGCGTCGGCTTTGTAGTTGCGGTCAGTCCGAGATTAGGCCCGGCTAAATTAGCAAAGCAAAGCGCCTGCATCGATATATAAATCACGCAAATGACATTTTCTATTACTTGGTGTGGTCAGGTGTATGTATATCGCATCTTAACAACATCGCCGACACTTTGGACAAGATAAGAACGCCGAGTGAAGGAGTAGCCGGCAATGATGTTAGAAAGATGTTTTGGTGATTAGTCGTGCTTTGTAATTATGTTCGAACCGAATAAATTAATTACGAATATTTCATCTTTCCTTTATCTAAGCTCAATTCATAGGCTTGAGGCCGAACTCTTCCATAGAGTTCATTAGGGGTCTGATTCGTTAAAATCTTTTGAACTGACTATTGTCAATTAATTGATGTTTTTTATCTTATTAAAATAATATAAAAAGAGAAGGGCGTTTTTGTTTATTATTACGCATATAAACTGCTAAAGAAATGGAAGTTATTGACAGTAGCAGAAAGACCGCGGGGAAGGTCTTACTTATAATGCACCAAGGCAGCTTAGACAAGTTATTATACCAGTATATTCGAGGTTTAAAACAGGTATTATTCTTAAACTCCCCCACACTCAGGGAACAAGTTCTGTACGATGTTTCACAGTCATACAGACTTGCTTTAATTGTATATCGTGTACGTGGTCGTCTGAGATGTACCTTTGGTAATGTGCTACTACAGCTATGGATGCAGTGGTAAATTATTTATGGACTTGACATTTTATTGAACTGCTAGAAGTATTCTGTGTGTTCTCTATGATTCCTGTTCTTAGTAGTTAGTATTGAGTGATAGAAATGTTTGTTGCTTAGAAAAATACAAGACACCCATTTGTCTTCGTACCATTACCACAAAATTCGATAAACAACTTGGAGACAAACTTGGCTGATAGCTTACAAATATAAGGAATTATTTTAATCATCAAAGTATGGGCCCATTTCCTCTACACATTTTTGTCATTTAATCGACAGGTTGTTCAGGTCGGTAGCACAGTTGGAATTAAATTGTTTTCCTATTTAAAATATCCAAATTGCATTTGGAAGAAATGCTTTGACGGAGACAAAATTGATGCTTATTAATAAATAAATATTCTCTAAGGAATACTAATTCCTTGTATTGTTTGTCTCACCTCGTATGTTGTCGTCATCTGAACAGACAACATCTGAAGGAAAGTATATTAACTAAGATCGTAAATAAGCCAATCAAAGAAATAGATATTAGTGAGTATTCCAAGAACATATTGTTTCTGTTCCTCCATGTCCCTTTCCACGCAATGGAAGTTTCTTTACCCGTGGGTGCAACCGACTAATGTGTCTCTGTTAAATTTCCGTTGACTAGCACGGCAGGAAAACCCTCTACCCTACTCGTGAAATAAGCAGAATGCAAATAGCATTGAATTCCCAAACAGAGACATCAGCGTCGGCCGAAACGTGTATAGGAGACAAATAATTTAAGCCTTGATTGCATCGCGGTTTGGACTTGAATATGTAAATAATATGGCGTGAGTAGGGTCTTAGAATATACTCACAGCTAGGCCGACATGTCGTAAAACGCGACCAAAGGCTGAGTGGTAGGCTGGATTTCAAATGGTCTGGAGCCCGGTGATATACCACCACATCAAGTTATAGGCTCCATGAAGTGGTCGGCAAAAATCCTTGGCCATCTTTCGGAGCTTAGCTGGTGAACAGGTGTAAGAGACCATCTCGTCAGTTTTTACGTTCCGCGATATCGTCGGAAGAAATTTTCGAAATGGCACGATCTGAAATGGAGATAAGTCATGATTGTACCTTCTGAGATAAAGAATTCCGGAAGTAAACTAGTTCTCAATTCAAATCTCTGGGCGGAAGAGGAACTATATCTGGGCTTTTTCGTTGTTTTTTTTTTTTTTTTTTGTAGAAAGGTGGAAATCTTTAAAAGATACATCAAGACGGTTAATGAGGCATACCGGATTTATACCGACTAAAGTCAGCTCCCACCAGCATATATTGCCGTTGTTCCCGGTGGTACTTTCTACGACGATTCAGTGCCAAAGTGTTATTGCGGTTTGTCACACCCCGTCCAAACATTGTGGCAAAAGTGAGAAAAGTCCTAAAACTTCTAATGAAGCAAACTAAGCGCATACAGACGTTTGTAAATTTCCAAGGCATGAGATATATGAAATGATTAATCAAACTATATTGGGGTTTTTTTTTTTTTGGTTTCGGTAGGAAGGTGGAAATCTTCAAAAGATACCTCTAGACCGATCCAGTGGCATGCCGGGTTTGTACCGACTAAAACCTCCTCCCGCCAGGCTCATATTCCCGTTGATCCCCGCGGAACTTTCTTTTAGATATTCCATCAGGGGGCGGGACGGAGTTTACCTGTTACTCCGCTCGTCACGTCGCAACTGCTGCAACATTTCACAGAGAATACCATTGGTTACGGACCATGCCTGTTTTGAACTAAGCATGTGTTCTACTACGCCAGCCTGAGTAACTGTCCGTTTTGTGTGTCTCTCCAAAATCGTTCGTGCGGTCTCGAATCTCACGCACTCTGTGAGTATGCGTTCCGCATTTTCTATTTTGCCTTCGCAATACAAGCAGTATGGGTGATTCACATGCTTATACTTGTGCAAGTATTGCCGAAAGCATCCATGTCCTGATACTGGCTGAGTCAGGTAGTAATTCAGCTCGCCATGTTTTCTTTTCACCCATGTTTCTATATCAGGTCTCATGGTGTGGGTCCATCTTCCTTTGGTGGAAGAATCCCGCCTTCGTTGCCATTCTCTTAGGCTTGAGAGGTCTAATTGTGCCCGCATTCTCCGACGATTCTCTTGGGAGACCTTATGCAATGCAGCGTTTTCTTTAGCTGCAATGTCAAGTGGTGTCCTCCCGGCCAAAACATTTATGGCATCTTCGGATACCGTTCGAAATGCACAGCATACTCTTAGTTATGCCAGTCTATGCGCTGAGTTAACTCCCCTCATGTATGACTTATACTGTGCGGCACCTGCCCATATGTGAGCTGCATACATTATAGTGGAGGTGTTGACACTGGTTACGAGTTTCCTTGTGTGGGGTCGGGGTCCTCCAACATTGGGTAGCAGTATATCAGGAGTAACATCACGCATATGTTTTGTTAAGAAATCGGGTGCGCTCGCCAAACATTGACAACGGCATTTTATAACATCAGCAACATTGGCTCCACCAATGCGAATGTAGTAGTACTAGTAGTAGTAGTAGTTTTATTTCTTATATAGGTTGTACATTACATTTTACAATACAATTGACAAATATTATTGACTATAATAATATATAAGAAAACTAGAAGGTATTCAGTGTTTTTATACGATTAAAGTAACAAAACAGAGTTGAATGCCTCTTTACAATGGCAATCAAGTAAAGTTCACCATTTGGTGAACTTCAGTCATGTTATCGTTACTTGTTGCAGTTTTTGGACGTCCCGAGCGTTCATCGTCTCCCAAGATCTCACATCATCATCGGCACTACAACCGGGATCCGGTCTTGGCCTTATTTAGCAAGTTTCGAGGCCTATTAAATTTTCCATAATAATTTATTTTTACGGGCAAGGTCATTAGCCTTGCGCATTCTCAAGCTCTCACGGCCACGTTTAAATTCAGCTGCCCAAAATTTCATTGTAGTAAATGATGGCGCAGAGTCCCCATACACAGACTCCAACTCATCTTTGATTTGAGGTGTATTGCCTTTAAAAAACAAAAATTCAATGGCAGCTCGATACTCAATTTTATCTATTTTCATAAAAACACTCACATCGACTCACTCAAACGAGTGTCAAATAAAAACTACGCGTCCGAAATGGCTGACATTTTAACGAGTAACTGTCAAAAGATGCACAACTACATTCACTAGCTTTTATTGATGAGTGCTCCTATCTTCACGTTGAGGTCGGAAACTTTTCAGCCCACTTTCGTCTTTATTATCATTCTTTGAGGTGATAGGACGTTTCAACTTCAAAAATAAAAAATACATTTCCTATAGGGTATTTTCCCTCGGAAAACAACTTGCTTTCATTTTGCTTTTTAAAAGGGACACCAAATTCACGGTAGTTAATTTACATTCACCCCAGTTTGTAATTTCAATCTCTTCTTGGAAATGACGCACATTTTTACGATTATTCAAACAACTTGACGCGCCTCGCGAATGAGGCGCCCAACACTTCTCCGATGTAGTTTTTAACCTATACAATGACATGTATACATTTTATTTTTTTACAATGAAAAAAACATATACAAAAAGTAGTAGGCTTCCGAAAGCTATACTTATTGAGTACCTTTCATTCTGTCTTTATTTCCACTGAACCTATTTTAATTGTTTGAGAACGGAGGTTTTTCTTTGTGTACTTGTATATATACTTAATTCGCTTTCATAAGCAATTTTTAACTTAAAATGAATGACAGTATTTTTATAATTCAAAACAAAAAACTAATTTTCTAATTTTCAAATTGCTATTTTTAACAGGACCACCCTGGACTTCGAGGTACACCCCTCGCCATGTTGGCAGCACAGTGCAATAAACTCTCTAATAAATCCCCGCCTCCACTCGCAGATGCGGCTGTAGGTAAAGGATTCCACCCATGGAAGAAGAGCCCCACTTCCTCAACAAGTGGAGCTTCATCAAACTTGGGAGCAGGTCAGCATTCACCATGCACAATCTCTACCCCTCCGTCGGCGACAGCAAGTATTGGTACATCAATTGCCCGAAGTATTCCGTCCAGTACCATCAACACCATGGTGAACATAACGGCTAGGTAAATTTTGTATGACAATTCTCCGATTCAATTAGTCCCGGTTACAAATGGGAAATTAATTTCAGCCTTTATCCTTATAGTCGACCGATTTCATCATCTTGCGCTGCAGTTACTAATCCCTCGTATGGGAGTGATTTGTACTTTCCGAGCGCTACTGCGTCCCCTAGTGTTACAGAGAATCATCACATGCACCAAGGGTTGTTGGGCAAAGTGGAAGGCGCCACATTTGGATCCGTCTATTCGAGACATCCGTATGACTGGCCATTTAATGCAGTCACCGCTTCGCACAAGGCTGCCACGGAAGGCGTTAATTCTGGATGGTGGGACATGCATAGTGCAGCTGGCAGTTGGTTGGACATGGGTAGTGCCGGAATGCATTCCACTATGGCAAACTATGCAACGGCTGGCTCTGACTATTCGTCTCTAACACACTCGCTTTCAAACACAGCACATTTACTGGGCACTGGGCAGCACTTGTTGCAAGATACATACAAAAGTATGCTTCCTGGGCAGGGAGTTGGTGGTTTTACGTTGCCACATTCAGCCGCAGCAAACTCACCGGTTCAAGGAACATCGGCGTCTACACCCTCACCCCGTTCACAACGACGATATGCAGGCCGGGCAACTTGTGATTGCCCTAATTGTCAGGAAGCAGAGCGCCTTGGTCCAGCTGGGGTTCATCTGCGTAAAAAAAATATACACTCCTGCCATATTCCTGGTTGCGGAAAAGTTTATGGAAAAACTAGTCACTTGAAAGCTCATCTAAGGTGGCACACTGGTGAAAGGCCATTTGTCTGCAATTGGATCTTTTGTGGAAAAAGATTTACCAGGTCCGATGAACTGCAACGCCACTTACGAACTCACACAGGTGAAAAGCGATTCGCCTGCAACGTTTGTAACAAGCGATTTATGAGAAGTGATCACCTCGCTAAACACGTCAAGACGCATAATGGTACAAATAACAATGTTAAGAAAGGCTCTTCCGAGTCGTGCAGTGATTCGGAGGAAACAAATCACTCCGATGTAATGCACCACGCCAGCCACCCAGGTACTCCCACTCACCAAGCTCTAAACTCCAGCCTGTCTCATCACATAGGCAGTTCGCCAGTGTTGCAACAACATCAATCGCAGCTACACCATCATGCCCCGAGCCCGAATATTGATCACCACAATCAGATGGACGTCAAACCACCTCCGTCTATGGCTTGAGGTTCGGTTGGACCCTTCATTTTTACAGTTAACGAGTGTGAAATTGGGTCCTTTTAGAATCAACGAAGTCGTATCTGAATCGCCTACTTTTACTAAAGCAACAGTTCAATTCTAATCAAGTGAAGCTCCAACATCAGTGTGGTGTAGATCTTTTGAAAGTCAGGGTATGAAAGCGAAACGGAGTTAAGTAGGATTTAGTTAGTTTGTCGAGTATGAGAAATAAATGAGGAAATAAATAAAAATATATATATACCGGAGCAATGATAAATCCATCAACATATTTAGCTAAACCAAACTTTATTTAACAAAATAAAAAAGCTAGCAAAAAAAACAAAAAGCATGCAGAATGATATGACCTAATATGTAAATACATTTAAGCATGATATATTGTAAAATACTTAAGCAGGTTTTTTTCTATAAATAATAAGCTAAATTATTTTGTTGTGCCCGATTGCCGTCTTTCTGTAAAAGTCTTAATATTCTCAAGGTGTTAGATGTAAACAGAAATTAAAATAACGTTTGTATATAATATTAGCAAAGCAACAAACTTAATTCATTTAATTTTTTTTTTTTTTCATTCTGTAAAATATTACGAAAGTGACAAATATTTATTTTATATAATTTTTCTTCTATAACAATATTCCACAGAAATTAAGAGTGCGATAAATATCGATATGAAGTTTGCTTTCCACCCTTCCTTCATTAATTAGCAATAAAAAAATAAAAAAATAAAAAAACCCTCGAATCGTAACTAATTAAGAAAAAATAATCAAAAACAAAATCAACGACAACAGATATTCTTTAACTTCTCTAGACCCACAGTAAAATAAATTGTGTGAATGTAATTATGTTTAAAATGTTAAATAAATTAAATAAATTGCAAAATTAATATCGATGTAGAAAAACGTAGATTTTTATTTAAAATAAATTTATGACAAATTTAAATATTAAAATAGTCCGTCCTTTATTGTCGTCAATAATGAATCGCAAACTAGACAGTGCACTTTCTATTGGCTTACATCTATAAAATAAAGTCATTTTTTTCTATCTCTACATTAGTTTGCAATTCTTAAATCATCAACAATTTTGTTGTGTTATTAATTTACAGAGATCGATGAGTCTTGGCGTCGGCTTAGCCGACGGTGCACGGGTTCGATGCATGATAAAGCATTTATGTTTTTATAACCAAGTACATTTTTTCTTATTGCTGTGCATTGAAATTGATGTTTTTATTTTATTTAGAAGTGTTTCTTAACATCATAAAATTACCGCTACTTATTAAGAGATTTGTAAAAGGCAAAAAAATATAGATACAAAATGTTGTATTTATAGCATCATCTTCATATGTGTCTATTCAAAAAGGAGAAGAGCAAAACAACTTTAAATGCGGTTCTGTAGAAACAAAGTCTCTTGAGACACGTTTCTCGGAATGTACATGACCGATTTAAAAACAGCCAAAAGCCATTCTATCCGTGAGCAAAAAACTACACACTACACCATTAAT
This sequence comes from Microdon myrmicae, assembly GCA_963931805.1. Taxonomy (NCBI): domain Eukaryota; kingdom Metazoa; phylum Arthropoda; class Insecta; order Diptera; family Syrphidae; genus Microdon; species Microdon myrmicae. The sequence continues at coordinate 131,227,942 of OZ007502.1, read as the reverse complement.
AGTTCCTGTTACGATGCCATATTTTTTTTTTTTACAGGAGTAGTTTCACTTCAAAATATGATATTTTATCGACCTTTTCCAAAATGTGTATAAAACAATAGGAATGTATTAAAAAAATAAATTGTTTTTTTTAGGTTAAGTATCTAATGTCAATCTTTATGAATAGAATGTCGTTTACCTTTTTCTTAAGGGCGTATTCTGGTCTAGACACACGAATTTAACGCAATTTTTGAAGTGCTGTAAAAAAAGGAATCAATATTTTTACTATTAATTTTTTTGTAGGATGTTTATTAATATTTCAAGAATACAGTAAAAAAAAATTGAAATTCAAAAAGTTAGCAGCAGCTGATGAAGTGAGGGATCTCAAAAAGTTGGCACGTGACCATACCCACGATTCAACCCTCCTAGCAATCTGAAAAAAAAAGATTATTAATTTACAGAAATGCCTCTATCGTTGGAAATAAAAAAAGTTGAAAAAAATTTTTGTTTAACAAAATGGCAAATGCTTGAAAAAAAAATAATTTTTGTACCACTTTTTTTTAATTTTTCGAATTTTTTAAAAATAGTTAACATTGAAATTTGGGGATGAGGATAGTTCATGCAATAGAAAAGCCTATAAAGAAGACATATACTAAATTTGAAGTAAGTCAGTTCAGTAGAACTTGAAAAATCGTGGGTATTGTTTTAAAAAGACAGTTCCGAGAAAAACGCGTTGAAAGTTTCACGTAAAGTTTCTCGCGTTCTAAGTCATGAAATGATATTTTACGCTTACGTTTATTCAATCTGCCGTTCCTGCTGCATACATTGGACCTTCCTCGACTTCGAAATAAGCATAAAGGTTACCTTCGGTTATTGTATTTCAATATATATATATATAAAGGTTTTACGAGGAAACAGGGTCGCAGGTTGACATAAAGACCCTAATGTCTTTTGTTCGATTCGTTCCGGCCGAACCGGTTTAAACCGCGCGTCAGCAAAACAGCCATACCTCCGAAAATAATTTGAATTTTCTAAAATCCTCTTAAAGACATATTCTTAGAGGGTTAAGCTTTGAAAATATAAAAAAAAATGATTTCTTCAAATTTCTAGACCAGAATACCTCCTTAATTTACTCTAAAAAAGCCGTTTGCCTCTACAGAAATGAATAGGCATCAAGGATGTTACACTTTTTTAATATTCTATATGTACTATAATAACCCAGTAGACGTAGGTGTGGTGAGCCGGCGTAAGGGCCGAAAATCTCAAGAAAACACCGACTCAGCAAAAAGAAGACGTGGGGAAAGACGGAAAAAGCCGAGTATACGCGTCGGCACGTGGAATGTTCGAACGCTACATAAACCAGGCGCGATACAGACGGTCGTAGAAAACGCGAAACGATATAAAATGGACATCGTCGCACTTCAGAAAGTCCTACTCCCACATCAAGTAATCGAAACCAACGAGTTCACAGTGGCGTGTGGAGGTACCAATATGTAGTATCATCATCATCATCATCATCGGCACTACAACCGGGAACCGGTCTTGGCCTTATTTAGCAAGTCCTGAGGCTTGTTAAATTTTCCATAATGATTTGTTTTTTTTTTCGGGCAAGGTCATTAGTCTTGCGCCAGAGGCTCCCCGACGGGGAAACGAACCCCGATCTCCCACGTGACAGGCGGGTATACTAACCACTATACTATCGAGGAGCCCTATATGTAGTATAGTAACCCCCAAAAAGAAATTATTTGAATAAATATTTACCAACAAAAATGTGTTATCCGTTTTTTTTTCTTCTTTTTTTTGTTGAAAATTGTAGAAGAGAAAGTCCCTTAAACAATTTTCGCAAAACGATGTCGTTAACAAAGTGTTCGCATTTCTTCGACTTCGTTTAGTGTATTCTGTATTTGGGTTTGGAATTGCTTCTACATTCGAACTTATTGTTTTTATAAATCACACATGCACAAAAGTTTAGAGAAAAGAGGTTTTCGATGTGTGCAAATATTGGTGGACGGTGTTTACATTCGTATTGGTGAAGCCGATGCTTCTGATATTACAAAATGCCGTTACTAGTTGAACATTGATTTCGCGAAGGCGAGTTGTTTATAGTTCGGTTTCTTATCAAAATATATGCATGGGGCTTCCCTGAGATAGTTCTGTGTGGTTCTCTATACTACATGGAGAACCAACCCACAATTTCAACCACAAGTTCCGCCTTATTTCGACCGCTTTCTATGCGTCATATCAACCCCTATCCCACCGTTCGGTAATTCACCTGCAAAACATGTTTCACAAAAGGACGCATAGCTAAACTCGTTATCCTATGCAGATAATGCATAATTGAGTTTAGCTATCTTTTCGCCATACGGCAACTCCATTTCGCTAACCTATGAGATTTCCACCGGAAATCGCATCATATCGGCCAGCAACGACATAGTCTGATCAAATGACGCGCTTGCATAATCATGCAATCGCTGGGGAAATTATTAAAGTATTTGATTTAGTTCCCATGATTAGATTTCCCTAGCCAAGTCGGCGTCCTACTCACTTTCCCCAGACACTACATTCGCTTGGGATCGACGATCTCTTTTCACAGGTGAATAGCACCAGCTACATCTCCTCCCTAATCTCCCTACAGTTCAATGCACTCTGAGATCACCACAGCCTAGGGCAGTAGGTCATCCTCAGAAACTGCATTTGATACAAGCGCACAAGCTAAGGCAACCCCGAAGTTATCGCGCTCTCTCTTTTGTTCTTTTCATTCTTCGCATGTCCAGCGACAGTCGAATGATGTGCAAGTATTATTCACCTCACTGAGACGTGCAACTGAAAAGATTCATGAGAGAGTGCGATGATGATTGGCTAATAGCCGTGCGAATTCAAAATTAAAATTTCATCCCTAATTGGGATCAATCACCATTGAATCATCATCGCGATCAGTCACGCCGCCGCTCGGGCCTAACCTTAATTTCTTCACTTTTTAATCAAGTCATTTTCCATCCACCGCTGGTGCACAGTTACATCTTGTTACAAGATTTATATAAAAACTATTTAATAAGATTAATATTAAGTTCTAAGTGAAATTAAAGTAAAGGATCATATCAACTAATAAAATTAAACGAAGACAATAAAACCACTACAGTGAACTTTTATTTTCCACTTGGATTTACTTTGTGAACTATTCTCTTTGAGCAATCGTTGGGGATTTTAATGAAATTAGTGTCCGTGTTAGGTGCAATACTTTGAACCCCCCACAGTTCCCCCGACGATCCGAATGGTGAACTAGCTTAACTCCGGAATTCTTTATCTCAGGATGTATTATCATGTCTTATCTCAACTTCTGTCCAGGTCATTAGCCAAACGTCTGGAACACAGTCAAGGGTTTCTCCCGACCATATCGCGGCCTGACGGGGCGGTGTCTCCTCTTGGGGCCGACTTACCACTTATACCAACTTTTTTCGAACCAAGCACGAAATGATCGCCAAGGAAGCATTTCACGGAGCGTGTAGCTTGTTGGCGCGTTATTTTTTTTTTTTTTTTTGGCAGCAGGACGCTGAGACCCCACCTAGCACCCGGCCTTTTACGACAAGTAGTCTAGCTGTGTTTTTTGTTGAACCCAATCCGCTGTGTTGTTTTTCAGTTAGCTCATATTTGTATGAGCCGAATTATAAATTCGATTTCTTATACTTCGTAATTGTTAAATGATAATGGCAAGTCTAGGAATTTTTGTTGTATTGTACATAATATGACTTTTCAAAGGGGTTATTCATTATTGTTACATTGTTGTTAAATATCCCAAAGATTCGTTTTTTACTATTATTAATATTTGTGCATTTTCTTAGATACTTAAATCTTTGATGATGATATCTAAAATCAGCACCATCATCGGCACCACAACCGGGATCCGGTCTTGGGCTTATTTAGTAAGTCTCACCACCGGTACCCGGTCCATATTCGAGACTTCTTAAACTGTCCATAATAATTTGTTTTCCGGGCAAGGTTATTAGCCTTGCACCAACCTTTCTCAGGATGTCGCTGCACGCATTGATTCACTACTTAGCGGGTGCCAAAGTAGCTATCCAGGGGAATCACGTGGTCAACTTGGATTGAACAGGGACAAGGATCGTCCTGGCCTTCGCCGCGTTGAAACCAATTAGAGACTTTGCCCTGTATGTTCGCTCTCATCCCCCCGGCTACACAATGGTTTAAGTTAATTTGAATGCACATAAACCTGTCCATTTTGAACATGGCGTGTTTAAATGATCGGGATTTGTAACTCCCTGTTGAGTGGAGGTTACCGCCTTCACACCCTGATTCGCAGAACATGCATTTGGGTTGTGCATTACAGCTCATCGCTTTGCGGCCTTTTTCACCGCATTTCCAACTGTTTTCTGATCAAACTTAGTTCAGGCTTGGCCTTCATGGCCTTCATGAACTTCAATATATCCCCATAACAAATGTGTGTACATGCGCAATTATAATTTTCAGATTTGGAAGACCAGTGACACTCAATACAACCATAATCTGTATCTCTGTTAGACAGACAATCGTCTGGTTTAATGGTTTTCTACTGTTCTTTTTTAATTGTTTATTTTTTAAGACTTATTTTATATATGTACTCCCCTATCTACCGTCAGTCCGAGAAATTTTGAAAAGTTGCAGACATTCACTTAGAAATCAATAATATATGATGAAACGATAGAAATATACAATTATTATAACTGACAGCTGGCAGAACTGTTTCACAAAATGCCGCCAATTATATTTAAATATCGCGAAATAAAATCGTTTGGGTCTAAAAAAGTGGGCAGACGAATGAAAATCCCAAGGACTACTTACCAAAACCTCATGAGAAGAGACGTGAAAGATGCTGGATGTCTCCGTAAATAAACGGGCAATAGTATAATATACTTAAGGGAAATTGGACATTTTCTACCTCTGTTGCAGTGTGTCTCCTTGTCCTGAAAAGGATAAGGGATCTCTTTAAGACTGCTCCTGAGGGGACCCGTTGCGGTCGCCGCCGTGCTTCGTCAAACCTGAGGGATAAGTAACTAGTGCCGCAAACTTCCTAGGGCAACAGCCAACGGCTTCTGCTGGCTTCGGTGGGGCAAGTGATCCTCGGCGTCAGTGAAAATCTGTGGATAAACGAAAGGGGCGAGAGCCACAGCTCTACTCACCAGTCAAGAATAAAACTCCGTTTTATTTTAAGGCGTACAGGGTCTTCTTTATTTTGTCAATTATAAGTAGTTCAGGGTTTACTATCCTGTTGGTCTCTTGCAGCACTTCCTGCAGGGACCATGTACATCTATCAACTGCCGCGCGGAGATCGCGATGCATCTTCCTGTTAAATGAAAACAAATCGAGATTTTGTATCTTGAAACGAACGTTTTAGATGGAAAATCTCGATTTCGGGTGTGGTGTTCAATGTACTCATTAGGCTAATGGTTCGGTTTTATGAGTTCTCATGAAACTATTGTGCATATTAGGATAGGTTTTTTGCTTTTTGTTATCCGTGTGGCTTATGCAGACAAGAGTTTGCGTGTCCTTCGGATGGGTAACACAAGATCCGTGGGAATTAGGTGTTGGTTTTTGAATTGGTGCATTTACAAAATCATAAAACATCTGGCTTGTGAAGATATGCATTAGGATGTTTATAATTGCTTGAATTGTGTGTCGGCGGAAAATAGATATGCCTTTGTTTAGACATATGCACATTTTGGGCTTTGGATCTTGTAGGAATTTGAATTGAATTCAATGTTTGAGAGTTTGAACGTTTAGTTCGATTTGGTTGACACTGAATTCAATGTTGATTTGGGTGTAGGGATTTGTACGTGAGAATGACTCTCTATATTTATTTGTGCGCCTGAAGTTGACTTTCAACGTGAATGGATGCGCATTTTCAGATTGGCGGGTATCACGGGAAAATGTCTGAGGAAGCGGAACACATTCAGCAAGTTCAGTTGAGCAACGACCATGATAATACCTATAGAAAAGAGATAGGCATTATACGTCACCGCCTATGTTCTAACGACGGAATTGATCGACTCATAGCTGGGTCCCCAATAAGTTATACTGCTCGTTTTTGCGTCCTATCAAGCACAGGTAACGCAGGTTTGGAAGCACCTGACCAAATATGGGGGTTGAACTCCATTTTGGGACGAATATACGCTTTTTAAATAGTGGGGAGGTTGGGTGGAGTGAAATATTTTTTGCATCTCTTAAGGAACCCCATATATTTGGCCGCACTTTTCACAGCTTCAAAAATATGGTCGCCGCAATTAAGAGTTGAATTAGTTCGAGTGCCTAAGGTTGATAGTTCCTTGGCTTTATCGATGCAAGTGCCGTTCATCGACAGTGTATTTATTTTGGGGTTGGCCTTTGACGACAGGAGACAACACTGAGTTTTCAAAGCATTGAACTATACTCGGCTAGATAATCCCCATTGATATATCTTGTTGGGGTCGGAATTCAGTGTATTAAGCATAACCTGCTGATTGGTATTGACGTTCGAAGAGTTTGGCTGGGAATGTTCATATGAGTATGAGAAACTCAATGTGGTATCATCAGCAACCGAGTGGATTGGGTTGCGGGTAATGGACAAGAGATAATTTATAAAAATAAGGAAGAGAGTGGGTGAGAGTACAGAAACTTGGGCAACACCTGTATTAATTTGATGGGAGGCAGATTTGACACCATCGAGAACCACTTGGATTGAACGGCCACAAAGATAGTCTCTTATCCATTGGATCAGGGAATTGTCCACTCCATATGAATGTAATTTTGATAAAGGGGCTGGATGCCAAACTCTGTCGAAGGCTTTCGAGATATTCAGTACAACAACCTTGCTTTATCCGATGTAGTGGATGGAATGGCTCCAGTTTTCGGTAACGTACACCATCAAATCTCCTGTGGGCCTGTTGGTACGAAAGCCATATTGGCGTCATTGAGGAGGTCATTTGATTCCAGATATTTCGAAAGTTGTCGGTTAATCTGCGATTCCATTACCTTGGAGGGAATAGAATTTATTGCTATGGGTCGATAATAAGAGAGGGATGATTTGCGTTTTTTTTTTGGGAATTAGCTGAATGTTCGCTGACTTCCATCTATTTGGGAAACGGACAGTAGAATAAGACAAATGGAAGAGTTTCCGCAGTGGTTTAGAGAGTTAAGAGGAACATCTCTTCAAGAGAATTGGGGGAATGGCATCAGGACCAGCGGGTTTGTGTGCGTTTAGCTCCTTGAGTGCCCGGGCAACAGTATGGGTTCGGAAGCGAATCTGGCTTATGCTGTGGTTCTGCTCAAGTTGAGGTGGAACTGATATGGTATCAGGCAGGGTTGAGTTGGATGCAAAATGTGCAGCAAGTAGATTCGCTTTCTCTATTGGACTGGTGACTGGTCTGTCATCGACTATTAGCGAGGAGTGGACGAGGAGACCGAGTTTTGAATGTTCTTCACAAATGCCCAGGAGTTTCTACTACCCGTGAGTGATAGTAGTATTTTTGTCTCACTCTCTGCTCATGCAAGAACTTTGCGCGTTGAATATACGCTGATCGACAAACTTTTTTTTTTTGTTTTTTTGTTTGATTTGGGGTCCGCATAGATTCTAATTCAAAATCAAATTATACATTTTTCTTTATGTAGGACTAAATGCATGTCCTATTTTACAAATATTGCTCTTATGTTAACTTATTGGCTCTTTGCAAGCACCCCGAATTCTACAATATCAGATTTTTTGTTTATGTCTTTCGGCATACAATGACTTTTGTAATTTTGTTTACCATGATAGTCAATAGAAAGGAGGTCTTCCTCTTTACAATTTTTGCTAGCGCGATATACATGTGGGTTTTCTATTTTATTGTTATTGTTTTTTTTTTCTGTATTTTTTTTTCCTCTATTTTTTTCTCAATTTTTTTTCTTTTAACAAGCAACCATTTAAAACAAAACGATTGAAGTTGTGAACAATAATCCTAAAATTAAAACTTCTATATTATTTTAAATGAGCTAAATATAAACGATGACAAAGGGGAGAGGGTTCCAACTAAAAGGCATACTATTTTTAGGGATGTGTAGTCTTCGTCACAAACTCACCACCAGTTGGGATGAGATCGGTCTCTTTTCGATTTATCTCTTTCACTGATCACCATACTGAAACGTAGGCAATGTGGAACATTAGAGACACTGCTATCATGGAGAATTCGTTTACCTCGGGCACCACGCAAAGCGTGGTAAATAATAAGGACTCCATGTTTGTCATGGATTACCTTTTTCTATCGAAGAAGGAGAACGCTTCTGGGGGAATAAAACCATTCTGGAGAGTACTGTCCATATAAATATCATTAAGATAGAATGCTCCCGAGATATGCTTATTTCCACTGTACATTGCCCTTGCAGTGTGACCGCAAATATTTTTGATAATCAAATTATCTACCCTGTTTAGTCCTGATTTGTCATACATGACTTTATTGGGGTAGAACTTCTCATGTTGCAGCTCTGGGATTCTGTACATTCCAAGACAAGAACACGAACATTGCCTCCCGAACACCCGAAACTTCTTCCTGTATAATAGGGATATGTTATACCATACCGGGCAGCTATACGCCAATACTCGTCGGATGAATGTTGAGTATGGTCTAGAAGACTACTACGGAAGAGACTTCGTGTCATGGCATATGTATTTTTAGCTGCGGAAAGGGCAGCTGCTATATGCTTATCATAGTAAAGATACTTATCTAGCCAAACATCAAAGTATCTAACTACCGGTTTTACTTGTAGGGGAAGATTATTACTTCCTACAATGGAAAATGTTTTCCTATCCCGTTTCATATCCCTTGATGCCATAGACAGGGGCGTTCTGAAAAGGTTAGTCTCTGTTTTCTGGAAACTGATCTTTAATTTCTCGTACTCGCAAAAACGTTTGATTCTATTGAAGGCATCTTGCAGAAGTCTGTTGATGACATCAATCTTTTCTCCAGATCTATATACCCCAATATCGTCGGCATATGCGTATTGCATGGTTGAGAGAACCCACTAGATCTCTAGTGGAAACAAAATGGGAGAATTCACTGTTCCCTGGTGCAAGCCGTTTTTAATGTGGAAGGTCTTGTTAGAGATTATCTCTCCACATTTCGCCACAAATTGTTTACACATTATCATATCCTAGATAATGTATAACAAATACTAGGGCATTCCCAAATGTATACAAATATTCGGGCATTCCCACATTTGAGAACCTATATACAAGTCCTTCTAACCACATTGAAAACATTGTCGATTCTCACTACCTCGAAACAAGTACCATTTGCGTTCGCTTTCTTTTGTGGATCCTTGACCAATATTAGCTATTCTTTGGAGTTGATGTGCCCCACGTTCAGCAGTGGAATATGTCATTATAATCTTTCTTTCTAAATACTTTGTGGGATCATTGTCAGTCCACCAGCTTTAATGGTTTGAATTTCTTCCATTCTTCATTAATTACTGATCTATAATAGTGGCGGATCAGTTTTTGAAGGTTTTTGATTATTGACTTAATTATTTTTATTTCCTGGCAATTTGGATCGCTGAACTGCCTATAAAGCAGTTTCAGGTTGGAGAGCAGAATGCTCTTCTGTCTATACAGAGCGTAGATCGTTGGATTTCTGTATCAGTTTGTACGGCCATCCATATGAGCTAATTTTGGGGTAGGACAATTCATTGTATTAGTAATGTGGTATAATTTAATGATTCATTGTATTAGTTAATGTTGTTCATCATCAACAGATAATGATTAATTCCATCATTATGAAGTTTTCTGTCATTCAGAGGATCTACCCCATGGGAGCGTAATTATTTTTTCATTAGCCGATCAAAGCGCGACCAGTGTGCTTTTCGGAAATTAAAAGAATGTATCTGGTCATACTGTGGGGCAAGGCTAATAACCTTGCACGGAAAAACAAATTATTATGGAAAATTTAACAAGCCTCGGGACTTAACACTAAATAAGGCCACGACCGGATCCCGATTGTAGAACCGACGATGATGATGATGATCTGGTCATACTGTTCAAGTAGTCAGTGTTCGTTTAGAACATGAAATACGGCGCCAAATCCATAATGATCACTATCGTACACAATTGACGAAGACAATTTCGAGCAGTTAGATCTGTATCTACGGGGGTTGCCTCTTATGTTTCGGGATTTGGCAACCCTAGCGTTGCAATCCGGCAATTGACAGCTCTGTCGTAAAGTTGGACATTTTTGAGGTTATACGCACTCAGAACGTTTTGACATACGAGCGCTATTTGTGTTGTTTACAGTAACTTAAAAGATTCATCTCGGCCCAAAAATGGAATTAAATCGTCAACATTTTCGTGCGATTATTTTTTACAACTTTCGGCGTGGATTAACTCAGCAACAGTGCATGGATGAACTTAATTCAATTTTAGGCGATGAAGCTCCATCAAGGACCAGTGTTTATCGATGGTATGGTGAATTCAATCGTGGTCGTAGTTCACTCCAAGATGAATTTCGTGAAGGTCGTCCAAAATCAGTTGTTGTTCCGAAAACCATTGATGCTGTGCGCGGACTGATATTGGAAGATCGTCATGTGACCTATCGTGAGATTGAGACAACCTTAGGCGTTAGCGGGACCAGCATACATTCAATATTGCATAAACATTTGACCGTCAAAAAAATTTGTTCGCGTTGGATCCCACACAATTTGTCAATCGCCCAAAAAAAGGCTCGTGTCAACTGGTCGAAAGAAATGCTCAAAAAATACGGTCGCGGTGCTTCGAAACACGTCTATGACATCGTGACAGGTGATGAATCGTGGATTTACGCGTATGAGCCCGAAAGTAAACAGCAGTCGACTGTCTGGGTGTTTCAAGATGAGCCAAATCCAACAAAAGCTGTTCGCGTACGAAGCACTTCCAAGCAAATGGTCGCCTGTTTTTTCGAAAAAACCGGGCATGTCGCAACCGTACCACTAGAACAACGCAGAACAGTCAATTCTGAGTGGTACACAACCATTTGTTTGCCAGTTGTCTTCCAAGAAATCAGGAAAATCAACCGCCGAAAACGGATCACTCTTCACTACGACAATGCGAGCTCTCACACATCGGCTGCGATAACTGCATTTTTGAGCACCCAAAACATCGACTTGATGGTCATCCGCCGTATAGTCTTGACTTGGCACCGAATGACTTCTTTTTATTCCCGTACGTAAAAAACAAACTGAGAGGTCAACGTTTTTCGACACCTGAAGAAGCGGTTGCTGCATTCAGAATGCATGTGTTGGAGATACCTCAATCAGAGTGGCAAAAGTGCTTCGACAATTGGTTCAAACGCATGCAAAAGTGTATAGATCTTCATGGGGAATATTTTGAAAAACAATAAAGTGATTTTCGATGATCAATATTTGCTTTTGTTCTCTAATCCCGAAATATAAAAGGCAACCCTCGTAGTAATTGTATTCGCTCGTCCAGCAAAAGTAAATCCAGGAAGGAATTTCCTCTTGGATAAGGTACCGTACTCATAGCATAGAATTCTAGTTTATGTTTGATGGCATTTAGTTGCCTCCTGTGTTCGAGATAAGGTTGCCCCAAGCACTATGCATGGATTGAAATCGCCCGCCATAAAGAAATAATTATTTTCCGAGTCTAGCTTGAGACTTCGGAAAAGAGTATCATGTTCATTGATAAATTGTGTACAGCATAAACAGAAACTACATATAGATATATCTATAATTCAGGCTTCTAGCACCAGAAACTTGTGCACATCTGTGATGCAACGACCTTGTGGTGTAGGCCTTTCTTAATTAAGACGGCGACTTCTTGAGTGGAATTTGAACGATCTCGTCTGATTATTTCATAATTTTTATAGCACAATCTGTGCGTTTGGTTGGATTTGTTTCGCTAGCCAAAGGTACATCTGGGTGTTCGGATTATTCAGATTATCCCTTCTTTCCATGCGGATTAGTGAATCGACATTCACAGCAATAATTTTAAGGGTTAACTTAGCCGAAGAGGACATTATGTCTATGTTGAATAGATAGTATCCACTCGGGATACTGCCTGTTCTGGCAGATTTTTTTTTTTTTTAAATCATTTTCTTCAAGCGCGGAAAACTGGGTTTGCATGGACAGTAGAATTGCTGTTCTGTCTGTTTGTGCCTCTAGTGCAGACATTTTTATGTCGTTACGTGGTTGTTCCACGTAATTGGTAATTTCTTTACACCACCTGTCATTTGACCGTATAACGCACTAGGTGCCACGAAGTTGTTGTAAGAACAAGTTTTCATTCGTTTCTCTTCTTCAACACGCTTCTTTTCAGCTTCCAACTTTGATTTTAGTTGTTGGTATTTAGGGCAACCTCTAAAGTTAGCAGGGCGACCTGTATTTTTACAGAGGACGCAGGATAATTTATTTTTATCTGGTAGCTGTTCTTAACGCAGCGGCTATTCCCCAATAGCATGATTGTTGAGGCATTTCACGCATCTAGATTTTATGTTGCAATTCGATGCCACATGGGCGAAGCGTTGACACGGCATTCATTGCAATACGCAGTCGGACTTCTTTATTTTTCCCCAGCTTTTTGTTAGATAATTGGGGACACTAATATGTCTGAGTGCACCAATTTTAATGTTAGGATTTAGAAAGACAATGAAGAACAGCAACTTGGGGTTGCGACTTCGGGAGAGGGCGGTGGAAAATGGTTTAACACCAGTATATTGTAAATTGGTGGTTTCCATAGTTTTTAATTTATGGAGTAATTCCTTGGGGGAAAGGACGGATCAACTCCTTTGAGGAGCATGGAGACCGTTTTTTTTTTCAGATTTGGGGTGTACGTGTAGTGCTCGCTACATACTTTCCCTAACACATCTTTAATGGTGTGATAGGCTTTCAGTCTATCGCATAAAAAACTTATTTAGTTGTTTTTTAATCATTTTGTTTTAAATGATTCGCAAGTTAACTTACCAAGTTGAATAATATATTTAACTTCCATGAGGATAACTATAATTGGAGGCACTCTCTTTCCTGTTGGGTGGTAGTGGTATCTGATGTTGCTGTTCACTCGGTTGCTGCTGCTGTTGTTTCTGTTGCTGCCGTTGTTTCTGTCGTTGTTCCTTCACTTGTAGATGTGCCTCTATTTGCTTTTGCAAATCATTTTTTCCAGAGTTTGGCTATCAGCTTGTCTCACTCTATGTCTTCCTCGTTGCTGTCTTCTGTGTTGGAATTGTTCGTTCCTTCTGTGGCCAATTGTTTTAACTTATTCCCTGCTCCAGTATAATGAGCATTATTGGGAATAATTAGTTCTTCTCATTGGATTTTAGGCGCTTGGCTTGAAAATTCGGGTGTGATTCGGACCTTCTCCGTAACACAATTTTAAAATCAGCCTGACCATCGTCCATGGTAGGCAGTACGCCTCGTAACCTTGTTTATTTATATAAATATTATTCTCACAAGTATTTACGTTCAACTATTTGTCCCGTATCTGCACTAATTGTTTTTTAATTATTTTGGGTGCAGAGAAGTCGCATGCAAACTCGTACTCATTTAAATGTGCAACACAGTTTATAGTAGTAATTTTACATACGATTCGTCAACTATCGTTTGTCGATTGTCGACATGTCTACACCGAATAGTGGTTTATTTGGTACTGAACGACAAACTTGTCTTGTCTCCTCGCACTACGTTTTTGTTTTAAAAAAAAAACATACCCAATAGGGATATGTGGCGAAGTTTTTTCATAAAAGTTATAAATAATTTCGCCGGAGATGAATAAGAAGTAGGATCAATTAAAAACGGAAGAACCGCGGAGGTTTTTAAAATTACGCAAAGCTACTGTAATAACAAAGAACTCTGTTTGGAAAAAGTGTCTCAGATACCATTAAACATGTTGGTTACGAATGTCAAGTTAGGACCACAGATGCTGAAGTAATGTATAGAGCGGTGATGCCTCTATGCTAACTCCATTGCGCTAAAAAACCTAGTATAGTTTTCCCAAATCAATTTGGTACAACGATTAAAAATAATACCACCGTAAACACATTTAGCGGAGCTAATGCGTTTCATGAGGTTTCGAGTTCCAATAAACCTAATTCACTAGTGAAGAATGTTACAAGCAATGTGTAATGCGGGCATGTGTGCATTTTCACTAGCCAGACAGGAAGAAGCCACGTATATCCGTTAATACGCCCGAACTATTATCATGAAAGTGGGTGGAATTTTTCCATGAATCGGCAAGGCAGTTTTGAATTATAGTGGCCCCGGTTTTTCCCTTTAGAAATGCACCTTTTGTTTTTAGTCAGGATAACCGAAGGAGTAAACAAAACGCAGTGAACTCTTTCCTCCAATACAAGAGATTAAGTTGGGATCTGGGTACGAGGTAATAATTCCAATTTTTTATCCAATTTCAGCATCGCAAGATAATAAAAAGAAAAACACAAATCCAAAGAATTAAAATGTTGATGAAGTTATATTTTATTTTATACTTTGATATTAAATTTGTATTGTATCGTCATTCAAATGTCTATCATTAGACCGCTTGTACCACTCAAACTTTACAACGCGATCCCCGATAACTCATCTCGACATTCCGGCTAATTCCCAGGAATAGATAAATTTTAGGTCTTTAATCATAGTACGTGCACATCAGCGATACTTTCCATCGAACGAGGGCTCCGCTTAATATATTCCCAACGGACCCAGTCTTTTCGAATTGTGGACTGGGTTGGAAACTGTACGATCGGGAGAAGGGTTATGCCGACTATAATCTTCTCATAATGTGCGAAACGTGGTTGCGGCAAGTCACCATTATTGTAGAAAATGTTAACACTTAGTTCGATTTGCAGCAGTCAAAATTACAATATATAACCCTCTATATATCTCTAAAGGGTTATCCAAGGAAGCACCATAATCCCAATGGGAAGCCTAGATCTCAACACAGTATAATGTTTACATATGATATTTTTTCAAATGTACGAAGATGAGACTGAAATTTCTTAGCGCAAAAACACATTAAATTAAGAAGAATCATAAAATGTGGTTTAATCAAAGTTACACATTTTCGCATGTTTCGGCTAGCTAGTTTTCTTTTTTTTAACGCCATTCCTTCGTTTTTTATTTCGCTTAGTACAAGACGTACTAAAGTCGTATTATTGTACCCCATGCTGACCCAAGCCTCTGCAACAAGTTACCATTAATCCTTGACTGACCTTTTCTCATTCCTCTGCATAAATCAATTTCCATATTAAGTTCCTCTAAAGATGAGGACCAACGTTTGTGTCGAAATCGGAAAATTGTTTTTCATGCAGCAAAAATATGTGGTACACTTCGTTCGTTTTTTTTCATATCATTATTTTATGCACTTACAAATTATTTGTTTTGACGTTCACTAGTGGTTTCTGCCACAGATATTTGACTTTTTTTTGGTTCAAAAAACAAAATCAAAAAACATGTTGAAAAGTTTAGCTAATGCGTTTGATTGAAAGTTACGAAAAGCGAGCCATATCGGGAATGAAGCATTAGTGATAAAACCAAATATCAAGACCAATGCAATTCAGCATTTTTTTTCACAATCTTCTTCCGCATTATTTGCCCGCAATATGCATTGGCATATAAAGGTATCATCAAATTTAAGATGGATGGATGTTACCTTCTGGGTAATAGTGTTGGCTGGACTGTTATCCCTATTTCAATAACTACCTGCAGAATTCCACATCGCTCTTGGTTCAGATTCTCAGCCTACAAATATATGTCACCAAAAGTTAAATATAAATGTTTCAATAATTCAAATCTCAAGTGAATTACGAGGGTAGGTCAATAAGTTCTTAGAAACGCCTTCGTAGCATCGCTAATGGTCTGTTTTTAGTAAGCATCATCCCTCACTAGATATCTGTCAATTTTCAATTTGTTTCGTGTTTCAATTTTGCATAATAAATTATGAAAAAAATATCTGCGAGATGGATGCCACATTTCTTCTCTCAGCTGAGAACTTTTGGAGCAGATGCGTTGCAACCCAGATGAGTTTCTGTGCAGATTAGTATGAATGAATGAATAAATAGAGGGCAGAATTTATTCGCTTGGTACAAGTCGTATAAACGTAGATGAAACATGGATACACCACTAAACTCCCGAGACGAAAGAACAAGCAAAACAGTGGATTATTAAAGGGGAACGGGCTCCAAGGAAGACAACGAGGGTGAAATCAGCTGGAAAGGTTAAGGCTAATGTGTTTTGGGATGCACGTGGTATTATCTTCATTGACTATTTGGAAAAGATACACACGATAACTGGACAGTATTATGCGTCATTATTATCGCCCCATTTTTCTAAAGACTTATTGACTTGCTTTCGTAACAATAACTCCTTTTATGCGTTAGAAAAAAAACCCAAACTAACATTCAAATCGGCAAAAATGTTTTCGTAATAAATCTTCAGGTTCCCTTCGACGGATTCCGAAATCACTTCGTAGGGTGCGTAAAGTAGCTTAGCTGTAGTCTTCTAAACTTAATTTATCATCAGATAAATCGGATGCATTATGTTTTGTTATTGCTTTTTTATTATAATATGTTTGGCGCAAACCTAATAACCTTGCCTGGAAAAACAAATTAATATGGAATATTTAACAAACCTCGGGACTTTATGTTTTGGCACCAGTGATATTTTGGTTCAATCCAGATTTTGAATACTTCAATGATATATAATGGTTCAAAGCCAAATAGGTGTGGCTTTTGATCACATCGCATTCTTGAATTGGGTTCCCTTAAGTGGAGTATCCTGATTGTATTTTTCTTCACAGCATTTTCTTTGGGGAAATTAAGAGTGCTTGCGAAGAGCCAGAAGTTAATGTACGAACGATATTATAAATTAGAATTTACCATTTAGTCTTAAGTAAAACTGTAAAGGTGGATTTAAAATGAAAACAAACTATTTATTAATCTATTTGGACCTAATTCGTGGTGTTTTTAGATGTACAACTTGGATCCCGCCGTTTTTTCTGAAATTCGAGGCTTTATTGTAAAAAACTGGTTATACATTTATGATTCAAAGTATTGTCCATCGCCGGCCACTACTTTCTCCCATCTTTCGGGCAGCATACGAATCCATTTCTTCATATTAAAGCAGACAATTAAAACCTCCCGCAAATGACGAGAATTTGGCTCGTAAGCTGACATGTTTAATCGAGAATAACTTTCTGACGCAGACATAAATCGACTAATATTTCGATGGCGTTATGTTTACAAATACCTAAGCTTATTGTATGACATCTATGATCTATTTATTTCAACTACCACTTACCGCTACAGCCATCTATTGCAAAACGGCGGAAGCAAAGTTGTACACCTAAAAACACCACGAATTAGGTCCAAATAGATTAATAAAATGTTTGTTTTCGTTTTAAATCCACATTTACAGTTTTACTTAAGACTAAATGGTAAATTCTAATTTATAATATCGTTCGTACATTAACTTCTGGCTCTTCGCAAGCACTCTTAATTACTCCTTATCATTTTTTTTTTCGTTATTACTTTTGTTTTTTATAACGTATGATAATAATCAATATGTAGGAGGGAATCCTCTTTTAAATATTTGCAATATATACACTTTCTTTTTTACAATTAAAAACCAAGGCGTCTCGACACATTACTAACTTAATTACTTCATCATCATCATTGGCGCTACAACCGGGATCCGGTCTTGGTCTAATTTAACAAGTCTTCCACCGGTATTCGGTCCTTATCCGAGACTTGTTTTTCCGGGCAAGTTTATTAGCCTTGGGGCGACCTTTCTCAGGATGTCGCTGCATGCATTGGTTCACTAGTTGGCGGGTGCCAAAGTAGATATTCAGGGGTGTCACGTGGAGACTGCATATCAACTTGAATTGAAGAAGGACAAGGATCGTCCTGGCCTTCGCCGGGTTGAAAGTAGACTTTGCTCTGTATGTTCGCTCCCACCTTCCCCCAACTTAATTATTTATCCACCATTAAACCGAGATTTTGGTCTTGGCCTCCATTATATGGTTCTAATCTCGAACCGATGTTTTTCAGGTTTTGAGTCCTAGATCATATCCTCCCTCCAGCGAAGGTGTGGTATACTCTGTCGTTAAAGGAAATCCTACCACAAAAACTAAATTCGACCATACCGCTCATGCAAGCTAGATGAGTGGCTAGTTTAATTATTTTCATAGCATCAGTGTCGTGGTAGAGCACATCGCTGTTGTGGCGTCCTATCTCGCAACAATAAACCTCTGTAGGCCTTTTCTCCCCAACACTTAAACCCTTCCAAGTCGTGGAATGAAGTATGATCTCACATAGTAACAGTTTAGATGTTCAACACATGTATCACGATTGGAAACGCTATATCAAAATGTAATAAGATTGATATGGCAATGAACGTAACCCAGTATTTGGATATACTTAAAAACAGTGTATTTATTGTCAGAGTACGCGGAAAACCAAATCACTTTTCCTAATACCAAATTGAAGACGGGGTAGGCAAGTCCACATCCTTATCGGAATCCTTTACAGATGTTTAGCGGTTTGGGTGGAGTTCTCGATGTTTCTACTGTTCTACGAATTCATCCAGTATGCTCACAAAATCACACGTCCCTAGCAAGTTTATGAATAAGTGGTGTCTTGAGTTTTTTAATCTAAATATTTTTCCATTGCTACCTAACCAAAGACGTTATCATGATCCCTCTTTTTTGCGTACTAGGCTTAGATTATGTTTTTCAAGTTTTCTGACTGTCATATTTGTTCCAATATGGGTACAATTATTCATGAATCATTTGGTATAATGCCGTCTCTCAACATTTGAACTTTTTTTTCCCACCCTGTGACTAGAGAATGTTGAAGAGTTTAGGACCTTAACCTTTAAGTAGCTGATCCCGGCACGGATTTAGTTGCAAAGTTAAATATAGTATGCACACAGTTCTGTTTTTAATACTATAGGCGTATTAGTAGTTCAATTAAGCTCATAATATCGACAATCTTAGAAGAGAACAATGCTGAGTTTTACAGCGTTACGTTTCTTTCTTGAATGCGTGAGTTAGGAATATGTAGTTCGCTCCCTGTTATACAAGGTGACACCAAATTAATCACTCTATCGGAAGATGTTATAATTTTTGCAAATGGCGTCATACGTCAATCATATTTGATATTTGTGCACTAGACAGCTGCAGAATACAAACAGACAAGCAATGGAGATTATGTGAATTACTGTCAAGCCATCAATAATCTCAACAACGAAGAAGACGCTTTTGTGTCGAAAATCATCATGAGCGACGAGGAGCATTTCCACTTAAGCGGTTACGTCAATAAGCAAAATCTTCGTTTCTGGGGCACTTAAAATCTCCTTGTGATGCACGAAGAGCCATTACATCCACTCAAAGCCACTGTGTGGTGCGACGTTCACGCGGTAGGAGTGATTGGGCCGTATTTTTTTGAGGACGCCATCGGCAATACGGTCACTGTTACTGGCGAACACGACAGGGCCATGATAAACGGCTTCTTACTTCCGGAATTAGATGAGCGGAGCTTGGTCAATATGTGGTTTCAATAAGACGGTGCAACCGCACACACAACACGGGCCACAATGGATATTGTGAAGGAAGCATTTCCTTCTCGCGTGATCTCCCGATTTGGCTCTTTGGCATGGCCAGCAAGATCGCCCGATTTATCCATCACAAACATCTTTCTTTGGGACTACTTGAAGCCGCGGGTTTATACTAACAAGTGTCAGATAATCACAGCCCTTAAGGAGAATATTCAACAGGAATGCGAACAGTTATCACCGAAAATCTTGCGGAAAGTCATGGAAAATGCGATAAAATGGGTACAAATATGTATCAACACTGGCGAAAACTACTTGACGGATATCCTCTTTTTTACTTAAGAGAAAAAATTGTAAAGGTCCAAATAAAATGACCATCACTCAAAATCATTTTTTTTTATTTAGAAAAAAAGTAATTCAAAAACAAAATTGGATGATTAATTTAGCGCCACCATTAATACCAGGATATTAAATATATATATATTTTAAATGATATTATAGACTATAATACATTTTAAATTGTGGTAAAATATATCCGTGTATTCAATGTGTAAAAAGTCATTGAGTATTTATTGTTTGTTTTATTTATCAAAGGATAGAGATCAATCAAAGATATATTTTCCGTTTCGTTCGATGACGTTTTGCCATCTTTCGGCGATCTTCATAATTGGTCCTTCATAGATAGACTTGTCTTTATTGGCGAAAAACAGAGCAGGGTGTCAATTTACCGCTTAATTTGAGTGTAGGGTTATTCCACGCAAAGCGTTTTGAAGAGAGCAAAACAAGTGGTAGTGTGACGGCGTAAGGTTAGGCGAGTGTGCTAGGTGGGGTAACACATCCGATCTAAACTGCAATAATTTTTGATAGGTCACCAAAGATTTGTGTAGTATCGTGTTATCGCGATGAAACACAACTCCTTTACAATTGCCGCTGGATGACAGATTCGTTGTCCAATTGCCGAGAGTACTTATCCGAATTGATTGTTCGGTTGATTGTTAGGAGCTCAAAAAACACCACACTCTTCCAATCCCACCACACTGCTTACATAATCTTTCTTTGATGAGGTTCTTTTTTGAAGTCCTTTGGAGCGAATTGTCACGTCGGGATCAAAACCGTTTGCGTTCCATATTCTTGTAAACAATCCACTTTTCATCACATGTCATTCTTTTCAAAAAAGGATTTTCTTCACTAGTTTTGATGTTAGGGTTAGGATAGAGTTAGGGAAAAACTTTGTTAGTTTAGTATTTAAGTTAGATATAAGGTAAAAACAATAACAAAAACAAAGTTTTTTTGTTCTTCATTTTCTTTGTATATAATTAAGTTCTTTAAAATGGATGTAAACAAAATAATCATAATGTCGAATGACAAATTTTCATGCTTCAAGCGTATGCATGTAACTCAGAGAGTCCGCAAGGGACCAGTAAGTTAGGGAATAAGATAACATAAGCTAGCGTCATCATTTTTGTCTAGCGAGTAAGTAAATTATAATAAGAGGAAGAAATAAAAAATGATATTAAAAAAAAAGGATTTTCTTCACATTTCAGCAGCATATTGTAAATCCCGCCGTCAAATGAGTTTCTTTGAATTTATGAAAAATTCAAATATCGAGATTGTTTATGTATCTAAGCTTCTTTAGATGAAAGAAAACACTTTTTTGAATGAACTTCAATGTTACTGTAATCGCCCATGCTGTGCAACTTGACTTGATCAATGCTACTGCGTTTTTTTTTTTTTTTTTTGTACGCCGAAAGGCATAAGAAAAATAATAATGTATAATTTAGAGTGCTTGCGAAGAGCCAGTAAGTTAATGTAAGAATGATATATGTAAAATAGAAGTTAATATTTAGTCTTAAGTAAAATATGTAATTTATTTGTTAAATAAATGTGGATATGAAACAAAAAAAAATGCTACTGTTTTGTCCTAAATCTCGGCAGGACTAAGAGGCATCTTTGATGTAAAAATTGCAAGAGCGGAATTCCTTGAATCAAGTTTAGGCAATTTTTTACGAGTTTGGCGCGCGTTCTCATTTGAGGGAAGTAAAACAGTAAAATATGACGAACATGCACGATTTGTTCTTCTATCTTTAACTTGTTGTAAAATCTCTCATAACTCAACCAAAGCGCTCAATTTTTTGTGAATACAGATGCTTTAGATGTCAGCTTTTAACCGAGATATGACAAATATAAGTGTGAAGATCTCCAGTACTACTAAAATCTCAAGCCAATAATTGCATTCCCCATTTTTGTCAGTTCTGGCTTTGCAATAGTCTTCGTTTCCGCTCCTAGATTTGATGCCATATACTGTAGGTCAATTAGTGGAATTTTTTTCAACAGCCGAATTAATTTTTTCTCACTCAAAATTTAATATTTCGCTCGTATTTAATATTTTTGGGGCGAATGTTTGACGAATGCATGACGAATCACGGGCTTATACGAATCAAAATCAATTGGCACCCACATATTTTTACATGTAATGAGAACACAAATGGGATTTTGAAGTATCTTTAAATGTCCAAACCGGAAGAATAGGGAAGGGATAATGAAAGAAGATATCAATATAATGACGAGAAATCACATGATGCAACAGCGCGTTCCACGTTGATGTGGTTTGGCTAAAGAAAGGTTTTCTATATTTATGCGTAACTCTAAAGTCGTTTTTAACATTAGCAATTCTCCTTAAGACCTACCTCTCGAACGCGGCCTTTATTGAGCACCCAGGTTTCGGATCCATACACGAGTACTGGTAAGACCATGGTCTTGTATAGTAGCAGCTTGGATGTTCTGGATAAATTTCGTGATTTAAAGAGCCTTGATAGACCGTATTTCTTCTTCCATATTGTTATCGGCTGATACTATTGACCCAAGGTAGTTAAAGGATTGCACTACCTCAAATTCGTGCTCCACGACCCTAATAGTTTGACCAACGTTAGGTCTTCTCTTCGCAGAAGTTGTCACCATGTACCTAGTTTTCCCAGTTTTTGTGCCGCCTGTCCGATCTGGGTGAGCACCACTCCCCGTCTATCTTATTTCTTGTAATGCTGTTATGTCAACCTTATCTTCGGACAGGGCATCGGCTAGCTGCTGTGCAGCTCGAGCTCTGTATAGTGAGCGAACGTTCCATGAGAAAATTCTCATATTGTTTAGCCATTATCGTGTCCGTGACAAGAATCGTCCTCATCTTCGCCGGGTTGAAAGCAAGCAGAGACTTTGCCATGTGTGTTTGGCTCCCATCCCCCCTGATTGTCGAGATATAACGAAAAAATACGGTCACCAAGTATAGTGTAGTTGAGCAATGACCGTGATATAGGAAACGTCTATAAAAAAGAGATAGATAGGATAAATTAGATAGATAGGATACCATGCCAAACATACTGAGTTTTACCAAAGTTCTTAATATTATTGCAGTCGAATAACCATTGTTCGTTTTTGATAGCATCATGAAGTTAGTGTGCCCTCATTCGATTTTGCACTAAAATACCTTAATAAGAGTTTTGCAGAAATTGAGTGTGAGAAATCAAGGATTAATATAGATGTCCTCTTTTAAATGGTCCAACCAACCAGAAGTTGAAAAATGTAAACACATTATTTCCATTCCTTTAATTTGTGCTTAGCTATCATTCTAAAGCTGCCTCAGTCGTTATTATGGTATGATGTTGGGATATAGGCACAATCGGAAACATGTCCAACTGTCGGTTGTGTGTCCTTCACGAGTTGAGCGATAAACTTATTATATATTATCATAAAATTGCGACAAATTACGGAATTTGAAATTGAAAATATATTCATGTTATTTGGGATGTTGTTGGTTTTCTTTTCTATTATTTTGTTTTTTATTAAGAATTTTTTCCACTCCTATTTTCCATTTTTGTTTCTTATTTTTCTTTGTTCTTGTAGTGGGAGTTATGAGATCATTGTTTAATTTAAAACAATGAATCAAGTATTTGTATCCATGCACTTGATAAAGAATCGTTAAATAAATTGATGAAATTTATATCCAAAATTGGCTGAAAAATTGATTTCCATAGAAAGTATAAGTTTTCAATAATCAATTGCACAGTTCGAAACGACAGTTCGTAGATTTGTGAAGGATACAGTACAAAGCTATGTATGGAATAGCACAACGGATATCCTCCACAGCTTTTTTGGCACATAAGCACTCTTCAGTCGAAATGTTCCATGATCTTTTCTCATAAATGTGCTTGAGTTTCAGCGCTCAACTTGTTCTTTCAGGCAGGGATGGTAAAGTACTTACTGCCGTAAGCCTTAGACTTTAGGACACCTAAAGAGAAAAATCGAATGACGTTAAATCGATTAACGAAATGGAAATCACGTGATCATGCAGTCATATTGTAAGATATTTGAAAAAGTTAAAGAATTTAAATATCTGGGAACGATACTGACGGCCAGTAACGAAATGTCGAAGGAAATTAACAAGAGACTGCATTCCGGCAACGCGAGTTGGCACGCAGTCAGTAAACTGCTGAAATCCAGACTGCTATCACGTAACATAAAGCTCCGTGTCTATAGAACCATAATCATGCCGATTGTTCTATATGGATGCGAAACATGGGCTCTCACAAAACGGGAAGAAAACAAATTCCGCGTATTCGAGAATAAAGTTTTGAGGGGCATCTTTGGAGGTAAATATGACGAGGAGGCAGGACAATGGAGGAGACTCCATAGCCACGAATTGGAAGAGCTATATCGCAAACCTACAATAGTGAGAGTAATCAAGTCGCGAAGATTAAGATGGGCCGGGCACGTGGCGCGAATGGGGAACGATAGGACCGTGCATAGAATTCTTGACGGTAGACTAACGGGAAAGAGACCGGTAGGACGGCCGCGACGGAGATGGGAGGACAATGTTAGGTTTGACCTTGAGGAGATCGGATCGAATGGTCAAGCGTGGAAGGAGAGTGCCCAGGACAGGGAACGATGGCGAAGGTCGGTGAGGTCATGAACTTCCGGGTTCCTACAGACCAATAAATAATAATAATAATAATAATGCAGTCATATTGAAATCTCATGTCGTTAACATTGCAGTTTTTTATTTTCTAACGAATTGTATTTTTTAAAAACAATAATCCAATTATACATTCAGTCCAAAATCTACAACAAACCGTGGGACGTTGAAGATGCATAGGGTTTTCAACAATCACTCGTTCGACAATCTTGTCGGTTAACAAACCCGTCAAGCTGTCGTTCCATAACCCATTTTAATTTTTTTTTTTTCATTTTTTATTTTTTCCTCTTTTTCTAATTTACTTACTCGCTAGACAAAAATGATTAAACTCTAGCTTATGGTATCTTACTTCCTAACTTACGGCCTCTCTAAATTACATGCATACGCTTAAAACGTGAAAATTTGTCTTTCGACATTACGATTCTTTTGTTTACATGCATTTTAAAGAACTTAATTTGTTACAAAGAAAATAATGAAGAAAAAACGTTGTTTTTCTTATTGTGTTGAATCCCGGTGCATTTACCGGGAGCGAGCGACGACGATATGAAAACTGCAAACGCACGAAAATGACACGTTTGAGCTATATTTTCTTCAATGGGCTCGATTGTTATTTAGTAGCGAATCGACGACAAATAGAACGAATTACTTTCAATAGAATAACGAAATACAATCAAACGACGTTATTTATTCGAGAACGAAAACTCACATAGACAACGAACGAAAAATAACTAATTGCTTACGAAAACGAACGAAAACTAACTAATTTGCATAATTCAAAATGACAAGTAAAACTAAACAACGAAAATAGCAGTAACACAGTGCTGCAAAACATGCAGGTATTTACAAAACTATAACGAATTAAGACTAACAATTAACAACAAAAACAAATTATAAATTATAACAATTAATAATAGAAAAGTAATTAAATTATGCAATGGCTTGAACTCACTAGTTCAAGCACGCTGTGACATATTGTTTTTATCTTTTAAAACTTAACTCTATCCTAAACCTAACATCTAAACTTAATCTTCGAAATGCTAAATCTATGTAAGCTTTCCGTTGTCTGTTGGGCTTTTATTATTATTATTATTACTTCCTTTTTTTTGCCAGTTTTATATGGAAACAGGTTTTTAATTGCCACTGTTCCATATCCCATTTAACAAGAGTATGGTCATTAGATGTCTGTTCTTGTATTAATTGCATCATGTACACATCTACATGTACATATATCATACATGAATATTCAATTTTTTCTATCTTATCCAATTCTTGATCATAGAACCGATTTAATGTCCCTGGAATCTCAGCAACATTCTCACCAACTGCTTTGACCTTTAAGATGAATGACCTGCTTAAGAACGGCCAAGGAGTTTCAAATCACTAATTCATACAGTCTCCCTGAATTTATTAACTAATTTCTTCACTGTTGAAGGTTCATTCAATTTTGCAGGAAAATTTAAAATATCGTTGAACAATGAAAATATTTTTTATCACGCTAATAAAACACAATTCAAATGTTGTGTGCTGTTGGAACATCTTTTACGTAATAATATAAACACCATTTAAAAGATTTGTTACCTCTTAATTAAATTAATTAAAACACAATATATGGTATATTTAAAGTTAATTTAATTAAAATTAATTAAATCGAAAAAGTTAATTCAACATAATTCATTCGGAAAAATATAGAAACAAAAGTTACCAAGTTGAGCATTTTTCCACCATTCCCCCCACTCGCTGTTATTGAACGACGCACTAATGTCAAACAAACCACCCCTTTTCAGTTTTATCGTTGAATCCTGCCTTCAATTAAATGTTTATTTTTCCTAATGACAAAAGAGTGCATTTTACGGTGGCCCCGCAACGACGACCAGAAAAATATCGTATTTTCAATGTCATCCCTTTGAGATTGAAATTGCGGGCCACCCCATCAGCAACCACCCACTTTCACCCCGTGTCAGGGCATTAGGGTAGTCTGGTGAAATATGCTCCGAATTACGATGTTGATCATAAAGTGGAAGTTATTTAAGCGGCTAAACTGTTACTGCAAGCACCACAGATTTAGATTTCATTATGGGTATTTGTTTATACGATTTACGAATCTTTTTCAATTGGGGTGAATCGCAGAGGGTGACAATAGATATCATGGAACATGGATGATGTTCCTCACCCACCCACATACGTCTTACTATGTTCTGTGGATTTATTCGTTTGCTTTTAAAAGGAATCTCTAACTAGGAACTTGTACTCAATTAAGAGGAAACTGTTAGTGAAAAATTGACCGTACCGGTGTCGGGTCGGACTTTTGTTTTTCCATCATGGGTAAGAAAAAGGACAATTCACTCTTGACTCGCATTTGTGGTTTGCATTGATATCAGATACCCCGCTGTTAAAAACCAAAGATTTTCAAGTTAAATTCAAACTCGAAGTTGATGAGGTAACGCGCACAGAAGAACACGTTAAATAAATAAGTAAACTTTTTGTTTGCATGCTTAGGACGGTTCTGATTAATGGCTGCGGATTGACAAAACCAAGAGATTTTATGGGATAGCAATTTCGGTCCCGGAAATGTTCATTTTTTGTCCTTGTGCCCCGACAACTGTGCCTGTGTGTCGCACATAACATAATTTCGGTTATTTCACTGAGATTTATTGTTCTCTGGTTATTTATGTTCCCTTCTTGAAGAGTTAAATACCGAATCCCGAACACCAGGGAGTACATCTGGGCTTAGAATGCGTAGCAGTCGACAAAAATGTGTCACATAATGAAAACATCAACACCAGATGATAATGACGACAAAGTGGTTGAGTGAGTCGGTTGATACAGCTTCCAGCGGAGCGAAGACCTTGTGCGGCAAGCTGGCTGCCTTAAGTTGTAGACAATTTAGATATCTTATCATTTGAGGGTGTTAATTATAATTCCATGTATTTTAGGGAATTTGTTACCCGTGTCACGAGATTTAAAGGGTGCTGGTTCTTCAAGGGTACTAAATCATCGGCTCACAAGATGATCAAAGATGGGAGTTAAACAGTGTTGTGACAGATAATCTTATTAATCCAAGTTTATCTAGCGACGTCAATATAAACGCTTTTAAATGAATAAACACCGTTTTCTCACAAGCAGAAGTATGCAATCAAAGACTTGAAGAACCGAAGAGTTATTGCAATTTTAACATGGAAATAAGAGTTTTCTTTTGTTTTTTAACAATAGCTTATAGATTATCGTTTATTATATTATATATATATTATATATATATATATATATATATATATAATAAATATAAAACAAAAAAAAATGTTATACTTCCTAAATATAATATATAACCTTACAACAGGTTCTCGCTTATTATTATGCTATTGTTTTTGAAAATAAACCTCCATTTGTTTTTCAATATTATGTATATAGAATTCTGAAAAATAGATGTAGAGTAAAAGACATTTCATTTCGTTGTATTAATATTGTTAATATTGTAAAAAATTAAATTAAACGATATTAGTGTAAAAGTTGGCTTTAGCCATCATCGCATTCAGGCATACCTACGCCGTATATCAGATATGTAATATGGCTTCCTAGCTCGTCGATAGTATAGTGGTTAGTATACCCGCCTGTCACGCGAGAGACCGGGGTTCGATACCCTATCGGGGAGTCTCTGGCGCAAGACTAATGACCTTGCCCGGAAAAAAAAAACAAATCATTATGGAAAAAAAAAGTTTAACAAGCCTTAGGACTTGCTAAATAAGGCCAAGACCGGATCACCGTTGTAGTGCCGATGATGATGATGAATATGGCTTCCTGAACAATAGTGCATAATAGAGATTAAGTAGCGAGTTAAAACATCCTCATGCACACGCGGTGATATTTTGTTTCTCAAATTTTTATTGACTGGATTTAAATTCTGCTCTTCACTATTTCAAAGCAAAATGCTATAAATGTTATCTATAGGGGGTTTCATCGCCTCCCAAAGTTCATAGTTTTAAACATACATCGCTTATTCATAGAGATTAAATCGGCCACTGATAGCATAGCCATTAAAAGTATTGAAAACCCTGTAAGGCATTCGACAGCCTGACATGACTACGTATATTACATTGATAATGACCAATGTGGCTGTATCCATTGAAAATCTTTAAACATTTATAGTTGAAATCTATTCGTCTGCCTCCTCTTCGATATGCCTTTGGGGATTTTGAGCCACAAGACGGGCAGTATTCTGGAGTGCGTCCAAATATTGGAGACGCTAACATTATCACGATTATAGGAATTATCATTTAAGAAAGACTAAAATAAGACGATGGTCCCTTCCATGAAAAAAAACCAACGCCGTTAACAATCAAGATAGAGGAACATAAATACAAATAATGGATTTATTTATTTAGATTTATTGATAGCTGAGGGTGTCCCAAAAGCGTTTTATTCAACTTAGTTTGCACGTTTCTAGATTCCATTCTTCACTTCTAATGGTGAACTACAGTTCGAGATGAACAAGTTTCGAGAATTAAAAAACTTACCCGGTTGCCACAAAAGTCGGACAAGTGCTTACGGAATGATCGAATGTGTGCACAGATAATTAAAGGTCTCAATAATCATAACGACAACGTAAGGCTAGACGCTCTACCAACTGTTCTCCTGTACTTACAAACTAGTATTAGAGGAGGCTTGGGAACTTCAGGAGCAGAGTTAATGTATGGTCCATTTTACCGGAGGAATGGTGTGGGGGTTCTCTATACCACATGAAGAACCAACCCACAATTTCAAACCTTATTTCGAGCGCTTTGGCGCGTCATTTCAACCCTATACAAGCTATTCCACCTGAAAAACATTTTTTTCAAAAGGACGCATAGCTAAACTCATTATTCTATGCAGGCAATGCATAATTGAGTTTAGCTACCTTTTTGCCATACGGCAACTCCATTTCGCTAACCCATGAGATTTCCACCGAAAATCGCATTTCATGTCGGTTAGCAACGGCATAGTCTGACCAAACGACGCGGTTGCATAATCATGCAACCGCTGGGGAAATTATCAAAGTGTTTAATTTAGTTCCCACGGTCAGAATTCCCTAGTCAATTCGGCGTCGTATTCACTTTCCCCAGACACTCCATTCGCTGGGGATCAATAATCTCTTTTTACAGGTGAATAGCTACAAAACATTTTCCTCTCCTTTCCGTTTTGATCTTCCCATAGTTCAATGCATTTTGAGATCACCACAGTCATCGCACTAGGTCAGTGGGCCATCCTCAGAGGCTGCATTGATACAAGCACACAAGCTAAGTCAACCCCGAAGTTATTGCGCTTTCCCGTTTGTTATTTTCATCCATCGCATGCCCAGCGACTGTCGAATGATGTGCAAGTATTATTCACCTCGCTGAGACACGCAACTGAATGGATTCATGAGAGAGCGCGATGATGATTGGCTAAAAGCTGTGCAAATAAGAAATCCCAATTTTTATACCTAATTCCGATCAGTCGATATCCATCTCTAAAACGGCACACACGTGTCTAAGGAAATATGTATACTATGCGTACACACGCTACGTCGCGTGTTCAGTAAAGTCGAGATTTAACCACCACCGGGTTCGGTCAGAAAAGTCGAAATTCAATCACCACACTAAGTCGAGTGTTATCTGCTGGCGGAAGCCATTTACAAAATTAAATTTTCCGTGAATATGTGCTAGAGACCGAATTCGTTATTGTATCAGAAGTTACACTTTAAAACTCGTTATTGTTCCTAAACTAAAAGCTGTAATTGAAGTGTATTTATGTAAATAAACGAAAACTATTTTGAAATAAAAAAAACAATAAAAAAAAACAAATCGCAGCAAAACAAATTTTCATCATCATCGGCACTACAACCGGGAACCGGTCTTGGCCTTATTTAGCAAGTGAGGCTTGTTAAATTTTCCATGATAATTTGTTTTTCCGGGCAAGGTCATTATTCTTGCGCCAGAGGCTCCCTGACGGGGAATCGAACCACGGTCTCCCGCGTGACAGGCAAATTTTAGTATTTCTATTTTTGCTTCTCCTTGGTGAACTGTTTGTGGCGGAACGCATTTTATTTGCACAGTGACGTTGGTGGGTGTAAATGAACCAGTGTCATACGTTGACATTAATACTTCGAACCCCCACAATGGTTTTTGAAAAACGAGTTACCTCAAGACTCGGTACAGTGTGTTGCTGATTTAGGTGAACCCATACGTAAGGTCAGAACAACCTCGGTAATTAGATATTGCAACAAGAAGTTCTGCGTTCACTTTAGTTAGAAGAATCTTGTACCTAATTACGTCGGTCCGTACAAAATTCTCGAGCGCATCAGCGATGGAGTTTACTCGATTGATGTTGAAGTGAGCATTGAAAGACTCAAACTTTGTTGCCATAAACACAAAGCATGGTGACACCGGGACAAGAACCTTCAAAACTATTTACAGAATTGGATGCATCTGAAGATGTTCCGAACAGACAAGATGCAAAAAGCAGAGTAGTAGAGGCAACCGTTAACACATTCGCGCCGACAGATCCAGTAGTTGGTTTTAGCTAAACCAAGGCCCTGCACAGACCAATAGTAATCTCCAAAACACCACACCTCCACCTTAATGTAGATTCATGAACTGCAACGTTTTAATTCGCGTTTAGTCCTTAATCGAGTTATATAACAAACGCAACTGTTGATATGATCAAATCGCATACCGCACGGGGATTTAAAACGTACATTTTTTTACAAACTTTATCAAATTGGATTGTCGCCTTCACGGCTGAGTTGATAACAGATGCATCTTGCTATTGTGTTAGTTCAGCATAATTATTAGCGCCAATGATCAACTGCCTGGTGAAATATCACCCCATTACGATATTAACTTCGGGAAAGTGTTAGAGACATCCCGGAATTTGCCGATAGAACCGGAGGCGAAAAGTTTGCATCTCAAGGCACCGTCTCAGCGCCTTTCCTGAAAGAAGTAAAACTAAAACCAGTCAAAAAACAACAACAACACGACTAGAATTAAATGAATGCCAAACATTTTCCACAACAACAACAAAATAAATCAGATACACCGGAGTTGAACCAACTACTTTAACTTGAAAAAATCTCGAGACGTAGCTGAAACAATAATTATTTACCAAACAGACTCTATTACCTATATTAATAAAAATCAATTAACCTTAACATCTACATCATCTGATTCCTAATGTCGTCACGAAAAAAAAAACCCTAGGATATAATCGTATGACAAAAAAAGCTAATATTTCTTACAAAATTAGCACGAAGAAGGAACAACGATTTTCTTAGATATCTAGTGAATTGAAAGTAAACGTATCCGGTCGTCGGTGACGGTATCAAAGTTTCTAGATTACTTGAAACTATTCACGTCGTGGGAGCGACACAACAATTTACTTCAGAGCCCAATCTAAAAGTAATACGATACTACTTCAAAAGATAATAAGGATAATCATTTGCTATCGTATTTATCTTCTCAAAGGACTGGCTGTCATACATGCATAAGGTGCGTTGGCGGGGCAACCGGCAACCTGCCGTTCACTTCCTTTTTTGGGTGTCTATTGAATCCAATTGATACGTGAGATGAATAGTGCCTTCAGTTCACCCATCAAGGAGCTACACATCGAAAGGGATGATCAGAATGGCTTTGAGGTAAGTTACCCTTTAGGACCCTTATACAACACACATATGAATGGGGCTATTGTTATCAACAATCCCTGTTGTTACGTCTCTTCTCATGCAAGAAGTCTCGCAAGAACCATCCGAGGAACCTAGGTTAATTCGATTTTAAGTGGACTACCGAGAGAGCAATTGGGAAATTGCATGATATCCACAGTAAACCCTTTGGTGGGTTAATTCGTTTCGCATTTTAATTCAGGTGTCCCCCTTCTGGTTTTGTGTAAAACATATGCACATAAGAATGTCAGGTGACCGACATATCCTAAAAAAGGTATTTCGTGTTTAGATTGGTTAATTATATTTAATAACTGGCAAAGGATACAGGTTCCAAATTAAAGTCTGTAATTATGATTTTTCTTTCTGTTTTTTGTTTTTTTTTTTTAGGAGAAAAAAAACCATTCCACACCTTCGTATTGGGAGCTGGTTTTCTTTTCATTAGTCATTCAAAAGTGCTCCCCCAAAAGTGGCAGTAAATTATGTTGGAACCAATTGAAAAAGATTAATTAAAGGCCTCTGAAACCATATTAGCGGATAATTAAAGTTTTATCTGATTAAATGGCGCCACTTTTTTTCACGGAGTTTTTCCTTTATTAAAAGTTAATAAATGCACTTGCTCTTGATAAATGTTTATTCGATTCACGAATTCGTTTCAAACCAACCCGCGTAGTACCAACATAAGCCGATATATGAAAGCCAAAGGTAGTCACTGTCAGAATTTATTAAATAGGTGAATACTATTCACACTCATTTTTTACAACTTCGCCAACCACGTCCACAGTCACGACGATAACGAAGTTGCATTTCTCAAATCTGTGCTATAAGGAACTGAGGAAAGTTACAGAACCTCGAATACATGACGTTTTCTAATCCTAAGTGCCATATAATGCAAACAGGTTGTTTTATGATCCTGTGGTTAGCTACACATTCAATTCCCTCATTAGAACATATGCGGAAGCTAGCACACTCCCGCCTCAATGGCTGAGTTGTTAAGGAGGTTGTATCCTGCTATAGGTTTCGTGAAATGGTTGGGAGAAATCCTTGAGCATATTTTGGAACTTGGCTGATGGACCAGGTCGAGAGAAAATAGCATCTCAAGGCGCCGAGTCAGCGCTATAGGTTCGCCTTTCCTGGGAGAAGTAAGATAACAAAAATTAAAAAGATGCAAGTTAAAGGTCTATTTTAGGTGGACAAATAAACACAGAGAATCGTTCTTGAAACGAACCACATGAGGATGGAACTGATAGGTCATGTGATCCCTAGCGGATACAATAAGAAAAGGTTAGTTTATATGGGAGTCGGTCCCAAGGCGAGATACCACCCCGTTACGCTGTAGATTCCGCGATATCCTCAGAGAAGTTTTCGACTATGTTTCGGATGTATAGCTGATGCCCTGGACTGACACGGAGATAAGTCACGATGGTGGAGATTCTGAGATAAAGAATTCCGGAGGTAAACTAGTTTCCCTTTCCGATCTCCGTGGGGGACTATGTCAGAGGGAACACCATGCAGATATTATGATAAATAATCGAACTTTAAGAAATTCGTCATCGCATAACCAGGCTCGTTCTCGAGGCTCTGTTGACGCTCGACGGATAACGGCATTTTGTAATATCACGGGCATCGGTTTCACCAATACGAATGTAAACGCCGTCCACCAATATTTGCAAACAACGAAACCTGATATCCTTGCCCTAACCGAGACCCAGGTCGATTCGTCAACTGATTCGACATATCTTCGTTGCTCAGGATATGACTTGCATTCGAGATTCCGTTTTAAAGGCAGAGTCTGCGTCTTCTCGCGGTCCAATCGGGCTGCCCTGAGGATGGAGACGTTCGTGCTGAGGAATTCTGTTAAATTTCTTTGTTGTCTTTACCGCTCACCGAATGGCAATCGAGCGGCGACATTTTTCGAACATCTTTCAGGTACCATCGACTGAATAAAAATCAACCGCCCAGCTTTTGAAATTGCCGTCCTTTGTGATTTGAATGTGCACAATTCCGACGGGTTGGTGCACTCCAACAGAACCGACGAGGCTGGGCGGCTGGCGGAGATGTTCGCTGTTAACCGCAATTTGATCCAACTCGTGAGGGAACCTACACGAGTGCCGGATACCCTAGGTGACTATGCGAACACCTTGGATTTGTTTTTGACATCCGAGCCGAGCATTTATACCGTGGAGATTGCTGCACCACTGGGAAACTCAGATCACTGCTTGGTATCGATCGCGCACCCATTTGAAGCGAATAACCGATCTAAGGAGCTTCGCCATGTATGAAGGTATGGGGCTGCCAACTGGGACGATTTGCGAGATTTCTTGGCATCGTTTCCATGGTCGCAGGTGTGCTTAGGAGACTCCAATAGTAACGCATGCGCGGAGTCGATCTCAAAGATTCTTCTTCTCGATATGGAGATCTACATCCCGCATTCCATCAAACGAAGTTCATCTGATAAACCTTGGTTTGATAAAAAATGCGAGAAGATTACAGCGGCAAAACATATACCTTTTAAGCAATGGCGCTCCAATCCCACCGATGTTAACAGGGTGAATTTTGTTAGAAACAGAAACGCATGCAACCAGGCGATTGATATCGCGAAGAAGTCTTACAACGACAGAATGACTAGTAAATTCTTTGAGTCCCCGCCTAGTTCTCGTCCCTTCTGGTCAATGGCAACGGCTGTCAGCAGTAACTTCGCTTCCTCGTATTTTTCTCTGTTAGTGACGGGCAGCGGGACGTTAATCACAAATTCAAAGGATAAAGCGAATGTTTTCACGAATTTATTTTCCGCGAATTCAAACCTAGATGTCGGTCATTTGGAGCCACCTGTGATCGCGCCAGTACGGTCCTTGATGCGGGATGTGAAGTTTCGCGTACTATTCAACGCATTTTACGTAGACTGGACCGTAGGAAGGCAACCGGTTTGGATGGAATACCAGCAATAATCCTTAAGAACTGTGCTCCAGAACTGTCGCTGACTCTTGACAGACTCTTTTGCTTATCTTATGTACGGAGGACATTTCCTACCTGCTGGGATGTAGCTCAAATTCAACCAATCCCGAAGAAGAGGAAAAAGTGTCTCCCACAAAATTACCGGCCGATAGCATTACTGTCTATCTTATCTAAGGTAATGGAAAAGGTCGTCAATGTAATTAAGTATTTGGAGTGCAACGGATTGTTAAATGATCGTCAATACGGATTCCGTGGCAGGTGGCTCACGGGAAACCTTTTGACCATTATAACCAACATATGAACATCTGCGATTGAGCGGCATGGTGAGCCAAGGGGGGTCGCATTGGATATCTCTAGGGCTTTTGACCACCTCTGACACGAGGCATTGCTGAGCAAACTTCGTTCATATGGGCTTTCCCGGCATCTTTCGAATTGGGCGGAGGGCTTCCTAGAGAATCGATCGATCCGGGTTGTTATGGACGTTGAGTGTTCGGATCTCCACCCTGTTATTTCCGGGGTGCCTGGAGGTTCTATGTTGGCTCTAGTCTTGATTTTACATTACATAAATGATTTGTTGGAGTTCACAGAGAACAGGGTGTTCAGTTTTGCGGATGATAGTATGCTTCTTTCCTCTTTTTTGAGTGACCGGCCGATTAGTGCGTCAACGTCAAACCATCTGAGATGTACCCAGATCGACTCTCTGAATCGGGATCTGGATAAGGTCCTACTGTGGGGAAAGGCCAATCTCGTCGACTTCAATCCAACGAAGAGACAGTATACAACATTCACAAGGAAAAGCGGATCATCGGCTCCACAACTGATGATAAATGGCCAGGCAATCGAATCTGGGTAAAGCTTGAAATTGCTTGGCATCACGGTCTGTGGGAATGTATCGTGGCATAAATACGTGCCGAACATTGCCAGATCCGCTTCAGGAAAATTGAGCTATCTTTTTAGGGCCAAGAAATATTTTAGTCTGGCTCAACTTCTTCTTCTGTATAAATCACAAATTAGATTCGCGCTCACATATTGCCCTCATGTTTGGAGCTCTACTCATCAATATACTATACATACATACAGAGACGAGCGATCCACCTGATCGGTGACACGGCGCTGACATCGGGACTACAGTCGATGCCGATGGCGCGTTGCCAACATCTGTTTGTTTTACAGATATTATCACTGTTCTTCGGAAATCCGTGGTATTGTTCCGCGCAATTCGGTTTATATGCTCTCCGCAAGAGAATACGATGGATCGTACCAATTTGCGGTTCATCTCCCGACAGCACAAATATCGCTGCACCAAAACCCGTCCCGTTATAGAGCGGGGCAGCTGTGGAATTCCCTCCCCGCGCAGGTGTTCGCGGAGCGTTACGTCCACACATACATTCCGAAGATTGGTCCTTTTAGCTACCTTAAGTTGTAATTCATGGTTTTTGGAATGAAGAATTGCTACAAAAATGTTCTATCGTTTCAATAATAAGGTTTTTCAAATTAATCATCACCTCATTTCCATTTTGTCCCGTAGACTATTATAGTACTTTATGGTATTGTAGTGCTCCAAGAAGCCCTAACATTTTCCTCCCATATTACATTTTCCTCCCACATATACACAAATCCTACCTATAACAAAATCCATTTCATAACATTGAATTCAATGTCAAACCAAATCGAACTAAACGTTCAAATATTCATTTATTGAATTCCAATTTATTTATTCAATTCAATGCATTTGTTCGATTCAATTTCCTAAAATCAAACAGCATAATTCATTATTTTCCCATGTATGCTTAAAGCAATTAACACCTAAACTTCCTACAAGATCCAAAACCTAAAAGTGCACGTGTCCAAACAAAGGCATTTCTATTCGATACGCCGACACACAATTCTTGCAATCATAAACATCCAAGCGCTTATTTTCACATACCAGATGTTTTATGACTTGCAAATGCATCAATTTTAAAACTAACAACCGATTTCCCACGGATCTTGTGGTACCCATTTGAAATGCACGAAAACTCTTGTTTGCATTAGCCAGATGGCTAACACAAACAAAAACCCCAAGAAAGGACCAAACGATAAGTGGCGATGCGTCTTGACCTTCGAAAGAAGATAAAAATATTTGAAAATTAGAATTTTAAATTGAGAAGGTAAACACTTTGAAAGAGGACTTGAGGAGTCGCGGTTCAGCGGAGAAGGTACCGTTTTTAAAACATAATTCAGTATGCAAATATTTCAGAGTGTAACAAGTGAAAGCTAAATTCAAAGTGAAATACAGTAAAGTCCAAGTACTAAGGAACATTAACTGTTTTTCCTTTTAACGTTTAACTTCCTTCGAAGCAATACTGGTCGCGTCGGTCATCTGTGGTACCGTCTTCTCCGGGTGTGTTTAGTGAACGCGTTGGTGATAAAAGTAAACCTGTGACGGTACATCAACAAAATTTACCCCCACAGGACCAACAATCATCAGGAATCCACACAGGATTCCATCGTTCGTTTCTCTTCCTCGACGAGCACGG
The DNA here is from genome assembly GCA_963931805.1 of Microdon myrmicae. Lineage (NCBI taxonomy): Eukaryota > Metazoa > Arthropoda > Insecta > Diptera > Syrphidae > Microdon > Microdon myrmicae. Next base: position 131,190,336 of record OZ007502.1, on the reverse strand, counting down.
AAACGAACCGTTGTAACACAACAAGTAATACAACAATATTAAAAACTTCATTTTATAATATTATATATATTTTACTTAATAATATCATATAATATAAATTTCACTCAACACTACAGTACGACAATGTATTCCTTTTCGCTGAGAGGCATTCACAAATTTGCGTGACCTGATATTATTAGGATCCTGAATAATTCTCGCAAATTTGGATAACCTCTCGTTGTCTTCAACTCGTACAGCACCCAATGTACTTTGTTTTTTAAACATTGCCAATACTTTCAATCGTTTCTAAACTGCGGTGCGGTTAACTGCAATTAGTTGTGTGGGGGTGAGGTTTTGTGCTGTTTTACTTAATCCCCAACGATGATATTCCGAAAACGATAAACCGCTGGCGAAGAATGCGGAGCGACCACTCTTTTTTTTCTGTGAGCTCGATTATCTTCCTTTTTGTGGCAACTTGCTTGGTTCCCTTTTTGACTCTCTGCTTCAAAAGTTCTCGACCAAAACAATAAATTCATTAAAACCCAGAAACGTATTTTTTTACTTTTGTATTTATTTTATATTATTTTACTGGTGTTATTCCTGTTGTTGTTTAAATTAATTTTAATTTATAAATGTTAATTTACATTTGCTAAACATGATATTGTTTCATTTGTGAAAATTGAAAAACCCGTTAAGACTTAACTACACGAACTATTGTTTTACTGGTGTTAGTATGTTGTTGACTGCATAAATATTAATTAATAAATGTTAATTTACATTTGGTAAATATTGTAATGTTTCATTTGTAAAACTTGAAAAACTCATTAAAAACTTAACTACACGAACTATTATTTTTGATCACCGACGACGATCGCTTGAATGCCCAAAACGTACTGACCATTATCGACCTCTTCCTATGGTCTATGCAAGACCCTCGTTCGAAAGGGGATGAAAAAAAAGGAAATTTTTGATTTTGCGCACTAGCCAGCCGATGTGATTGCGCTCTCTCTTGTGCGCTCTTCATTTCCCCATGCGCATCGGGGTGGATAAGCGCTGACGTATTCGTTGCACGCCGATGTGCGCAGAGGGGATGAAGAACTCAAAACGTGGAGCGCAATAATTCGGGGTTGATCTGGCTTAGTGTGCGTGTGTTAATGTGGCCTCCGCGGTGTTCCAAACTGGGGTAGTGTGGTGTGATGATTATCTCGGAGGGCGTGTGGCTATGGAAAGGAAGAAATGCGGAGGAGAGGAAAATATAGCTTACTCTATTCACCTGAGAAAAGAGATGTTTGATCCCAGCGGATGGAGGAACTGGGAAAAGACAAAATAACGCTAGGGAAATATTATCACGTGATTCAATTGAATGTTTTGATAATTTCCCCCAAGCGGTTCTGCCATGATGCGACAACTTCGTCCGGTTGGATTTGGTTGTCGCTAACCAACATGGACTAGAGTTGCCGTATGGCGAAAAAGGGTAGCCAAACTCATTTATGCATTGTCTGCATGGAACAATGAGTTTAGCTTTGCGTCCTTTGTGGTAACATGCTTTACGGGTGAACAGGTAAGTAGGGGGAATGGGGTTGGTTTGACACGCTGTATGGCGGTCGAAATTAGATGGAATTAGCCGGAAATGGTTGGTGGTTCGCAATGTGCATAGAGAACCCCCCACCGTTGTGCAAGCTCAGCTAGTATCTGACATGAGTAGCGCCACCTGTTGGAAACGCGAGAATTTATTCAAATCAACAACAACTTACTCACGGTATTAATATTATTTCAATAACTGCGAATTACTATGTAAACTGCAAAACAGCATCTTATTTCTTAGTGTTGAGTTTAACTAATCGTCGTAAAATATAGTATATTATTATTTGTCCAATCATAGAAAGCAATGCCGCGTATATCAGGACAAATCATACCATTGCTAGTTGACAAGCGGTTTTATGAGGATCTCCAGTTTTTCTTTGATTATTGGAAACATAATATATTTTTACAACGCGGTGAATTTTCCCTCAGCGAGTCAAAGGATTCATGTCAAAAATCGCTTACGAATAAGACCAAGGTCTCGAAATTAGAAAACATTGTAAGGCGCAAACACAACTTAAACTAGTCTAACCTCACGGAATCTACTCACTAACATTTATAAGCAAATTGAAGATCTAATAAATTTGGGGTTTGTAAGATCCAGAAATGATGTAACAATTATGCGTCCCATTGAGTGTTGTTATTTTCTGACGGAAGCACACGAACACGCAATCGCAGTGACGAACACGGCACCAAAAGCCAATCAAAAAGGAAATCATCGGGGGCGTATATCAGAGCATCATCATATCAGTCATCATTTTCGAAAAATCGATTTTATTTTTTTATTTATTTTTATTTCGGGTCGATTCGAAGAAAATTAATTGAGATTAAGCGTTATCAAGCCCCACCCTTTAGTCGGGCTCTTCTCCTTTTCGAAAATTGGTGGACATGATAACTCGTAAAATAACGAACCGATCTTTCTACAACTTTACACGCTGCTTTTAGATAAGATTTACTCAGAGGCGGACAGGGGATTTATATTTTCAATGTTTAAAACAGGGGTTAATCTTGCGGACTACTTTGGAAATGCACCATAATTCTACGACGCCCATATAAAATATGTATCTCTATATTAGGTTTAGATCCACTATAGACATTTTTTTTTTTGAGTGAAAAATTGAAACATAATGAGTTATTATTATTCTTACATGTGAATATAAATAATATAATAATAATGATACTAAACGCACATCGTAAAGAAATATGTAGCACTAAAAATGAAATATAAAAAATATGTAAATATAACTAAAATTTAAAAAAATAAAATGATTAAAAAATAATTATTTTACTAGGACGATATTTGTTTCTCCGCTCGTTAACTTAGCTTTTGCAATTCGATTTCAATTTGGGTATTTGCACGTCGTAATTGGTGTTGCTGGCTAACGTGGGTTCGAGCGTGTTTGGTGTTTGGTCAATTTCATTTTCGAAAAAAAACGATTTGCAGTTGTAAGTTGAACCAAAAGCTCTACTAACTTTTTGTGTCAGATTTCTCAAATTGGAAAATTTCTCTTTTGTGACGTAAGTGTTATAAAAATCTGCAAAGTCATATACTGTAACAGCTATACTACAAACTCCTGTATTGCAACACCACATAAAACATGATCTAAATTTATTTTTGATAAATTGCATTGAAGAAAATATGTCTTCATTTAAGTAAGGTCCAAAAACAAAATACTCCTGTTTCAGTGCAGTGGATATTTACGTGTTTCACGTGTTGGGCTGGCAAACCCCTGCCTTGAAGGTTGAATCCGAGTTTTTGTAAGGATTCAGTGAAGCGGCTGCTTTAATGGCATAACTAGCATAGTTGTCGCTTTCAATCAATCATTGCGAATCTCAGCTTCAATCCTATCGAGGCAATACTGTGCCGAGTCGTTACAATACACCTAAGTTTCTCTTCGACCCGTGCAACATTCGTGCCTGAAGGTGCAACTTTCCTGTTGTGTCTGTCCATAACCACAAACCAGGAGTACTAAGCGAAAGTCAAGTGATAGCTGATACTGATAATTCGAATTTCAACTTGTCTATTTATAATTTAGAGAATTGTTCTTCCCCTAGAGTGGCATAGGGGCCGAAGGTGGGGTCTAAATAGTTATATGATCAGCGTAATAAATACTCAGTCTTAGAGATCATCTTGTCAGCTGGATATTTAGAATAACGATGCTTTTGAGTCTCAATTATTATTATTATTATTGACGTAGGATACGAAAGCTGAAATGCCATCATGGATTTTCTAGGATTCGGAGCAAGAACAGAGAGTGTTGTTTCTTTGTTGATGGTGACATCGTAGGGAGCGAGTTGGGTTTCATCGTCGGCTGATACTCATAATAATATGCGTACACTTAATCCTCTTTCTTTTCTCATCATGAAAGAAAGTGAAGACTAAATTTAAAAAAAAAATGTAGTGTCCAACTCTAGTTGTTCGACTTACCATATATTATAGAAACACAGATGCATCTATTTTCTTGCTCTTTAGTTGTACATATATAAAATAAGTCTTAAGAAATAAACAATTAAAAAACCACTCAAAAAAGAACAGTAGAAAACAATTAAAGGAGACTATTGTCTGTCTAACAGAGATACAGATTACGGTTGTATTGAGTGTCACTGGTCTTCCATATCTGAAAATTGTAATTGTGCATGTACACACTTTTGTTATAAGGATATATTGAAGTTCATGAAGCCCTAACCCGACCTAAGTTCGATGGTGCTGACGTGGTACTCATCAATGAGCACTACATGATGCCTAGCACTACTACAATTACATGGGCAGAAGACAGCAGCGGGACAGCGGACATCTAGACAACTGGAAATTCCCCTATGGAATGCAGAAGTGTCCACCGGCTGGAAGGATTCGCCTATGCGAAGATTAGAGGAATTCGTTTCTACTGTTGTTACGCAAAGCATCAGAGCCGTATACCATAGCGATAATATAAAAATTCCACATCAGTTGAGTGTACTTGAGTTTAGAAATCAAATTCGTACAGGCGGCAGTGGCCTTATGTGTTGAGCATTGGTTCAATTTTTAGTGATTCTAACGGTCATAAAGTCAGTTCAAAAAGCTAGAGATAAGACCCCCTTTATAGTTGCTGGAGATTTCAACGCTTGGGCAGTGGAATGGGGACGTACAAGGACTAACAGTAGAGGCCAGGCACTTCGCAATCTTAGATATGGTGTTACTTAATGATGATGCTGATGACACCTTCATAAACGAAAGGGGCCAGTCCAAAATCGACATCACACTTGCCAGCTCAATGTTGGCACGAAGTATGGAGCGGCGAGTTTTGGGCACCTACGCCCATAGAGACCACCAAGCCGTGATGTACGAAATATTACCACACTGGGGATTCATCACAGGAAAATTGGCGAAGAAAGCCGAGAAAACTGTGTGGAAAGAGAAGGACCTCGATGTGGAACTGCTCAATTATATATTGGACGCCCAAATCTACAGTTTGACGCATAGGCCGATCCGAACAGGCAGGCTGGAAAAGTCATGAAGTGGCTAAGTACCGCATGTGATGCTTCTATGCCACGACAAAGACAACCAACACTGCCCCAAACCAGTGTATTGGCGTAGCCCAGAAATCGCCCATATGCGATCGGAGTGAAACAGGTTACAACGCAACCTACCCACATTTACTTGCGGAATTCGTCAACAAACTGAAGAGCTGAGGAATGCAATCCGTAAAAGTAAATATGACGCGTTCTGCTCCCTAAGGGATGAATTAAATAACAAACCATGGGGCAGCGCGTCATGAAAAGACTACACAACAACAGTAGTCAAATGCAAAAAAGTAAAAGTGAGATGGCCGGAATCGTTGCTGTCCTCTTTCCGCAGTGTGATAGGGTGTTGAGAGTGCAAGAGGAGTGGATTGTCACTGAACGAGAGATACCTCCCGTGACCACCGAAGAGGTGCCCATGGCTGCAAGGGTCGTCAAAAAAAAAAACAAGAGCCCGGGACTGAATGGTATCCCTAACGCTGTAGTGAAGACTGCTTTAACAAAAAAGCCGGAATTCTTCAGCAGAGAATATATATATATATATACCAAAAGGAGTCAAGAATCCAGAAGTTTTTTTTTTATTAAAAGTTTTATATCAAATTTTTTTATTATTATTTATTTTCAAATCATAAGTCATTTTTAATTTAATAGTAGTTATTACCTGGTTGTTGTTGTTTTAAATGTGTTTTTTTACCTTTAATGTCAGAGCACAGTGCGAGCGGTTGGAAAGGAAGTGGATAAGGAAACGAAGTATCGATATTGGTCTTGAATGCCTGGACATTACAACACTTGAGCAGGTAGAGTATTCCACATTCGTGTGGTTCGGCTAAAGAATAACTCTCTATGTTTATTTGTGCGGCTGAAGTTGACTTTCAACGTGAACTGATGTATTCAAAGATCGACGGGTATCACGGGAAAATGTCTGAAGGGACCGAACACAGTGAGTAAGATCAGTTGAGCAACGGCAGTGGTAATACCTATAGAAAAGAGATAGGCATGATACATTGCGCCTATGTTCCAACGACGGAATTGATCGTCTTACAGCTGGATCCCCAATAAGTTTCACTGCTCGTTTTTGCATCCTATCGTGCACGTGTAGCGCAGTTTTGGATGTGCCTGCCCAAATATGTGAGATGAACTCCATTTTGGGACGAATGTACGCCTAGTAAATAGTGGCCAGGTTGGATGGAGTGAAATATTTTTTGCATCTCTTGAGGAACCCCACACATTTAACCGCAGCTTCAAATACGTGGTCATTCCAATTAAGAGTCGAATTAATTCGAGTGCCGAGGATTGATAGATCCCTGCCTTCGTCGATCGAAGTGCCGTTTATCGACAGTATATTTACTTTGGGGTTCGCCTTTATTGAACAGGCAGGGGGAACAATAAAAATAAAACGCGATTGTGGTTTAAATTGAGGATTACTATTTAATATATTGAACACGTCCGAACGGCACGAAAGCTGGATGCTAAGAAGAAAGAAATGAAAGTTGACAAATGTGAGTTTGGCGTTTCTCGGTGTGGATGACAGTTGTGTGCCTTAAGGGCCTGAATGCAATGGTACAATTTGAATACAATTTTTTAATTTGTTTAACACTCCCACTAAAAAGTTAACTTCAAATTGATTTCGCAGTTACGATGTTTTCTGACTGTGTTGTGAATTGCGTGATAAAATATTGTTTGAGTTGTTGTATGTGGTGACGTTTTAGTTCCTCTAGTGGAGTTTTTGTAGACCCTTGGCATCTTGTATGTTGAGCATCCTTCTTTGTTCCTCGAAAGATGCTCTCGTCAGGGGCTTGGTCATCAAATCTGCTTGCTGGTTTTTGGAGACGACATGCTCTAAAGCAAAGATTTTGTTCTCGAAACTGTCGCGTATGAAGTTCACGTCAATATGTTTGCTCCTTTTGTGGAACTCGGGGTTTTTGATGAGCTTGATGGCGCTCATGTTGTCGATGAGGAGGGTGCTCTTCAGATCTTGGCACAGGTTGAGGTCCTCGATGAGTCTCTTCATCCAGGTGACGTCCTTCACAGCTTGAGTTGCAGTGACATATTCTGCCTCAGTGGAAGAACGTGCCACCGTCTTCTGCTTGCTGGAACTCCATGACACGGTTGACTCACCAAACCTCAGAACAACACCAGACGTTGATTTTCGGTTTTCGACATCTCCTGCATAGTCTGCGTCACTGTAGGCCCGGAGTTTGTTTGTCTGCTCGGCTGGAAAATAAAGACCATACCCACTTGTACCTTTCAGGTACTTGAGTATCCTCTTCACCGCACTCCAGTGGATTTTCTTCGGGTTCTCAAGATGCTGGCTGGCACTGTTGACTGCAAAGGTGATGTCTGGTCGGCTACCTACGGAGAGATACATAAGGCTTCCCACGGCTTGTCGATATGGGAATTCTGGCGCCTCCCTGTCACCATTTTTGTACATTTCTGCACTCATTTGATGATGATGGTCTGCCGGAATTGCAACAGCATTTGCGTGCTCCATGTTGAAGCGCTGCAGAATTCTCTTGCAGTAGGCCTCCTGGTGGAGAAGAATTGAACCATCTGTCATCCGTTCAACTTGTAGTCCAAGGTAAGTGCTCAAATTTCCAAAGATAATATCGAAGTCCTGGCGAAGTTGGTTTATTAGTTCCTCAATCATTTTCTCATCTTTTGCAGCAATCAATCCGTCGTCGATGTGAATTGCCAGCATCAACTGATTCTCAGGATCTCCGTTGGTGAAGACACAGTGATCAGCTCTGGTTGGACGTAGTCCAGATTTGGCCAGGGACTTCGTGAGGTGTTTGTACCAGCATCTCGACGCCTGCTTGAGTCCATACAAACTTCGGATGAGTTTGCACACTCGGCTGGTACCATCTTCATAACCTTTTGGCTGCTTCATGTAGATGACTTCTTCCAGCTTTCCAGCTGTTTTAACGTCGAACTGTTTGAGGAAAAGATTTTGGGAGGCTGCAAAGGATAGAATGAGGCGAATGGAATCAAATCGGGATACGGGACTAAAGGTCTCATTATAATCGACTCCAGGAGTTTGACTGAAACCTCTGGCAACAAGCCTGGCCTTGTATCGTTGGATGCTACCATCAGGGAATTGTTTCACCTTGTAACACCATCGATTGTCGATCACCTTCTGATCTGGTGGTGGTTCCTCCAGAAACCAAGTGTGATTCTTCTGCAGCGAATTGATCTCCTCATCCATGGCTGCTTTCCATTTTTCAGAGTCCTCGGATTTGATGGCGTCATCGTAGCTTTCAGGATCAAGTTGGCCAGTCACTGAAATCAAACCAGAAGGATACCGAACCGGTTGGCGAATTTGGTTCCTGTTTCTCAGATTGTAGTTTTGCAGTGGTACAGGTTCTTCGAGTGGCTCTTCATCATCCGTTAGCGCTTCGCTTCCAGAATGTTCACCACCGTTCACCAAGTTCACGATCTCTGGCTCCTCATCAATTTCAGCAACTAGAGGAACACTCAAGTTCATTGTTGCTGGCTCATTGCTTGACTTGTCTGCTGAAAATCTTCTCAAGTTCATTGTTGCTGGCTCATTGCTCGACTTGTCTGCTGAAAATCTTTGTCCAGTGAATTTCACATCTCGAAAGATGTTTACCATGTTTTCAGTAGGAAACCAGACTCGATACCCTTTCATTGTTTCGTCGTAACCTACAAATATGCCCTTTTTGGCTTTGACATCCCATTTCTTTCTCTTTTCCTTGGGGATGTGAACGAAAACTTCCTCACCAAAAGACCTGAGTGAGGCAAGGTCTGGTTTCTTTCCCAGCCAGAGGTCGCAAGGTGTTGCTCCATTTTTGCTGCTGGTTCCAGTCCTGTTCAAGGTGTAGGCTGCGTAGAGGGTTGCCTCTGCCCATAGCTTCTTTGGGAATTCTTCTGCATGAAGAATAGTCCTGGCCGACTCAACAATTGTCCTGTTCTCGCGTTCTGCTGACCCGTTTTGCTCTGGTGTGTAGGGAACCGTTGTTTGGTGTATCACACCGAGATCACTGGTGATTTTCTCCACGTCCCTGTTGGCAAATTCTAAACCGTTGTCAGTCCTGATGACCTTGATGCCTTTGTCCAGGTGTTTTTCTGCTTGGAGAAGGAATTTCTTCAGACACTGGGCTGTTTCCGACTTCGCCTTGATGAAAAACAAAGTTCTCCAGTGGCTGAAGTCGTCTTTGATCAGCAAGAAATAACGAGCGCCTCCGATTGATGTGTCAGGCATTGGGCCGCACAGATCAGCATGAACAAGATCACCAACTCGTTCGGTTTTTGAGGTACTTTGGGAAAAGGGAGCCGGGGCATCTTGGCGAGGGTACAGTCGTCACATTTGACTTTGTCGTCCGTAAAGGGTAAGTTCATCCTCTTCAAAATCTTTCTAACCTGGTCGAAATTCTGATGAGCTAACCCTTTGTGCCAGGTGAGGAGTGTTTCTTGTTTGACGACGACGTTTGCCTGGTGCTCATTAGCCACGATTCTAAATTTCATCTCGAAAAGTTGATCAGATCTTTCTCCCACTGCAACGATATTTCCATCCTTCAATAGATGGCAAGTCCTGCTGTCTGATTTTTGAGACATGCCTTTGTCAAGGGCAGCTCCTAGGGAGAAAAGATTGAAGCCTAGATCTGGAACATGGAGGACGTTACTCAGGTATTTCAACTTCCAGATTTTTCCGTCGAAAACTTCGACCTCAATGTCTCCAGATCCCACAGCTGCGATTGTTTCGCCATCACCAACTCGAACAGATTTTGGCTGCTGAAAATGGACGAAATTTGAAAACCATTCGCGCCGATGAGACATGTGGTCTGTAGCACCAGAGTCGAGGTACCAGATGTTGGAACAATCCAGGTTGTCCGAACTGAGAGTCAAAGCACTGATCAGCGCGTCGTTTTTCCTGTATGAGTGGCCCTCCTTTTCTGCCTTTCTCTCATTGGCTGCTTTTCTCTTGAAACAGTCTTGCTTCCAGTGGCCCGGCTTCTTGCATGGACAGGATTTTGAGGATTTCTGCTCGAAGTTCTTTTGTCGTGATTTCCCAGCTATAAAAGCCACGTTGTCTCTTGCATTTGCAGGCTCTAGCCTGGATTCTTCGACTGAGAGTCTGGAAATAAGGTTGGTAAGATTTCTCTCATCGGGCTGTGTTGATTCCCATGCACTGATGAAATGTTTGAAGGTGGAGGGAAGAGTCATTAAAATGTTTGTGATTATCTGCTGATCAGAAATTTTCTCACCCATAACCTTCAACCGATGTGCAAGGTTTTCCAACTTGGCAACGTGTGTAGCAATGTTGTGAGCTGGGTCGTTCTGAACACGGTACCATTGTTGAAGTAGCTTGTGAATGCTGGTCTCCGACTTTTGTTCATAAACAGATGAAAGTTTGTCCCACATTTCCTTGGAAGTCGTGCAGTTGATGATGTGAAGTAGCGGTTCCTCGTCGACTGATGTGGCGATAGTACGCTGTCCAAAAGTGTCCAGTTTTGTCCATGAGGCACGTGCTGTTCGATGAGCTTCGGTTATGTTTTCCTCTGGAAATTCCTTTTCTCCGCTGACGATGTCCCATGCTCCACTAGAGAGTAGAATGATGCGTACCTGGAACTTCCACGTACTACAGTTCTCAATGCCTTTGAGTTTGGTTATCCGATTTGATTCGTTCTCCATCGTGGTGTTGTAAAATTTCACTGTTGCACGAGGGCGGACTTACAACACGATATTTTAATCGAAAAGAATTTAAACAACACAAAAATATTTATCGTTCCGCGAACCTGGGCCCATAACCTATTGAACAGGCAGGGTGAACAATAAAAATAAAACGCGATTGTTGTTTAAATTGAGAATTACTATTTAATATATTGAACACGTCCGAACGGCACGAAAGCTGGATGCTAAGAAGAAAGAAATGAAAGTTGACAAATGTGAGTTTGGCGTTTCTTGGTGTGGATGACAGTTGTGTGCCTTAAGGGCCTGAATGCAATGGTACAATTTGAATAAAATTTTTTAATTTGTTTAACAGCCTTTGATGACAAGAGGTAGCCCTCAGTTTTTGAGGCATTGAATTCTATTCGGTTAGAAAATCCCCATTGATATATCTTGTTGAGGTCGGTGGGAATTTAATGTAGCAAGCATAGTCTGCCGATTGATAATGACATTCGAAGAGTTTGCTCGGGAATGTTTATATGAATATGAGAAACTCAACGTGTTAACATCAGCAAACGAGTGAATTGGGTTTTCAGTTATTGACAAGTGATCATTTATAACTGGGTGAGAGTACCCAACCCTGGGGAACACATGCATTCCTTTGAAAGGTGTGCCATCAAATCTACGGACCGGTTGGTACGCAAGTCATATTGGCGGTCATTGAGGAGGTCATTTGATTCCAAATATTCTGAAATTTTACGCTTGATAAGTGATTCCATTACCTACGAGAGAATGGAAGTTACTGCTATGAGTCGGTAAGAAGAGAGCGACAATTTGTCACCTTTTTTTGGGAATTGCCTGAATGTTCGCTGACTTCCATGTATTTGGGGAACGGCCAGTAGAATAAGACAAATGGAAGAGTTTCCGCAGTGGTATAGCGAGTGAAGAGGAAGATTTCTTCAAGAGAATCGGGGGAATGGCATCAGGACCAGCGGATTTATTTGAGTTTAGCTGCTTGGGTGCGCGGGCAACAGTATGCGTTCGGTAGTGAATCTGATTCATGGTGTGCTGCTTATGCTCAAGGTGAGGTGGAACTGATGTGGTATCAGGCAGTATAAAGTTCGCTGCCAAGTTTGTAGCAAGTAGATTCGCTTTCTCTATTGTAATAGTGACTGGTGTGTCATCGACTATCAGCGAAACGCCGCAGTGCAGCGTCTTCAAAGATGGTGGGCCTTCCTTCACGGACCCTGGCGCTGGTGTCGAAATTCCCAATTTTAAAACGCCAGTACTCACATGTTTTTGTCATCAGCTGTATGTTGTTGATACTTTCGTTTATACAGCGAAATGACACATACTGACTTTTAGAGGGAAAGGATGACGTTGTAACATGAATATAGTTAAAAGATGGTCCGATACGATTTAATACTAGTTGCGCCATCTTTTGTAGAAAAACCAAAACTTGTATGTACATCCGATATATTGCGTGTAGCATATTATACCAATATTCCAATTTATTATATTAATTATTCCCCTTTTTTATTTACTTCCTTAGATGTACATAAGCATCTAAACTATTGATCTTTGTGAGCTTCAAGCTCGCCAATATAATGAAATACGGTTGAATTGTAAACGGCGACGAGTGTGCTTGTCGTGTGTGAGCATTGGCACAGTTATTCCTTTTACTTCCAACGAGTACGTGTTTTATCTCACATAGCTCCTTCATTGCATTGACCTTTCCTCATTGTAAAATTTTATCCAGATACCGATTCAGAAAGCCGATCTAGCTCCATGCCAGATCATCTCCAAAGCTAAATATGTTGTTACCCGTTGATTTTAATAAATCATTAATATGAAGCTGAAATAGGGTTGGAGACAAAACAGAACCCGGAGGCACCCCGGAATTAATGGAATACAGATTCGAAGACACGCTGTCTACAACAACCCGAATCGATCGATTTTTGAAAAAAAATTCATTTAATTGCAAAGTAGTTGGGAAAGTCCGTATAAGACATCAAACAGTGGTCCGAATTTCCCAATGACGCAATCGTGTTCCCGGTATTAATGCTTGCTCCCCCACCAGTTGAGTCAAATTGTGGCTCAAAGCGAACATTTTGGCTAACCTTCTAGCCACGTCGGTTCTATTAGGATGTACGAACTCGTACAAACCAGTTCGAGTGGCGTACGTTAAAATCGACAAGAACGGCAATCTTAGAAGCTGGGGGGTTGATGTGTATTCATTCGACGATATATGATTACTATTTATTGGCCTGTAGGAACCCTGAAGTTCATGACCTCACCGACTCGACGTCGCCACCGTTCCCTGTCCCGTGCACTCTCCTTCCACGCTTGACCATCTGATCCGATCCCCTCAAGGTCAAACCTTACATTGTCGACGATATATAATAGATGTTCGAAAAGTGTCGTTGGTCAATCGTCGTCCGGGGAGCGGTATAGACAACAAAGAAATTTGACAGAACTCTTCACAATTATTTTTATCCAAATGATGTCCAAGTTATTGGGTTCTAATGCTTCTTTCCTTTGACAACCTAGAACGGAAGAGGCAGACTCCCCCATTAAAACTAAGTCTCGAATATAGGTCGTTTCTTGACGAACGAAGATATGAAAAATCAACCCGGGTCTCGAATATTTCGCAAATATTCGTAGACAGCGTTTACATTCGTGTTAGTAAAGCCTATGTCTCTGATGTTACGAAATGCCGTAACTAGTTGAACGTTGACAATTCTTCACGGGCGCACCCGATTACGCGGAGCGAGTACTTGACACTTTGGTTTCTTATTAGAACATTTGCATCATGTTCCTCTGAGATCCGAACGGGGAACTAGTTTACCTCCGGAAGCCTTTATCATTCAGTGCCATAAGGTACCATCATGACTTAACTCCATTTCAGTCCGGGCCATCAGCCATACATCCGAAATATAATCGAAAATTTCTCCCGACGATATAGCGAAATGTAGAGCGTTACGGGGTGGTATCCCCCTTTGAGACCGACTTACCAATTAAACCAACCTATTCTCAAACTGGTCTATCAGTTAAGCTACTTTTTTTTTTACACTAACGCACAAAAGGGGATTTTGAAGTACTCTTAAATGTCAGAGCACAGTGCGAGGAAAGAAAGTGTCGATGTATATTGGTCTTGAATGTATGGACATCACAACGGCCAGGAAACACATGATCAGACAGAACATTCCACATTCGTGTGGTTCGGCTAAAGTATGACTCTATGTTTATTTGTGCGCCTGAAATCCACTTTTGACGTGAACTGATTGACGGGTATCGCGGGAAAATGTCTGAAGGGGCGGAACACATTCAGGAAGTTCAGTTGAGCAACGACCGTGGTAATACCTATAAAAAAAGATAGACATGATAGGTTTTTGCATCCTATCGAGCACGTGTAGTGCAGTTTTGGATGCACCTGACCAAATATGGGAGTTGAACTCCATTTTTGTACGAATATACGCCTTGTAAATAGTGGCCAGGTTGGATGGAGTGAAGTATCTTTTGCATCTCTTAAGGAACCCCATACATTTGGCTGCACTTTTCGCAGCTTCAAATATGTGGTCATTTCAATTAAGACTCGAATTGATTCGAATGCCGAGGATTGATAGTTCCTTGGCTTCGTCGATGCAAGTGCCGTTCATAGACAGTATAAATACTTTGGGGCTCGCCTTTGACGTCAAGAGACAACACTGAGTTTTTTGGAAGACACATTTGACACCATCAAGAACCACTTGAATTGAACGGCCAGAAAGATAGTCTTGTGGGGTGTTAATTTACTATGGCATTGACAGGAATGCATGATCTATAAAAAAAAACACCCACGTAGTTCATGGAAGAAGGCACTTGTAGACCGGAACAAAATTGGGCTGGTGAACCCTTGCTTCAGCACTTGATTCCTGCGGCCGATACACTTCAAACTCGAAACTCCAAATATCACAAAGAAAACACGATAACTCGATAGTTGAATGTTTATTTATTGTTTCTGGGCTATTGACATTATATTATTTTTGACGTGGATTTACAAATGAAAGTTGTGAGCTTTGTAGTTTGACCGATAGCATGAAACACACTTTTGATTAAACAGAACTGGTGAGGACGACACTCTCCAAAGTTGCACTTATCTATGAACTATTACACGGACTGCGATTAAGTTAAAAGGAAATAAAATCGCGATTAAAAATCTCCAACGGCTCGGAACTCCAAATGTTCGCGACCACTTTGGCGTATCAAATCTGACTGACTAATTGGAACTCATCAAAGAAAAGGGAACCTCAAAGAAACTGAAAAAGAGGAGGAGTTACACGATTAACCCGAGGTAGTTAATCGTGATTGGACCGGGTGAAATCGGCATACATTATGCATGTGTGCGTATGCCTTGCATACGATCGTTCGGCGACCGTGGATGGAGGCCAACATCGCTAATGCATTTTCCATGAATGTAAACACTAACATCTGGGGTGCGAAAGACCCAAACCGAAGATTTGGTCATCCTAATGGGAGGCCATAAATCAACATTTCGGTTGATGATGTTTAAATATTGCAACGAATATAGGGTGCAGCCGTTGCCAGATGTTGAAAGTAAACATTTTCTGGCTGCATCCAGTTCGTTGCTCGTGTGTGGTCCCTGCTCGTGGGGACCGATAATAGGAAACCAGCGATTGCTGGTAATTAGGGAAATGTTTGGTTTGCGTCAGCCGAAACCTTGTCGGCGGTAGCAAACCAATGGGACCAAATAGCCGCATGCAAGAAGTGCCATGGGCAAACAAATAAAACGAGTCAACAAGGAACTCTTTGTTGATGTTGTTTCCATAGCATAAGGCTATGGAAACAAGCTGCCCTGGGCAGAATGTATGCCTAAGGATAGGATTTCAAATGCCACGGCAATGTGATAATCTTGCCGTGGACTTATGCTTTTTTTAGGAATCAATGCATGCCCGGGGGGTGGATTTTCGATGCCACGGCAAGGTGATAAGCTTTGCCGTGGATTTAATGTTTTTTTAGGAATTAATGCCTGCCCGAGGGTGAGTTTTCGATGCCACGGCAAGGTGATAAGCTTTGCCGTGGACTTAATGTCTTTTAGGAATTAATGCCTGCCCGAGGGTGAGTTTTTGATGCCACGGCAAGGTGATAAGCTTTGCCGTGGACTTAATGTCTTTCAGGGGTGGTGTTGGAGAAAAAGGGGTTTGGAAGGAATACCCCCACAGAATAGGTAAGCTGCCTAACGGATATTCAAAACAGGTATCCGATTGGGTAACCGTAATAATTCCGGCGATTTGGCTGGGGGTAAATGCCGTAGCAAGGTTACGCAACCTTGCTGAATTTCGACCGAGAGGTAAGTCGTTCGCCTGGAATAGTGGGGATCGAGCGATGCATGGCTCTTCGGGCCCTGAAAAGCCCCACAGTCTCTTATCCATTGGATTAAGGAATTGTCCACTCCATATGAATGCAATTTTGACAAGAGGGCTGGATGCCCAACTCTGTCGAAGGCTTTTGAAATATCCAATGCGACTACCTTGCTTTCACCGAGGTAGTGGATGGAGTGGCTCCACTTTTCGGTAAGGAATGCCATCAGATCTCGTGTGGACCTGTTGCTACGAAAGCCATATTGGCAATCATTGAGAAGGTCATTTGATTCCAGATATTTCGAAAGTTGACGGCTCATACGTGATTCCATTACCTTGGAGAGAATAGAAGTTAGTGCTATGGGTCGATAAGAAGAAAGGGTTGATTTGTCACCCTTTTTGGGAATTGGCTGAATGTTCGCTGACTTCCATCTATTTGGGAAACGACCAGTAGAATAAGACAATTGGAAGAGTTTCCGCAGTGGTTTGGCGAGTAAAGAGGAACATCCGTTCAAGAGGATTGGGGGAATGCCGTCCGGACCAGCGGATTTGTGTGCGTTTAGCTCTTTGAGTGCGCGGGCAACAGTACGCGTTCGGAAGCGAATCTGACTCATGGTGTGCTTCTTATACTCAGGTTGAAGTGGAACCGATGTGGTATCAGACAGCGTTGAGTTGGCTGCAAAATGTGCAGCAAGTAGATCGCCTTCTCTATTGCAGTGGTGGCTGGTTTGTCATCGACTATAAGCGGGGAGCCTCTGGCGCAAGACTAATGACCTTGCCCAGAAAAAAAAAATTATTATGGAAAATTTAACAAGCCTCAGGACTTGCTAAATAAGGCCAAGATCGGTTCCCGGTTGTAGTGCCAATGATGATGATGATGATGATGATGATAAGCGATGGAATGGATGGAATATGGCCTGCGATTTCTCCCGACCATTTCACGAAACCTGTAGCTTGATGGAGTGATATTTTACTGGGCGCCAGGGCGTTGAGGCCCCACCTACCACTTGGCCTTTAGTCGCCTTTTACGGGCGGCCTAGCTGTGAGTATATTTAAACCCCATCTTACAGGGCACAAAGTTCTAAAAGAAGCCAACAACACCCCGTGTACCCAGGCGAGCCCCTATCTAAGTACGAGGGTTGCCTCTTATGTTTCGGGATTTGGCAACCCTAGCGTTGCAATCCGGCAATTGACAGCTCTGTCGTAAAGTTGGACATTTTTGAGGTTATACGCACTCAGAACGTTTTGACATACGAGCGCTATTTGTGTTGTTTACAGTAACTTAAAAGATTCATCTCGGCCCAAAAATGGAATTAAATCGTCAACATTTTCGTGCGATTATTTTTTACAACTTTCGGCGTGGATTAACTCGGCAACTGTGCATGGATGAACTTAAGTTTTTCAGTTCAACTTCAGTTTTTGGCGATGAAGCTCCATCAACGACCAGTGTTTATTGATGGTATGGTGAATTCAATCGTGGTCGTAGTTCACTCCAAGATGAATTTCGTGAAGGTCGTCCAAAATCAGTTGTTGTTCCGAAAACCATTGATGCTGTGCGCGAACTGATATTGGAAGATCGTCATGTGACCTATCGTGAGATTGAGACAACCTTAGGCGTTAGTGGGACCAGCATACATTCAATATTGCATAAACATTTGACTGTCAAAAAAATTTGTTCGCGTTGGATCCCACACAATTTGTCAATCGCCCAAAAAAAGAATCGTGTCAATTGGTCGAAAGAAATGCTCAAAAAATACGGTCACGGTGCTTCGAAACACGTCTATGACATCGTGACAGGTGATGAATCGTGGATTTACGCGTATGAGCCCGAAAGTAAACAGCAGTCGACTGTCTGGGTGTTTCAAGATGAGCCAAATCCAACAAAAGTTGTTCGCGCACGAAGCACTTCCAAGCAAATGGTCGCCTGTTTTTTTTCGGAAAAACTGGACATGTCGCAACCGTACCACTAGAACAACGCAGAACAGTCAATTCTGAGTGGTACACAACCATTTGTTTGCCAGTTGTCTTCCAAGAAATCAGGAAAACCAACCGCCGAAGACGGATCACTCTTCACCACGACAATGCGAGCGCTCACACATCGGCTGCGACAACTGCATTTTTGAGCACCCAAAACATCGATTTGATGGGTCATCCGCCGTATAGTCCTGACTTGGCACCGAATGACTTCTTTTTATTCCCGTACGTAAAAAACAAACTGAGAGGTCAATGTTTTTCGACACCCGAAGAAGCGGCTGCTGCATTCAGAATGCATGTGTTGGAGATACCTCAATCAGAGTGGCAAAAGTGCTTCGACAATTGGTTCAAACGCATGCAAAAGTGTATAGATCTTCATGGGGAATATTTTGAAAAACAATAAAGTGATTTTCGATGACCAATATTTGTTTTTGTTCTCTAATCCCGAAATATAAAAGGCAACCCTCGTACTAGACGCGCCCGAGGCTGGTTAGTTTCGAGAATTCAGATGAGAACCGATACTTTCAGCGTGGTATGGTCCTTGACAGTCACTATTATGACCAGCTTTTCAAAAGAGATTTGTTGGAGCGCGAAGAACCATGGTTCATCACTTATTAGAATCTCATGCACCAATCGAAATATGTATGTGGGATACAAACCCTTTTTACTACGAAACGATCATGCAATATATTGCTGGAGGAACTATTATGTAAGGTTACCGCGATCTCACAATATATCCAGCCAATAAGCCGATATATGTTTATTTTTGGTTTTCTCTCTGAGGTATAAAAAATGATTTTATCCAAAAATAAAAGAACAATATAATAATAATGTGTGACATCTATTGTTTTGTTTTCCAATAGAACAGTTGAAGCACACAACATTTCCCTGGCCCATTGAATAATCTATGATCTCTTAGGAAAACGAATCCTGAATTACAAAAAAGTTGCATTTTTGCTTGATCGTGTGACGGAGTAAAAACATGCTGACTCACTATTTCTAAGTAAGGGCAATGTCATTACACTGGGACACTCAGCCGCCTTATGTACAACCATACGTACAATACATAGACGGCATGCTTATGGTAAAAGAGGATACTTGAAAAATGATTTAATGATAGTGGGACCTAACAGCCTGGTAATTGAGCCATTTGCCTTACCAACCATAGATAGTTTTAATAAAACGATTTTATTATTGAATTGTTGTGTTCAAATTGACTCATTATGTCGATATACATTTGTCGTTTGTCCTAATAAAAAATTGATATGCAACCCTTTCCACCCTTTAATATTTCGACTCGACTTAGTACGACGAAAACTTGACCAATTACATGTCAATTTCATGTTAAACATTTTCAATTCGAGGCATTTTTCATGCAAATGACTACTTTCTCACAGAAAACTAACTTTCGGAGGACATTACAATTCTCCTGTAAAGGGGAAATAAAATGAACTGCCGTCGGGCAACGAACCGAAAACGCACAAAGGTTAAAAAACAGCTATCTGAAGATAGAACACCCTATTAGCTCGGTACTTATGACAAATTGTAGCCGCTTACCGTATTTTAGAGGCTTCAAGGGTCGCTCGCAAGATAAACCTCGATATAGCAGACCTACTCGTATACCAAAGATGTAGGTAACGATCATCTATCTCCTTCCCATTATATCTGCCAAGTAATTGACACCCTAAAATTTGTAGATTTTTCCGTGTTGCCACTTTTATGCTGCCTTAGAAGGTACAATGTATTTATGTCAAGCTATTGTGGAACAGATTTGTTGCGCACTCGTACAAATAGCAATGAAAATGTTTATTTCTAACCGATGTCCCATTGTCTCCCTAGACGGAGCAGTGAGTGAGCCAGCCAGCAAACTGCCGATAGGCGAGCATATCAAAGGACACAGCATCATCGCGTTAACGGAAGAGGGTTCTATCTGGATAATAGAACAAGCAGAGACAATAACAATTGCACACAATTGCCACTGCTACCGCTAAACCAGGGGAGTACACACAATGTCGCATGTCCTTGCTGAAGACACTAGATTTATGATACGGCAAACGCATCGCATTCACTAGACATTTCTCCTTTCTGTGGTCACCTCAAAGATACTCTATCAAGAGCCCAGCATGAGTTCCACATTTATCACTTGGACTTGGTGACTTTCTATCAATAGATTGATTGCAGGAACAAACATAACGCACACAGCGAAGCCACTTTTATAAATGACAAATTGATACGATCAACATTCAAGGATGAATTGCAGAATTCCTGAATCCTTACAGCGAGCAAAGAATCGTTCCCGGCTTTGGAATCCCTAAAATGAGCTCAATGATCAATGATTTGTGGGAATTATGGGACTAATTGTGGTAAGTTACTGAATTGAAAAAGTTTTTTTTATTTTTTTTTTTCGTTATCCTTGCAGTGCCACAAACGGAGGTGTTACTCTTTTTACTGACGTACAAAAAATTAATTAATAGCACGAGTTCATTTACAAGAGAGCGCGTACTAAATGTATATGCACTAGGTGCTTAGGTAAGGGCTGCTTATAATTATTTAATCGCGCCCTATTCATTTATTTATTACGCGAAAGTCGACCGATTTCTTACGCTTGATTACTTCTGAAAGGCAGTGTTTTTGTTTTCGCTTCCTGTTAATTGAGTGTGTGTTGAAGGTAACGTTAAGAGGTGATTGTTGTCTCGATCGTCGAATATTGTTTTTCCAAGTCAATAAAGCTCAATAGAACTGCCTCAATTAATTAGTAGCGTGTTCAAAAATTAACGTTCTTTTGTTGTTTAAATAAACATGGGTTCAATAAAAAGGGTCACGGATAAGTGCATTAAATATGTTGCCTGTAAAGAGTATTTTAAATGAAAGAGGGAACTTATGGTAAACAGCTACACAATTGTTTTCGAGTTTAACGAATCTTTTCTCTTTCTTTTTTTATAGCAAAAATCAAAATAAAAAATCTAAAACCCTTTTCTAATCGTCTCGGTTATTCCACATTTATTGTTGGGCGATGTTACACCGACAACTATGTAAGCAAAGCTACATTATGCATACCTTATTAAATCAAAGATTTTGGATGAAAAAAATAGGAAATGTTAATAACGTTTTCCTTTTTGTATTGCAACATTTAAATGCGCAACGTTCATGAGTGTCATTCCTCAAACTCGCCACTATATAATAGATAGAGGCATGTATTGTGTGTACAATATGAATTAGGAACGATGTCAAAACGTCATATGCAGTTCTATTTTTTTCTACTGGTCAAGTTGAAGTATTAGCAAACTGAACTATAGGACTATCCGTTAAAATAGCGCGAAAGTTTCACGGACCTTTAAAAAAAAAAGGTTTTGCACATTGCAAGTTCAGAGCCGTCATGCATAAACGTCAAACGGAATTGATAACGACCAGTAAAATAAGAGTATCTGGCGCAACACTAATGACCTTGCCCGGAAAAAAACAAATCATTATGGAAAATTTAACAAGCTGCAGGACTTGCTAAATAAGGCCAAGACCGGTTCCTGGTTGTAGTGCCGATGATGATGATGAGTAAAATAAGAGTGTGGATGGTTTATGTTTCTAGAGTGATTGACGCTCGGCTGCTGATCTCTCTTTACGAGAAGCTTGCCCGGTTGTGACTATGTTTTAAGGCTCTATAACACAGAGCTTAATCATTTTTAGGTCTAAATTCACTAAATTGAGTATACTATACTATTTGATAATGAAGTCCAACGACTTTGGCTGAGCGTGTTCGAACGGTGAAAAGAAACGCAATGTACTGTTATTGGTAATAATATCTTAGAGTAGTGAGGAATAAGGATCATTTCAAAAGTGGAGAATACAATGGGTGGCAGTTCAATACCAGAACTACTTGGATTGGTAATCTCATATTCATTCTTTGAATCTTCGAGCATTTACGATTGCCATTAATAAAACAAGATAATTAACAGGCGAACAGTGACAATTCCTTTTAAATTAACATGTCGATTAAAAAAGTGCAACGTTTTGGTTTAAAGCGAAAAAACTTTTTGGGCACCCGAAAATGGATCATTACAACTTTCGAGTTGAGTTTTACAAAACAAAATAGCGGCATTAAAGGTATTTCCTTAGATGTCTCTTGTATGACATCAAAGAGTGCAGCATTTCTCATATTTTTCATCTGAAACTGAAAAGAAAATTATTTTCCGATTACTGGCACGTGTAGGCGAAGGATAATAATGCCATGAGAGAGTTCGGCATTCCAAACAAATTAATACGACTTTGTAGGTTGACCATGACCAACGTAACTAGTCAAGTAAAAATACTGGGATTGCTGTCCAAACCAGTAAATATATTTAATGGACTCCGACAAGAGGACGGTCTGGCCTGCCTCCTCTTCAACCTGGCGTTGGAGAAAGCAATCCGTGACTCTGGCGTCTAGAGGGACTATTATCACCAAGTCCAGCCAGATACTTACCTACGCAGATGACATCGACATCATCGGTAGATCCAATTCAGCTGTATAGGACTCCTTCACTCAGATCGAACAGCCGGCACAAAAATTGGGACTGCACATTAATGGGGGAGAAACTAAGTACGTGGTGGCAACTTCTGCGAAGAAAAGACCTAACGTTGGTCAAACTTCAGGGTAGCGAAGCACGAATTTGAAGTAGTCAGATCCTTCAACTACCTTGGGTCAATAGTATCAGCCGACAACAATATGGAAGAAGAAATACGCGAACGGCTGATCAATTCCAAAAAAGCCTATTATGGTCTACCAAGGCTCTTTAAATCCTGAAATGTATCCAGAACATACAAGCTACTACTATCGAAGACCATGGTTTTACCAGTACTCATGTTTGGATCCGAGACCTGGGTGCTCATTAAAAGGCACTCCGAACTCTTAAGGGTCTTAGGGAGATTTATTGGCCCCGTGTGTGAGGAGGGGCGATTCCAGAGACGCTATAACCATGAGTTGTACGAGATCTACCTTGAAGCAAAATGTTGTAAGAAAAAGCAAGCTCGGTAGACTCCGGTGGGCGAGATACCTAGCTCGAATGAGCGAAGAGGAGCCTGCCCGGAAAGTCCTTTGTGGCAGGATGTATGGAAGGAGACAGACCTTATCTGCGATGGAGGTGTGGGGGTTCTCTATATTCCATGGAGAACCAACCCACAATTCCAACCTAATTTTGACCGCTAGCAGCGCGTCCCCTTAACCAAACTCCACATTCACAACTTGCCAAGAATACATTTCCAAGTCTGCAATAGAATACATTTTCAAAACCTGCAATAGAATTCATTCCCAAACCTGCAAAAGAATACATTTCAAATCCTGCAATAGAATACGTATTAAATCATCTCCCTCATCTACAATCAAACCGCATGCAGTTTTCCCCGAAAACCATTTCGGCTCACTTCCTACTTAAACCATTTTTCTCGCTTGCAACCAAGCAGCATTTAGTTTTCCCGAAAACCATTCCGGTTCCCATTCTACCTAAACCATTTGAAATCATATCAATTTCTCTTACTGGTAAGTCACCAGCATGATGCGTCACCTTTCCACGGAACAACCATCGCAACGGTCAAGACCCATGTTCCCTTGTCTAACCGACAACCCGTAACCATACTTACGTTTACCGATTTCTCCCTATACACAGCAAACAGAAGAATCTAACTCAGCCCGTACGGCAGAAATTCCCTGAAACAAATTTCCTATGTAGGCATAGCAAGCCCTCTTCATATTCTTAGCAAGTTGCAGTGAGTTTACTTAGCTATGCCTCCACTGCCACGACACCATGAATGGATTCTTGCCTCGGTCCAACTCAGTCGATATCCAACCACCGCCACGCGCACACGCATCAAGTCACATCTCAACCACCGCGGCGTGCACACCAACAATACTAAAGTCGAATGCAGCTACATAAAGAACAAATGTCGTGTCCAGTCCGGGTGTTCGAGTTTTAATATACTTATTCCATCCATATACGTCCGAAATTGTTTGCAACCAGTAAATGAATAGGCGGGCAATAACAGTTTGTTCCCGAGTGCGTTTAGAACAATTAATTAGCGAATTAAATAGATAAGTAGAACTAGTTAGTGAAACCAAACCGTCATTTCGTGTAATATGCTCCTGTTTCCCCTGAGAGGTTTTCAGTTAAATGCATGCGTGCCATATATGTTAAGTGCAAAGATTTTCCTCATTAACACTCTTTTAGAATAAAAAACAACAGAGAACAAATAAAAAATATTAACATTAAAACTACACCCTTGTGTTTTCTTTCTTTCTTTGTGTTTAGGTGGCCTATTCCTTCCGGTGACAATCTTTGTGCAAAAATCGCCGGCGGATGATAGCGAGCCTGTGTCGTACGTCGGCACCCAAACGCCACCCCCACAGAGGGATGGCGTAGACTAAGACGGCCAGAACCTGGGTGTGCCAGACTGGATGTCATCGGCTCGAAATCGGGACCGGTATAGAGACTTGCTAAATAAGGCCAAGACCGGATCCCGGTTGTAGTGCCGATGATGATGATGATGATGATTATGTAGGCGAAGGATACATCTATAACTACAAAAAGGATAAAATTGTAGAATAAATATGGTCTTTTAATCAAATAATCAAATTTTCGACGTTTTTCTTGGCAATTTTCCCCCATCATCATCATCATCGGCACTACAACCGGGAACCGGTCTTGGCCTTATTTAGCAAGTCCTGAGGCTTGTTAAATTTTCCATAATGATTTATTTTGTCTGGGCAAGGTCATTAGTCTTGCGCCAGGGGCTCCCCGACGGGAAATCGAACCCCGGTCTCCCGGGTGACAGGCGGGTATACTAACCACTATACTATCGAGGAGCCCATTAAGTAATTTAATGTCGTTTCCCCCATACAAGTAATTTATTTACACGATATTCTTAGAACATTAGGTACACACTTCCAATTACGTCGTCGACAGAAACCTCCAAAAATGTCAGTAAAGTTGATTAATAAATTTTTTAGCTATAGCCGGAGTAAGTATTGAAAATGTATTTTAATAAATATTAAGTTCAACCTTTCAATGTGATAAAACTATTAATGCCAATAATTATATCTAACGCATTCATAATTCTCAGAATGATATGATCTTCATACCTGTACAAACGATTCGTGACATTGGCATCTTATGTAATAGCGAGCTTAACTTCATCCCACATATTGATGACATCATTCTCAAGGCCAATTCTGTCCTTGGTTTTGTAAAACGCTGTTCGAAAGAATTCTCTAATCCCTACGTTTCCCGATCGCTCTATATAGCCTTTGTTCGACCCGTTCTTGAATATCCTAGTCAGGTTTGGTCTCCTTACTACTTGTCCCATATTCGCAGGGTCGAAAGCCCTCCGAGGATTGAATTGGGAAAATCCTCTGATTCTACCCCCATACACGAGCCGTCTTCAACTAATTAACCTTAACACACTTGAAGAGCGCAGAATTCATGCCGACATCCTCTTCATCCACCATCTGCACTCAGGTTCAATCAACTGCCCAAGCCTGCTCTCCTCAATCAGACAGGGTGGCACGAAATCGATATCAGGAGGTCACTAACAAGGATAACGAAATAAAAGGCTACTACTTCAACAAATATATTTTTCCACTAATCCCCGAAACCTCCGAAACCTTTGTCTCTACTATTTGCCTGCGCATCACACGTCTTATAGCTCTAATGAAACCACAAATGCGAAGGTGGGCAAACTCTTACCCCATCTTCTTTGACTTCAATCTCACCTCTCCCGCTCTCAAACGTCGTCTCCTCTCTTACCCCTCCTGACCCCACTCTGCTAACCGTCTACACTCTCCCGCGCTCATACTCACACCCTAGCATGCGACTTATCCTCGCCCTTCCCTGTCCTTTCATTTATACTATTATTCTATCCATCTTTGTTTAGTTCCCCGTTCCCCAGTTTTTAAGTTACTTTAAAGTTAATCCCCCAACCCCAACCCTCATACCATAGTTCTTAATTCAGTTCGTAAATCTATTTATAAGTTTATATGTTTATACCAATTGTACTAAGCGAAATAGACTGCCATCACTTCATTCATTCATTCATTCATTAAATACCCTAGCTGCAACATATGTTGAGTAACATTTTTAGTACAGAATGTAATATAAATGCAGTATTCCCCAATAAAATATATTTTCGAAATTAAAAATAACGATTATTTGAAAGTGGTGAACAGTTTCTCCCTTTAATACCGGACATATTTACTCGTATTCAAAATCTCTGGGTTGACAGAGATAACCCTCTCATAAGAACCACCCGGGATATTTATAAGATATGATCATCATCATCGGCACTACAACCGGGATCCGGTCTTGGTCTTATTTAACAAGTATGAGGCTTGTTAAATTTTCCATAATAATTTGTTTTTCTGGGCAAGGTTATTAGCCTTGCGCCAGTATATGATATGATATTAATGGAAAATCAATGTCAAATAAGGAAGTGCTATAAAAATGCTCAAGATCTGAAATAAGTTTCAACAAAAATGGCGCTAAAGCTAAAGTTAAGAAGTACAAATGTAATTTTGACCCAAAGAGAGACAATTCCAAAGGAGCCAAATCAAATAAGTTGGGAAATTGTCGATACTGTCAAATGTGTGGCAGAGCTTGATCTCTTAAAGTATTATTTGAACACTAACATCTAATTGTAAAAAGCTAAATAAAGGATCTTCATGAATCATTTAACATATTCGTTGCAGCAAACTTTGAGCAGCAAACTTTAAAAGCACGAGATACGAATTTCACATAACTATTAAGATAACCTACTCAAATGTAATTGACAAACATAATAAGAAGCTCTAAAATTTAGTGCTATCAAGCAGTTGAATGAAACCGCACCCCTTCTTTTGACGAATGCCGCTTCAAAAATGCATTAAAACCTTTTCTCTCCTTTTTTCTTTATTTAAATTCGGACAATTGCACCAGTGGTGTATTTCTTTTTTCCAACTTATATAATCGTATATACATATAATAGACATCTGGCGGATGGCATCACGTTCCAATGTGCCACATCGCATTCAAACAGACTTCCTATTAATGATGATAAATTCAAAAGTGAATAAAAGAAGCGAAAAATCATTTGAAAAAGGTGCGTGCAACCATATCCCTAGAGGGGCGTGTCCTGCCTATTTTTCTGTTATACAATACATCCTGCCCAGCCCACTAGGATCACTACCCCATTCATTCCCTCTATAACATTTGTAATACAATAATCATAAGAAGGAAAAAATGAAACGATAATAAATTCAGGAAGCGATATTTTTCTCTGTTCCTTCCGTTACCTGTATTATTGCATTTAACATCCTCCTGATCCAAATCAACTAAACTGAATGTAACTCATTTCATTTTTTTACTTCACTAGACCGAACTATGGGGGGTTTAGTATCGAAATTATTCCCGCTTTGATGCATCGTGCGTACATTCCAGTTTGCTGGTTTATATCTTCAAAAATTTATTTGTTTGTGTTTTCTAATCGATTTATCGGGGCCAAACATATATCTTTCCCTTCAGTGAAAATGCGTACTTATTGACCCCATTTCAAACACTTATTTGTTTCCCCTGACCAGAAATATAAGAGACCGCACAGGATTTGAAAACATTTGGAAACTTTCGAAATCAATCAAAGGGTTGAACTGAAATTTGTGAGGTGTATTCTTCCAATATTGGCATAGTACTCATTTAGTTACCTAATTCGTTTTCTATGATTATAGATAAATGGGTCTACGTACATACTCGTATTTATTGAAAATTTCTCATTTGTAGAGTGTATTAGACATGTTAATAATCTTTGCTTTAAAAAAACGAGCCAACACATTGAAATGAGTTCTTTACTTGCATTGCACCACAGGAGTAATTTTTATTAGTTCTCTTATTTTTTAAAATAATACTCCTCGAACATCATCATCATCATCTTCCACATCAACACATGGCAACGAAACCATGTGCGGTGTGTTTTTTAATCTGATGTATTCGCTCTTTCAGTTTTTGACGATGTCTATCTTGGAGCTTAAAATTTGTCCATATCGGGATCTATACCTTATGCCATGGCTTGCGTATCGTATTGCTTTCTTCGCTAAGTCTCGCCTATTCATCATCATCATCGGCACTACAACCGGGATCCGATACATAAAAGCATTACCTTACTTACTTTACTTCTCCGGAACTGCTACCGGGACCTGTTTTCGTATCTAGTAGCCTCTTTCAACGGTCCTCATGTCCATCTGATCCCATCAAGTTTGGCACTTGTATATTTTTTAGCTAACTTGCCAACAAGGCCATGGAGCTTCTAACCCTACCGCAAACCAACTCCAGGACTGGTTCGTTTTTATTTATTTGAGTTAGATGTTCTAACCATAGGACTTTAACGGGTTTCAAAATTTTCACAATAAACGAAATGAATTTTATTAGAACTTGAAACACTTGTGAAGAAATGATTGAGACTGTGAAAAAGGTTCACGACAAGAAAATAGTCACTAAAGATTATTAGTAATAAGTTTATTTCCCCTTCATTCCATTCGTTAGTGATTGGCAAGGAGACATTAGTCAAAAATAAAAATAAAACCAATAATTTCATTAATTTATTATCAGAGAATTCACCCTAGATGCTAGTAATTTAGAGTCACCTGTGATTGCACCAGTATAATTCTCAATGCCGATGAAAAATTTCCGCCATGTGTTGTCCAGGAAAGAAGAAACTACAGGGCCCTAAAATGCTATTAGATAACTGTCCGAGTAGCTCTTGTAGCACTCTGGAATCATTCGCGCTGAGAGAGTACGTATAAATTAACAAACCGACCAATAGCCTTACTGTTCATGTTTTCCCAGATGATTAATGTTTGAAATGCAACGGACACCTAAATGATCACCAGTATAAGTACCGCAGCATGTAATCTACGAGTCACAAAATCTGGACTTGATTCGAACTTACATACAAACATGCTCATAGATGGCGAACAAAAACCAAATAGTAAGATCGGGCAAGAAGTACATTAAAGTTCAATTGTTAAGCTTCAAAATCATATATTTATTTTACAAGTCACCGTTGGTGCTAAAACATTTCTGTAACAAGTTTTTTTATTCCATCACTGAAAAATTCCTTAGACGTTTTTCAAATCCAGGACTCACCTCATCGTTCGAGGTGTAATGATTATTTGTGATGTATCTCTTTGGTCATCATCATCATCATCGGCACTACAACTGGGATCCAGTCTTGGCCTTATTTAGCAAGTAAAATCTGCTAAATTGTCCATAATAATCTGTTTTTCCGGGCAAGGTTATTAGCCTTGCGCCAAGTATCTCTTTAGTAGAGGAAAAAAATCGCATGGCGCGAGATCGGGGGAATAAGAAGGGCGTGGAATCTGTTCATCGTCCAGGATCAAAAGTTGCTGGCAGCATTCCAACCGACGCCGTTCGTTCTCATTTGTGAGACGGTGTGGTATCCATCACGCACAGATTTTACGGTATCCCAGTTGTCCAATAATAAAGCCGACACATTCTTTTGATATTACAATAAGTATTGCGATACGATTTTACATGATTCGTCGGCATTTTAAATGAAATCATGACGAGCTTGCGATGATTGTCGCCTGTGACAGTTATCGAACGTCCGCTGCGTGTTCTATCAACAATTATGACTTTTCCAGACTCGCGACCACGAAATTATATTACCCATCAATTTACAGTAGACCTATCAACAGCATCGTCACCACAAACAGCTTGTAGGCTATGATGAACTTCAGCAAGAGTCACTTTTTCAGTAGTTAACAATTCGATCACAGCACGCTCTTTAAGTCGAGTTGACATAGCACTAGAACACGCCGTCATACTTCCCGCACTCGAAAGACACTAGATAAACGCTCGGCCTGCGCATGCGTATCTCTCCCTACTAGGGAATATTACTTCCATTTGGTACCAGGGACGCTTCCGAAGGTCATTTCATTCGCGTTCTGCAAGCACATGTGCATTACTTTTCAGCCTATCCTCGTAGATTTCACTTGGCTCATCGCATTGACACTGGTCTACGTACCTGGTCGAATCGGGGTATGGAATTGCCTCATAGCTGCTAAGTTATTCTGCTATGTAGAGAAGGCGGGTTGGCAAGATATAGAAGTACACGACAAAGATTAATTTTCAAGGAAGAATGATTTTGACAGTCACAAAGTCCAGCTTGAAAGGGGTGGGGAAAGGGGCAAGTGATGACTCGTGACTGTTGTGGACAGCGATGAGCACACCTCAGCTGGGGGAAAAGTCAGTAGTATGATTGAGGAGGTAGTAGGTCTTTAATTTAGTAATGTGCCGATAGGTGCACGGGTTCAACTAAGATTTCCGAACAAGTTTGTAGGTCTTTATGTTTTTCGTATATCCCGGTCTCCTAGTTATGTTGTGGTGTTTTGTATTTGGTAGGATCGCCATGTAGTGTTTATCGCTGGAAGAGACTTTGGCGGTTTTAAATAATAGCGAAGAAGATCGTGTGATTCGAACAGACGCTATGACAGCTCGAATCACGAAAAAAATTTTACATAAGCGTTACACACCAGGCTACTGACCGTATTTAGAATTTGATTTCCAAACTCGACTATATTCCACTGATGTGAATTATTTTTATTATTTATCGCTTGGTATACGGTTCTGATGTATTTTTCTTATTCGATTCTTTTCCTTCGTGTTCTTCACTATTTTTGCCTGTGAATTGTGTGTATCTGTTGTTAGAGTTGCCACAAGACTATCTACAACCTACTTCCCTATGGGTGCTGTATGAAGCGCAGCTCGCTAAAAGTCGATGGCGTAAGCGCCGCAGTTAAATGAATCAAATTCCAGTATCGGTTTTTGATTGATTTATTTCCGAAAATGCTAGTGTATTTATACTCCCCATCAATCGCTCAATTATTTACAATTCTTATTGTACACTCATATAAATATTGCTTAATATGCTATTCTGTTCTTACAAATTTTGTTTACTTAAGCTATTTCATTCCTTACAATCAATTAAGTGTGTAATGCAAGAACCACGATACGAATTGACCCAATTAATTCATTAATTGCTTACCAATGATAAATTTATAAACGTTTCTTCGTAACCGGAGCTGTTCGTTTGTTTATGAAAATGAAATGAGTTGACCTTGAATTTATGGTCAACAACGAATGCTGGTTATTCAATATTCGGAAATTGTGACACGGACAATTAATGTATTTGATATTATTGTCTGTGGTCAAGTCGTGCGTATGTTGTTACACTACAATGTGCCACAAGGACACAGGTTCACTAAACTTCCTAGCTTAATAATCCTCGATCACGGGCGAAGAAAATGAAACCTGTGGTTGGTCCCCGAACATCACCCTTAGAATAAAAAAACGACTCTTTCTTTTTCTTAGCTTTCAGTCATGTGTAAGTAAACCACAATCCAACTTAATACAAAATAAAATGTAAGCTTAGTTCACTAGGTTGAAAACACTTCTGATATTTAAATGTGCTCTCCGATTGCCTTCCGACCGCTCACGATACTCCTTGAGGCGCGAACCCAATACCTTGCAGTATCTCAACTCTCCGTGGCGCGTCCGTACGCGGTGGCGGTTGAATCTCGACTCCTATCCTTCTCGTAGAGAAAAAGAATCAATCTACTTTCCCCGTTCAGCGACCAATAGGAGAAGATCTTCTACACATTGGTCCCAACAAGGGCGAAAAACACACACACGATGACGACTTCGGTCGCTTATGCTGTGTGTCCATGAGTATGCGAATCGTGGATCAACCAATTCAATAGGGGGAAACACCATAAGCAATACTTTGCAGCTGGTCAAAACCTCATATCGACAGGGATTGAGATGTTTATATGATCGGCAACTGCGTACAGCATCTACGCCGATCGTGCACACATCGCTGGCGTCTCAAAGGATCGCTCAGTCGTGTGTGTATTTACATTATGCGGTACTCGATTTCCTTGGTACCCAGTGGTGAGCTATGATGTGCCTGTCGTTCGGATGACCGACCGGTGTGTCTGCGAATAAAACAAGGGTGCACATGTCATGCACGTGTGCGGCAAAGTACTTTGTTATATATGTGCATTGACATGTTTCGGGTTTCATGTCGGTTACGTGATGTCGTAACCGAATTGCTTTTCAGGAACACGATGCGTTTAATGCAAGCATGCCCCTGAGGGAAATGTTTGGAGATGCTAATGCTATTGCATTCGCGAAAAACTATAGATTTTGGTGCTTTAGAAGAAAGTCTTTAAGTAATTAAATAGAAAGGTCAGTAATGGCGTTCAATGGAACTGCCATAGTAATTGTTTTCCAGGGTTTTAGGTGCTCTAGGAGTAAGTTTTTGGATCCTTAATAGAAAGGTAAGTAGTGGCGTTCAATGAAACTGCCACAATACTCAATGGTAAGCGAAAAAAAGTGTAAGCGGTAGCGTTAGGTGGAAACGCCACAAGGTCATCGGGGAAAATGGTGAACGTGGAGGGTAAGTTAACTGTCCTGTGCGGCATTTTTACGTTCAGTTGCCGAATTGCACTTATTCTCGAGTTCTCACCAAGATGGATTCGACAGTGTTAATGACAGCATTTTTAAAAGACTCACATTTCATTTTTCCCCAAAGATACTCTCTTAGGACAGGTTCCAAACACTGGTCAATCTGCTACTTAATGAAGCCATGTTGATTCCAACGAGTTTGACGAATTCAAACGGATTCTGGGTGGGGGACTCGATTTCAACCCATTGGTTTTAGAATGCCTTATACAACACAACAGCGAAATGCTTATAATTTACCACACAACGTAAGGATAAAAGAATACTCCATGATAATAATGTATCCAACTTCATAAATCACCTGCATTTTAATACGGAACTGCCGTGAACGAGATAATTTATGTAGAGTCGCATCCAGCTCATAATCCAGGAGTAGATCCGAGTGACTATTTTATGTTATTCGAAGCTAGATCTGCCTTACCCGTCGGATGCGGTGCAACGAGTTTTTTTTTTTTAGAAAGTTCACGCGACATGCTATTGTCTCCAAACTTTATATGATTACAGCAACCAATAAACAAATAGACCGCAAAGTGGCGCTAAAAATACGTATTCGCGAACAATATTGGTCTCTTCACTGAAAACGCCTCGTATTATATTCCAAGCCTTAATGCACAGAATTTCCAATTACTTACAAGGTCAAATGTCAATCAAGGTGTTTTTGTCGATTGTAATTATATCTAAAAACACTCTCTCCAAATATTATGAAAAAATGCATTATACTTTTTTAAATACAACGTTTTAAAGTATTGAAAGTACGCAAGTTAGCCTTATTATTGTTATGATTATTTTTACCGTTTAGCAGATGTTTTTAACATTGTAATCCCTATGGTCCCGATATTGTTATCAATAAAAACGGATACATAGTCCATGTTGAGAAAAGCTGAAGTTTGGAAGGCGGCTGAAGCTTCTGGTGAACACTTATCTTTTGCGACGCTTTCAGAATTACAAAAAAAACACATTTTACTTATTTATCAAGATTTATCAAAAGAAGAACCTTTAACTCTATGTTTGGTTGGACATACACAGAATTCAAACGAAGGTTTCAACTCCACAGTACGGCTTACTAGTACACATCTGGATTTTGGCAGAAATGGATTGAAATATCAGCGTTGCTTCAGGGATATTCAACAACGTTAACTTGCTGTTCTGAGAATGATTCAAGCTCTTGATTTCTAGATTGCTATTCTTTACAAATCTTATACTGATAAGCGTGATAAAACCAGAACAAATATAAAAATATAAAAATATAAAAATATAAAAATATAAAAATATAAAAATATAAAAATATAAAAATATAAAAATATAAAAACATAAAAATATAAAAATATAAAAATATAAAAATATAAAAATATAAAAATATAAAAATATAAAAATATAAAAATATAAAAATATAAAAATATAAAAATATAAAAATATAAAAATATAAAAATATAAAGATAGAAAAATATAAAAATATAAAAATATAAAAATATAAAAACATAAAAATATAAAAATATAAAAATATAAAAACATAAAAATATAAAAATATAAAAATATAAAAATATAAAAATATAAAAATATAAAAATATAAAAATATAAAAATATAAAAATATAAAAATATAAAAATATAAAAATATAAAGATAGAAAAATATAAAAATATAAAAATATAAAAATATAAAAATATAAATATATAAAATTATAAAAATATAAAAATATAAAAATATAAAAATATAAACATATAGAAATATAAAAATATAATAATATAAAAATATAAAAATATAAAAATATAAAAATATAAAAATCTTATTGTACGCCGAACGGCATTACACAAACTTGTATCGTGTAATTTAGAGTGCTGGTGTAGAGCCAGTAAATTATTTTAAGAATAAGAAAAGTTTGTAAAATAGGCTTTAGCATTTACTAGGTGTACCGGTTTGAAGGGAGCGTTTTTTTTTTTTGAATTTTTTTGGGAAAGTAAAAACATTTTATTCGAAGTATTGGCCATTGCTTTCTACACATTTCGACCACCTTTCTGGCAATTTGTGGATACCACGCCAATAAAACCGGTCGTGTTTTGAGACAAACCATTCGGAGACCCAATTTTTGACTTCTTCGTAGGAATTGAAATACTGCTCAGCCAATGTGTGTCCCATCGATGAAAACAAATGGTAGTCGGAAGGACCCAATTTGGTGAATACGGCGGGTGGGGTAATATTTCCCAGCCGAGAGGTTTTATTGTTTCTTTGACGGGTTTTGCTGTCTGACTCGGTGCATTATCATGCAACAAAATTACCTTTCCGTGTCTTGTGGCCCATTCTGGTCGTTTTTCGATCAATACATGGTTCAAATTGATCATTTGTTGTGGGTAGCGTTGCGCATCAACAGTTTCGCCAGGTTTTAGAAGTTCATGATTCACCAGCCCCTTCTGGTCCCACCAAACACAGAGCATTGTCTTTTTTCCGAACCGATCAGGCTTTGCAGTCGATGTTGACGCTTCTCCTGGGTGTACCCATCATTTTTGGCGTTAAATATTTTTAAAATAAATCCATTTTTCACCACCAGTCACAATTCGATGTAATACTGACTTCCTTTCGTGTCGTAGAAGCAACGTTTCACATGTGGTGTTTCGCTTTTCCATCTGCCTGTCAATCAATTCATGTGGCACCCAGTTTTCATGGTTTTGGATCTTTCCCATAGCTCTTAAGCGGTCAGAAATTGTTTGTTGTGCAACATTTAACATCTGTGACATTTGTTTTTTTGGCGCAAGGCTGATAACCTTGCCCGGAAAAACAAATTATTATGGAAAATTTAACAAATTTTACTTGCTAAATAAGGCCAAGACCGGAACCCGGTTGTAGTGCCGATGGTGATGTGATGTGACATTTGTTTTTGACTTAAAGTGTCATCTTGGTGCAATATTGCTTGCAATTCGGCGTCTTCAAACTTTTTTGGTGGTCTTCCACGTTCTTTATTTCGCACATCGAAATCATTATCTCTGAACCGCTTAAGCTATCTTTTGCATGTTGCTTCCGATAGAGTATGATCACCATAAGCCTCGACAAGCATTCGATGCGACTCTGCAGCACTTTTCTTCAAATGAAAACACAAAATTAATGCTTACCGCAAATCATCATTTTCTGATCATCATCATCATCAAATTCAAAGAAAGTCTATGTTTTTATTAATCAAAACTTTAGACACGTTTTCCTCAAAACTACTTTTTTGAAATCGGAGTGGACGTTTAGAAAAAAATACGCTACCAATTAGCATAATTTATTTTTAAAGCTTTTTAGGAACATAAGATACTGTCAATAACCCTAAACACTGTTTTCATTTTTTTTTAGATTTGAAGTGTAAAAATGAGGAAATTTCAAGAATATTTTTTATGTTTCTTTTTCATTTACCATGCCGGTTTTAATATAATATTCATTGATGACAAAAATATATATAAATGATAAATTTGTTTTATTAGACTTTTTCAGATAAAAAGAATACTTTTTAAAGCGCCCGCCAGTTACTATT
Organism: Microdon myrmicae; assembly: GCA_963931805.1. Lineage (NCBI taxonomy): Eukaryota > Metazoa > Arthropoda > Insecta > Diptera > Syrphidae > Microdon > Microdon myrmicae. The sequence goes on along the minus strand of OZ007502.1, from coordinate 131,154,286 downwards.
TCTACCATCACCGACTTGAATTTAACAGTCTATATTATTATATTATTTTCTTGCAAAAAAAATGGTGTGAACTTTGAATATATACTCTACAAGGAACTTTGAATACATACTCCTCTACAAACTCTCCTACGTATTTCTCACAAAAAATTCTTAAAAATTACTAAATCTCTGGCCTTGTAGATGGTAATCTATAAATAAGAATAAATATATAATAAGAATAAATAATAATCTTATATACAAAAACCCGAAAAATCCAAATATTAACAAGCAACGTTTCCCTCTTCATTTCTTGCTACTCCAAAACAATATTACTTTCTTTAATTAATAATCGATTATTGCCTAAAGCAATTGAACTTTAAATAACAAATAAACGATTAATATAGCAATATTAATAATATCAAGTGTGAAGAGTAAATTAAATTAATAAATTTTAATAAAAGACATTCACTGTTTTTGGAAAAATACATACATTAAAAAACAAACTTTTTATATTATTAATATAAATTCATAAAGTAACAAATACATAAATAAACACTATCCATATATGGTATACTGATTAATAAACCTATTTTCTTAAAATCCCAGTGTCCTGTATGGGAATAAACCTCACGTCGTAAGTGGAGGAATAACTGAAGCGCATATTAATACGGTGATAATAGCTATCACTCAACTAAAGACTGTTCAACAAATCTGATCCGATTGAAATCAATCGAATATTCATTAAACAAAGCAATAAACACCTGATATGAAAACATGTCGAATGTCCTCTGAAAGAGATCTACATTTTTTACATACATTGCGAGATTCACGTTCAAGGACAATGCAATCGAACGTGTCTACGGTATTAAATCGTCCTTTCAAGTTGTGGTACAAACTGTTTGAGGAAACCTAAATGTTGTGTGGTTTGGGTAATTACTTTGCATGCAGCCAAAACACATTTGAGACAAAGAGATGACATTCAGAATTGAATTTTCGATGGGACAGTTTTTTATTGGCCTGCTTGGTCACGCATGCGGTTTCACTTCAATGGTTCTACCGCAAGGAGAGTTGGGGCACCAGGAAAACGAATACTAAAAAAAACATATGTCAAGATGCGTTTACGGTGTCTTTGGAACTTGAATTTATTTCCTATGAGGACGTAGGATGCTAAACTGCAACATTGTATATTCCTCTACAAAGTAATGGTAGCGATATTTATTAAATTACACCTAGTGTATCATTAGCGTATTTTGGCTCATATAATATATTCAATAGATAATCACATTTCCAAATAGATAAAATATATATAGCAAACCTTTTTTCTCATTAATTTGCACACTTGGAAAAAAATTACCTGCCTCATGTGCTTTTTTAATTGTTATTCTATTACTCTATTAATTGACAATTGAATTATTGATTTATTATACTTAATTGTTTACGTATTTATTGATTATTTTTAAGTGTATAATATTTATCCCTTTGTTTCCTTATTTCTTAATAATAGAATTGTAATAGTATGAAGCTAATAGTATTAGGGAAAACACTGTATCATAATAAAAACCACACGACGACACCGACAAAGTAAACGATTTTATGAATGACGAAATTAAACGGCTTTACGAATGGCTCTCATTAAATTCCACCACTCTACACAGAGGCCAAGAAGCGCACGATCTTCATCGAAGATCTGATTACACTCTCTTTTGCCGGGTCGAGAAAAATAATGTAAAGGTACATACACTTTACAGGAGACATAATGTATGTTCCATATTGGCCCATCTCGATTTGATGTAGGCTTTAACTGCTAAGATAGATGGAAAGCCTGTGGCGGTTCCGCCAAACCCCACGGTACACTTACCTAAAAAACCCCCCATAACTCCCATTCAATCTCTTAACTTCGCTAATGCAATTGCATTAGCACCTGTAAATGCTGCACGCATCAAGCTTACCGAATTTATTTATTTCAAAGCTTCTGTAAAAGAAAACTTACCATCATTCATCCATTCGCATACAATTATCTGTAAGAATTCTTCATTACCTTTTTAGGAATTCCACAACTCCCATTGTTTCCCGCCACTTGTCACTTGAAAACATTTCCTTCTGCAAGGACATTTGAGGCATACAACGCATTATCTGAAATTCCTAAAAACAATTCTTTAACGTCCATATGCACCATAGATTCCCGACCTTTAGGCACCCTTGTTCCACCAATGCAATTGCGCCGTACATGTGCATACCACATGTCCCTGGCATTTCCACGGCCGCGGCCGCTCTTTGACCATCGGACAAAAGCAAATACTCTCATCTTACCCTAGAGTCATAAAACGAATTCCTTCGCATGTAATCATGTATACAATTCGATCCCTTTAGCATCACCAGCGATACACATTTCCCATTGTGTAAATAGAAAAACCATTAGCACTTCTTCCTAATGGCGATACATTTACTTACGCATCCGCACCACTCATCCATGTCTGTATGATGCCCTTATTTGCTTTTACCACATTTCTCCGATGAACTGCCGTCTATGATAGCTGCAATGCACAGCATAGACACGGATCATAAATCTCCTTTGTCTTTGCCACTTGCCTGTTTCGTTGTTCCACGTGTAAATAACGTCGACCCGTACGGTCACACACGCATACCATTGCACTGAAAGAGTGCATGTCCTTGGCGGCCGCACCCTTAAGAGAAACGTTTTTCTCTTTCTTCTTTTGTTCTTAACCCTAACCTAGGATGAAACTCGTGTCAGAGTTCTATCCTCGGTGAGTCCATTTCCATCCGCCGACCGCCACGGTCGTTGCCGACTTCCGCTCTCCGGTGCGCACGGAGACACGAAAAATCACCGAGTCGCGTGTGTGTAATAATTTTGAAACAGAAAAAGAACAATAAAATAAGTAAAAAATCATGTGCCTCATAGACATAACTCGCATTATCCACGTACAGTGTAGTGTTTGCAACCGCCGTGTCGAATATTATATTCGCTGCAGTCTTCGAAGATTGTGTTTTTTTTATTGACTTCATAATGTAACTTTCACGAAGTGCTACCGTAAAATGTTAGTATCCAATAAGAAAATGAAGGGAAATAATAATCCATGGATTCAAACTAGTTATTCCAATAATAGTGTTTTTCTTTTAAAATAAAAATAAAACTAAACAAAGAAATAGCGTGTTTTCTATTTTTACTTGTCCGGTGTTTGGCTTTTCCTTTTGTGTCGGCGGAACAACTGATGAGCCTTCGCGCGTGAACAATTTATGATGGAGGAGGAAGCGAACGGGGTGCGCGTATATTGGCACAATATTTCCTCCCCACAAGCCCATATAAAGACATTACTGTGTCTCCTAGAACTTGCGACACAAGTGACAATGAACGAGAATTAGAAAAATTTCCATATAAGAATCTGTCTATTACGAGTACATTGTGTGTTTTTTACACTCCAAGACGCCATATACAACATTTACAAAACACAGGATCCTCAGTAAATCAACTTATGATGAACGTCCAGAGCGCAGCACTAACATCATGGCTAATATCGCGATGAAAGCAATAGGACTATATGCCACCGACAAATAAATCTGATAAATCCCATCGATTTACAAATCATCGCTCAACGGCACGTACATTTCTACATTTTGTTTTACTACAGAACGAAAACTGTGAATCTCCTTTCCAGCAGAATATTCCTGGAGCACTACAATTAGATATTGTTTGAAAACAAAACCAACAATTACCTATTTCATTACCATCTTTGTACGCTGTCTGAATATTATACATTCGCCTTTTCTGAGAAAAATATCGACTATGTATACAAACATATAAGCACATGTAATCATTCTTCAGTCGGACCACACAAGTGTGTGACACTCTGTCATATAACACGCTATCATTACAATTGAAGGCTTTGAAGTGGATATTGATCCCTCCCTCCGCAATTATGCCCCTCCACTCCCATCGACATTGCGCATTGACTTTTAAAGGTATTAAAACCTCCGTTTTGTGTTAAAAGTAAAAATGAATATATATTGACACTGAATCCCTTAATATAACTGACCTTTCAAAATCGTTTTCCAAATGAAAAAAAGGGAAATTACTTGACATAAATATGTCAAAGGTGGTTTGGAAACACTTTCTTACTTCCCAAACAATTTTTTATAATACATTTATCGTAAAATACGAGTAATTACAAGTAAAACATGACGAATACCGCCGAAAAAACACATCGTCATTACGCGACACAGATTACAGCACGTTCCTAATATCAGCATTTTAATGAACGCTAACGCAAACGATACACACTATTACATCCGTGAATATATAATTACATAAACAACAATTAACCTCGGTTTAGCGAAACTTGTTAAAATAATTTAAAATCATTATTTTTTTAATTGCAGCAATTAGAATATTTTTTCGCACAAAAAAAAATCGAATGCTTCCAGGCACGACTCAGAATCATTAAATCTATATGTGCTAATAAAGAAAATTGTTTGATACGAACATAATTGAAGAAACATTTCAAAAAATGGCTGCAGTATGCACATCCAAGGGAAAAAGAATAATTTGGTTCTTAGAACGCTCACTCCTTTCCAGCAAATGAAAAACAGGACAAAAAAAAAAACAATCTACTCACTTCCTTTTCTTCAACCACCATTTTGAAGTGGAGTTTTGATATTTTCGTTTTTTGTACAATTGTAAGTTGTTCCGTTTGCTGCAGTAACCAGTTTCCTCCCGAATTCAAAACAGCAGAAAAAGAGTGTGTTCTGCATTTATTAGTCGAGCATTTCATCCCCTCCACCGGGGAGGTATCCCGTCGAATTGTTGGTGCAAAAAACTAACTATAGATACACGGACGTACACATTATACCAAATGCTCTTGGCATAAATTAGCATTTTACTGACAGGCAATCTAACAATTTACCTTTTGATCAACCACCACCAGCTAAAACCTAAATGAAGTGAAACATAGAAATGGACGGATACAACATACAGAGCACAAAAACATCGTTAGCTACAAAATGGCAATGGCAGAACACTGCATCGAGCTTCTCTTCCATTGGAGGACGCCTGGCGGACACCGCCTTTCGATGCTTATTACCTGGTGGCACGCCATGCGTATTATTCTTTTTAACCATGCAAAGTGGTGTGCCAAGCAACTGGAAAGAAATCCAACTGGCGAAATCTATCCAACCAACTTGCTGATCGCCTTAAAATGGCAATGGCAACCTCTTACCAAAGATAAAAACAAGTGCACAACCTAACTGGACGCACAGGCTGGCGAACTGCCCAGATACACGAATCCCCGAGTAACACAAAAACTGCTAATAAAACTGGTTTCCACATTGCTCCTCAAAACTGGATGCATAAATACAGACCACGTAATGATCAGTAGCTTCAATTCAATCTGCTTAAAGTGGTCGAAATTAAACATCTTAGTCGTCGGCGACGTCGACGGGCTGCGCAGCGACAATTTTCTACTTAAATTTCTCTTTTTCTTGACGAGCAATTAGGTAATTAAATAATAACACACCGATATACACATACTCGTATGGAAATATATTTCATCGAATGTAATGAAAGAAAATAACAATTACCCCCTTTGCACAAGCGACCAGGTGACGACATTAACTACCACCGGACTAGCCTAAGGGTTAATCAAGTTTCATTTGGGTGAAAGGCCGCAGGATGTATTGTAGTCGGGGATCTCATTTTTACAGCAGGACACCAACAAGTACTGATTGTCTTCAATGGTTGATTACACAATTTGGGTGCAATGCCATGGGTGCGTTTTAGAGGTTTCTAAGACTGGAACGCTTCCTCAGGAACACCTAGAGCGATAATTGTTGGCCGTGTTTAGCTCGTGCTACGTGATGCTTTTTCACCCAAAGGTCTCTCTCGCAAATTATATACTTAGACAAATTACGGCTCTGAATACGTATCAGCGATATCACGCAGTGATAAAGTCAGACTATAAACACCGAGGGATGCTTCAGAAATCTCACTATTTCCTTTTATGGAACGACGCAATTATTAATCCTTGCATTATAAGATTTACAATCACAAAGCAGTCATTCATGCAGAATATATATTATATAAAGTTAGCAAAAGAGTATTCGGCATTTTTTGTAGACATTCTCAAATTAGTTTTTGCCAATTTTCGGCCTTTTTTTTTATTCTCTCAGTAAAGGCGTGGAATCGGTGCCTGAGATTCTATTTTTTCTCGACCGAGTCCATAAACCAAGCTCCGAAAGATAGTCAAGTGTGTCTCCCAACCATTTAACGAAGGCCGTAGTCTAATTGGGTGGTATTATACCGAGCATCTGGGTTTTGGAACCCAACCTACCATTCAGTGGATTAGAACTATGATTCACTTATTGTGAAATTGTATCTCTGAAAAAATTGCAAGGGTGCTTTTCAGAGTCGTATCTTTGAGGGCAAGAATGCCTCAAGATTGGAAAAAATTATAATCTGACGGTGCAGTGTCAGACGTATACACGGCGGTTGAATCAAAACATTGCAGGTAGGCTCTCTCAATTTTTGATGACCCATCAAAGATGGGTGGCTAAACGTCACTTAAATGAAACATTCCCTTTTCCTATTCATCAATTCTAGAATCTAGTTTCTTTTTAATTGCCTGCTTACTGTTTGCCGGTGGTAGTAGTTCGTAATGTAATCTAATAGCAGCATATTACTTGGTCATTTCTAATTTTGCCAACATTTGTAAAGCCTCATCTTTTTTTAGCCCAAACCGTTTTTGTGTATTATCATATGTGTTCCATTTATCATCACCATACACTTCACAATCACTTGATTTCGTTTCGATTCAATGGTGATTGGGAGATGGAAATTCGATCATCTAAGTTTTTTCCCTCAGTTTAAAAAGCATCCAACCATCCAACTTTCTTAACATTTTAAAACTTCATTTGACGGATTGTTCGGTTTTAGCCCGGTATGTACCATTTTGTTCTATATTTCGTTACCAACTTAAAGATAACTGACACATTTCTCAAACATATTGTATCATTTGACTGCAAGTTTTAAAACAAGTAAAAAATGTTCATGTTTCTGAGCTCTGACCGAACGTTTTCGTCGACCAGTCTTGTTGCAATTTAAATTTGGCTGTAGTAGGTATTGAGTGTGACTTATGGGTGGCACATTGCTAAGAAAAGATACTCTTTTGCATATATCTGCAGTTGTTGGGGAAGGTAGAATTTACAAAGTAACTATCGACTTAAACAAAAACATACTGATTGGATCATTTTAAATTAATTGCAATTTGCAAATATTCCTTTTAATGTGTAATTAATGAACGTGTAAATATTGACTTTGCTTTTGAATTACTCTTCTGTGTGATTGTTTTTTTTTTTACTCTTCTGTGTGATTGTTTTTTTTTTTATTAATCCCTTATGACCAACTTCAAATACCCGCACTTCCTGTCGTGAAGCATGTTGTTCTGTTGACTATCATGAATTTGGCAGCAAATACAAATTTTAAGGTGTGAAACCACCTGGAGAACATGAAAAAGGTTGGAATTTCAATGCTCTTTTTTTACGAAAATATTACAGATACATTTTCTTTATTTTATTTTTTTCACATAAATAAACATATAAGAATCATTAAAAAATATGTAAAGCAGCGAGCTAGAATTCTAATAGACCGGCGAGAATATCTGTACACATCATTTTTGATCAATACTAAAAACACCAGTCTACTTTATAAATTATAAATCCAATTCTAACATAACAAAGCCGCTTTGGTAAGAAAAGTGTTCATCAATAGGGAGTAGTAAAAGAATTATTCAGCACTAAAACAAAATTTTTAAAAATAAAAGTTGTAAGAGTTATCAAATTCAAAAATCCCTATACCATGTCATGGATAATATAATTAAAAAAATATATGGATGGACTGAAAAGTTGCCGACCTCAGCATGAAGATAGCAGCACTCGTCAATAATAGTGAATGTAGTTGTGCATCTTTTGATAGTTACTCACCAAAATTTCAGCCGTTTTGGACGAGTAGTTTTTATTTGACAGTCGTTTAAGTGAGTCGATGTAGTGTTTTTGTGAAAATGGACAAATTGGGTATCGAGCTGTCATTGAATTTTTGTTTTTGAAAGGCAATACGCCGATGGAAATCAAAGATGAGTTGGACTCTGTGTATGGGGACTCTGCACCATCACTTGCCACAGTGAAATTTAGGGAAGCTTTATTTAAACGTGGCCGTGAGAGCTTGGGAGACGATGAACGTTCGGGGCGTCCAAAAACTGCAACAACTGACGATAACATCGCTAAAGTTCATTAAATGGTACTAGACGACCGCCGAATTAAAGTGAGAAGTCCGCGCGCTAAACCAAAAACGTGTTCGAATGAACGCTCCGTTGGCGCAGTTTAGGCGCAATAAATCCGAGTTTTGGCGCCGATTAATTACTGTCAATGAAGCTTGGATACACCATTATACGCCCGAAACAAAAATACAGTCAAAACAGTGAATAGCAAACGGGGAATCGGCCCCCAAAAAAAGGAAAAACTGTTTTTTCTGAAAGTGATGGCGACTGTTTTTTGGGATAGTCATGGAGTTATCTTAATCGATTATCTTCAAAAAGGAAAAACCATTACAGGAGCATACAACGCATCACTGCTTGACCAACGAAGGCACAAATTGCAGAAAAACGGCCACATTTGCAGAAAAAGAAAATCGTGTTTCACCAAGACAACGCGCCGTATCACAGTCCAGCGGTTGCCAAGGCCCAAATCCACGAATTACGGTTTGAACTGCTTGACCATCCGCCTTACTTACCAGATCTAGCCCAAGGTGACTTCTTTTTATTCCCTAATTTAAAAATTGCGCCCGGAGGACAGAGATTTTCGTCAAATGAGAAGGCAATCACCTTCGCGAACAGTTATTTTGCAGATAAAAACGCCGATTACTATTTGGACGGGTTAGAGAGATGGGAGCATCGCTGGAAGAAGTGTGTAGAGTTACAAGGAGACTATGTAGAAAAATAAATATAAATTTTAAGAAAAAATGTCTTGTATCTTCGTTAGGTCGGAAACTTTTCAGTCCACCCTGAAAGGGGGTTAAAAGTTGTAAGAGTTATCAAATTCAAAAATCCCCAGTCATGGATAATGCATTTAAAAAAATATAATGGAAATTTGAAATAAGCCGGCCAAATTCTTTTTGAGATATTCGTTTCACGGGTTTAAAAAAAGTAATTTCGAGAAAACGTAAAATAATATTTTTTTATAAACCATCATTGTAGCTTGCTTTTTAATCTGCGATTACTGACCCGTTCAATGTGGTCACATCCTTTTTTCGTAGTTTTTTTTAATTTTTGGGGCTCCTTGACCACTCCTGCGTTTTGATGTTTTTCTTTTAATATAACGCTAGTGTATTGTTCTGTGCACATTAGTTGCGCGGACGATCCGATTATTAAATTTTAAAGTTACATAGCCTTCTCTATATTTGAGATATTTGTGTCGTACGAGTCTTAAAATATTTCTAATCATTTAGGCAAAAAAAAATATTCACTAACACAATAAAACTAACAAATTTCAGCATTGCCTCCTCTCGAGGATCGCTTACCGTCATATGGAAGACCGACAATTATCCAAAAAACTGTCTTCCTTAACTCAAATAAACGATTATAGATACTATTGCTAAGCACTCAAATCCACGAGCTATAAGTGACTACTAGTAACTCCAAAATCCAGCAGTAGTTTGGATGTCGAGGTAGTTTTTACTATATTTAGAAGAATGCTCTTTATTGGGTTTTAACACTTGCAATCATATATCCAGTTCTATTAAATCAAAAACGTTCGAAAAATTTAACACACTGACCTGTTTTCAAAACTGTTTTTTTATGGAATTGGCGATACAATGATTCAATGCACCTATAAGAGTCTATATTTTTGCCCACTCAAGTATGTTTGGATGGTGCCAAATCTACCAGCCATCAAGTTTACTCAATTAACCTCTTCGAATCTCATTATCAGGCAGCAGAATGCAATTGGCTTATTGAATTCTTCCTAAAAAAAAAAATCTTTATTTTTTTTTTGTCATAATGCCTCTAAAAGAACTCTAAGATAATAGTCTATTTTTTTTATAAAGTATGTGTATTATATTAAGAATAAATAAAAGAAAATGTAAGCTGAAAGGCATAAATTAAGCATATAATATTGTATAATTTAGAGTGCTTGTGAAGAGCCAGTAAATTACATTATGTAGTAAAAATTATTAAGATAGGTTTAGCATTTAGACTAAAATTGTAAAAAAAAATTGAATTCTTCCTCAACAACATATACCAATCAATGCTTCTAAACCTCATTGTTTCGTCAGAGAAAAACCCGTAAGTAGATTCCCTGTCGATAAAATTAATGAATTCACCCGTTAAATGAATCTTGTATTTGATATGAGAAATGCGGGCGATTGTATGCCATATAGAATATCCCAACCCATCCAACCTGTCTGCAATTTTACCTCAAGGCATATATTCGCCCTGAGCTAAAATTCAATTACATTTTTTTGTCAGGTGCATGTAAACTCATTGAGAACCCTAGCGCAGATCGCACGATCGCGTCATATAGACCCAACGTACTCTGCATATCTCTTTTCGGGGAAGCAGCATTTTATTTCTCAGCATAGTCCCCTTTTATTATTTATTATTATTTATTAATAGTCCCCTTTTAGCTCGACATATTTAGTCCAGATTTTCCCCTAAAATAGTCGTTAGTTTCTGTGACGACCTTATTGCGTTTGCGACGATAATGAAGAACGCGTGTTTCGAACCGAAGCTATGACGATTAGAATAACTAAAAGATTGAACCTATGGTAAACACATCAGGCCATTGTCGCGAGTACAGATTCGATTTGTAAATTCAAGTACACTCAAACTGATGTGGAATTACTGCGTTTTTGCTACGGTACACGGCTCTGATGCTTTGCTTATTCGATCTTTTCTCGATATTGTTCTTCACTATTTGCTTGTACACTGTGTGTGTATCTGTTAGGAACTCCACACTACTCCCTCCTCAGTAACTTTGTTACGATCAACTTTGCATGCGAACGACGGAGCGAGGAGCGAGTTAGCGAGAGAACGTTAGAGCAGGCAAGTGAGCCGGTGCTCTATGCAGAAATCGGGACCGTAGTAGTAAAGTCCCATTTACCTATGAGAGATTATGTGCTTTTTGAACATTGAACACACAGAGAAACGGATGAGAAGCGAAGCATTGAAGCATCAGACTAACGGCCGAGTGTACGAATTCGATCGTTATCCTTAAGTACACTCAACTGATGTGGAATTGCTATATTAACTGCTATGGTATATGGCTCTGATGGTTTGCTTATTCGAATGTCTTCACTATCGGTTGTTTATTGTGCGTGTATCTGTTACAAATGCTACAATCTCTTCCTTTGACCCAAATATCTAACCGCACAGCCATTTCTTCAGGTTTGAAAACAAGAAATCGTCACAGGGAGCTTAATCTGGAGAATATGCTGGATGAGGTAGCAGTTCGTAGTGTTGTGTTTCTGGTTTCAGGAAGCGTGTTTCTTAATTCTTAAAAGGACTAAGAGATCTCTTACAATAGTTCCTGAAAACCTGTCGCACAACAGGGTTCGTTGCCGTGCTTCCTCTGAGTCCAAAGGGAAGAGCAACGTCCTTAGATTTGGCCTTTTGTCCTTGATCTTCTCTTGGTCTTCCAGGCCAGGTGATACTTAGCAAAATGAAAATCCGGGTTGTATTCGTTTTCAAATTAAAGAGTTTTATTTTTTTCAGTTAGTTCTTCCACTGGGGTATCTCCTCCAGGGACACAAGACGAATTTAAACTGCGGCCCGGAGATCACTAAACCATTCCTTTATAAAGGAAAAGGAATCGAAAATTGTATCTTAAAGATACACATTTTCGTGCAACAATCTCGATCTTTTGGATATTTCGAGCGAGATGTTGTGTTTACACAAGATAAGAAATCAATTTCTTGAATTCTTACGAAACCATTACGCAGATGTGTGAATGTATCTGCTTTTGAGTTTTTGTTTGTTTAACTCAATGGAATTTTTAGGATAGAGATAACGATCTCTGAATTTTGGATTTGGGTGATGCTGTGGAGCAAATATAGAACAAGAAACGAATATTGGATTCGTTTATTGTGAATTTTAATTTTAATTTTGATTTTGGATTTTATTATGCCGTGGGGGCAAATGTTATGCGATAAACGAATGTTTGATTCGTTTATTGCGAATTTTGGATAATGTTTGAGTTTTTTCAGGTTTTGATAGGATTTTGGGTTTTAGGGTAATATTGCTGGGATTTTGGATTAGGAATGGCGGAAAAAGATGGTAGGGCTTTTTGGAGCACTACAGTAGCCCAATTTATGTATTTTACTTGATTATGCTTAAACACGAAACTCACTTTTCCATTTCCATTCACGACGTTGTCTGTTTTCAGTAGCTGTCAAACACTTACTAAATGACGCAGCGTACTAAAACTTTGGCCGTAGTCTATTTATCGATAGGACTTGGCGGAAGCAGTGTTGTATTTAAAGTTACCAGGAACTTCAAAAAGTCACTGACTTATCAAACTATCCTCTTACTATTACAATCGTTACTTAACTGAACTTTGTGAATGCATTCCACCTTTAAAAATACTTTCTTCCATCGCCATTCAGAGGGTGCCCATCAGCTCACTTAAGGAGTAAACTTCAGATCGATAGAACAATACAGTCGAGCAACACGATTCGGAATTCTCTTCCTCATCACGTGTTTCCTTGTAATTGTAATATTTGGACACTCAAGGCCAATGCATATCGATATTTTGTTTTCTATCCTCTCAAGTACATTATGCTTCAACATTTGAGGACGTAAAAAATTACTGGAACTATATGTGGTATTTTTCTTTTACCTGTTGTTACCTTTATTTAAAAAAAAACGAAAAAATAACATTAGATTCCACACAGAATCGAAAAATCCTGGATTTAAATTGAAATTCCACAGTTTGCCTCAATGTTATAGGAATAAACATATAGTCCCCAATACCACCGATTTCACGGATGAACTTATCCTGGTAACATTATAGCGTTTGAAATAATAGTGAAGAAGATCGTGTGATTTGAACTGACGCTATGACAGCTCGAATCACGAAAAAAATGTTACCTAAGCGTTACACATCAGGCTACTGACCGTGTTTAGAATTTCATTTCCAAACTCGACTATATTCCACTGATGTGAATTATTTTTATTATTTATCGCTTGGTATACGGTTCTGATGTATTTTTCTTATTCGATTTTTTCGTTCGTGTTCTCCACTATTTTTTGTTTGTGAATTGTGTGTATCTGTTAGAGTTGCCACACCACCCCCTTCCCAGAAACTTCGTTACGATCAGATTCGGTGCGAGCGACGAGCGAGCGAATGAGAGAATGTCGGAGCAAGCCAAGCGAGTGTGCCTTGGTGCTCTATGCAGAAGTCATGATTGCGTGTGTGAAGTTCTGTTTACTACGGCGAGTGTGTGTGTGCTGCGTCGTGTACAGATCACGTCGTAGTAACCAATTATAGCGTTTGAAATAATAGTGAAGAAAATCGCGTGATTTGAATTGACGCTATGACAACATTACCTAAGCGTTACACATCAGGCTACTGACCGTGTTTAGAATTTCATTTCCAAACTCGACTATATTCCACTGATGTGAATTATTTTTATTATTTATCACTTGGTATACAGTTCTGATGTATTTTTCTTATTCGATTTTTTCGTTCGTGTTCTTCTCTATTTTTTGCTTGTGAATTGTGTGTATCTGTTAGAGTTGCCACAACATCACCTTGCCAGCCGATTTCACCGTCTTCGCCTTCTTTGGTGTCCGTTCGCCTTCGAAAACCCACTGCTCTGTTTACTCAAGGGTAATAGTGGGTTATTGTTTCCTCCACTGTTATCACACAGGATTCCGCCGGAAAAATGTCAAAACAATCTCAGAGGCGACCACTGGATTGCGTTTGGTTTTGAAAGTAATCGCGGCATCCACCTTATTTAGGCGGGTGGCTGTCGAAAAATAAACCATGCTGCTTATTAAAAACAAACGATGGTGTCCATACCATGTTCTCAGTGTTTTAAAGACATTAAAAAGGCCTAGTATCTATAAATGACAAAACACCGTTGAGAGAAAGGGTTTACAGGAATATAAATACCAGTGAAAAGGCAAACTGGATAATATAGTCTCGAGATCATAACATGCCGCAGTGATGACTACAAAGATACCAATATAATATCTCGGTTTTAGAGCCGAATAAGTTAGGAGATTTAACTTTTATCTAAAGAATGTAATTTTTTAAATACATTGTTCATTTCGTTTAAAACAATACGTTATAAGTGTGCAGCAGCATTAAATAAATGCATCATACCAGTATGGACTCAATTGGGCATGCACGCGGATTCAAACCATGTTTTGAAAAGGACCACTTTTAGGTCGCAAACTAAAACAAAAAGACCTAGCAAATCATTAGTTTGCGTGGATTTAAGAAGTTTCTTGGTGAAAGTTCATGCAACCTTAAATGAAAACGAGTTCTGTGTCTTAGGTTTTATAGGTGAATTTGTGGCGGATTTGTAAGACTCTGAGGGGGTGGAAGCGAACATACAGGGCAAAGTCTCTGCTTTCAACTGGCGAAGACCAGGACGATCCTTGTCCTTGTTCAATCCAAGTTGACATGCAGTCTCCACGTGACACCCCTGGATAGCTACTTTGGCACCCTCCAAGTAGTGAACCAATGCATGCGGCGACGCCCTGAGAAAGGTTGGCGCAAGGCTAATAACCAGGCCTGTAAAAATGAATTATTATGGCAAATTTAACAAGCCTCGGATATGGATCGGATACACGACGACGACCACGGAAACGAAAATGGCTAAACGATATGAGAATGAGAAAACAGCAGCTAGCCAGTGCCCTGTCCAAATATAAGGCTGACATAGCAGCATTACAAGAAATAAGATGAACGGGGAGTGGTGTTAGCGAAACAAACGAGTATGACATTTATTACAGCTGACATGCAAAACACCATGTGCATGTAGGCTTTCTAGTCAGCCAAAATCGGAAGCCTGCCATTATCGGCTTTAACGCAATAAACGAAAGGCTGTGCAGACATCGCGTACGAAGCAAGTTTAACAACATAACCCTCATAAACGTTCACGGACCTACAGAGGAGTCCCCTGACGACGAAAAAGAAGAATTCTACGAAAACGTCGAACGGGCCCTCAACGTCTGCCCAAGATACGATGTAAAAATCGTTGTTGGTGATTTGAATGCGAAAATAGGTCGGGAGCCGGTTTTCAGGCACTCCGTAGGTTCCCATAGTTTGCATGAGAACACTAATAACGATAGACTACGAGTCATCGAACTGGCAGCATCAAAGAATTGGTCATTGCAAGTACCAGGTTACCGCGTAAAGATATCCACAAATAAAAATATCACCTGATGGAGCCACTGCCAACCAAATTGACCACGTGTTGATAGATCGCCGCCACTCCTCGAGCCTGATGACAGTACGAACGTACCGAGGTGCCAACGTCGGCTCGGATTACTATATTGTTGGTACAATTTTCCGAGCGCGGATTGCCTTACGGTGACGTATTGCATCCGCGGATCCGGTTCGGATCAACACGGCTGCCTCTGGCAATGAAAACACCAGCAACACCTTTGGTCAAGCGTTAAGACTCGCACTCGAAGAGCTCGATGGAAGGCGAGTAAGTCCTGGGGACAGAATGCCGGACGTAGAAGAGAAATGGACACGCCTTAAGAGTACTGTCATTCGTGCTGCCAACTCCATCTCAGGCAGTAGTCGTAGAGATCGGAGAGACTGGTTTGATAATGAGTGAAAACTAGCGACTGAACGTAAGAATGATGCATACCGGGCAATGCAGCAGTCTCATAGGCCGCGGGTGCGCGAGAAGAAATACAAAGAGCTCAGAAGATCTGAAAAAAGACTTCACAGAAAAGTGCCTGAGGAAAAAAACCTTGTCTGTGAAATAGAGAAAAGTAGAGAGCCAGGTCCGCACTAGTCGCGGAAGTTCTGCCAAATAATCCACAGTATGACGCGGTACACCACAGACTGCACGTACTGCAAGGATAAAGAGAGTAACATGATGACCAATCCTGAGGGCATTCTGGATCAAATGCTGCCGCCACCAAGCATTGAGGAAACACTAAAAGCCATAAAACAGCTCAAATCAAATAAAGCCCCAGGGGCTGATGGCATACCAGCTGAGCTGATCAAACAAGGGGGGACAGCGTTACATCACGCAATTCATGAGATCATGGTGCACGTATGGGAGCAAGAGGAGATGCCGGAAGATTGGCGTCGTGTAATAATTTGCGCCATACATAAAAGGGAGATATCACACTGTGCAGCAACTATACGGATAACATTGCTGCCGGATAACCCCATACGCTAAACCCATCATTGGTCAATAACAGTGTGGCTTCATCCCAGGAAAATCAGAGATTGATCAGATATTCACTCTTAAGCAGGCGATGGAAAAATGTCTGGAATTTAAGATTCCATTATATCGCCTATTTATATACTTTAAGGCCGCCTACGACAGAATAGCCAGGGTAGAACTATAAAATGCTATGAGAGAGTTCGGCATTCCAAACAATTGATACGAGTTTGTAAGTTGACCATGACCAACGTAACTAGTCAAGTAAAAATAGCGGGATTGCTGTCCAAATAAATAAACAGTTTTAATGGACTCCGACAAGGGGACGGTCTGGCCTGCCTTCTCTTCAACAAAAACTGGGACTGCACATTAATAAGGGGAAAACCAAGTACATGGTGGCAACTTCTGCGAAGATAAAACCTAACGTTGGTCAAATGATCCGGGTAGCGGACTACAAATTTGAAGGGTGCAATCCTTTAACTACCTTGGGTCAATAGTATCAGCCAATAAAAAAATGGAAGAAGAAATACGCGAACGGCCAACAAAGCCTACTATGGTCTATCAAGGCTCCTTAAATCCCGAAATTTATCCGGAACATCAAAGCTACTACTGTACAAGACCATGGTCTTACCAGTACTCATGTCTGGATCCGCGATCTGGGTGCTCAATAATAAGGCACTCTGAACTCTTAGCCGCGTTCGAGAAGAAGGTCTTAAGGAGAATTGTTGACCCCGTATATGAGGAAGGACGATTCCAGAGACGCTAGAACCATGAGTTGTACACGATTTATCGCGAAGCTAACGTTGTAAGAAGAAGTAAGCTCGATAGACGCCAGTGGGCGAGACACCAAGCTCGAACGAGCGAAGAGGAGCTTGCTCGGAAAGTCCTTTGTTGCAGGATGTATGGAAGGCGACAGCGCGACAGACCTTGTCTGCGATGGAGGGATGGCGTAGTCCAGGACGACCAGAACCTGGGAGTGCCAAACTGGACGACATCGGCTCGAAATCGGGACCGGTGGAGAGGCTTCCTAAATAAGGCCAAGACCGGATCCCGGTTGTAGTGCCGATGATGTTGTTGATGACGCTAAGGTTTAGTCAAAGTCGGCACTGTTACGATTATTATTTATTTACTTCACAAAATTTTGAAATTCTTTTCGAAAATCCTACATTTCAATTAATATTTTTGCAGGATAGAAGATTTCCGCTTTAAAAATAACCCACCCACGCCTTTTTTTCTTCCCAGAGTATTATTCTAATGCATTGTTCGCTATGAATTCATCGCTATAATTTTCCCTTCCATATAACAAAACTCTGTACAAAACCGTGAGTATTGATTACCAGTACTTACTTTATTACAATGGCAGCAGTCAGCTAATAAAAATATTGTTTCATTAAGAGTTATCTTTGTTATTTTAAAATAGGCACGACATGGGTTGATTGCAGCACATTATGCGTACTTTTCATAACCAATTACTCAAATTGGTGGACACAACAAGATATTAATGTAATTATAAAAGTCATTCGATAAAAAGAGCTGCTTATGTATCTATAAAAATTCCATTTAATAGAATTTTAATAATTGAACAATAATGAAAAAATAAAACAACAGTTATGGAGTTGTTAAAGTATCGGGTTTACAACTGTTACCTACCGCAAAATTGTCGTTAAAATGCCGTGACATTTTTTTTTAAAGGCACACATGAATTACTCGATCCCATGAAGCATTACAGCAATAGCGCATGCATTCTACGAACATGGAGATAATAACACATCTGTTGATATCAATTGTACAACTTTCAAGTAGTATATTATTAACCTTTCTTAACAACTACCCATTAACAACGGTGAGATGGAATACAGAGGGGATCCATTGAAATTTTGAATACATCCGTTGAAATAGTTTGTCTTATGCGTTTGTCTGAATCGAAACGCACTGTAAAGCCAACATGCTCGAATGGCTGTAGTTACACTATAACGATATGACAGAGATACAAAAGCAGTTTTCCATCTGTAATATATTTTTACACATCAGTTTTACAAGATAGAAGGTAACATCTTGTCGCAGAAGATTCTTATCCCTACTGCAATCTGCTTACTATTTATGATATGTTCGCTATGTTCTTTTCATATAAAGACTTTGTAACGACCGTATATTCTACCCCACGCCAAAAACTAAATGCGTTTTTGAAAGATATATAAAATATGTCAATATTTATTTAGCTAATAAAAAAACTAAATATATATATGAAGTAATTTCTGTTCTCTGATTCCTGCTTGTAAAATAAATACTTATTACCAGACATCTGAAGGATTAAATGAAATCACTAAACCAATTTTGAAAGCATAGATACCCATACAACTCATTCGGTAGAGAAAAAATGCAGATAAGGCATATGTATAAATAATTACTTGTTTTGAATGCCGGACTGATCAGACCAACGCATTTGATAATAGATAAGATATCTTTTTTGTCGCGGAATCCAAGTACTTCTGAATGATATCTAATCCAGCTCCCATCAAATAAATGCTGATCTCCGTCTCCTCACCCGCACTACTTTCCATTTGCATAAGTGAAGTCTTGGTCATTACTCACAGCCCATCCACTCATTTGCTTATGACAACCGATTGAATTTCTTTTAGTCGTTACAACATCTTCAACTAAGCTCTCCGAACTATATGACCAAACAGCAAGGTATATCTAACTCATTGACAATCTTATCATTGAATAGAATGCAACGCCACCAAACCCACTGCTGTCCCTTATCATCAATGGCGAATCCCATTCGAAACATTCTAGTGATGAACAGTCCGTGCATCATTTAGCAAACTACCAATTGTTAACACTTTAATTAATTTTACTCTTAGCAAGAACGATCATATATTTGAAGCTTCGGGAAATGGCAAATGTATGAGGTTTCTTAACAGATGCAAGAAATGTTTCACTGCATCCAACCTGGGTAGAATTTACAATGTGTATATTCGCATTAAACTCGCCCTGTTAATAGATAAGGTAACAACTAAAGATTGAGTGGTAGCCAAAATTACGGTGAAATGCCCCCACCCCATTAAGCTACAAGCTCGCTCGTCTCCGTGAAATCGGTCATATCTCGAAACTCCCTCAACGTCCAAGTGGTAACAACATGTTATAACATTAGATGATTCGATTTCACTAAAACAAATGTAAATGCCAGTCGCCAATATTTATAAGCAACCAATGATATTTTTGCCTCAACCGAGCAATAAAGAAGTCAATTAAGCCACCTCATCTATGTATGTCTGTTATCCCATGAATAATGAAAATACTTATAAAACCATCTTTATCACCTCCATCCACAAGAAGGGACCCAAAAACGATGTCGCGAACTATCATCCCATTTTTTTTTTTATTATACTTCTCTCAGCAGAGGCGAACCTACAGCCCCGAGCCGGCGCCCCGAAGTGCCACTAAATAAGTATTGCTGGTCTTCTTGATCAGTTGCAGGTTGTAATATTCCGGAAATACTCGCGCAGGAAGGGAATTCCACAGCTTTCCCGCTCTGTAACGGAGTTCTGATGCAGAGATGTTGCGGGAGATGGCAATCACTCAAGAAAGAGGAAACAAGCGTACTCTCATCCGCAAATTTGAACACTTTGGTACCCGTGGACTCCAACAAATCATTTATGTGAAGTAAAAACAAGGTTGGAGTCAAAATAGAACCTTGAGGCACTCCTGAATTAATAGGATTGAGATCCGAAAACGGAATCGATTTTGTTATTAGTGTCCCACTGTCCGTCACTAACGGTAGAAAAGAGGAGGACGCGAAGTTATTGCTTACAGGCTTTGACCAGAAGAGACGCGAACCAGTTGGACACTCAAGGAATTTATTGGGCATTCTGTCGTTGTAAGCCACAAAAAACCCGGTAGACATAGGTGTGATGAACCGACAATACCATACGGGACCAAATCATCAAGAGAACACCGACTCGGCAAAAAGAAGGCGTAGGGAAAAACGGGAAAAGCGGGATATACGCGTCGGCACGTGGATGTTCGAACGTTATATAAACTAAGCGCGATACAGGCGGTCGTAGAAAACGCGAAACAATATAAGATGGACATCGTCGCGCTTCAGGAAGTCCGACTCCCACATCAAGTAATCGAAACCAACGGGTTTACACTGGCGTGTGGAGGTACCGATACACATAATCTCGGGACTGGCTTCATCATAAGCAAGAGGATTACGCCCCATGTAAAAGAGGTGAAATTTATTAATGAACGAATGTCGGTGCTAAAAATACAGGGCCCATGGTACAATTATGTATTTATAAACGTACACGCCCCAACAGAATCTACGGACGAAGAAACGAAGGACACGTTCTACGAGACCCTAGAGGAAGTATTTGACGAGATCTCATCATTCGATGTTAAAATCCTCCTCGGGGACCTCAATGCGAAAATTGGAAAGGAAGGCATCTTCCAACCAACTATAGGTAAAGAGAGCCTACGCGACGTTTCAAATGATAATGGAATTCGAATTATCACGTTCGCAGCGTCAAAACATCTGGTAGTGAAAAGCACGGTTTTCAAGCACAAGCAAATCCATAAAGCCACATGTATATCACCCGCCGGCGTAACGTGTAACCAAATAGACCACTTCCTCATAGAAAAAAGACACCACACGAATATTCTTGACGTAAGATCATATAGAGGAGCAGAGTGCGACTCCGATCATCTTCTAGTGATGGGCAAAATTAGAAGTCGGCTCGCAGCAAACCCACATGGGCAATCACGGGAGACGAGCAAAAAGTTCGACATTGGTAAACTAAAAGACCTGCGGAAACGGACTGAATATCAAGAGGAACTAACGAATAGGAAGAGGAAACCAATAATCTGGACACTAAATGGGCATCGATCAGAGACACAATCAAACAAACAGCCCAAAAAGGTATTATGATTTAAGAAAACAATTAAGTACAAACCTTGGTTTGACGATGCGTGCAGGATAAAGATCGAACAACGTAAACGCCTCAGAGTGATCCACTTAGAAATATATGATGAAGTCAACGCAGAAAGATACGCGACAATTCGGAAAGAGACAATGAGACTCTTCAAACGCAAAAAACACGAATGGGATAAGACTCGGTCCGAAAAAATCCTAGAAAACGCCAGAGCAAAGAACATCAAAGGTATATATGCCGGCATAAACTCAATTAGAAATGGCTACCGAGTGAGAGCCAAAATAATTCGAGACACAAGTGGGTATCTGGTAACAGAAACAGAAAATATTGTGACAATATGAAAGCAGTAGTTTGAAAACCTGCTCAATGTGCGCACCCATTAACCACAAATAAACGCACCAGACGTACATACAGCCGAGCCTCAGATCCCAGAGCCCTCTTTCAACGAAGTTGTAGACGCAATAAATCGACTGAAAAAGAACAAGGCTCCCGGAGTCGACTGCATACCGGCAAAGCTTGTGAAGTATGGAGGAGAGGCAACCGCTCGAAAGATCCACCAGCTTATCCAAACAATATGGGATAAGGAAGTCGCTCCGGAAGAATAGAAAACATCAATAGTCGTCCTCATTTTCATAAAAGGTGACAGATCTGACTGCAAAAACTACAAAGGAATATCATTGCTCCCAACCAAATACAAAATACTAACAAATGTCATACTGGCGAAAATCACATCGTACCCAGAAGAAATACTGGGAGACTACCAATGCGGATTCCGTAGGAACCGGGCAACAACCGACCAAATGTTCACAATAAGGCAACAACTGGAAAAGAAGTGGAAATACGGAGAGACGGTTCACCAACTGTTCGTTGACTTCAAAAAAGCCTACGACTCAGTCGCAAGGCAAAGACTTTACCGTATTGTAGTTAAGCTGGGAATCCCGAAAAAAATATGCCGCCCTCATTCAAATTTACATGAACAAAAACAAAGGGCGAGTTAGAATAAAAAAACACCTCTCAGAACCATTTGAAATCCGGAACGAACCAAAACAGGGGGATGGCCTCTTACCGTGTCTTTTTAACCTTGTGTTCGAGTATGTGATCAGAAAGGTACAAGATGACAACATGGCCAGATCATCTCTGAACGGGGTCACACAAGTGCTCGCATATGCGAATGACGTCGCCGTTTTGGGCAATAATCTAGAAACTGTAAGTAAAAACTATGAAATCATCATGCAAGCGGCAGAAGAGGTGGGCCTAGAAATAAATGAATACAAAACAAAATATATGATTACGGCGAGAGCAGGTGGACCTCAGGCACACATAAACGTCAGAGGCAAAATATTTGAAAATGTTACAGAGTTTAAATATCTGGAAACAATAGTGACTGGCAGTAACGAGATGTCGAAGGAAATTAACAAAAGGCTGCATTCCGGCAACGCTAGGTGGTGTAGTGCTCGCAGCCCTACCGTCTTCCCTAAATCCTTACCTCAATCCTTACTTACCCATTTAACCCTAAAATCCCATAATATACATTAATACAATTTATATAATAACTATATCCTTTAATACCCTTTTTCCTCAAACACATAATATACATTAATACAAATTATATAATAAATATGTCCTTTAATATCCTTTTTCCTCAAACACATTTGCATATAAATTCAATTTCCATAGTTCGTACATTTACATACTAAGCAATTCAATTATACATTAGAAATACAGTCATCATCCCTAATTCCCAAATTTGCATATCATAACATAACATACACATACCAAATTTCAAGCTATCCATTTCATAACAACAATTAATACAATTACCGTTATCCCAAGCAGCTGCATAGTTTGCAATAGTTTTGATTAACGAAAAATAATGAATCACCCCCATTAGGTAACTAGGGGCAACTGATTGATGTCGTTCATACGAAATCGAAAATAACAAAAGAAAGAATGCTTTATAATCATCATCATCATCGGCACTACAACCGGGAACCGGTCTTGGCCTTATTTAGCAAGTCCTGAGGCTTGTTAAATTTTCCATAATAATTTATTTTTTCTGGGCAAGGTCATTAGTCTTGCGCCAGAGGCTCCCCGACGGGGAATCGAACCCCGGTCTCCCGGGTGACAGGCGGGTATACTAACCACTATACTATCGAGGAGCCCATGCTTTATAATAGGAAGAAAGATCAGGAAGATCGGGTTTAAAATTGTACAAAAGAAAATAAAGAAAATAAAAGAAACACAGACGTGTGCGGACGTCTTGTGTTCCGAGAAATTAAGAACAGTTTTTTTATTCAAATAAGTGAAAATTAATTATATAAAATAAATTCCACGCTCTTCCCTCGGTCGAAACGAGGAAGCACGGTTTGGGATATTACATTGGCATGCAGTCAGTAAACTGCTGAAATCCAAACTGCTATCACGTAATATAAAGCATCGTATCTATAGAACCATAATCATGCCGATTGTTCTATATGGATGTGAAACATGGGCTCTCACAATACGGGAAGAAAACAAATTCCGCGTATTCGAGAATAAAGTTTTAAGGGGTATATTTGGCGGTAAATATGACGAAGAGGTAAGACAATGGAGGAAACTCCACAACCACGAAATGGAAGAGCTATACCGCAAACCCACAATAGTGAAAGTAATCAAGTCGCGAAGATTAAGATGGGCCGGACACGTGGCGCGAATGGGCAACGATAGGACCGTGCATACAATTCTTAACGGTAAACCAACGGGAAATAGGCCGACAGGGCGGTCGCAACGGAGATGGGAGGACAATGTTAGGTTTGACCTCGAGAAGATCGGATCGGATGGCCGATCGTGAAAGGAGAATGCACAGGACAGGGAACAATGGCGGAGTCGATTCGGCGAGGTCACGAACTTCCGGGTTCCCACAGGCCAATATATAGAATAGTCGTTGTAAGCCTTCTTCACGGTATCAAACACCTGGTTGCATGCATTTCTGATTCTAACAAAATTCGTTCTATTGCCCCCGGTGTGGTGAGCGGGATTGCTTAGAGGCTCTATTTTTTACAGCTGTAAACTGCTCGCATTTCTTTATCTACCCAAGATTTATCAGATCAATTTAGTTGGATGGAATGCGGAATGTAGATCTCCACTCCCGAGAAGAATAATCTCCGTGATCCATTCCGACCATGCGTGAATATCGAAGTCTCTAAAGCATACTTCCGATCACGGAATGGATGCGAAGAAATTCCGCAAATCGTCCCAGTTAGCAGTCCCATACCTCCATACGTTGCGAACCTGCTTAGGTCGGTTATTCGTTTGAAATGCAAATGGTTACACAACCGATACTAAGCAGTGATCTGAGTTTCCCAGTGACGCACGGTATAAATGCTTGGCTCGGATGTCAAAAACAGATCCAGGGTGCGGCACTCGCGTAGGTTCCCCCACGAGTTGAGTCAAATTGCGGCTAACAGCGAACATCTGCACCAGGCTCGCGGCCTCGCAGCCTCGTCGGTTCTATTAGAATATACCAACCAGCCGGAGCTGTATACATTAAAATCACCGAGGAGGACAAATTCAAAAATCGAGTGATTGATCTGTACCCAGTCAACGGTACCAGAAAGATGTTAGAAAAATGTCGCTGGGCTATCGTCATTTGGGGAGCGGTAAAGACAACAAAGAAATTTAACAGAATTCCTCAGCACGACCTTCAACCACGACCTCTGGCAATCAAGGTCGGACCGCGCGAAGACGCAAACTCCACCCTTAAAACGGAATCTCGAGTGTAAGTCGTATTCTAAGCAACGAAGATATGTCGAATCAGTTGATGATTCGACCTGGGTCTAAGTTAGAGCAAGGATATCAGGTTTTACTGTTTGTAAATTCTGGTGGATGGCGTTTACATTCGTATTGGTAAAACCGATGCCCCTAATGTTACGGAATTCCGTTATCAGTCGAACGTCGACAGTGTGTCGAGAACGAACCCGATTACGCGATGACAAACTTGTTAAAGTTTGGTTATTTATCAAAATATTTGCATAATGTTCCCCCTGACGTACTCCCCCGCCCGGAGATCCGAATGGGAACTAGATTTCAAAATCATTCTATACAAATTTTCGAAATCATTCTATACAAATGCAAATCTTTTATTCCATCAAGGTAGGATCGTTTTCTCACTGGCAGATCAAGCACTACCCACCCTGTTGAGTCAATTTATTACTCTGAGCAGGTCGACTTGGTCTCAACCGATCTCGGTAGAGCCTTTAAAAAAATTCCCCACGATCTTATCCTCTCCAAATTATCCCCCCTTGGCTTCGAACCTGGCTTGCTGAAATGGATTTCTTCCTATCTTAAGGATAGACTTTATTAATCCGTGATATCTAACCACCCCAGGTTGCCTCTGGAATCCCCTAACGAAACCGCTTGGACAATCTCCTATTTATACTGACCAATAATGACATTAATAAGGTCATTACGCAATCTTATTTGGCTCTATATACCGATTACAC
The DNA here is from genome assembly GCA_963931805.1 of Microdon myrmicae. Lineage (NCBI taxonomy): Eukaryota > Metazoa > Arthropoda > Insecta > Diptera > Syrphidae > Microdon > Microdon myrmicae. Next base: position 131,128,478 of record OZ007502.1, on the reverse strand, counting down.
TAAATTATATAAGATCATCCCGTCACCTCTGGATTCTGCACTGGTGCAAACTGACCTCGACACCTTCTCGGGTTGATGTAGTAAAAATACTTCACACTTATCATCGCCAAGTGCCTCGTATGGGCATTCACTCTTCCCCGCGCTCGTATTTTCTTTATAACCAACCCCTAATCATTGCCAGGTATGGTCCGCAGAATCGAATGTATTCAGCCTCGTTTCTTACAGTTCAGTCTCCGCGGTTTGGGATGGACAATCCCTTGGATCGTGTACCCTTACATTAATCCCCTCAGATTAATCGACTTAAAAACCCATGGTGAGCGTAGAGTCCTAGCCGACATTCTGTTCAATCATCGGCTGCTTTTATTTACACTCAACAGTAACTCCACCAGGTTCACTTCACTGTTCCCACTGTTAAATACCGCCTCCTAAATAGCTCTTTTCAATCACAAAACCTATCTTAAGCGCCGCTTCCTTTACCTTTCTCACTACCCTGCCCCCGCCCCCTGCCCCTCCTCTCGCCGCATAGTTAACTTTTTATTTTAGTTTGACTTTAGTTAAGGTAATTTGTAAGTTAGATTGTAAGAATATTTGATATAAGCTTGCAGAAAGGTAACAAATGGGGTGGTAGCTTTTTTTTCAAGGAAAATAAATTTGTCGCAAAGGATCACAACGACTCCCCATATCGTATCATTCATCATCATCATCGGAACTACAACCGGGAGCCGGTCTTGGCCTTATTTAGCAAGTCCTGAGGCTTGTTAAATTTTTTCCATAATGATTTTTTTTTTCGGGCAAGGTTATTAGTCTTGCGCCAGAGTCTCCCTGACGGGGAATCGAACCCCGGTCCCGTATTCATACTGACCCTATATTTCGTATTCGTACTGGCCCACGGGACAAAATCATTGTCTAACTTGAATCGGGGTCGTTTTAAACTTTATATATGATGATTCCAATGGATTACCCACGCACAAAGGTCGTAAAAAATACAGCATCAAAAGAAAAAAGAATTTCAGTGCAGTACTTAGATTCCAACTTTTCGGCAAGGGTTCGAATTATGTTGTTCACAGTTTCGCCAAACATTACAAATACATTAAGAGTTTCTTTGTTTCATATTTCGAGTACTCTTGTAGTATCAGAAACTATAACTTGAAGGCATAAGGGAAGAAAGGATAATTGTAGAAAAATAAATTAGGAAGAAAATAATGATTTCGATGATAGATACCTGTAACAAATTGAAAGTTTAAATGACTTCTAAAGTTTCATACACAAAGGGGAAATCTTGCAGTCTAGTATCAAAAGCGGTCCAAGTTCATAACATAAGACAATTTACACCAGCATCTGAATACTAGGAATGGAGTCTAAGACAAACGATCTAAAAAATCGGTAAAATTATAACAACATTTAAATGTCATAAAAACCTTTACCTTCTCTTCAAATCGGATCAAATAATCTAATAATTACTTATTATCGTGCAACTAAAAGAAAATGAATCACCTCACAATCGTAATTGAGGCAGTACCTGTCTCATTATATAAAAGCATATTTTCAGAACGTTTGTAGACAGGTCCAGACTTACCACCTTTTGATAGTCAAAATCGAAATATGCGAGATAATTGGTTTATAAACGGCAAAGTCCACGTCCGAATGCTTTCTGTCCCCCGCACAGAATGTACAAATATTCATTCCTCTATTAAGAAACGTTAACAGGATTTTCTAAGCGGAAATGTGTAGGATAAGGGATACGGTCTATTCATTCGACATATGAATCGATGGCGTGCGACACGGTGATTTTTCAATGCCTAAATTCATTCAATTACAATTGTTCGTTCTTGAGCGAATGTCTAATCCGAGAGTTGACACTCCCACCATAAAACGCCTCCAAGAAGGATATACACATTCACAATGGTAAGGATGCGAAGGGCCCCTTCTCGATAAGTACGTTACACATTGTGAAAATTATGAAATGCTAATTCTTTTGAGTTCCGGTGAACAATAATTATTTTATTTTATTTGAAACATTTTATTATTGTGCCACGTGATCCCTTTCTATGAAATCGAATACAACAAATCGTTAAACATCTGCACTTTAATTATATAGTGGATATCCTACTCAACTGCACGTTCTGTAAGAATGCCTCCGTCCTATGCTTGTTTTTTGTTCCTGCTTTATCCCTAAACCGTGTTTCTGATATGTTTTGTGTTGAAAGTAAAGGATAGTTTTACACATAAGTTAGATAAAGCGGTTGCTAAGCTTGTAATTGTGTACAATAAAATTACCGATGAAAAAATAGCTTAGCATCTGTTTGTCAATTGGCACCTTGGGTCCCAACTAGCTGCATTCATTTTAATAAATTATGATGTAAGTCCTTAGGAATGCAATTAATTATGATTTTCACCCTCGAAAAGAGGGCTACAGTAAGAAATGGCAGAATTGGTTCTCTAAACGCATGTAAATTAAAAATTCAGAAGATCAAATTAACTTGGGGTGTCGACTATTTTCTTATAATATGCTGATCCTAGAGTTTGACTCGTCTCAAACTGGAAACTGTCTAGTACGAAAAGTATTCTTCGACTACTAACTTTAAGAATTCCTAATTCCTTTGATTCCGTGGCTAAGGGTGTCGTATTCTGAGGTAAGTAATGGTTGTAAAAAATAACACAACAATCACAATTTTCATCGAATTCTTTTATTCATTCGAAAGGTAAAGCCATAAAATTTGGAAATGATTTCTGACGCGGCTGTTCTTAACGAAGCCCATTAGAAAGTCGATGATTCCTGCCACTGTATGGCACGTTGCATCATCTTGTAGAAATCACATCCCTTCCGGGTGAGTGGTATCAATATTTTCCCACAAAAAATCAATGATCATGGCGCGGCAACAAACTCCATGGACCGAAACGCAAGCTCTGTCTCTATTTTTTGAACAAATAAGCTCCTGTATTGCCACCCGCGTATAAATCGCGTATAAAAATCACAAAATCATTTGTAAGTTACGCGAATCGACGACAGATTGCCAGAGTAAATTTGACTAGTTTGTACCGCTATTCAAGCGCGAGTAGTTGATCTGAAATTCAATGGCCCCCTGCTTTCACTGTTGCTAAACCATCGAATTTTTTCTGCTGCTTTCACTACTATTTTGATCAAGTTGTAAAGTGATAAACCCATATTTCAGCTTTGGAACAAATCGGAGCAGAAAATCGGTTGGATTATTGTTATAATGGTTCGATTACTACCCGGGCAGTTTGATAAGCCAGTGACTTTTTGAATTTCCTGCACAATAAATTTAAATAAAGTACTGCCCCATCAAGTCCCTCATATAAATAGATTACGATCAAAGTTTGAATAAGCTGCGTAATTTAGTTTGTGTTTGACAGTCATTGAAAACAGAAAACCTCGTGAATTTACATCATGAAATGCGTATCTTCAAATGCATTTCATGGTTGTCCCTTCCGGAAAGTTACGCAAACCAAAACCCCAATCATATTCCCTATGTAAATCATATACCCCACAAATTAAACCGAAGATCTATTTATCGCACATTGATTCAATTCCTATTAATCCTAACATCGTGAAATGCCTAACTCCAAATGATCTTACCTTCCTGGAATTTGTTTGAACAAATTCGCTCGACTTCCCAGAATTTCACTCCGGCTGAAGCACACACAAATCTTGTTTGTGCTTCCCGGAATTTGTACACACATTTTTGAGGCAAAACTCTGGAGGTCCAGAGTATAAAAGGGCGGCGCATTTTGAATTCGGGATCAAATTGCTCTTGAGGCAACATTCCCCCACGTCACGGTTTGTGAACATCAGACCACAAAAATACAGCAAAGTAAGCATATGGCAGCTTCACCCTGCCCCAGGAACTGACATAGGCTCTATGATACGGACAAAGACGCTTCCAACTCTTCATCAACAAGTTGTCTTCGAGGTATTTCATAACAATGAAATACCTCAATGCCGACGTTGCCAACGTTTCGAACATGTCTCCCGGAACTGCAACATGGATCACCGTTGCGTCCATTGTGGAAAATCCCACGACATTGGCAAGAGTGAACTCCCGCCAGCAAAATACGATCCCACAACAAATGTGCAGGATGAAATTACGTTGCCTACTTGCTGCAACTGCGGTAAGAAAGGACATCCGCCCAGCTACAGGAACTGCCCCAAATATAAAGAGATAGTCCACACAACCAAGGAGACTCGAGCTAAACAAGTAGCCAAGTCAAACTTCGGAAAACAGGCCACACAAAATTTCATCCAAAATGGATTTACATTCGCTGATAAGGTTAAAGGGAACCAAACAAAGAATATGAAAGCTCCAGTACCTCTCCCCCAACAACATGTTCAAGTTCCTAAGCGATCCGCTATACAGACCAACACAATGCCACAAATCCAAGGGGCGGCACAAAATTCTCCAAAGGGGCAACCCTCAATGCTCGAGAAACTACTTAGTCTCTCCCGCGTGATTGAGGATATTCGACCCCGATATGAAAAACTAACAACTGAGGCTGAGAGAGATGCACTCCTTTTCACGGCATATGTAAAACATACGCTTCAAAGTGGATCCCAAAATTAAAGTTATCCTAATAAATGTCAACTCCCTTGTTTCGCTATCAAAGCGTGCGATAGTCTCTGACTTCATAAAGGATAACCGGGCGGACGTGGTTCTTGTAACCGAAACTAGGTTGCATCCAGGTCACCGTCCCACTTTCCCAAACTTTTCAATGATTCGAAGAGACCGAACCCTCACTGGCGGCCCCACCATCAACGTAGGTGGCACCTGTATTCTAGTTAATAGCGAACTTCGCCATGAAGCTATTGACCTCCCACATTTCGAGTCCATAGAGGTCTCCGGGGTTGAACTGCATCTAGCTAATAATGGTAGAGTGAACATATACTCCGTATACCACTCGCATAAAACCAATAATGGCCCCATTAATCCCAAAGATAACGGCCAATTAATAACGTCCTCGGGGCATACTCCCTTCATCATAGGCGGCGATTTCAACTCCAGGCATCCTCACTGGAACAACCCCGTCTCCTGCCCAAACGGCACAAAGTTGTTCCAATGGTCCACCGAAAACTGTCATGCCCTCAACTTCGAAATAGTCGCACCTACGGGTGGTACCCGAGGTAACTCCATCCTGAACATCTTTATTGTGTCCAAAGACTTACTTCCCCAAATCACTCCTCCCCAAGTATCGCCGGGTGTATCTGACCACAACGCTGTGACCATGTTCATCCGCGGCTATCGAGCATCCCGGGCTCATGTCAGATACATACCCGATTATGGGCGCACAAATTGGGACAACTTCAATATTACATTGAACGAAAAACTGCACCAACTCTCTCTCCCCACTGACAGGAACCTAACGACGGTTGAGATAAATAACGCTGCAACTCGACTTCACGAGATTCTTGTTGAAACTTCTGAGACTCATGTCTCGAAGTACAAACTTAAAAAGACTTATCAGATTCCCCTTGACGACCTCACTCTTCGTCTCATCCGGGAGCGTAAAAAGCTCTGCAGAATAAGATACCGTCACCGCTTTACGCAAAGGGAGCCATTATTGCGAGCCATTATTCACAACATTGGCACACTGATAGAACAAAGAATCCAAAACAATCGTACCCGACAATTGGAGGACAAACTGAAGGGTATTCAGATGGACCAGAACATTTATAAAAATGTTAAAAAGATATGTGGCACTTCTCGTATCACTGGACCAATCATGCACAACGGTCTTGTTGTCAATAATGACACCAATAAAGCAAACATCATCGGAGAGACCTTTGAAAATAATCACAAGCTCACTTTCGAGGATGGCGACGCGGAAACGAATGCAATAATTAGTTCAGAGGTTCACAACAAATTAGACAACTTCAACGAGCCAATAGTTGTCTTTAACTCAGCTAACAGTGCATACTTCGACGACACACGTGATAGTCACGGCTTCGTCACACTAAATACCCTACATAAGCTAGTTAAATCTCGAAACCCCAAGAAGTCACCCGGTATCGACAACATGTCCTACCACTCGTTGCGAAGGCTTTCTGCTTTATTCTTTATAAAGCTCTCCATTCTGCTCAACCATGCCTACAACATGGGGTACTTTCCCCAAGCTTGGAAGCATGCTGTTGTCTGCCCAATAGCAAAGGCTGTGAAACCAAATTATCACCCCTCAAGCTTTCGGTCTAGTTCGCTCCTCAACTGCATCAGCAAAATATATGTACAGTTCATATACGAGAAGCTAAATAAATTTATCAGTGCCAGGAACCTAAGACCTGATTTCCAATTTGGATTAAGAAGAGCGCACAGCACCACCATGGCTCTCAACATATTTCAAAACCACGTTTGCATGCGCCTCTTTAATAAGGAACCCACTATTGCGGTGAGCCTGGACACTGAAAAGGCTTTTGACACAACCTGGATCGAAGGTCTCGTTTTTAAATTACTGAATACTGGCCTGAGTAAAACGCTGTGTAGTATCATCTACCAATTCGTTCTAAACAGAACCTTTCAAGTTCGAGTGAATGGAAAACTTTCTCGAACTTTCAACGCCACTGCAGGCGTACCACAGGGCTCCATTCTAGGCCTCATCTTATTTAATATCTACACGTCAGATATTCCTCGCCCTGTGGACGGTAGAGTAAACCAGATATGCTATGCGGATGACGTCCTAGCGTACACGTCATCTAAAAGCCCAAAACTCGCAACAAACCGACTCAGCCATCATCTGGATGAACTGTATCGGTATTACAGTCGATGGAAAATCCGACTTAACCCATCCAAAGCAGTAGCTATAATTCTGAGTAGTAAACACTCCCAACCTACTTTTCGATATTCACAGAATGTCCGAATACAAACAGGAGGTACTACGATTAGACCACAGGATAGGATGGTTTCCAGAACAAAGTACTGGCAGGTCTGCAAAATAAAGTACTAGAATATTCTAGAAAGTAATGGAAAACCGGAGACTATGAGCAGTATGGAACGGCTGTGGAACGGACGGAAACGGAACGCCGAATCAGAATGAGGAAAAACGGTATAAATACGTCGCACGCAGATCAAAGTAAGCAATCGGATGAAATATCTTGGGGTCATCTATAACCCAAAAATGAATTTCATCAGACATGTGACCCACATTCTTCAAAGGGGCCTCGGTCTGTCTAAGCAACTGCACAACATCTTGAAGTGGAGCAACAAAGTTGACACCAGAGTTAAGCTTCTCTGCTATAAGCAGCTAATCCGATCTGGAATATCATACGCCTTTCCCATATGGTCCTGCATATCTTCTGCCCAAATGGAAAGTCCTTCGAAAGAAAACTCCTCAGAAGATGCACCAACCACTCTAAAAGACTTGATGGTCGCCATTACCCCAGCTCTCACCTATACGAAGATACATCTATTATCCCTATCGACACTAATCAGCTCAGACGTTGTAGGTTTATATCGTGATATACAACCAACTCGTGTGCGTCCTTTAGCAGTCAAAGATTTCGAAATAAAACACTAATCAGCTCAGACGTTGTAGGTTTATATCGTGATATACAACCAACTCGTGTGCGGCCTTTAGCAATCAAAGACAAGTACTTGCTACAATTAGCATATAAGTACCTCGAAGACATTCAGAACAGCGAGAACCCACTTGTACGGGAGTCTTGCGTTCTTGACCCTTCTCTCTCTCTCGATCTCTTTGGATCAGACCACCACAATTTCTTCTTCAGTACAAAACTGAAGAAAGCACCCTTCCCAACAACATTCTCCTCTATAATAGAGGATTCCTAGACCCATCCCATAGGGTCTACTCCTGCCACACTACAAACACGCACGCACAGTACAAGACAGCACAAACACACACACACACACCGACCATAGCGCAGATTATCAGCCGCCAAAGACGTGATCTGCGTTTACTACCGCACTCTCTCCCACCACCCCCTCATCCAAGTAGTTGAACTAACCCTGTTCACACTATCCCTAGATACCTCCTTCCCCTTTCTTTTCAGATATCTTGAGACCGAGCCCAACATCCTCACGGATCTGGGTGATTCTGGTTATCGCAAGATGACCAGCAGCCAGAGACAAAATGAAGGACAAATTTGTCCTTGTCTCCCTAAAGCCTTTTATTTGGAAGGGATAAAAAAATAAGAAAAACGCTAGACTAAGTGTAGCGAGCTAAAAGGAGATTATGTTGAGAAATAAAATGCTTATTTGTCGAAAAAATATATTTTATTCAAAAAGTCACTGACTTATCAAACTGGCCTCATATTGAGAAAGACGTTTCCTCATCTGTTTATGGTCAACATTTACCAAATGCTACACACATCTTGCACAACGCTTTTTAAAAAAGAGTTCTTCAGGTGAAATGAAATTTTAAAATGGTCACATATGCAAAATGTTATCCAACATAACAAAACGGAAATTGCATATACAACAGGGTCGACTATAGATTAGGTTAAAAATGAGTCATCCGTCCACATTGGCTTCGAAATAATGTACCTCTCGTTCGCTAACTTCGGAATAGTGTTAACTTTACCCTAAGTTATAAAGTAACTAACAACCTTCATATCCATTTATTGTATGCTCTTAGAATGTCACGTTTTCCTGGATTAAGAGAGAGTCTGATCAAAGTGATAAAAAATATATTTTTTTTGCTGAAAATGTTCCTTTACATCTCCAAAGTTATGGCATCAAATTCGATCTTGAAATGTAGTTAAGAGCAGTGTACGCCAAGCAGGTAGAACGGAGAACAGAGCGGCCCTATCTACCTGTTCTCCCCAAATCATCAAAATGTTGGTATGAAAATGGTCGAAGCTGCATAGAAGGTAGCTTCTGTGCGGTTGAATGAAATACCTCCAACTAAAGATAAGATAAAGATCATGGACAGGCTGAACTTGTAAATCGGCTTCCAAACCAAAAATTATAAACACAAGTAAAATATAAACTTACAAGCGAAAGCTTTAAACTCTTTTTCCTTCAACCCATTGTGACTAGAATAGCAACTCATCAAACTTTCATTCGATTCGCCTCCCTCCACCCTTAAATTAAGGAAAAATTAAGTTCATATACAGATGAGTCTCGACTTTTTACAAATTATTATTGTACAAAGTTAGGGCAAAATTAAGGCCGATTTCGTTTTTGTCAATTTCCGTTTTATGTCCGTCAACCATTTTCTTGGCAATCTGTGGTTCATGAGAATTTTACACTCACACTATAATGATTTTTTTTTTGTTTTTGAACTGCATATCTCAAATAATTTCCAAGAACTCCAACAATTCAGCCGACATGGACAAATCCTACATTTGCTGCCGCTATATCTGTGTATGTAGATATTCACATCAGATTTCCAGTAGTGTTTTGTCTTATTCAAATATTCATACACACAAGTTAAAAAAAATTGTTTTGTGAAATTTTATCTCTGAAAAGGATCTTTAAAAAAAAAAAAAAAACTTCAGCTGAATGGAACTCCCCCTTTAAACAACACAGCGATTAAGGACAATTATTTTTCAAACCACATCTGTTGTATACACTACTCTTACGGGTAGTGTACTTACCTACTCCCCTAAAATAGTGGCTACTTAAGGAGTCAGGAACAATTTTGCAGAAGATGTTATCTAGCCTCATCTACAAAGACTACCTCTGACAATGAAACCTTTCTCTCTTTTAACCCAACGGCGCTCATAAATTCAACCTCTCAAACGACGAATAATTTATACGGTGGTAGTAAAACTCCCAATCATTTTACGTAAGGGTTCTTCATCGTCCACTATTCGCTCTCACTTTCTTATGTTAGTTTTCCCAATTATAAAACTACGCCAATGATTGTTGTCTTGTTTTCTAATACTATTCAAATAAGAAAACCAATGCAAAAATAATTGGCAAATACATTAACAAAAATAATCAGCGAATATATTCAATCTCCCCATTAGAAGAACCTAATTTGACACTCAAAGCCCTTTGTCGTGAAACTAAATAAAGATACTTTGAAATTTCTAATAAAAGGTTGAATCATATTCTGCTATAACTATCATTTGCTTCGGCATAATAGCGCAAAGCCAATTTTAAATGAAATTTACCCCAATTTCGATGGGAGAAAATCCACCGAGTGCAATATATTTCTCCCACACACATTCACTGAGAAAGCACACATAATAATCAACTAAATTAAAATTTCGTTATCATTTTGGCAGCAAAATAGTTTGTTGTTCCTCTATACTGCACAAGGGGCACCCAATTCATTCTCTAATAGCTATAATTTTCAAAAATTCATTCTACGTGACTTTCTAAATCCTAAATGTAACGTTTCTTTGGAAGCAGAGGCATCGTCAACAACCAAAAAGGATGCAAATCGGTACGGTCCCAAGGAGTGTGGGAGATGGACCTTTTCAAAAATAGAGCCCCCATAATTGCCTCGAATGCCCTTTGATTATAAACACTTCATAATTCTTTGTAATAAGAAGAAACAAAGCAGACCGTTTAATTGCATGATTGGTAGGCTCTCATTGTCAATTATTTGCTTATTTTTCAAGTGTTATCTGAACCTTCTTAGAATAGTTTGATTTGATTTTTTTCTTTTTATTTCATCTTGGCAATCAGTCTACGAATACATTGTTAGAAGCAACAATTACTATAGCCATATCAGAGTCGTTTCGTTTATAATTTATGAAACAAATAAGAGATCGAAAAACATTTGAATTTTTAGACGTTTTTATAATAAAGTTTTTCTTGCACGTCAGCCAATTAATAATTCGTGATACTCAGTGTATAAGAACTTCACATAGATTTACTCACATGTTCCCTCTAATATACAATTGTTCGTCAGCCGAGTAACAAAATATAATATAATCACTCAAAATGAATTTTGCTTTGTTACAATTGTTTGCAATGTGAAATTATGGTGTCGTTCTTTTGTTGTAATATAATACTGATATTTCATCATCATCGGCACTACAACCGGGTACCGGTCTTGGCCTTATTTAGCAAGTCCTGAAGCTTGTTAAATTTTCCATAATGATTTGTTTTTTCCGGGCAAGGAAAAAACGCCAGATGCTCCCCGACGGGGAATCGAACCTCGGTCTCCCGCGTGACAGGGGGTATACTAACAACTATACTATCGAGGAGCAATAGTGATATTTACTGACTTTTATTATTGCTAATCACTCACATAGCGTACAAAAGTTCGGCAAAATCTTATGCCCAAACCTACTAGCATGTAGTCGACCCTGTCTTTGGCCAGATGCCATTAGTCTGACCCTCTTTATGTCCTCCTCCTATTCCAACAATCTCACTCAGATGGGAATCTCAGACTCTTCAAATTGGAGGACCAATATTCTCTATCACTTCAACAGCTCGGAACAGTGCGCAAAACTCGCTACTTTTCCAAAAACTAAGTGTCAATTTTCGCTACTAAAACTATTATTATTATTAAAATCAGGTAGATCTTGGTTTCATTAATACTAAACCCACCGGAGCGGTCAAATTCATCGTTTTCAAACTTAGTATGAGTTTTACATATTTAAATGTTTTTTTTACACTTCTCTCGGAAGAGGCGAACCTATAGCGCCGAGTGGGCGTCCCGAGATGTCACCAAAAAACGGTTGCAGCTCCTCTGTGGGTTGTAACGCTCCGGGAACACTCAAGCGGGAGGGGATTCCACATCTTCCCGCTCTGTAACGGAACGAGTTCTGATGCAGGGATGTTCGCGCCGTCGGGATATGAACGGTAAACTGGTGCGATCCGTCGGATTGTCTCGTGGAGAGCATACATATACACTGAATTGCCTGGAACAATACCATGAATCTCCGAAGAACAGTACCCGTAATAATATCTGTAAAAGAGACAGAAGTTACCTAAACGCCTTCGATGTGATACCGACTGTAATCCCAACGTCAGGGCCGTGTCCCCGATCACATGGATCGGTCGTCTCTTCATGCTCTCAAGTAGGTCGAGGGTGTGTTTAGGAGCAGAGTTCCAAATATAAGAGCACTTTTAGAGTGTGGGTCTAATTTGGGACTTACACAGGAGAAGTTGAGCCGGAGTAAAATATTTCTTGGCTCTAAAAAGATAACTCGGTTTTCCAGAGGTTGGCCTGGCGATGCTCGACACGTATTTACGCCACGATACATTCCCACAGACCATGACGCCGAGCAGTTTCAAACTTTCCGCAGATTCGAGGACCTGGTCATTCATCATTAGCTCTGTCACCGATGATCCACTTTTTTTCTTTGTAAATGTTGTATATTGTATCTTCCCTGCATTAAAGTCGATGAGATTAGCCCTTCCCCACTGCAGGACCTTATCCAGATCATCATTTAGAGAGTCAATTTGTCTATATCTCAGCTGGTGCGACGTTGATACACCAATCGGCCGATCACTCGAAAAAGAGGAAACAAGCGTGGATGATAATCCACAAAACTGAACACTTTGTTATCCGTTGTCTCCAACAAATCATTTATGTGAAGCAAAAAGAAGGTTGTAACTAAAATAGGACCTGGAGGCACCCTCGAATTAACAGGATACAGATCCGAACACTCGCCATCCACAACAACCCAAATCGATAGATTTTCGAGGAAGCTCTTCGTCCGGTCACAAAGCTGCTGTGAAAGTCCATATGAACGAAGTATGGTCAGCAATATCCCATGCCAAACGCAGTTCAAAGCCTTGGAGATATCCAATGTGACCACTCTCGGTCGCAATGCTTTTCAATTGCAGATGTCCAGATATCAGTTACAAAGGTCAAACGGTCTCCCGTGGACCTGTTATATAATTAAGTTCATTTATTATCTTATTATTTGATATTATCTTTAACAGATCGCCTGCCACGGAATTCATATTGACGATCATTTAGAAGTTCGTTGCACTCCAGATACTTAATTAACTCGGCATTGATGACCTTTGCATCAACTTAAATAATATTGACAGTAATCCTATAGGCCGGTAATTTTGCGGGGACACTTTTCCCCTTTCTTTGGGATTGGCTGAACTCGAGCTATCTTCCAGCAGGTAGGGAATGTCCTCCATGCATAAGATAAGCGAAAGAGTCTGCCAAGATCCAGGGATAGTTCTGGAGCACAGTTCTTAAGGACTATTGCTGGTATTCTGTCCGGCCCGGTTGCCTTCCTACAGTCCAGCCCACGTAGAATCTGTTGAATAGTACGTGGGCGCAACCTCACATCCCGCATCGAAAGCCGTACCGGCGCGATCACAATTGGCTCCAAAAGACCGGCATCGAGGTTAGAATTCGCGAACACATTAGCTTTATCCTTTGAATTTGTGATTAGTGTCCCACTGCCCGTCATTAACGGAGGAAAAGAGGAGGACGGGAAGTTATTGCTTATAGCCCTTGCCATTGAGCAGAAGGAACGCGCACCAGTTGGGCTACATCTCAGCTGTTGCGATGCTAATGCACTAATCGGCCGATTACTTGAAAAAGGGGAAACAAACGTACTATCATCCGCAAAACTGAACACCTTGTTACCAGCTGTCTCCAACAAATGATTTATGGTATGTGAAGCAAAAACAAGGTTGGAGCCAAAATAGAACCTTGCGGCACCCCGGAATTAACAGAATATAGATCCGAAGACTGGCCGTCCCCAACAATCCGGATCGATCGATTTTCGAGGAGGCTCTTCGTTCAGTCGCATAGCTGCTGGGAAAGACCGGATGAACGCAGCTTGCTTCGCAATGCCCCATTCCGGACGTGGTCAAAAGCCTATGAGATATCCAATCCGACCGCTCTTGACTCACCATGTCCTTCAATCGCAGATGTCCATATATTGGTTATAAGGGTGAAAAGGTCTCCCGTGGCCCGCCTGCTACGGAATCCGTATTGACGGTCATTCAGAAGTCCGTTGCATTTCAAATATTTAATTAACTCGGCATTGATGACCAGTAATGCTATCGGTCGATAATTTTGTTGAAGAGTCTTTTTTCCTCTCTTTGGGATTGGCAGAACTCGAGCGATTTTCCTGCAGGTATGAAAGATCCTCCGTGCATAAGATAAGTGAAAGAGTCTGCCAAGATCCGGGGATGGTTCTGGAGCACTGTTCTTAAGGACTATTGCTGGTATTCTGTTCAGTTCGGTTGCTTTCCCACAGTCCTGTCCACATAGAATGCGTTGAATAATACGCGGGCGAAACCCCACATCTCACATTACGCGATCACAACAAGGCATGGCTCCAAAGACAGGCATCGAGGTTTGAATTCGCTTTATCCTTTAAATTTGTGACTAACGTCCCGCCGGTGCGATTATCCCTGCATTAGAATTCGTTCCGTTACAGAGCGGGGAAGCTGTGGAACTCCCTTGCCGCGCGAATGCTCCTGGAGCGTTGCAAGGTCCAACTGTTCAAAAAACGGCAACAGTTATTTAGTGGCATCGAGCGGCGCCCACTCGACGCTATAGGTTCGCCTCTCCAGGGAGAAGTGTAAAAAGAACTTGTTGTTAAGCAAAAAAGCATAATTACTGCTTATATTTCATTCATCCTCGTATTTGAAATCGTCATCTTCAAAAAATGTCATATTCCTAGTGACTGTGATCGAACGAGAACCGATGCTTTCAGTGTGGTATAGTCGTTGATAACTATAGTATCACAACTTTACACCTTTTCTTCTGAGTTATTCCTTTCGTTTATCTTAATTCTTTTCTCAACTGGTCATAGCCTTTAATTTGAGATCTTATCCGCCCCAACCGGCCCCTGGGCGATAGAAACCTTAATGTGATGTGGGCCATTAAATTACAATGAATCACTCAGGCTATGCTGATGGAAGCTCACGCTTCCAGCATGGTCACCCAAGGCAGATAGTCTAGCGAGGAGTAACATACAAATATCTACCACCCCTATTCCAGGGTGTTACGCGTCACCATGTCCATTGCATAGTTTGCAGCCAGGGGTATACCAACTGCATTATAACAGTGCCTCTTTGCCACCGCGTCGAATCAGAGCAGTAAGTAGACCGTACCATATCAAAACGGGCCTCTGATATAGCGGACTATTTGACACCCCTGTGTTACTGCAAGGCGGCGTTTCGGTATTGTCACGAGCACGGATCGCCTATCAATGAGTGGACTGTATTTCGTGTTATTTTATTTTAAAGTACAAACGTATTATACATCAATACGTATTTATTTGTTTAATAATTATTTCGGTACACGATCTCTTTATCTTGTACACCTCCAGGCCGGACTCTGCTCTGGATGACGGGCGTTATGGTCTTGGCCGGTGCTTGCGTCGTACTGGTTGTACTCCCCAACTTCCGCTGCTTTTATTCTTTCTTTTGTCCTCGTTCCGTCGAGGAACAAAGAGAGGGACTGATATAAATCGCCGATCCTCAGTCCGCCAGTCGGCTCTTTCACAAAGTCAAACTGCTCATCTATAGACAAATTATCAGACCCACACTCACGTACGCGTGCCCATTGTGGTACCATATCATCATCATCATCGGCACTACAACCGGCAACCGGTCTTGGCCTTATTTAGCAAGTCTTGAGGCTTGTTAAATTTCCCATAATGATTTGTTTTTTTTCGGGCAAGGTCATTAGTCTTGCGCCAGAGGCTCCCCGACGGGGCATCGAACCCCGGTCTGCCGCGTGACAGGCGGGTATACTAACCAGTATATTATCGACGAGCGTGGTACCATAGCACTCCCTCCCAAATGGAGAAGTTGCGAGCATTCGAAAGAAAATGCCATAGGTATGTCTCTGGATTACATCGTCGTCCTAACTCCTATAAGTACTATAGTAACGTCCAACTCTACAATACCGCTGGTACAGAACGGCTCGATAGACGATTCCTCGAGCTGTCTATCAAATTTATGGAAAACCTACGAAATAACCCCAATCCCATAATAACCTCACTCTTAGCGAACCCTCTAGATGTCAGCACTAAGTATCCCAACTGTCTCCACACAAGAGTTATGTTCACCTCAGGCAGACGGGTAAATGATTCAAACGAGATCATATACCACAACACTGAACTTACCCCCAACCAGTTTAAAAACTGTAACGTCCAACCATTTTCCAACATTCTATGTTTTTCCAACGAACAACCGGAAAGAAATATTCTACCTCTAACCCATAACTGACTTAACTCCACATCCTGTAATTCCTATATCCTCTTAATTATAAAACTTTGTTTTGTTTATAGCTCATTTATAATAATCAGACTAAGTTAGGTTAAGTTATATTTATAATTAGGGCTAGGTTTAGATTAAGTAAAGTAAAAATAAGAAATTCCTGGTTTTCTGACCCTTTCCAGGAAGACGAAACAATACTAAATGTATAAACACACATCTATCCTGTAACTGGAAAATGTATGTATTATTATAATAATTACATGTAAACAGTTGTTACAAAATTAATTTTAAGTCACTGTATCACTTAAATGTACAAATTAAAATTACGGTTAACAAATACAGTTTAAAAAAAAAATCCGCCAGTCGGCAGTCGTGTGCTGCTCTATCCTCGGCTTCGTATGTCACGTCGCCAACACCCTGACGCCTAGAAAAAAATGAATGATAACAGTAAACACAAGAAACCAGGTAGGCGTAGGTGTGATGGGCCGCCACTACCAAAAGGGACGCACTCATCAAGGAAACACCGACCCGCCAAAAAGAAGACGTAGACGAGTCAGTGAGGTCATGAACTTTCGGGTTCCTACAGGCCAATAAATAGTAAATAGTAGTAATAGTGGTGGGAATAGGCATAGAAAATTCTCGGTAGGTTTAGTGGCAAAAATGTCTTACTATGTAGGTGACATTGGGCTCCTCGATAGTATAGTGGTTAGTACACCCGCCTGTCACCCGGGAGACCGGGGTTCGATTCCCCGTCGGGGAGCCCCTGGCGCAAGACCTTGCCCAGAAAAAATAAATCATTATGGAAAATTTAATAAGCCTCAGGACTTGCTAAATAAGGCCAAGACCGGTTCCCGGTTGTAGTGCCGATGATGATGATGATGTAGGTGACATTGGTGTCAAAAAAGTTGTTAATTGTATTTCTTCAGGTAATGTATTCTGTAATACCGTTTTCGAAAGGATATAGACTTAACCGCCTGGAGATATCGTGATATCGTGATATGTATATTCAGTCCATTTTATCAATAGAGTCCAGTGGAGTGTTTTATTTTGTAAACCAAAAATAAAATGTACAAGTTTTGCAAATGTTGGTTAGAAGCTCAGTGGCGAAAGCGATTTATTTGGCTTTGTTGTACGTCCCAATTTTGTAAGACTTTTTTATTAGAGGAATTCCTCTTTCTGTGGTGTCATTGACCACGTTAAAAGCTTTTCATAGGTTCCTAGAGAATAACAGCAATATGGCACAGTGCGCAAACAATTGGAAAAACATCTTTGTTTATTAGTAACGAAATGGCACAGAATGATTTCTTCAAAAACCAGCTTTTTACACTCCGATTGTTTCAATTCCCTCTTCTTTGCAGGCTATTAAGGTTGTAGTCATATTTCCCTTAACAGCATAAATACAATAATACATTCTTCCAAAAAATCAATTCTACGTTCATTTCTGACAGATACTAAATCGTTTCGTTTTTTTTTTAATAGGTGTGCAACTAAATTCCTGCTGTTTATCAATAGATGTTTATCCCAAACGTCATGAACCAAGCTTAGATATATGGTAAATAAATCGCTTTGACACAGTAGTGAATTTGTTTTGGCGTCATATACTTTTGGTTGTGTGAAAATGGTTGATTTTGTGCTAAATAATTGCCATTTGCGGAAACTGCGGTGACAAAAGAAAGGAAAATTCCCCTGCCACCATCAATCAATGTGAGGAATATAAGGGATTTTAATGCATTTAGAAATGCCATTTTGACTACAGACAAAATTCAATTTAAAGCATTATCTAATAATGATATAAAAACAACATGCGAAACAGAAAATGCATACAGAGCCGTTAAAGAGAAATTACAATCCCTTAAGACGGATGTAAGAACCCAAGATTTAGAGTATCATACCTACCAACTAAAAAGTGAGAGACTATTTAGATTGGTAATCAGAGGACTTCCAGCTTCAATGTCCATAGATATGATTGCAAACGAATTATGCTCACTAAATCATAAAGTGGTAAAGGTAACAAACATCAGGAAAAGCACCACGTCAAATAATGGAGAAAATATCTTTAAAGCCTTTCCTTTGTTTTATGTCGATATAGCTCAAAAAGAGAATAATAAATCAGTTTATGAAAACCAAGAATTATTATGGTGCAACGTATCGATTGAACCACCAAAGGGCTCAAGAATTAGAAATATTTATAAGAGAGCACAACATAGATAATGCATTGATATCAGAAACACACTTTTCTCATATAAACTTCATAAAAATCAGTGGTTATATGGTCTATTGGACTACGCACCCCAGCGACCGTGCCCGTGGAGGTACAGCTCTGATAATAAAACAAAATATACATCACTTCCAACAAGAAGAAATAAAAGAAACTTTTATTCAAGCCTCCATTGTTACTATCAACCTTGGAGCTGATTTAAATGTAGGTGCTGTATATTGCCCACCTAGACCCACAATCTCAAATCAACAATTCACGGATATCTTCAAGAAGCTCGGACCAAGGTTTATAATTGGTGGAGATTTTAATGTCAAGCACACTGCTTGAGGACCAAGGTTGATTACTTCAGGCAAGCGAAAAGAACTGCTTGCAGCCATCAAAGAAGCAAAGTGCAAATTTCATTCGTCCTGTTCACCAACATACTGGCCTACTGATAGCAACAAAACTCCTGACCTGATCGATTTCTTTATTTCGAAAGGAGTGTCATCGAATTATATTGAAACGGATAGTTTAGTTGATTTAACGTCTGACCACACTCCAGTACTACTAAAACTGAATGCAGCTGTTCCCAGAAAGAACAGAAAACTAAATCTTACAAACAAATATACAGATTGGGAAAAATTCGGAACAGAGCTTGACAATCAGATTGAATTAAACGATAAACTTCAAGATTGTGAAGAATTGGAACAACAAGTACAACAATTTATCGGAACATTGAAAAGCGCAGCCGCAACAGCAACTCCGGTGCCAAGTGATAAACCAGAACCAGCAACCACATACCCTATTGAGATTAGGGATCTAATCAAAGACAGGCGCAAAGCTAGACGAACCTGGCACAGATCCAGACACCCTAACGATAAAAAAGTATTCAACAAGGTGAGCAATCTAGTTAACAAATTAATTAAAGACCATAAACAGAGTTGTATAGATGAGTATCTAAGTGAACTAGGACCCCAATGGAGATTGCCCAAGAAATCGACAAAAGTTTGAACCACAAAAAAGCACCAGGCATCGATGCAATATCACCTGGCGTGTACAAGGAATTACCTCGAAATGCTGTCATTATGCTAACATATCTGTTTAATGCTTGCTTTCGACTAAAATCCATTCCTAATTCATTCAAAACAGCCCAGATTGTAATGCTCAAGAAACCAGAGAAACCAGCAGAAGAAGTAACGTCTTATAGACCCATATCGCTATTGCCATCCATTTCAAAACTGTTTGAGAAAATACTCCTCAAGCGACACAAGCCTCTCATCAATATTCCAGACTTTCAATTTGGCTTTAGGAATAAACACTCAACTATTGAACAGGTTCAGCGCTACACCACAGCCATAGAAAAGACTTTCGAAGAAAAGAAATATTGCCCAGGTGCCTCCCAAGCATTCGACAGAGTATGGCATGAAGGTCTTATATATAAACTGAGTAAACTGTTTCCAGCAAACTATTGCCATCTACTCGAACCATACTTGTCCGATAGAACATTCAAAGTAACACACGAAGGAGCTCATTCTAGTTTCTATCCAATAGAAGCAGGCGTACCACAAGGAAGCGTCCTGGGACCTTTCCTCTACATACTATACACAGCAGACATCCCAACAACCAAGAACACATTCATAGGCACCTTTGCAGATGATACAGTTATAATATCAGCTGCAACAGGCACTCAACGAAATTAGCCTATGGACCACTGATTGGAAAATTAAACTCAACGAGATGAAATCTATTCACGTAACATTTATATTGCGACGATCACATAACAATATTCTACATATCTCAACGGAATTCCAGTTCCCAAAGCAGATTCAGCGAAATATCTCGGTATACATCTAGATAGCAGACTAAACTGGAGACATCATGTGAAACAAAAAGCTGAACAAATAAAACTGAAACGTAGACAGATGTATTGGTTAATCGGGAATCACTCTCAACTCAATCTCTATTGTAAAAGATTGATCTATCAGTCTATCATCAAGCCGATCTGGATATATGGAATCCAATTATGGGGCTGTACAAAGCAATCCAATAGAGATATAATTAAACGAAGCCAGAATAAATTCCTTCGCATTATCACGAATGTCTACCGTTTTGTGACAATTCATGATGACCTAGAGATGAAATGGATTTATGAAGTTCTTCAGGAATATGCTGTCAAACACGAAAGACGCCTACATAATCATACCAACGTAGAAGTTATTCAGCTCTTGGATATTACCCACGAATTGAGACGGCTAAAACGGACGAAACCTCATGAATTAATATGTTAAAATCTAACATACTGTAGCGAGCTTAGGGTTCGCTGGATTAATTATGTTAAAATAAATAAGAGCCCTTAAATCGATTTTGAATTAATGTAACACTTTATTAGTCCGTTAATAGCAACCGTTACTTATACCGTACACTTAACGATTTCTTTACTTATCGCTTCCGTACTTATCGCGTCTTTTACTGCTTACTTCTCACTCGAGACTTATCGCTTGCTTCACTTTCTTACTTATAACTCCACTCCCGATCTGCGTGCGACGTATTTATACCGTTTTTCCTCATTCTGATTTGGTGTATCGTTTCCGTCCGTTCCATAGTCTTGAATGTTCAATTCCAGTTTTCCAGTACTTCCTAAAATAATCTAGTACTTTGTTTCGGACTTTCTCGAAGATTCCAGTACTGATTGTCATATGCGTCACAATACTAAAATCGAGTTGGGAGCTGAACACTGGTCCAGTTTTGCTTAATTAAACTAAATTAAGCACAATTTAAACCTAGTATTAAATTCAATTGTTAAGATTGTACTATTCATATCCAATAAAGGATGTTATTAAAAAAAAAAAATGGCGGGAACTGTTGATTTTCTTCTTTCAAGAAAACGGCAGCTGAAGCGCCTCGAGTGCTCCACAAAGTTTACGGAGATGCTGCTCTAAGCGAAACAACGTGCCGTGATTGGTTTCGTCGCTTCAAAGACGGTGGTTTCGATGTTGACGACCATCCGCCTAAAGGACGGTCAAAACTCTTCGAAGACGGTGAATTGGAGGCATTGCTCGATGAGGATCCATCCAAAACGCAACAAGGGCTTCTATCGGCATTAGCGGTACCCGGCAAGCCGTTTCCAAGCGATTTTACGCGTTGAGAATGCTTCAAAAGCAAGGAACTTGGGCTTCTTATGATTTGAGGCCAAGGGACGTTGAGCGTCGTTTTTTCGCCTGTGAACAACTGCTCCAGTGGCAATGGATTTTCTTCACCGCATCGTTACAAATGATGAAAAATGGATTCATTACAGTAACCCAAAGTAAAGAAGGCCATGGGGACTGCCGGGTCATGGTTCTGCGTCGTCGGCTCGGTCGAATATTCACGCTGCGAAGGTTTTGCTGTGAATTTGGTGGGACCAGGTCGGTGTTATTTATTATGAGCTTTTGAAACCGAACGAAACCATCACTGGGGAACGGTATCGACTTCAATTGATGCGATTGAGCCGAGTACTGCACAAAAAACAGCCAAAATACGAGCAGAGACACGAAAATGTGATTTTACAGCATGACATTTACACTCGGTCACACGTTGCCAAACCCGTTAAAACCTACCTGTAAACGCTCAAATGGGAAGTCCTACCCCACACATCATATTCTCCAGATATTGCGCCGCCCGATTATTACTAGTTCCGTTCGATGGCATATGGTCTGGCTGATCAGCAGTTCCGCTCATATAAAGACATCAAAAAATAACTTGATTCGTGGATAGCCTCAAAAAATGAACAGTTTTACTGTAACAGTATTCAAACTCTACCAGAAATGTGGAAAAATATTGTAGCTTGCGATGGACAATATTTCGAATGATTTATTTGTAACCATTTTTTTACAATAAAATTGCATTTTCATAATAGTTTAACTCAACTTGTCAATGAGCCAACACGGGTACCAGATATATATGGTTATTTCGCCAACACACTGGACCGGTTTCTCACCTCCCACCCAAACAAATACACAATTGAAGTTTCTTGTCCTTGGGCACTTCAGACCACTGTGTCGTGTCAGCTAAATTTCCTCCAACCAACAGTAATGTTAATGAGAAAGCTCCCAAAAGAACAGTATGGTTCTACGAGAAAGCCAACTGGCATGGCTTGAACGACTTTTTTGGGAGGTTAAATTGGTCCATAATGATGTTGACTCTATAGCGGACACATTGACAGACACGATTCTACTTGGCATGTGGACCTTTATTCCACACAGAGTAAAGAGTATCAAACCCAAGAGAAATATAGGGTTCGATTCCGGGTGCAGAGAAGCCATGAAGGCTAAAGACTTGAGCTGCCGGTTGTACAAATCAAACAATACTGAGGAAAACCGGAAAAGATTTAAGAGAGCTAGGAATGACTGCAATGCGTATATTCAACGCGCCAAGTTCTTACATCATCAGAGAGTGAGACAATAAATACTACACTCTCCCACAGGTAGTAGAAACTTTTGGGCATTCGTGAAAAACATTCGGTCTCTTCATCCATTCCACCGCTTATAGTCGATGACAAACCAGTCGCCACTGCAATAGAGAAAGCGAATCTACTTGATGCACATTTTGCAGCCAACTCAAGGCTGCCTGATACCACATCAGTTCCACCTCAACTTGATCATAAGCAGCACATCATGAGCCAGATTCGCTTCCGAACGTGGACTGTTGCCCACGCACTCAAAGAGCTGAACGCAAGCAAATCCGCTGGTCCGGACGGCATTCCCCAATCCTCTTGAAGAGATGTTCCTCTTCACTCGCCAAACCACTGCGATAACTCTTTCATTTATCTTATTCTACTGGCCGTTTCCCAAATAGATGAAAGTCAGCGAACAATCAGTCAATTCCCAAAAAAGGTGACAAATCATCCCTTTCTTCTTATCGACCCATAGCACTAACTTCTATTCTCTCCAAGGTAATGGAATCACTTATCAACCGTCAACTTTCGAAATATCTGGAATCAAATGAACTTCTCAAGGACCGCCAATATGGCTTTCGTAGCAAGAGGTCCACAGGAGATCTGATGGCGTACCTTACCGAAAAGTGGAGCCATTCCATCCGCTACTTCGGTGAAAGCAAGGTAGTGGCATTGGATATTTCAAAAGCCTTTGACAGAGTTTGGTATCCAGCCCTTTTGTCAAAATTGCATTCATATGGAGTGGACAATTCCCTGATCAAATGGATAAGAGACTATCTTTCTGGCCGTTCAATCCAAGTGCTTCTTGGTGGTGTCAAATCTGTCTCCCATCAAATTAATACAGGTGCTCCCCAGGGTTCGGTACTCTCACCCACTCTCTTCCTTATCTTTATAAATGATCTCTTGTCAATTACTCACAACCCAATTCACTCGTTTGCTGATGATAGTCCGTTGAGTTTCTCATACTCATACGAACACTCCCGTCCAAACTCTTCGAACGTCACTACCAACCAGCAATTTATGGTTGATACATCGAATTCAGACCTCAACAAGATATATCAATGGGGATTATCTAACCGAGTAGAATTCAATGCCCTAAAAACTCAGTGCCGCCTCTTGTCGTCAAAGGTGAGCCCCAAAGTAGATATACTGTCTATGAACGGCACTTGCATCGACGAAGCCAAGGAATTATCAATCCTCGGCAGTCGAATTAATTCGACTCTTAACTGGAATGACCACATATTTGAAGCTGCGAAAAGTGCAGCCAAATGTACAAGGTTCTTTAAGAGATGCAGAAGATACTTCACTCCATCCAACCTGGCCACTATTTACAAGGCGTATATTCGTCCAAAAATGGAGTTCAACTCCCGTATTTGGTCAGCCGCATCCAGAACTGTACTACACGTGCTCGACAGGATGCAAAAACAAGCAGTGAAACTTATTGGGGACACAACCGTAAGTCGATCAATTCCGTTGTTAGAACACAGGCGCAACGTATCATGCCTATGTCTTTTCTATAGGTACTATCACGATCGTTGCTTAACTGAAATTGATGAATGTGTTTCGCCCCTTCAGACATTTTCCCGCGATACCCCTCAATCTGTGAAAGCTCATCAGTTCACGTTGAAAGCGGACTTTAGGCGCACAAATAAACATAGAGAGTCATTCTTTAGCCGAACCACATGAATGTGGAATGTTCTGCCTGAGCATGTGTTTCCTGGCCGTTGTGATTGTCCAGACATTCTAGACCAATATCGACACCTCCTTTCCTTATCCCTTTCCTCTCCATCCGCTCGCACTGTGCTCTGACATTTAAGGGTACTTCAAAACCCCCTTTTGTGCGCGCGTTAGTGTAAAAGAAAAAAAAAAACTGCATACTCATCTGAAAAAAAAGAGCCTAGTATATTAGTCCTATACAATTTTATGAATCTAAGTAAATTTTACCCTTAAATGCAATTGCACCAACTATAAGCGCTTTGAAAAAGATAATTATATACATCTAAAATTTGAATTCCAATTAAAAAGCCAAAATTTGCATGGTATATGGCAATGCTGCTTCGAATTGACTCCGAGTTGTGGATCATAATTTGACATATTAGTTCAGTGCATGTGATATTCTCCACGTTTGGTTAAGTGGCGCGGCATTTACGAATTTGTGTATATTAACAACACGAAGCAACTGAGGTATTTATTACTTTTAAAACTTAAGTTTATCTAGCATTGTCAATTAGATTAAGTATAATATGTACAGAATGTATATCATATGTGATATGTGTAGAGAAATATGTTTATGTTGACGGATAAATGTGGCTAAACAAAACCGGGCCTCGGGCAATAAGGACATTTCGTTTTCTTTTTGGAGAATGAATATATCTTATATCGTAATAGCAAATAATCAGCCGGCAAACCATATGCCCATATAAACGTAAATTTTCATATATATACATATGAAAAATATAAATATTTCGCCACTTTCGCAGTCACGGTTCATAGAATCCTGAGTTCTCTAAAATTATTTATTTTAATGCCGCAATGTGTTACCATCAAACACTTTTTATTTCCAGATACGCAAGCCATAACGATGCCACCGAAAAAAACAGAGGAACACGAAAAGAAGCCGTTGATCGGACGTGTAGGAACGAACCTACGTGTGGGCATAGTTGGCGTGCCAAACGTTGGCAAGTCCACCTTTTTCAACGTGTTGACGAAAAGCGCAGCGCCCGCAGAGAACTTCCCCTTCTGCACCATCGATCCAAATGAAAATAAGTACCTTTATATATCGCTCTTTTCCATGCATTGCTTATCTGCCTCCTTTTATGTTATTATTATAAACTTGTAGTGTCTGCGATTGCAGTTATCTGCATGCAAAATTGTTGGTAGGTAGAATTATTATAATTTCTTTTTTGGCTCATTCCTTGGAAGCTAATGTTAACATTTTTCCTGTTTTGCTGACGGGCAAGATCTTTAATGGAAAAATTATAGTTTTGAGCCGCACCAGGGGCAGCGTGGATCAGAAAAAGGACGCTGTGGTAATCTGTGCGGCGACTGCATAAAATTACCTCATCAGCCTAGTTGGTTTGAATATCGATTACGCTGCTGTCTTCTGTAGTACTATGCCGCAGGGATACTCGAGTTAATATTCGTAAAATTGGAAGCGGTTCTTGTTTGCGTTTCATTCTCCTTTAGACGTGAGTTAAAAAGAGAACTACTTCAGCGTTCGGAAGTGCTCCACCTCTAGCAACTGACTTGCATTTGGCTACTTTGCCTGGCCCAAATAATTTTGAAAACATTATGGATCCTGTAAAATCGTATACTTTAACGGTTCCCTTTTTTAATACTCAGTTTTGGTTACCATTAACTAAATATTTTCAATTGAAAAACAGAAAGCAGCTGTTTAAATATGTCGCAAGCGGATGCAGTTTATAACATAGGACTGCCGAAGTCTCATCATAGGGCGTAGGTATTCGGTCTTGAAACTCAATACTGATTGATTCTAAAGTCAATTAATCCAAAGGCACATCGTTGACATTGATGTTTGTTGTCAACTTATTTGCTCTTTGGAAACACTATATGTTTTCTCTTTCGTTTTCAGGCCTTCGATAGCGAGATATAATAGGGGCATTGAGGAGCCATCCTTGCGTATTTGGTTCTCACATTTTTACCTGCTGTTCTTGGGTGTACATGGGTGCAGTTTAGTTTTGTAAGTGCATCGATAAGAGGTATTAATTACACATGTACGGTTATTATATAATTAAAAAAACAAAAACATCCCATTATAAAGCAATACTGGCGATTAGTGGCAACCTGTTGTAATGGCACGAGAATTTCGGGACGATCAACGCAACATCTGTGGGTAGAGGGTTTTTTTTTCTCGGTAGGAAGGTGGAAATCTTCAAAAGATCGGATCAATTGTGCAATCCGTTTTGGGAATCTTAAATATACACAAGATACCCAAATGCACTATCGGTTCGGGCGCGAAATCTTCCTGTGGGTTCCTAAACAAACAAACGGATCTTCACACACGCGTCCGAGTGCAGTGCAAAGTTTTCTGTGCGATCCTATGTAAATAAACGGACCTCCACACACGCGTGTTAGTGCTGTGAAAAGTGCGAGGATATACACGCGAGCGATGTGCAGTGCGAGAAAACCCTCTACTCCTTCCATTCCTTGTGTCTGTTTTCCTCTTTTTCACACCTCTGTTTGCATCCGTCAGGCATCGATACTCTCGATTGATTTATAACCTTTGGAGAGTTTTTGTTTATAGAAGGTATGTGAACTGGATTTCGGCACAGATCTAGTCGGGCACCTACTACAAGGGCAGAACACCTGTAGTGGTTGCTTTCGTTTATCTATCGCTGGCCCCGACATACATCCTTTCCCAATGCGGTATTGGTTTTCCGTGTCAGGCCTTTTCAATGGAACGGGAATTTCCCGTTGATTGGTGTAACATTCGCGGCTTGAGATGCAATTTCTCTTCTGGGTCTACCCATGTTTCTAACCAGAAACCAACTATCCCTGCACTCAGCGAAACCCAGGTAATTACTAATACAAATATTTCCGATTTTAATCTACCTGGATATAACTAAGTGCCTCTGTTCTTCCCACATCGTGGACTAGCCACGTACATATGAAATGATATTGCTTATCAGCTTCTGCCACAATATGGGCTCTGCTCCAACCCAGAATTTAATTTCTCGTGGCTAAAACTTCACGTTCGTAAGCATATCATACATTACTGCTTTCTTTACAGAAGCCCGAATTTGGGCAGAAACGCATCCTGCCCTGTGAGTAAGGCGTTAGAATATACTCAGAACTAGGCCGGCTTGTCGTAAGAGGCGGCTAAAGGCCGAGTGGTAGGTGGGGTCCCAACGCTCGCTGAAATGCCACCTCATCAAGCTATATGTTCCATGAAATGGTCGGGAGAAATCCCTAACCATCTTTCGGAGCTTGGCTGATGGACCGGTTCGAGAAAAGGTTGGTTTAGGTGGTAGTCGATCCCAAGGTGAGATACCACCCCGTCACGCTGTACATTCCGCAATATTGTCGGGAGAAATCTTGGACTATGTTTCGGATGTATGGCTGATGGCCCGAACTGACACAGAGATAAGTCATGATGGTACCCTCTGAGATAAAGAATTCCGGAGGTAAACTAGTTTCCCATACGGATCTCCGGAGTGGACTATGTCAAGGGGAACATCGTGCAGATATTATGATAAAGAACCGAACTTTAAGAAATTCGTCATCGCGGAATCGAGATACCTCTCGAGGCTCTGTCGGCGCTCGACTGGTAACGGTATATTGTAACATCAAGGGCTTCGGTTTCACCAATACGAATGTAAACGCCGTCCACCAATATTTGCCAACAGCGAAACCTGATATCCTTGCCCTAACTGAGACCCAGGTCGATTCATCAACTGATTCGACATATCTTCATTGCTCAGGATACGATTTGCATTCGAGATTCCGTTTCAAGGGTGGTGTCTGCATCTTCGCGCGGCCCGATCTGGCTTGCCAGAGGATGGAGACGTTGGAACCCAATAATATGGACATCATATGGTTGAAGGTCGTGCTGAGGAATTCTGATAAGTTTCTTTGTTGTCTTTAGCGACAATTTTCTAACATCTTTCACGTACCATCGACTGGATACTGAAATTATCCTCCTCGGTATACAACTCCGGGTGGTTGTTATATTCTAATAGAACCGACGAGGCTGGGAGGCTTGGAGACTGGTGCAGATGTTCGCTGTTAGCCGTAATTTGACTTAACTCGTGGAGGAACCTACCCAATGCGGGATGCCCGAGGTGATTATGCGAACACCCTGGATCTGACTATGGAGATTGCTGCGCCACTAAGAAACTCAGATCACTGCTTGGGATCGATCGCGCAACCACTTGCATTTCAAGCGAATAACCGACCTACGTAGCTTCGCCATATATGGAGGTATGTGGCTACTAACCGGGACGATTTGCGAGATTTCTTTGTATCCTTTCCATGGTCGGAGGTGTGCTTTGGATACCCGATGTTGACGCATGCGAGGAGTCGGTCACAGAGATTATTCTTTTCGGGATGGAGATCTACATTCCGCATTCCATCAAACGAATTTCATCTAATAAACCTTGGTTTGATAAAAAATGAGAGCAGATTAAATCGGCAAAAAAATAGAGCTTTTAAACAATGGCGCTCCAATCCCACCGATGTTAACTAAACGAATTTTGCTAAAATCAGCAACGCGTGCAACCAGGCGGTTGATACCACGAAGAAAGCTCACAACGGCAGAGTTACCAATAAACTCCTTCAGTGCCCAACTGGTTCGCATTCCTTCTGCACAATTGCAAGGGCTGTAAGCAATAACTTCGCGTCCTCTTTTCCTCCGTTAGTGACGGGCAGTGGGACACTAATCACAAATTCAAAGCATAAAGCTAATATGGTCGCGAATTCAAACCTCGATGCTGGTCTATTGGAGCCAACTGTGATCGCGCCGGTACGGCTTTCAATGTGGGATGTGAGGTTGCGCGCACATACTGTTCAACGGATTCTACGTGGACTGGACTGTAGGAAGGCAACCGGCCCGGATGGAATAGCAGCAATAGTCCTTAAGAACTGTGCTCCAGAACTATCCCCCGGATCTTGGCAGACTCGTTCGCTTATATTGGCAGACTCTTCCGCTTATCTTATGCTTGAGGGTGGCTCGAGTTCGCCCAATCCCAAAGAGAGGAAAAAACAGTCTCCCACAAGACCGATATCATTACTGGTCATCAATGACGAGTTAATTAAATATTTGGAATACAATGGACTTCTGAATGATCGTCAATACGGATTTCGTGGCAGGCGGCCCACGAGAGACCTTTTGACTCTTATAACCGATTTATGGATATCTGCGTTTGAGCGGCATGGTGAATCAAGAGCAGTCGCATTGGATATCTCCCAGGATTTGACCGCGTCTGGCAAGAGCATTCCTGAGTAAACTTCATTCACACCGGCTTTCCCAGCAGCTTTGCAACTGGACGAAGAGCTTCCTCGAAAATCGATCAGTCCGGGTTGTTGTGGACGGCGAGTGTTCGGATCTGTATCCTGTTAATTCCGGGGTGCCCCAAGGTTCTATTTTGGCTCCAACATTACTTTTGCTTCACATAAATGATTTGTTGGAGTCAACGGATAAAGTGTTCAGTTTTGTGGATGATAGTACGTTTGTTTCCTCTTTTTGCGACCGGCTGATTAGCGCATCAATGTGGCACCAGCTGAGATGCGGCCAGATCGACTCTCTGAATCAGGATCTGGATAATGTCCTGCAGTGGGGAAGGGCCAATCCCGTCGACTTCAATGCAGTGAAGACACAATATACCACATTCACAAAGAAAAGTGGATCATCGGTTCCACAGCTGACGATGAATGGTCAGGCTTTCGAATCTGGGGAAAGCATGAAATTGATCGACGTTACGGTCTGTGAGAATGTATCGTGTCGAACATCGCTAGGTTCGATTCAGGAAAACAGAGTTATCTTTTTAGAGCCATGATATATTTTACTCCGGGCCAACTTCTGTTTAAATCCCAAATTAGACCCACGCTCTAAAATTGCTCTCATGTTTGGAGCTCTGCTCCTAAACACACCCTCGACCTACTTGAGAGCATACAGAGACGGGCGATCCGTCTGATCGGGGACACGGCCCTGACGTCGGGAGTACAGTCGCTATCACATCGAAGGCGCCTAGCTAACTTCTGTCTGTTTTACAGATATTATTACGGGTACTGTTCTTCGGAGATGTGTGGTATTGTTCCAGGCAATTCGGTTTATATGCTCTCCACAAGACAATCCGACGGATCGCACCAGTTTGCGACTCATCTCCCGATGATGCGAACATCCCCGCATCAGAACTCGTTCCGTTACAGAGCGGAGAAGCTGTGGAACTTCCTACCCGCGCGAGTGTTCCTGGAGCGTTGCAACCTGCAGCTGTTCAAGACGAACTGCAACCGTTTTTTGGTGGCATCTCAGCGCGCCCACTCGGCGCTCCAGGTTCGCCTCTCCCGAGAGAAGTATAAAAAAAAATTCGATGCTCTATCTGATTCTATCGATAAGATCTGGACCCTACATCCGCATACTGAAATCGTTATTGCAGGTGATTTTAACGTGCATAACTCTCAGTGGCTTCGTCACTCCGGACACAACACCTGAACGTCAATATGTCCAGCTCTTTGCTGATTCAAATAGTTTAACCCAACTCGTCAATGAACCAACACGGGTACCAGACATAGATGGTAATTCGCCAACACCCTGGACCTGTTTCTCATCTCCCACCCGAACAAATACGCAATAGAAGTTTCTTCGCCCTTGGGCACTTCAGACCACTGTGTCGTGTCAGCTAAATTTCCTCTAACCAATAGCAACGCTAACGAGACAACTCCCAAAAGAACAGTATAGTTCTATGAGAAAGCCAACTGGGAAGGTCTGAACTACTTTGTTGGGAAGTTAAATTTATCGTTAATTTTTCTCAATACCGACGTTGACTCTATAGCGGGTACAATGACAGACACGATTTTACTTTGCACGCGAACCTCTATTCCACTGAAGGTTAAAAGTATCAAACCCAAGAGATAGATGTGGTTCGGTCCCGGGTGCAGAGAAATGTAAGAGTTGAGCTTCTGGTTGTTTAAATCAAACAATACAGATTCACTTTCGAATGCGTACTGCTACCCGCGCGCTTAAGGACTTTAACTCAAACAAAACCACCGGTCCGGATGGCATTCCTCCAATTCTCTTGAAGAGATGTTCTTCTTCACTCGCGAAACCATTGCGGAAATTCTTTTAATTGTTTTATTCTACTGGCCGCTTCTCAGATAGATGGAAGTCAGCGAACATTCATCATCATTATCGACACTATACCCGGGATCCGGTCTTGGCCTTATTTAACAAATCTCTCCACCGGTCCCGATTTTGAGCCGATGTCATCCAGTTTGGCACTCCCAGGCTTCTGGGTTCTGTTAGAATGTAACAACCAGTCGGAATTGTGCACATTGAAATCGCCAAGGACAACAATTTCAGAAGCTGGGTGGTTGATCTGTATCCAGTCGACGGTATATGAAAGATGTTCGAAAAATGTCGCCGGTCGATCGTCATTCGGGGAGCGGTAAAGACAACAAAGAAATTTAACAGAATTCCTCAGCACGACCCTCAACCATATGTTGTCCATATTATTGGGCTCCAACGCCTCCATCCTCTGGCAAGCCAGGTTGGACCGTGCGAAGACGCAGACTCCGCCCTTAAAACGGAATCTCGAATGTAAGTCGTATCCTGAGCAACGAAGATATGTCGAATCAGTTGACGAATCGACGTGGGTCTCAGTTAGGGCAAGGATATCAGGTTTCGTCGTTTGCAAATATTGGTGGACGGCGTTTACATTAGTATTGGTGAAACCGATGCCCCTGATGTTACAAAATGCCGTCACCAGTCGAGCGTGGGCCGAGCCTCGAGAGCTAGCCCGGTTATGCGATGACGAACCTCTCAAAGTTCCATTATTTATCATGATATCTGCATGATGTTCCCCCTGACATAGTCCCCCCCGGAGATCCGAATGGGAGACTAGTTTACCTCCGGAATTCTTTATATCAGAAGACACTATCATGACTTATCCCCGTGTCAGTCCGGGCCATCAGCCACACATCCGAAACACCGTCGAAGATTTCTCTCGGCGATATCGCGGAATGTACAGCGTGACGGGGTGGTATCTCACCTTGGGACCGACCACCACCTAACCAACCTTTTCTCGAACCGGTCCATCAGCCAAGCTCCGAAAGATGGCCAGGGATTTCTCCCGACCATTTCACGGAGCCTAAAGGTTGATGCGGTGGTATTGCACCGGGCGCACAGGGCGTTGGGACCCCGGCTACCCCTCGGCCTTTAGTCGCCTCTTACGACAAGCTGGCCTAGCTGTGAGTGTATTCTAACGCCCTACTCACAGAGCCGTACCTACTTGCTGAATGTGTTCGGCCCCTTCAGACATTTTCCCACGATACCCGTCAATCTGTGAATGCGCATCAGTCCACGTTGAAAGTGAACTTCAGGCGCACAAATAAACATAGAGAGACATTCTTTAGCCGAACCACACGAATGTGGAATGTTCTACCTGATCATGTGTTTCCACGTCGTTGTGATGTTCAGGCATTCATGACCATTATACATCGACCCCTTTCCTCTCCTTCCGCTCGCACTGTGCTCTGACATTTAAGGGTACTCCAAAATTCCCTTTTGTGCGCGCGTTTGTGGGAAAAAAAAGTGGGTGGATCCATAACAAACTTTTAAGCTTGGTGCTCGTAATAATAAGATTTGATTGGAATGACTACATATATCAAGCTACGAAAATTGCAGTCAAATGTAGAGGATTTCGTAAGGGGTGGAATTAAAATTTAGGCGCAATGTATAAGGCTATTGTAGTTCGGTTCGCTTCCGTGCTTCTCGATCAACGAGGAAGAGAAACGAACGACGGAATCCTGTGTGGATTCCGGATGATTTGTTGGTCCTGTGGGTTTTGTTGATGTGCCGTCACAGGTTTACTTTTATCACCAACGCGTTCACTAACCACACCCGGAGAAAGACGGTACCACCGATGACCAACGCGACCAGTGTTGCTACTCGAAGGAAGTTTGAAAGTAAAATAGTTGATGTTCCTTAGTACCTGAACTTTATTTGTATTTCACTCTTTATTTCGATTTTCACTTATTACACTCTTAAATACGTTACTATTTGTACACTAAATTATATTTTAAAAGCGGTAACTTCTCCGCTTAATAATACTTAATATGTTTTTAATAACTAACTGAGAATGCGTTTTTAAGGACGATGCCTTCTCCGATTAACCGCGACTCTTCAACTCACTTTTCCAACTGTGTGAATTCAAATCATCTTCTCACTTCAAGAATTCAAATCCTCATTTCTTTATCTTCTTTCGAAGGTCAAAACGCATCGCCACTTATCGTTTGATCCTTTTTGAGGTTTTTTGTTATCCATTAGCGTGCCTGGCTAATGCCAACAAGAGTTTATATTGGACTTTAAATGGAGTCAGAGTCCATGGGAAAGGGCGAGAATATGGATGGGAATTTGGGTCTATTTGTGCATATCACAAAACATCTGGTATGCGTTTGGATGTTTATGATTGCAAGAATTGTGTGCCGCCGTATCGAATAGATATGCCTTTGTTTGGAAACGTGCACTATTAGGTTTTGGATCTTGTAGGTTTTTTGGGTGCTAATTCCTTTTAACATATATGGGAAAATAATGCATTATGCTGTTTGATTTTAGGAAATAGAATCGAACAAATGCATTGAATTGAACGTTTAGTTCGATTTGGTTTGACATTGAATCCAATGTTATGTTGGGGAGGAAAACGTAATGTGGGAGAAAAATGGTAGGGCTTCTTGGAGCACTACAAGGCGTATATTCGTCCTACTACTAGAATACAATTCAAGAACATAAATTTAGCGGTCTTCAGCCCTGAATCCTAGAATGCAATGCAATGATATCCAAACATTTGATAAACTTGCAAGAAAACTCCTTACCTAATCACTGAATTGATGGAAAATTCTAACCAAAAGTCTAATTAAATAAAGCTCTGGATCAAATAAGGTCGAAAGTTTTGAAGTCCAGAGATGAATCGTGTAGCTCGAAGGTCTTTAACGGATCAAGTTGTTTCCTAGTAACGATATTTCGAATGTCTATCTGCCTAGATATAACTTGGTCTCATGTTATGTATAGTTAACGATCACGGCGTCTCCTCCCCACCCCAACTACCCCATATTTTTCAGCTCGTATTGTGAATTGACGTTAAAGAGTATGAAACAATCGTTTTTATCCGCAAAAATATTATTTACATAGAACATAAACGAGAAGATAATATAAATATCGTAGGAGTAATCACCATGTGAAATATAAAAACGAAATTTATTACTATTTCACTGAGAGGATGATCAAATCTATTAACTGACAGAAACTATTTGCAAATAAATTGCGCGATCTTGTACATTTCGATATCATAATGGTCTTGGATATAAAAATCATTTACGCTGAACCAGAAACGGCGTGGATTACAGACCTGATAAATGAAATAATCAACAAAATGTCCGGAACGTTGTTTGGCGGCGTAACTACATGGGAATCAGTTGTAACGTTGTTTCCCTTCATTACAAGATTCGAAGTCCCGTATGCAAAAGAAAAAGTAACCAAAATTCGGAATGAAAGAGCACTTATCCATAAACCACTCTTTGTTCGAGACGGTCGGACTAGCGCAGACATTTTACAAATGTATCTGGAAAAAGAGCCGATTCGCGTTATGATCATCGGCGATACGCGCCCAGCATTCTATCAAATTGGTGAACAACTAGCCAAGAAGTTTTCAACCCACCATTTAACTCCCAGAGAATTAATTAAGTCACACATAATTCGGGAGACGCGTATAGGAAAGTGGTTGTATTATATGGCGAAAAACGGTAAAGGAATACCAACATGGGTAATAATGAAACTCCTCGAACATGACTTGAAAAAAGATAAATATGAAGAACGAGGTTACGTTATGACTGGCTTTCCTACTGTCGTCACTTTAGAAGCGCAGCTAGAAATTGCAGAGCGATTTGAAGAAGATAGAGAATATATTGTAGATGTACCCGAGACGTTGGATTATAAACTACCTGAAGAAGAATTTATTATGGAAGACGACGTTGAGTCTGCCTCTTACTGCAGTGACTCATCATCGATATGCGAGAATCCCACAATAGAATCTGAGCTACAAGACGAAATTAAAGATAAAGATTTTATATACATAAGCGGAGATGACTACGAGGAGTATGATACTTGCGTAAGGACACAACTAGACTTCATATACCACTTAGTAAACCGTCCTGATTACCTAATATACATCGACACCCACGAGTATACAGATCTATTTAATGTGAGTGTGTCAACATTACAAGATTTCGTTTTAAATTTTTTTGACGAAAATGTACTGTTCATCGACTATCGGCTTGGTACTAAAAACATTGTCCAATGCCTAATCAATCGTTTTAATCACATCAAGTACAAAGTCAATTACAATTGCGTTCCTATGAACATTTCTCCTGACAGTGGTAAAACTCTTGACGAACTATGCGTTTACAATACTGTTTTGCCAGGATATAATTGGGTTCTTTCCGAATTTGGTAGAATGTGTCCGGTGAATCTTTATTTTGGTAGACGTCGTTATTGCATCAAACTTTACCCCACACATTACCTCCAATACGTCTTTCTGTGCTACAACCACGAAGCCAAAAAAATCTTTAGTCGGTGTCCAAAGAGGTTCTTAAAACTAAAACCTTGCTGTCGAGTGGCACTTATAGGACCACATCGATGTGGTAAATCAACATTTTCACATTACCTCGCTCAATGTTTCGACGCGCACATCTATAATGACCATATACAAGAAGCCACAGAAATAATTAACAGAGCTAAGCCAAAAGACGACATAGCAAAATCACTACTGAAAGAATACAAAGATCTCGACACCCAGAGACAACAGGAATTTGTACAATTTACCACCCACAAAGCAGCCGAATGGCAAACCTGTGTAATTCCGGTCATGGCTCAAATTATCGCTATTGCTCTTCAAAAACCACCGCCAAAACCAGGTAGAAAGTCTAAAGATAGTCAGATAATGTCTAAAAAAAAACTTCTAAATCTCGCCATTAAAACTTATAAACAGGATATAGACGATGTCGAGATTAAGGAAATAATAAAACGAAACGCTATCTACAACAAAAGTCTAGAGGTTGTGTCAGCTGGCGCATTTATAGAATGGCTTGCAACAGATTCGTCGAATTTTTCTAAACAATATGTTCTCGACTCAGCGCCAATTGATATGCAGTTCTGGGAAGATCTGCGACAGTCCGATGCCCTGCCTGATTGTGTGTTCTTCTTTAAAGTGTCAAATGTGGAAAAAATGTTGGACATATACAGCTTCCGACACAACGACCACTGTATAGATGAAAACGCAATTTTTGACACCCTTCAAAAGATATATCCCGAATGGTCAACATATTTTTATCACAGAGATAAAGTGAACTTGAATAGAAACGAGTTCATAAGTGAACCTACGAAACAGTTCACTCCGCACTTGGTCGCTGCCCGCTTAAGAGAAGCATATGCTCTCAGTAAAACTTATGAGAATTTGAAGGACTTCTTCGAAGGACACAATATAATGTGTATCGAAATCGACTTAGCGGAACAAACTTGGTCAAAATCGATCTTAACTATGATATACGAATACTTATCGGGATTCATCATAAAACCCATGCCAATGTATAATCAGACCATTACGGAGTTTGTCACTGAAGTGGAAGAAGGTGTCAGTACAACTTCTGCAAGCTCCTTCACGGAATTTGACGATAGCAGAAGCTCATTAGGTATCGTCTATAATACTGGTGCGTTTTTAGATTGGTGCCCCGTATCCTTAGTCAATAATAACATATTATTAAAAGGCCGTAAACGATTTACGGTCGAGTACAAAAACAAACTCTACGTAATGAATTCGAAAGAAAATTTTAGAGAATTCCTTCTGAACCCAACATATTACTCGATGGCGAAGCCAATCGCCCCACCGCCAAGAGTATTCATTATTGGATTATACCACAAACACAGAGTTGACCTCGTAGACAACTTGGCATTTCTCTTGAACACCGAAAGCCGAATTTATCCTCAAAATCAGATTCCATTGATGCAACCAGTGTACACTCAGTCTCACTTTTTCATCAACGCGCTAAGGGAATCGCACAATGTGAATAAAGCAGATATCCTACTCAATCTCGAGTCCGAGTATATGGTTGGCGGCGTTTTCTTTGGGTTTCCCCTGCTTTTAGACCAATTTAACGACGCCATCAAAAGAGGCTTACGGCCTGAATGCGTAATGTTCTTTGAAGACCAAGAGGACGTGTTGGAAGTTTTGCAAAACCACTTTAGGAAAAGTGTCATTAGGTAATTTACATTAATTTCCTACATAATAGCTAATATCTATTGCTATACTTTTAATTGAACTCTATTGCCAGTTACATTTATATTTCGTTGGAAACTAATGAGATATGGATATTTTATTCCTGTACAGAACAAATTTCAAGTACTATGAAATAACTTTATTTAAAAGGACTTAGGATAATTCAAATCGATGTCACGAATTAAATTATTTCAACCGCTAAATCTAGACAAAGCAATTCCTGAGCAAAGAAAAAGATGTTCTACTTCGGGTCCAATTTACTGATAAGCCTCCCCCAAATGCTCTATTTATGTTCCTCAGTTGCCATTTTGTTATACGAGTATACAGATGCGAACATCAGCGCTCACAAAACGAGAAGAAGTATGTTAAAACACTGGAAAGCCCTCGAGTCGGTTGAGGTTGCAACACGCTCGGTTACACATCATCTAGTCGCGGTGGCGAAACAAGGTTCGTACCACTCGTTCAGTAGACTGCAAAGCAGGATTCACATCCACCGACGTGATCATTCGAATGATTGCGACATAAGACTCGCACAACCAATGCACTCCCAATAGGGAGTCTATTCTATTCTATTTATTGGGCTGTAGGAACCCGAAAGTTCATGCCTCACCGACTCGACTCCGCCATTGTTCCCTGTCCTGCGTTCTCCTTGCACGTACGACCATCCGATCCCATCTCCTCGAGGCCCAACCTAACATTGTCCTCCCATCTCCGTCGCGGCCGTCCCACCGGTCTCTTTCCCGTTTGCCTACCGTCAAGAATTCTACGCACGGTCCTATCATTGCCCATTCGCGCTACATGTCCGGTCCATCTTAATCTTCGCGACTTGATTAGTCTCACTATTATAGGTTTGCGGTATAGCTTTTCCAATTCGTGGTCGGCCAATAAATAATAATATAATAATAATAATTTATGGTCAGTCAAGCCGGATCATTCGGGACTCGTTGGACGTCCATCTAATTCGCTATCGTAAACATTACGTCGAATCCTACAGGCCAATAAATAGTAGTAGTAGTAGTGTGGGGGTAAAAAGTGTTGTTGCCAGCGTATGGCACTGATTCACTTTTTCCCACGAGGAAAGATTAAATAACTGAAACTCACTGGTGTAGTTTTGATATTAATGTTTAATTTGTTCTTTTTGATTATCACTTTATTTTGCCTATTTCCACACTTATCGAGGTAGGTTAGCCGAGAATAATTTTCTCGTTGTTCTATACTTTTCTTTTACACGGTGACCGCGGTGATCAAAATGTTTACGCTAATGCATGTGTGCACTGCGGTGTTTCGACAATATTCGCTCCGGACAGCGTCACCGCTCACAATGAAAGTTGATATGTGACTTATTAGCGGCAGCGCGTCTGTGCGCTTTAACGATTGAGATGTGACTGACTCAAATCAGGGGTGAAATTCATATTTCATTCCACACACAGGACAACCAAAAGAGACCACGCCTCTGCTCTCTCAACCTCACGCCCGTCGAAGTTTGGGTAACTTTTGTTAATAGGGTAATTGACGGACACGGAGAATGAGAGGACAGAAACATGATGTGCTGTGATCTCGAGGTAGCTTTGGTTGTGTGTGTTGGTATCAGATGCAGCTACTGGCACGACGTACTGAGCCAGTGGTGCGGCTATGGTGTAGTAAGAGCGCATTGAACCGTGGAAAGACAGAAATGCGAAGGAGAGGAGAACCTAGCTGATGTTATTCACCTGCAAAAAGAGATCATTGATCCCAAGCCAATGAATGATCTGAGGGAAAGTCAATAGGACGCCGCTGATGCTTGGGAATTAATCAGCGTGAGAACCAGACTCTTAAGACGCTGAAATAACCCCAGCGATTTTATTATGATGCAACAGCGTCGTACGTTTAGACTTGTTGTTGCTAACCGACATTATGAGATTTCCGATGGGAATCTCATGGTTAGCAAGAATGGAGTTGCCGTATGGCAAGAATGTAGCTAAACTCAATTATGCATTATCTGCATGGGATAATGAGTTTAGCTATACGTCCGTTTAACATGTTTTACAAGGGAATAACGTATGAGGGAAATGGATATGTACGACGCGCTGAAAGCGGTCGAAATTAGGTGGAAATTGTGGTTGAGATTGTGGGTTGGTTCTCATGTAGACTAGCGAAACCCCCACAGTAGTAGTAGTTTTTATCTGCCTCACAACCACCACCGATCCTTCCTTGTTCGATTAAGGATAAGATTCTTGCCTCGATGTCTTCGATAGATAAGATCAGCAGTGGGGTGATCTTTTGTTTACTGTTCTGCTGTCACCCGCTATCAGCTGGTAATTTCTTCTTTTTTTTTTTTTGTAGTAAGGTGGAAATCTCCATATTTCTTGCCAACATGGAGCTGGTAAATGTGATGTTTATTTTGGACCGGTCTCTCTCATTTATGAAGGTATTATCAGCACCCCATCTAGGACTACGAATGCCCCGAGTAGTGCTGGGCCTGTACTGTTGGTCCTTGTACTTCCCCATTCTACTGCCCACACGTTGAAATCTTCAGCAACTATAAGGGGGCTTTTATCTCTAGCTTCTTGTCTTACCCTGACCAAAAAGTATTTGAATTCTTCTATTTCCCACCTTGGGGGACCGTAACAACAGTAGAAATGAATTCCTCTAATCTTAACATAGGCGAATCCTTCCTGTCGCTGAACACTTCTGTGTTCTATGGGGGAATTTCCAGTTGTCCAGATGGCCGCTGTTCCGCCGCTGTCTTCTTCTCATGTAATTGTACTAGTGCCAGGCATCCTGTACTGCTTATTGATGAATACTACGTCGGCACCATATTCCTTAACCATTTGGGAAAAATCTTGCGCGTCTCCACAATGGTTTAAGTTAATTTGAATGCACTTAAACCTGTCCATTTTTATTCAGGAGATTAGACATCGCTTGGCATTTGTATCTCCCTGTGGTGGTTACCGCCTTCACACCCTGATTCACAGAACATGCATTTGGGTTGTGCATTACACCTTATCGCTTTATGGCCTTTTCCGCCGCATTTCAGGTAGTTGATCGAACGATCTTCTTCGGATTTGCAGAATTTCGCCACATCTCCGAATTTCCAACATCTGAAACATCGTGTGGGTGTGATGTGTTCTCGTAATCTGCATCTCACCCATCCGACCCGTAGAAAACCTGTAGCCAGCAACATGTTAGCCTTTTCTCTTGGTAAGCGGATCATGCCAGCCTGTGTGCTATCTGGTTTCCTTCTTAAGCTCTTTACCGCTTCCTTTGGGATCGTGTTCAGTACGGGGTACTCTATAGCGATCGCTGTCAGGGTTTCCTCTACAGTGGTAACCTCATCTAAATCACGACACTCGACCGTGATGTCCCGTGACACTGTTTTCACATTGGCATCTTTCTTTAATACTTGTACTTTTGCTTTCAATGTCTCAGTGGTGGCCTCTGGTCGACGTTTCAGTTCTAGCAGCAATTCCCCTTTTGCTGTCTTTCGAACTTTATTCACGCTATTTCCGAATTCACTTAGCTTCGGCTTGGCCTTCATGAACTTCAATATATACGCATAATTTTTCCCCGGGTTTTGGATATTATAGCGCCTGAGCGTGGCCTCTTTTTTATGTTGGGTTTCCCGGTATCATTGTTTGGAGCCTCTTCAGCTGGCAGCTGGCAAATCGCGAATGTAATAGAATTGCCCGACGCAACTCTCAATAAACAATTTGCGACACCGCAACAATGTTTATCAAATGTAAGTGCCCTTTGCTTGACAGTTTCAAAAGTAAAAACAACACTTGTTTAATTTTTATTCTGATTTATTTTACTTTCTTTTAAATTTTTAACACGGAGCACTTGCGGCCTCGGAATCTATCTTAAGACTAACTTGTATTTCTATTTCGCTTAACATCTAACGTTTTCGTGTACAGCAGAATGTACCTCAGGTAATTGCGAAAAAGGGGTCGACACACAAAATGTCTACCTGTGCAACTTATATTTTAAAGGGTGACGAGTGGCGTACACGTGTTCGGTTTTCGTGTTTTGGTGACATGCGACAATTATGATATGTAACACTTAACCTCAGCAATCATCGATCCAAATGCTGAGTGCCTTTTTCTATTTTCTCAATAATTGTCGCTGCATATTTTGCGCATATCGAAGATCCTGCAGCAACTGCACTTCTTATTTCTTCTTCATCTTCTTTTAATAGTTCGGAGTGTTGCTTCAATTAAGATTTTTCCAATGAGATGCTTTTCCTCTGTTTAAAGGACGATCTAAGATTTGTATTTACTTCTAAAGATATTATTTTCTCATTAAAATTTATTTTTATCTTTATTACATGGCTCGAGATTGAAACTCGATGTTCCACAAATTGATCGGAATTTAATGATGGAAAGGTCACTCTTTAACGTATTCAACGTTCAAGGCAGACCAATTGCTTAAGACAGTTTGTGTACAGACCTTGGAAAGGAGGGCTTGCGTTAGTTGCCCCTCGGCAGCGATTACGTTTCACAACAGATCGGTACAATACCATGATGTCGCATTGTACGAGGGGGAATCCAATATAAACGGTAATTTCTTTTTATACATCTATTGGATAATGATACACACTAACTATACTATCAACATTTTTCAATATGCATTGCGCGTGTGCTCCTCGACTTCTTCATTACTTACGATTTTTTTTCCTCCAACTGATTCTTTCAAGGGTGCGAACAAAAAATAGACACAAGACAAATCTGTGTTATAAGGAGGGTCGAAATCGACCCAGAACCACCGATTTCCGACCTGACCTGTTTTTGATTTATGGTCAGTAACCTCAGAACCCATCGAGCAGTAATTTTTTTGAAGCTAAGATCACCAGTGATTATGGTTTGAATACTTGCATAGCTGATACCCACTTCTGATGAGAATTCTGCAACAGTTAAGCGGCGATCACTTTCAATAAGCTCTCGAGTTGCACGGATGTTGTCATCTGTACGACTTGTCCTTGGGCGTCGATCATGACTTTCGTTTTCGATACATTCTCGCCCACTTTTAAATTCTCTGGCCCATGTACACACGTCACCAAACTGTCCCTCCAATCGGGAAAAAATTGACGGGGGCTTAACGCCTTCATTTGTTAAAAGTTTAATAATAATCCGTTGCGGAACAGGCGTATTAACCCATTGGTCGCTCATAGCTATACGGCCTACAAAGTCAAGCGCGACCGCTAGCTAAACCGGTTTCCCTATTCTTCATAAACCAAACAACAGCCACGCACAAGATTATCTAGCTAGCAACTTGTTGCTAAAGAAAAAAGTAAAACTACTGTTTATATTTGATTCACCGTCGTGTTTTATCCCTTTTATTGAAGCGGGCCTTTTCGCAACACATCTTTGTATATCTGAGGCAATAAGTCTTTTTTTACACTAATGGACGTATAAAGGGGGATTTTGAACTACCCTTAAATGTCAGACAACAGCGAGAATGGATGGAGGGGAATGGAATAAGGAAAGGAGGTATCGATGTACATTGATCTTAAATGCCTGGTCATTACAGCGACGAAGAAACACATGATCAGGTAGAGCATTCCACTTTCATGTGTTCGGTTAAAGAATGACTATATTTATTTGCGCAGGTGGAGTTAACTTTCAACGTGAACTGATGCGCATTCTCAGATTGAAAGGTATCGCGGGAAAATGTCTGAGGAAAATTCAGCAGGTTCATTTGAGCAACGACCGTGATAATACCTAGAGAAAAAAACGTTATACGTTGTGCCTATATTCTAGGGATGAAATTGATCGACTAGCTCGCCAATAAGTTCCACTGCTAGTTTTTGCATCCTATCGTGCACGTGTAGCGGAGTTTTGGATGAGCCTGGCCAAATATAGGAGTTGAACTCCATTTTGGAACGAATTAACTAATTTGGGAAACATTTGGCCGCACTTTTCACAGCTTCAAATATATGGTCATTCCAATTTAGAATTAATTCGGGTGCCGAGTATTCCTTGGCTTAATAAATGCAAGTGTCATTCATCGTCAGTATATTTAGTTTAAGGTTCACCTTCGACGACAAGAGACAGCACTGAGTTTTTCATGCATTAAATATCACTCGGTTAAATAATCCCCATTGATATGTGTTGTTGAGGTCGAAATTCAATGTATTAAGCATAACCTGCTGATTGGTAATGGCGTTCGAAGCGTTTGGTCGTGAATATTCGTATGAGTATGAGAAACTCGATGTACTATCATCAGTAAACGAGTAAATTGGGTTGTGAGTAATGGACAAGAGATTATAGCGTTTGGGATGATAGTGAAGAACGTGTGATTCGAACGGGCGCTATGACAGTTAGAATCACCAAAAATTGAACCAAAGTGCAACCTATCAGGCCACCGCCGTGTGTACGGATTCGATTTCTAAGCTCAAGTACATTCGACTGATGTCGATTTGTTATGTTATC
Source organism: Microdon myrmicae (assembly GCA_963931805.1). NCBI lineage: Eukaryota > Metazoa > Arthropoda > Insecta > Diptera > Syrphidae > Microdon > Microdon myrmicae. The sequence goes on along the minus strand of OZ007502.1, from coordinate 131,084,361 downwards.
GCTATGGTATACGGCTCTGATGCATTTTCTTATTCGATTTTCGTTCGGTGTTCTTCACACTATTTGCTTGTGTATCTGTTAGAAACGCCACACTACTCCCTCCTCAGGAACTTAGTTACGATCGGCTTCGTGTGCGAATGACGGAGCGAGAGATCGTCGGATCAGGCGAGTAGGCGGGTGCTCTATGCGGAAGTCGTGACCGTGTCGTGAAGAACTGTTTTACTACAGAAAAGTGTGTGCTGTGTGTACACAGATAACGTCGTAGTCACCAATTATAGCGTTTGGGATGATAGTGAAGAACGTGTGATTGGAACGGGCGCCATGACAGTTAGAATCACCAAAAATTGAACCAAAGTGCAACCCATCAGGCCACCGCCGTGTGTACGAATTCAATTTCTAAGCTCAAGTACATTCGACTGATGTCGATTTGTTATGTTATCGCTATGGTATACGGTTCTGATGCATTTTCTTATTCGATTTTCGTTCGGTGTTCTTCACACTATTTGCTTGTGAGTTGTGTGTGTATCTGTTAGAAATGCCACAAGATCATTTATAAAGATAATTACTACCACTACTACATAAGGAAGAGAGTGGATGAGAATAGGAAACCACGGGAATACCTGCATTAATTTGATGGGAGGCCGGTTTGACACCTCAACGGCTGACTTGGTAAGGAGGTTGTATCTTGCGTTTGATTGTGCAAATCTAGGTTCAACTGATGACTCTTGCTATTGTGCAGTTCGGCACAATTACTGAGTGGTACGTAGGGTCCCAAAGTCCAGCCGGCGGTGAAATACCACTCCATTAAGCTATATGTTTCGTGAAATTGTTGGCAAGAATCCTTAAGCATCTTTCGGAGCTTGGCTGATGAGCCCGGTCGGGAAAAAAATAGTATCTCAGGGTGCTGACTCAGGGCTATAGGTTCGCCTTTCCAGGGAGAAGTAAAATATAAAAAAAAGAACTACTTGGATTGAACGGCCAAAAAGACAGCGTGTAGGTTTTAGTGTATTTAGAACCAATTTGAATCCTTACACCGTTACCTTCATTTTTGTCACTTGTGGCCAAGTGTCTTTCTGAATTTTTGTAATTGTAATTTTTAATGCTGAAATATCGAGGTATTTAAAACCAATATGACCCTTTTACATCTTCATTTTTGTCACTACTCTCAATAACGCAAAATACAGCTATTGAACTTGTGGATGGGTCGGGAAAGCGTATTGCTTCTTCTTTTTTTTTTTTTTTTTTTGACCATTAACACTATCTAACAGAGAAATCCGCTGTTAGTTTCCAACGAAATGTCATTCATATACTTACGAAAATTGTCTTTTTCTTTTAACAACAATAGTCCAATTGAATTCAATCAGAAAAAATGCGGACGAAGTCCGGGACTGGATACAATACGCGCTGAAGAAGTTCACAAAAAATGTCTACTGATATTACATCCATTTTTGCTAGAATTCCTTAAAATTGAAGACGCTTGCCATAAACATCGCATCCCAGTCATTTCAATACCTAAAACATACAACCGGCCAGGACGTCCTAATATGTTTGCAAACCTCATTAACCAGAATCGTGATCGGAATTCTTTTTTCGAAGAGACAACAATAATAACAATGGCAGAGGCAGAGAAATTGTTAAATTCCGGGTATTGCCGATTTAGTCGCTTTAAATATTCCTGTCCCGTAGACGTTCATGGCATGGTAACGATAAACCGCTTTGATGGCATGAAAGCTAGAAATCTGGTCTTTCCATGTATATATCGGGAATTCGTCTATTTCCTAGCGGGAAAGAAGAATCTGAAATTGTTTAGGAGAAATCCCCTCATATATGTAGACGTCTGCAATATTCCTCAAATATCTAGACCAATGACAATCGGCATACTAGGTGGTCCGTCATCTGGAGTTTCGACAATTTGTCAAACACTGTCAACGGAACTAGGATTCACCGTTCTATCTGCGAAGCGTAACCCTCCTGGAATGTTTACAGTAGACACAATAATTAATATCATGAAGAAGAACAGATCGATTAACCCCGTTGGAGTGGTATATAAGAATTTCCCATTGACCCCTGAGTTAATGCTAGAAGCAGCAAAAAACAACATCGACTTTACGATTGTCTTTGTTATAGTCAGTAACCTTAGCACAATTCTGAACAATTGGTACCATCACAATCAACGCCGTAAGACTGCTCCCGACCTCGCTCTGCCAAAAATGTATGAGCGCTATTGTGCATTTTTGAAGGCGGTAGACAGGATTCGAAAATCGACCGTTTGTTCATTATTCAATATCGTGTCCCTCGATGGAGACAAGAATCATTGGAAAACGTGGGATAAAGTTCGCTACGAGTTAATTCGGGCTTCCCGCTGCATTGTGGGTTATAGAATGAAGTGCCTGAAGAACCGATGTGCAAATCTTACAAATTTAAATATGTTTTACGAAGCATATTTGCACGATCGACCGATTAACTATCAGTATTGTCAAGTATGCCTCTCTTTGGGATCCTTAAACGCCTTCAAGTTTTTCTACGTCAACGTTGGTCCTGAATTCTACAGTGCCGAGTGTCAGGATGCTCTGAACGAACCATATGAATACCTTAACAACGAAATATACGAGGAATATAATTTCAAGAATCCATTTGAACTGTCTGAAGAGATGGAATACATTTTAACCGAGAAAAGGGACTTAATGTGCAGATTTCAATATAGAAATAAGTTCTATTGGACTTGTGGCGACCACACTATTGATTTCGGTTTAAATTTTTTGCAATACTACAACGACCGAAACCTTTTAAAACCATTATACATACCATTTCTGGTTGTCGGTTATCCAGGAATATTCCTTGGTCTCAATGGGCTATGCCCTGTCGAATACGCGAAAGGAAATTTAGTGAAAGGAGTTATGAATTTGTCCGTCTATTACCGGAGAAAGGTAAATATTCCATATTCTATAAGTAGAATAACAGGCTACAGAAATACACAACACATCTTAGCGTCGCTTTTTGTCTTCTTTCTTTTAACAAATCCCGCGTGTACAATGAGCCGCTGGTTATACAACACCGCGCAAAAATGTATATTGAGTTATTCCCTTAAATGTCAGTATGGGTAAAGTAGGTGAGAGAAAATATGAAGAGGAGATTTTGCTTCTGGAGACTAAAGCGAGCGTCTAGAGCTGATGTTGTACAGCTGAAGAATTACAGTTAACAATTGTTTACCCGTATGTCTGAACTTAATTTTAAAAAATAAAACCAACGCATTCATGCTGAAAGTGAAGTGCTGTGCCGGTTCATATGTTGGTTCATTATTACAATCTCAAGACCAATGATATCCCATTTCTTCTTTCGCTTGCAATGTGTAGTGTGATCAAGAAAAGAAACGACAGTTCGTGAATTTCGTTAGCTCTGATTTCCAACTACAACAAGATTGTTCATCATCCTCATCATCATCATCATCGGCACCACAACCGGGATCAGGTCTTGGCCTTATTTAACAAATCTCTCCCACGGTCCCGATTTCGAGCCGATGTCATCCAGTTTGGCACTCCCAGGCTCTGGGCGTCCTGGTCTACGCCATCCCTCCGTCGCAGACAAGGTCTGCCGCGCTGTCTCCTTCCATACATCCTGCCACAAAGGACTTTCCGGGCAGGCTCGTCTTCGCTCATTCGAGCTAGGTGTCCCGCCCACCGGAGTCTGCCGAGCTTGATTTTTCGTATGACATTAGCTTCAAGGTAGATTGCGTACAACTCATGGTTGTAACGTCTCCGTAATCGTCCTCCCTCACATACGGGGTCAACAAATCTCCTTAAGACCTTCCTCTCGAACGCGGCTAAGAGTTCATATTGCCTTTTATTGAGCACCCAGGTCTCGGATCCATACATGAGAATTGGTAAGACCATGGTCTTGTACAGTAGCTTGGATGTTCTGGATAAATTTCGGGATTTAGAGAGCCTTGATAGACCAATATAGGCTTTATTGGATTTGATCAGCCGTTCGCGTATTTCTTCTTCCATATTGTTATCGGCTGATACTATTGACCCAAGGTAGTTAAAGGATTGCACTACTTCAAATTCGTGCTTCACTACCGTGATAGTTTGACCAATGTTAGGTCTTCTCTTCGCAGAAGTTGCCACCGTGTACTTAGTTTTTCCCTCATTAATGTGCAGCCCCAATTTTTGTGGCGCCTGTTCGATCTGGGTGAAGGAGTCCTATACAGCTGAATTGGATCTACCGGACTTGGTGATAATAGTCCCTCTAGTTTAGTGAGGGCAGAACCCTCATATATTTAGCTTAGTACAAGCGATAAAACTTAGCAACTATCCTATAACTATATATAAGAATATAAACTATGGTTAAAAAGGAAAAAAAGAGGGGGGGGGGGGGCGTATGTTTGGCGAGTTGGTTATTGGGTTTATCCATCAGTTATTATCTAGACGCCAGAGTCACGGATTGCTTTCACCAACGCCAGGTTGAATAGGAGGCAGGCCAGACTGTTCCCTTCTCGGAGTCCATTAAAGATGAGTTGGCAGTACTAATGACAGTATTCTTAAAGCGTGTCCATTTCTCTTCTACGCCCGGCATTCTGGTCCCAGGACTTACTCTCCCTCCGTCGAGCTCTTCGAGGGCGAGTCAACGTATGACCAAAGGTGTTACTGGTATTCTCATTGCGTAAGGCAGTCGTGTTTCGAACCTGATCCGTAAGGCAATCCGCGCTCGGAAACCTGTACCAACAAGATAGTGATCCGAGTCGACGTTGGCACCTCGATACGTTCGTACCGTCATCAGGCTCAAAGAGTGGCGGTGATCTATCAACACGTGGTCAATTTGCTGGCGAGTGGCTCCATCAGATGATACCCAGATGGCTTTATGGATATCTTTACGCGGAAACCTGGTCTTGCAACGACCAAGCTTTTCGATGACTCGTAGTCCATTGTCATTAGTGTTCTCATGCAAAATATGGGAACCTGTGTGCCTGAAAACTGGCTCCCGACCTATTTTTGCATTCAAATCACCAAGAACGATTTTCACATCGTATCTTGGGCAGGCATTGAGGGCCCGTTCGACGTTCTCGTAGTATTCTTCTTTTTCGTCGTCAGGGGACTCCTCTGTAGGTCCGTGAACGTTTATGAGGCTTATGTTCTTAAACTTGCCTTGCACGCGAAGAGTGCATAGCCTTTCATTTATTGTTATAAAGCCGATGATGGCAGGCTTCAGTTTTTGGCTGACTAGAAAGCCTACCCCGAGCACATGGTGTTTACATGACAGCTATAATAAATGTCATACTCGTTTCTTTGAATAACACTACTCCCCGTCCATCTTATTTCTTGTAATGCTGTTATGTCAGCCTTATATTCGGACAGGGCATCGGCTAGCTGCTATGCAGCTCGAGCTCTGTATAGTGAGCGGACGTTCCATGAGAAAATTCTTAAATCGTTTAGCCATTTTCGTTTCCGTGGTCGTCGTGGTGTATCCGGTCCATATCCGAGGCTTGTTAAATTTGCCATAATAATTCATGTTTACGGGCCTGGTTATTAGTCTTGCGCCAACCTTTCTCAGGATGTCGCTGCATGCAGTGGTTCACTACTTGGAGGGTGCCAAACTAGCTATCCAGGGGTGTCACGTGCAGACTGCATGTCAACTTGGATTGAACAAGGACAAGGATCGTCCTGGCCTTCGCAGGGTTGAAAGCAATCAGTAACTTTGCCCTGTATGTTCGCTCCCATCCCCCCACAACAACAAGATTGTTATCGTGTGCCAAATACATGTTGCGAAGTATTTTCACAAATGGAGTCATTTTGAAGGATTAGTTTATTTTTAACAATGTCGTTTTGGTTCGCTCACACTTCACAATATTTTTATAAAAAATGAAACCGTTATTTTGGCTTAAGCTTCATAATCGCTGGACAAGTTCCCATTCGATTCTTGTCTATTCCCAATTGAACCATGCAAGGGTGACCACAATCGATGAGATAAAAACAAAACGATACCGGAAAATGATTTTCAATTGTTGGCACAAAACATTATACCTGAATGGGGGAATTAATTTTAATAAAACAAAATTAAATTATTTAAAAACACTGATTAATGATTAAAGATTAGTTAAGAAAGAAAAAAATACCGGTTATTTTTTACTCACCCGACGCATACTTTGACATTTAAGGGTCCCCTCAAAATCTCTTTGACTGAGAAAAGACCCTACGCTTCCTCTAGGTCTGACTACTTACTTTTTTAATACACAAATTACTTTTGGCCACTAATCTAGCCCGGTGCTTTGTGTGATATAAAGAAAAATTCAGTATTTTCAAAAACAATTTTTTTTTAATACAAGCCAGCATAATGTGATGGATATCCGATATTGAAAACTGTTCACAGAAAAAGGAAAAAAAAGGGAAAATACAAACTCACACATTAATTAATATGGAATGATTTCCAATATTTTGCCATCAATACAATTGTCTGTATCCTTCGTAGGTCTTTCTAATGGCAAACTTGCCGAATTTGATGCAATTTTTACTATATCCCGAGAAACATTATAAACAGAAATTCGACCCTTGCTTATGTTATGATACAAAGGACCCACATATTGTTTATGGACTCGATCAAATTGATTTTACTAATTGGTTGTTTGAATTAACGAGCTTTAGACCAAAGCACTTCGCACTCAATCCAACTAACTCCGCATTAACATTCCTTGCACTTAAAATGAAAACAACCTTAAAACCAGTTGATCCTGAGGTCTCAGACTATTGGTCTACAGCACTGCGCCAATATGTAATAGATTGCAAGAAGCTGGACTATGAAATAAAATTACAAGCAGAACGAACAAATCCTTACATTTTGTACAAAGAGGAGTTTCACGATCTTGAATGATTTCTTTTTGATTTGTATATCGAAACCTTCCTAAATAAAGACTTTCTGAAAAATAATTGAAAAGTATTTTTTATTTTGCTATATACGTAGGGTTCCCGTACCGGACGAAAGGTACGATTTCCTATGTGAATACCACAAGCCTGCCAGGTAAATGCTTAGTTTAGGAGGAACAGGAAGTATAAATATGATGTGCTCTACTTTATAGCAAAGTGCCTGCTTATTTAAATGTGGTTGACATTGCTGGTTTGGTTAAAGGAGCGGCAGAAGGCCAGGGACTTGGAAATGCGTTTCTTTCCCACATTAGTGCCTGTGATGCAATTTTTCATCTTTGCAGTAAGTTTTAACCTTTAGCCCCGTATTACTTAGTTAGCTGTACACTATTTTTTGTTCTGAAATAGGAGCCTTTGAGGATCCCGACGTGACTCATGTTGAAGGGGAAGTAGATCCAGTCAGAGATTTGGACATAATATCTGAAGAGCTTCGCTTGAAAGATGAAGAAAAACTATCAACGAATTTAGAGAAGCTGGAAAAGGTCGTTGCTCGAGGAGGAGACAAGAAGCTCAAACCCGAATATGATTCTCTATTAAAAATTAAAACTATTTTGGTTGACGAGAAAAAGCATTTACGTTTTGCCGATTGGAATGCCCATGATGTAAGTTTGTCATTAGTTTTCCATCTACTTATTAGCATTATACATTGTTGCAGTAAATGTTTAAACTAGATTCATTTTTCATTACAAAACATTTGATTTGAAGTCATTCCCCATTTTTCTAGATTGAAATCCTTAATAAGTATATGTTTCTCACCACCAAACCCGTCATTTATTTGGTAAACTTATCAGATAAGGATTTCATACGGAAGAAGAATAAGTGGTTGGCAAAAATTAAAGAATGGGTTGATAAAAATGACCCCGGGGCGACAATAATACCATTTTCAGGTCACTTTGAGCATCTAATCGCTGAAAAAGATGAGTCAGAACGAAAAGCCTATGAAGATGAAGTCAAGTGCAAGTCTGTATTAGATAAAATTATTGTTACAGGCTATAAAGCTCTGCAACTAGAATATTTTTTCACTGCCGGGCCCGATGAAGTGAAGGCATGGACAATTCAGGTGACCTAACGAAATCTTATCTAAATAACAAATGCATTTCGTTTTATTCTCTTGTTTTCTGTTCTTCTTGTTGATATATAGAAAGGAACTAAAGCACCACAAGCTGCTGGACGTATCCACACCGATTTCGAAAAGGGTTTCATTATGGCCGAAGTGATGCACTACAAAGATTTTAAGGAAGAGGGTTCAGAAGCAGCGGCTAAAGCTGCTGGTAAATACAGGCAACAAGGACGAAATTATGTGGTAGAAGATGGTGACATCATCTTCTTCAAATTCAATGCCGGTGCCGGACTAAAGGATGCAAAAAAGAAATGATAAAATAATACATTTACTAACGCCATCCTGTGTGCTAAGTTTGTATTCTTGCTAAAGTAAATCCAGTGTTTCCTCTATATGAATATAAATTAATATAAATGTTTTTATAATTTTGGCGTGTTAATAGAATTTTTTTTAAATTGTATGAAACTATACGAGTTTATAATTATACCTAATTATACCTTCTGAAGTACAGTTCAGAAATCTAGAACTTGCTTCTAAAAATTCTTTTTTTTTTTTACAAGATTGAACTTTCATAATGTGGAGGCATCACATCCCAACGTTTTTGACCAATTTCATTGCGTATCTTATCAAAAAGTGAAACCACTCCATCTATTACATCGACAGAGTTTGGAAGCCAGTCCCATAGTCGAAATTATATTCCTATGGAGTTGACGATACACTGGTTCAATGCATAATAGACCTATTCGTTTGGTCAGCTAAGTATCGAGTTTTCCAATAGGGCCTTGAGAACTTTGAATTTAATTTGTGAACACACCCTTTCACTAATCATCCAACTGTCACTGTCAATTCATTCAGTAAACTCAACATTTTCATCATGGTTAAGTACACGAACGAACAACGTCTGCAAATTATAAAAATTTACTACTGAAATTTGGAGTCGGTGACGGCAACTTTAAGAGCGTTAACTCCAATTTTCGGTCGTAATTCTCGCCCTAGTAGACAGGCAATAACAAGTTTAGTGCAAAAATTTGAGTCTACATATTCGTTGTGTGATGTTGCCGTGCCAGTGAGACAACGGGTTGGTCGAAGTGTCGAAAATATCGCTCCCGTTCAGGCGTCCGTAGCAAACAATCCAAATCAGTCAATTCCATGGCGTTCTCAAGAATTGGGCATCGCCCAGACCACTTTATGGCGAATTTTGAGTAAGGATCTTGGTTTACACCCATACAAGATCAAGCTGACTCAAGAATTGAAGCCGATGGACCATTTGAAGCGATGTACGTTCTCCGATTGGGCTCTGGAAAAGATGCGCCAAGATGAATTTCATCGCAAAATCATCTTCAGTGACGAAGCTCATTTTTGGCTCAATGGGTTCGTCAATAAGCAAAACGTGCGTTATTGGTGGGGTGAAAATCCACATGTGCTCATGAATCACCACTTCATCCACAAAAAATAACTGTTTGGGGCGGTTTGCATGCCGGCAGCGTCATTGGGCCATATGTTTTCGTCGACGATAACGATGGTCACGTTACTGTGAATGTCCATCGTTATCGCGCCATGATTGCCGATTATTTTTGCCCCGAATTGGAAGATATGGACTTGGGCGACATGTGGTTTCAATAGGACGGTGCCACAAGCCACAAGCCACACAGCACACGATACAATCGATTTATTGAAGAGTAAGTTTGACGAGCATGTTATCTCAAGAAATGGGCCAGTAGGTTGGCCGCCTCGTTCGTGCGATTTAACGCCTCTAGACTATTTTCTTTGGGGCTATGTCAAGTCATTGGTCTATGCCAACAAGCCGACGACGTTGGAAGAGCTCAGAGCCAACATTGAACGCGAAATAGCGGCCGTTGTGGCCAAAATGTGTGGTCGAGTTATCGAAAATTGGGTCCAACGAGTCGACCGCTACAAACGTGCCCGCGGTGGCCATATGAACGAAGTCGATTTCCATTCATAAATGTTTTGATTGTACTTCAAGGCGATAATAAAGTTTTTGAAATACCTCAAATGGTTTGCGTTTTATTAAAAAAAACCCGATACTTCTAGCTGATGGCGAAATGTCTACCCATCAAAATAATGACGATGTGGTGTTTCTAACAGATACACACAATATGCAAGCAAATAGTGAAGAACACAGAAAGGAAATTCGAATAAGCAAAGCATGGCCGAGTGGTAGCCGGGGTCCCAGCGCCCTGTCGCTCGGTGAAATACCACCCCATTAAGCTTTAGGCTCCGTGAAATGGTCGGGAGAAATCCCTGGCCATCTTTCGGACCGGTTCGAGAAAAGATTGGTTAGGTGGTAGTCGGTCCCACCTTTGACGGTGTTTCGGATGTGTGGCTGATGACCCGGACTGACACGGAGATAAGTCATGATGGTACCTTCTGATATAAAGAATTCCGGAGGTAAACTAGTTACCCATTCGGATCTACGGGGGGGGGGGGGGGGGGGGGGGGGACTATGTCAGGATGCAGATATGATAAATAATGGAACTTTAAGAGGCTCGTCACCGCATAACCTGGCTCGCTCTCGATGCTCTGCCCACGCTCGACTGGTGACGACATTTTGTAACATCAGGGGCATCGGTTTCACTAATACGAATGTAAACGCCGTCCACCAATATTTGCAAACAATGAAACCTGATGTCCTTGCCCTAACTGAGACCCAGGTCGATTCGTTAACTGATTCGACATGTCTTCGTTGCTCAGGATACGACTTACATTCGAGATTCCGTTTTAAGGGCGGAGTATGCGTCTTTGTGCGGTCCGATCCGGCTTACCAGAGGATGGAGGCGTTGGAACCCAATAATATAACATCATATGGTTGAGGGTCGTGCTGAGGAATTCTGTTAAATTTTTTTGTTGTCTTTACCGCTCCCCGAATGACGATCGGGCGGCTAGATTTTTCGAACATCTTTCACATACCGTCGATTGTTGTCCTTGGCGATTTTAATGTACACAATTCCGGCTGGTTGTTACATTCTAACAGAACCGATGAGGCTGGGAGGCTGGCGGAGATGTTTGCTGTAAGCCACAACTTGACTCAAGTTGTGGGGGAGCCAACGTGAGTGCCTGATGCCTGAGGCGATTATTGGAATACCCTGGATCTGTTTTTGACATCCGAACCGAGTATTTATAACGTAGAGGTTTCTGCGCCACTGGGAAACTCAGATCACTGCTTGGTATCTGTCGTGCAAGCACTTGCATATCAAGCGAATAACCGGCCTAGGCAGCTTTGCTATGTATGGAAGTTTGGGGCTGCTAACTGGGACGATTTGCAAAATTTCTTCGCATCCTTTCCATAGTCGGAGGTGTGCTTCGAAGAATCCGATGTTAACGCTTGCGCGCAGTCTGTATCAGAGATTATTCTTCTGGGGATGGAGATGTATATTTCACATTCCATCAAACGAAGTTCATCTGATAAAGCGGCAAAAAATAGAGCTTTTAAGCAATGGGGCTCCAATCCCACCGATGTTAACAAAGCGAATTTTGTTAGAATCAGAAACGCGTGCAACAAGGCGATTGATACCGCGAAGAAGGCTCACAACGACAGGATGATCAATAAGCTCCTTCGGTGCCCAACTGGTTCGCGCTACTTCTGGTCAATGGCAAAAGCTAACAGCGGTAACTTCCCATCCTCCTCTTTCCCCCCGTTGGTGACAGACAGCGGGACGTTAGTCACAAATTCAAAGGATAAAGCTAATGTGTTCGCGAATTTATTTTCCGCGTATTCAAACCTCGATCCCGGCCTGTGATCGCGCCGGTACGGTCTTCCATGCGCGATGTGAGATTTCGTCCGCGCACTATTCAACGCATTCTACGTGAACTGGATTGTCGGAAGGCAACCGGGCCGGACGGAATACCAGCAATAGTCCTTAAGAACTGTGCTCCAGAACTATCGCCGGTTCTTGGCAGACTCTTCCGCTTATCTTATGCACGGAGGATCTTTCCTGCCTGCTGGAAAATCACTCGAGTACAGCCAATCCCAAAGACGGGAAAAAGTGTCTCCCACAAAATTACCGTCCGATAGCATTACTTTCTATTTTATCTAAGGTGATGGAAAAAGTCATCAATACAGAGTTAGTTAAGTATTTGGAGTGCAACGGACTTCTGAATGATCGTCAATACGGATTCCGGGGCAGGCGGTCCACGGGAGACCGTTTGACCCTTATAACCGATATATGGACATCTGCGATTGAGCGGCATGGTGATTCAAAGGCGGTCGCATTGGGTATCTCCACGGCTTTTGACCGCGTCTGGCACGGGGCATTGCTGAGCAAAATTCGTTCATATGGACTTTCCCAACAGCTTTGCGACTGGACGAGGAGCTTCCTTGAGAATCGATCGATCCAGGTTGTTGTGGACGGCGAGTGTTCGGATCTGTATCCTGTTAATTCAGGAGTGCCCCAGCATTCTATTTTGGCTCCAACCTTGTTCTTGCTTCACATAAATGATTTGTTGGAGACAACGGATAACAAAGTGTTTTGCGGATGATAGTATGCTTGTTTCCTCCTTTTCGAGTGTTCGGCCGATTAGTGCATCTGCATCGCATCGGCTGAGATGTAGACAGATTGACTCTCTGAATCAGGATCTAGATAGGGTCCTACAGTGGGGAAGGCCCAATCTCGTCGACTTCAATGCAGCGAAGACACAATATACAACATTCACAAAGACAAGTGGATCATCGGTTCATTTGGATTTGTCTAAGAGAAAATACGCTCTTCTACGATCTGTTGTAAATGGCCTTCACAAAGACTGTTTTCCCAGTTACTATAAATTGAAAAAATATAAATCTGATCTATTACCCGAAATTGCTGTTGCGTCGGAAACAATTGCTGAAGTTAACCTCCAATCGCTTTTAAATAAATCACTTATTAATTACTTCGGATCCTCTCATTTCAAATATAAGATTCAAAAGCTCATATATGCCTAAAATAGATCCACATATTGAACATTATCTACTTCGAAATGGTGCAGAAAGTTTTACGCTACCAATAGACTTGGCCGATATAGGTGGAACATCATCATCGGAGAGCGATAGCCATTAATAATTAACATACATATGCACATATATGTTATTTCAAATTAATTTATTATACCTATACATAATTCTTTTATATTAATGTTTTGAAGTTTATTAAACTATAAAATTGTTAACATACTTAAATTTTTAAATAAAGTTTGAAAAAACATGCGCAAGCTTAGAAAATAAATTTTGAGTTTAAAAATAAAGTTCGCTGCTCAACTCTTTTTTTTTTGTTAAGAAGCTGGTTGATACCTTTTTTTTAGGTCGTTGCATAGATATCACATGTAAAAAGAGATTAAATGCAAAATATTCATATTTTAGTTACTAAAACCAGAGATATTAATTTTGCCGTTTTTCCCATAGACTCGTCCCACTGTGCGACGGCGCGAACATCCCTGCATCAGAACTCGTTCCGTTACAGAACGGGAAAGCTGTGGAACACCTTTCCCACGCGAGTGTTCCCGGGGCGTTACAACCTGTAACTGTTCAAAAAGAACTGCAACGGTTATTTGATGGCATCTCGGGGCGCCTCTCCCGCGAGAAACCTAATAAAGAAAATCAGAGCCGTATACCATGGCGATAACATAACAATTCCACATCAGTTGAGTGTACCTGAGTTTAGAAATCGAATTCATACACGCGCCAGTGGCCTGCTGTGTTGAGCATTGGTTAAATTTTTAGTGATTCTAGCTGTCATGTCGTCAGTTCGAATCATACGTTCTTCACTATCATCGCAAACGCTATAATTAAGTACACTCAACTGCTGTGGAATTGTTATGTTATCGCTATGGTATACGGCTCTGATGCTTTGCTTATTCGAATTTCCTTTCTGTGTTCTTCACTATTTGCTTGCATATTTTGTGTATCTGTTAGAAACGACACAACGGTGTTCTGCAGAACTCGGCACTGTCATTCCTATTTTTATAAACGACCTCTCGGCCCACAACCCAATTCACTCATGTTGGTGAAAACATATTAGGCTATATATACTTATTCGAATGTGCCCGACCGACCCTCAACAAAGTATGCTCAATAAGACAAATCAATGGATGCTGGCGATGCAATCAGAATCAGCACACAAGCACTCATAACAACGATCGCCTGCAAAACCACTCAAGAGTCAAGACCAACGAAAAGCACTCAAGAGGGAAGAGCACGGCAATGAGCTGTATGCCGATCGCGATAAATCGCTCAGGAGGAAACGAGTGATTTATAAAAACAAAGCGAACGAGGAGACAGCTGCAGGATATAAAAGGCAAGCGAAAGGAGGCCTGGACCCACCCCATAGGGTCTACTGCTGACACACTACAAACTATCGCTGCCCACTGTTCTCAAAGACCAATCCATATGTACCCGTAGCATACGAATAATCAATTCGCCAATTTATTAATTGGAGCTTATTCAATACTGCAAAAGGGTTTAGGATTTCTTAAGAGATAGAAACAATATTTCAGTGACAGTTCATCAGCGCCAAGTGTCAATTCTTGTTGAAGATTTTGGTGTTGAATTTTACTCGGTTAGATAATTCCGACTCGTAGCCCACAACCTGAGAGCGTTCAGTATTGATGGCTGACAAACAAATAAAAAACAACGTAGCGTCTTCAAACTGGAAACTTAATCTCTCTAAGGTTGGCACTATCTACCACGTTCATTATATTTGAATAAATACCGCCATGTATGTCTCAGGTCGATTAATTCTGGGACTGCCTGTGGGGGTTCTTAATACTACATGGAGAACCAACACACTGTTTCCACCTTACTTCGACCGCTAACAGCGTGTCAAACCAACCCCAATTCCTCCTACTAACCTATTCACCTTAAAAGCATGTTTTCCCAAAGGACGCATTGCTAAACTCATTTTCTATGCAGACAATGCATAATTGAGTTTAGCTACCTTTTTGCCATACGGCAACCCCATTTCGCTATCCCAAGAGATTTCCACCGGAAATCGCATCATGTCGGTTAGCAACGGCATAGTCTGAACAAATGACGCGGTTGCATAATCATGCAATCGCTTGGGAAATTATCAAAATATTTGATTTAGTTCCCACGATCAGATTTCCCTAGCCAATTCGGCGTCCTTTTCACTTTCCCCAGACACTCCATTCGCTGGGGATCAATGATCTCTTCTTGCAGGTGAATAGCTACAAAACATTTTCCTCTCCTTCTCAATTTTATCTTCCCACAGTTCAATGCACTATGAGATCACCATATTCACCGAATTAGGTCAGTGGGTTATCCTCAGAGCCGCATTAATACATGCACACAAAAACCAAATCCATCCCGGGATCATTGCACATTGTGTTCCGGTTCTCTCATTCTCCCTTGTTCGTCGACTATCGACCTAACCGAAGCGTTTATCTACCTCAATGGGCGGGGAACATGAAAGAGCGCAAAAGCAAAGAGGATCTCGATTGGTTGATTGTGGTGCAAATCCAAAAATCCCATCTTCATCCCTAATTCCAGTCAGTCGCTTGTCATTTCTCATCGCGGCCGGTCACGCCGCTGCGCTTGAGTTTAATTTAATTCTTCTCCGCGGGTAGTCGTTACACAAACCTCATCGCGGTCGGTCACGCCGCCGTTTAATAAGTCGCGTCTAAATTTTCATTACTGGGGTCAGGTCACAGTGTCGAGAAAGAAGTGTTTCATCTCGTATAAAATTTATAAAATCCAATTTAATAATAATAATAATACGTCGCATTACAACTGCCGTCTTTATACATATTCAAAGATTATTCCGGTGTAATTAAAATACATTTGGTTTTATAAAACAAGTTACCTTGTTGCTTAAAAGTTTGGTGGTGACATGAAGAGTATGCTTTAGAATTTGCGTTTTCATTATTTCCTGCCACTCTTGGATATTTTACGAACTTTTAGCAACACTATTGGACCAGTGACGGTTGGGGATAAAGTGAATCTGAGTCATACGTTTACTTCCATACTTATCACCCCCACATGCCCTCGTGCATATACCAATATTTAAAAAAAGCACACTACTTTTACGACATTAACATCTGAAATTAATTTCCAACGTTTGAATAAAAAAAACCGTAATGAAACCACAAAAAAACTATATATTGTGTTTTTTTTTTTTTTTTTTAATAAACAATCTATAAACTACAATTATTGATACACTTCTCTTTTTTATTGTAAAATTGGAGTTATAATATTTCCTAACAGTCAGCACCTACCAGTCTTGTTAAAGAGGTTTTTGAAACCTACAAATCGAGTTCTTTTAACACATAATCAACAACGATTGGCAATATACCAGAATCCTTCAAGTTGAGAATATCCATCCGAACACTTGGAGTCAAATTGTGCGAAGTTATAATCTACAGAAGAAGAAAAACACAAAACAAATTGGTTAGATTCATAGTAAATGTATTTGGACACAACTAGTAAAAATCGAATGAGCTAAACTGGGTAATAAAAGATTCACATATTTATTTTAATAATAGAGTAAATGAGACTACTGTATATTTCCGAAGGAATTATCAAACTGACAAAGAAAGGCCAGAAAAATCTTGCACCAAAATAAAAGAAGGAAATATTAATCTTTTAGAATTTGGGACTGAGTGTGTATATCCAATTGGCGCAAGGCTAATAGCCTTGCCTGAAAAAAACAAATTATTATGGAAAATTTAGCAAGGCTCGGGACTTGCTAAACAAGGCCAAGACCGGATCCCGGTTGTAGTGCCGATGACGACGACGTGTATATCCAAACATCAAAGTCCTCAAGAAAATAGGTAAAAGCCCACGTGCCTCCTGCATAAGTATGAATAATGTCATCATCACTTCCACGTTCTTTCTAAAAATAAAGGTTATGGAGGTAATCCGTCATGTTTATAGCACTTCAGAATGGACGCATAATTTGCAAACATAAGGAAAATAGTGGTACAGATTAGTGTATACAGAGATGACACAAAGATATCGTGGGGAACGTTGCCGATATGTGGCGGGTTTCTATATTTCATATTTCATATAGATGACAAGTATGATCGACCAATATGGTGTCGCAAACTCCTGCAAAATTGTCATAAAGCAAATAACTTCACCAGTTAATATGATTCGGAGTACTATTTACTGGCCTGTAGGAATCGGGATGTTCATGACCTCACCGACTCGACTCCGCCATCGTTCCCTGTCTTGTACACTCTCCTTCTACGCTTGACCATCCGATCCGATCTCCTCAAGGTCAAACCGAACATTGTCCTCCCATCTCCGTCGCGGCCGTCCTACCGGTCTCTTTCCCGTTGGTTTACCGTCAAGAATTCTACGCACGGTCTTATCGTTGCCCATTCGGGCCACATGTCCGGCCCATCTTAATCTTCACGACCTGATTACTCTCACTATTGTAGGTTTGCAGTATAGCTCTTCCAATTCGTGGTTTGGAGTTTTCTCCATTGTCCTGCCTTCTCGTCGTATTTACCTCCAAAGATACCCATTAAAACTTTATTTTCGAATACGCGGAATTTGTTTTCTTCCCGTTTTGTGAGAGCCCATGTTTCGTATCCGTATAGAGCAATCAGCATGATTATGGTTCTATAGACCCGGAGCTTTATGTTACGTGATAGCAGTTTGGATTTCACCAGTTAACTGACTGTTTGCCAACTAGCGTTGCCAGAATGAGTCTTTTGTTAATTTCCTTCGCCATTTCGTTACTGGCCGTAAGTATTGTTCCCAGATATTTAAATTCTTTAACTTTTTCAAATATCTTGCCTCTGACGTTTACATCTATTCCCTGGGGTCCACCTGCTCTCGCCGTAATCATGTATTTTGTTTTGTCTTCATTTAGTTCTAGGTCCACTTCTTCTGCCGCTTGCATGATGATTTCACAGTTTTTACTTACAGTTTCTAGATTACCACCCAGAACTGCGATGCCATCCACATATGCGCGCACTTGTGTGACCCCGTTCAGGGATGATCTGGCCATGTTGTCGTCCTGTACCTTTCTGATGACATACTCGAGGACTAGGTTAAATAAAGAGAGAGAGAGGCCGTCGCCCTGTTTTAGTCCGTCCCGGATTTCAAATGGTTCTGAGAAGTGGTTTTCTATTCTAACTCGCCCTTTGTTTTCGTTCATGCAAATTTGAATGAGGGCATATTTTTTCGGGATTCTCAGCTCAACTACAATAGGGTAGAGTATTTGCCTTGTGACTGAGTCGTAGGCTTTTTTGAAGTCAACGAACAGTTGGTGAACTGTCTCTCCGTATTCCCACTTCTTTTCCAGTAGTTGCCCTATTGCGAACATTTGGTCGCTTGTTGACCGGTTCGTACGGAATCCGCGTTGGTAGTCTCCCAGTATTTCTTCTGCGTACGGTGTGATTCTCGCCAGTATGACATTTGTTAGTATTTTGTATGTGTTGGGAGCAATGATATTCCTCTGTAGTTTTCCCAGTCAGATCTGTCGCCGTTTTTGAAAATGAGGACGATTATTGAGGTTTTCCATTCTTCCAGAATGACTTCCTTATCCCATATTGTTTTGATGAGTTGGTGGATCTTTTCAGCGGATCTTTATTCTCGAATACGTGGAATTTGTATTCTTCCCGTTTTGTAAGCCAATGTTTCGCATCCGTATAGAGCAATAGGCATGATTATGGTTCTATTGACACGGAGCTTTATGTTGCGTGATAGCAGTTCGGATTTCCATTCTTCCGGAGTGACTTAATCATCCCATATTGTTTTGATGAGTTGGTGGATCTTTCGAGCGGTTGCCTCTCCTCCATGCTTCACAAGCTCTGCCGGTATGCAGTCGACTCCGGGAGCTTTGTTGTTTTTCAATCAATTTATTGCGTCTACAACTTCGTTGAAAGATGGCTCTGGGATCTGAGGCTCTGCTGTATGTACGTCTGGTGCGTTTATTTGTGGTTGATGGGTGCGCACATTGAGCAGGTTTTCAAAGTACTGCTTCCATCTTGTCACGATATTGTTTGTTTCTGTGACCAGACAGCCGTTTGCGCCTCGAATTATTTTGGCTCTCCCTCTGATGTTCTTTGCTCTGGCATTTTCTAGGATTTTTTTCGATCCGAGTCTTCTCCCATTTGCGTTTTTTGCGTTTGAAAAGTCTCGTTGTCTCTTTCCGAATTGTCGCGTTACTTTCTGCGTTGACTTCATCATATCTTTCTAAGTGGATCACTCTGAGGCGTTTACGTTCTTCGATCTTCGCCCTGCACTCATCGTCAAACCAAGGTCTGGACTTAATTGTTTTCTTAAATCCTAATACCTTTTGGGCTGTTTGTTTGATTGTGTCTCTGATCGATGTCCATTTAGTGTCCACACTATTGCCTTCCTCTTCCTCACTGCTCCTATTCGCTAGAATGTTAAATCTATTCGTTAGTTCGTCTTGATATTCAGCCCTTTTCCGTGGGTTTTTTAGTTTATCAAAGTCGAACTTTTTGCTCGTGTCCCGTGACTGCCCATGTGGGTTTGCTGCGAGCCGACTTCTAATTTTGCCCATCACTAGAAGATGATCGGAGTCGCAATCTGCTCCTCTACATGATCTTCCTCATCATCATCATCATCATCATCGGTACTACAACCGGGAACCGGTCTTGGCCTTATTTAGCAAGTCCTGAGGCTTGTTAAATTTTCCATAATGATTTGTTTTTTCCGGGCAAGGTCATTAGTCTTGCGCCAGAGGCTCCCCGATGGGGAATCGAACCCCGGTCTCCCGCGTGACAGGCGGGTATACTAATCACTATACTATCGAGGAGCCCTATATGATCTTACGTCAAGGATATTTGAGTGGTGTCTTTTGTCTATGAGGAAGTGGATTGATATGATTCGGATACAAAATAAAAAGTAAATGAAAAACATGATAAAGCGAAAGTGTTTATCTTTCCCCACTGTAGAATTTTTTCCACATCTCTTGTTCGAAAATGAAGAATCAGTGCACTATCATGAACGATTCTGAATATCTTATAACCCGTTGATAGTAGGAAATCATTAATATTACGTAGAAATAACGTTGGCGCAAATAAACAACCTTGAGGCTTTCCAGAATTAATAGTAAAGATAACACGCCGTTTGCAAAAACCAGAATTTGTTGAGAGAATTTATACGTCTGACGCTCATTTAGTAGAATCTCCCACTTGCGTTCAAACGTCTTAGAATAAACGTGACTGCTCTTAATTCACCACGTTTTTCAATTGCAGATGGTTTTCATAAAGGTCAAAAGATCAACCATGGATTGTCTGCCAGCAACCATTTAGAAATCATTTACATTTCAAATATTTAAATAACTCGGAATAGATAACTTTTCCATTATCTTGGACATAAAAACTTTTTTCATTGCTTTGAGATCGGCTGAATGTGAGCATTTTTCCAACAGGTACGAAATGTGTTCTGGGCATAAGATATGTGGTAAAATCTGCAAGAACCAGCAATAGATCGCGGATTCTATTTTTAAGGACTGTGACTGGTATTCCGTCCAGCCAGGTTGCCTTTTTGCAGTCGCATATAAAGAGGATGCGTTAAACACCATACCGAAGCCACCATCGAGGGCCCACGCCTGTACAATTATCGCATAACCCGTAGATATAAAGGGTCTACCAAGAAACGAGGGTAGTAAGTACAATTCCCAACAGTAAAGAACGCAAGTAAAATGCTTCCGCATGAATGCCGCGCTGCTTGGCGTTCATTCCTCGGAAATCTACCAATAGGAGTTAAAGTAAAAGACCATTGCGGGTTATTAAAATGCAATTTTTATACTGTGGCGTGCAACCTGTATTGTATCTTTCACGTAAAGTCCAGATGAGACATAGAGACATTGTTTGAGAAGCGCCTAGTCTCGTCGGTAAGCAAACAATGCGAGCAAAGAAACATATCCGGGATGCCGCATCCTACAAGGGAGCCCGGGGAAGATGCGGATGAAAGAGGAAATCAGGAGGGGTGTGCTATTTGCCGAGAGAAAAATAAGAAAACTCCAACGTTCGGAAAGTCGAATCGGTGATGAATCAAGTAAGACGTGTGTAAATCGAAACGGTTCCAGAACATTCAAGTAAGAAATAAATACTATACTAGTAATCAATATAAAGTAACTGCAGCCGATTTTAATGCGAAACCAGATCAAAATTGTAAATGAGAAACTCTTGTGTTCACGATTAATTTCATCCAATGAGATAACTGGAAATACATTCAAGTGAGTTTTCTTATCGGTATTGGCTGAAAGCACAACATCTTAGACCTCGGAATGCCCTTAAACTGAGAAAAGGCACAGAAGAATCTGTGAAAGTATTAATTATCCCATTTAAAATGATGAGACTATGCTTGTTGAACATTTTTTATAGATTTGAACTCGATGATGGACTGGTCCGCCGTTGTTTCAACATAGTATTTGAAAAAGTGGTCTAAGATTCGTCTGTGACAACGAAAATTACAATCTTGTTGTTCCCAAATCTTTCCAAATGCTAGTTTACATAGACGAGATTGTCATTATCGAAACAACAGCAAGGTCTGCATAAGATTCCACCGCAAAAACTGGTGCTGCGATTTACTAGAAGAAAAACTAATTCACCGAGTTCTCTTCTATGAGAAGAACCAACTTTGATCCTGCGATCAAGCTGAATGGATAAGAACTTAAAGTATTTAATTTCTTCACCTGCCTTAGCTTAATAAAAAATCGACAATACAATTGAAGCAAATATATGCATGCGATTGCTAAAGGCCAGTTGTCTATAAAAGCCATTAAAATCCCACACTACAACTATTAAATCGAAACTGCTATATAAGGTTTTGATTATACCAGTGATCCCGCATGTGTTAGAGTCTTGGATACTTAGTAAAAGGCGCTTTAACAGCCGTGTTCGAAAGTAAAGCCCTTCAAGTAGTTGTTGGCCACATATGCAAGAGAGGACAACCGTTACAGGGATATAATTAACATGAACCCCAAAAATAAGCTCGATATTTTCGGCGGTACGTGCCCCATGTATATTACATCCGCAGAGTAATTTGCAGTCGGCTCGAGATCGAAGCCTGTGGAAGGTGTGACTATACGGTTGTAGCATCGAAGAAGTGTGTATTATTTGGAATAGTCGATGCTTTAACCCAACACACTTGAAATTCATCCCCTAAAACACGCATGATACGAGCAAAAACTTTAAAAAAAACTATTCGATAAAATATCTGCTATAACCTGAATGAAATAATCTAACACAATAGTGTATAAGAAATTAATTGTTAAATACTTCCGCTAAAAAAGACTATTATTCATTTACAATTACCTTCTTAATTTTTACTTGTTCCTCTGGCGAGCAACAAAAAGCAATTAGAACAGCAGCCATATGAGGTCGCTCCACTCGTAAACAATCTTCAACAATCTCCATTAAATTAATTTCTCTGACAACCGGGCAACTCTAAAATTAAAAACAATATATTTTATCAACGCCTTCCACTGAACAATGTTTATGTATTATACCTGTAACCTAAACAGAACCTTTGCTAGCAGCTTCTCATGCGCTAGAGACCTTTGGCGATCCGCTGTTTTGAAAGGTGTTTTTAGCACGTGTTCCCAAGCTTTTATTAATCCTTCAGTGTGCAATACCGTCGATTTACATGATAATACATCAACTAGAGCACTTAACTCCTCGCTCATATTGAATTTGACCATTTGCTTAAGAACACCGTTCCATATATGCTTGTTGTAAATATCGTAACCTAGGCAGATGTTGGTAATAACCTGCATAGTCGTCGCTTTGTTCGCGTGGTTTTGCCATATTTTTTTCAACAGCGATATCTTATCATATTTAACAAAAGTATCTAGGCTAAATGTGTAGCCCAGCTGCTTCAAGTGGTGCACACATTTTATCGCCATATACTTTTCCTTTGTGAAAATACCATCAACACCAGTGTTTTCGTTGCTTAGACGAGAAAGGCATTCATATAGTTGAAGACATTTACTCACATTGCCGGATCTTTAAAAAAACACAGACGGATTAAAGTATAAACTTCATTAAAGTATATAGAAAAAAGCAGGTAGCTTAAAAATAAAAATTCTATTCTATTTATTGGCCTGTAGGAACCCGGAAGTTCATGACCTCACCAACTCGACTCCACCATTGTTCCCTGTCCTGTGCGCTCTCCTTCCACGTTCGACCTAACATTGTCCTCCTGTGGCGGTAAAAGTTCGTGACACCGGCATGGATGCGAGTTCTACCTCGTCCCACTAACACTCCGTTGTTTATCAAGGTTCCGCCAAACCGAATTGTCAAGGATTAAGTCCAAAACGCAGCAGATGCCGGCCGAGAGAAATAAAACACTAGCGTTGGTTGGTGATGTAAATGTTCCTTTTTCATTGGTGCCGTTTTGTTTAGTTTTATTCTTTACATTAAAAAAACCACTACTTTAGTTAACGATATCGGACGTGATGCCAACCAATACTAACACAAACTCATATAACGTATTTCTTTTGTACCATCGATGAAATGTATACTTAAACGAAATCCTTCGGAATCAAATCCCCGACAAACTACCGCTCAACTTAATGGATGATGACTAAAATTTACTACGCCAACGACTCCGTATATTATCGCGTCTCCGTGCGCACCGGAGAGCGGAAGTCGGCATGCCCGTGGTGGTCAGTGGATGGAATAAGACTCAGCGATAATCATCTCGTGCAAATCTGATTCGCTACGAGGTAAATTTTTAGGGGCATTTTCCCTGGGAGAGAAAGTATTTCCCTCTACTAGGGACAAGATTTACCTACCACCAGAGAAACGTAAAGTCCCTCTTGTGGGAAAAGAGAACCAGATCTCGTAATGCAGATCATGGTGGTGTGTGTGAGATCGATCATTGAGATCAGATTGTTTACATATGCGCGTAGGCAATGGCAAAACAAAGCAGGCAGGCGGCAAGGACAAAGCGATCCAGAAGATCGTTGTCTATGAAGTACATCGCGTCTAAATAAATAGACGACGATACTTCGAAGAAATGTGGTAAGAGAAAAGATGAGACGAGAACATCATGAAAGTCTTAGATGAGTGATGCCCTTGTGTAAATATACGAATAGACATTGGGAAAGGTGCTAATGGTTGTGATACTTTATACTATGAAAATTGTATGTCGTATCTTGGGTCGGTGGCCAAAACGAATTGCTTGCATTTGTATATGCTGGATATTTAGTTTGTGGCAAAGGCGAGGGATCATGGTCGGGTATATGCCAGCTAAACAAACAAGCTGCCGTCGCTGCTTGGCAGTTGGACAATGAATCGATGTGTATGTAAGACAAGTTATACACATGTTAGGCTGGGAATAGCCAACTCAAGGCTAAGATTCCCTGACTGTGCGGTTACATTATATGTGAACCGATAAGTTTTCTTTTCAGGAATATGCTGTTTGGAACAGAATTCTTAAGAGGAATTTTGAATTCGAATAAATGAATGCAGGTAAGAATTCTCTTCCAGGAGCTTCTAGGTAAATACATTTGGTGAATTTGATTGCGTGAAGCTTTTACAGGTGCTTAATGCGATTGCATTAGCAGAAAGTTGATACAGACTGGATGAAAACTATGGGGGTTTTTTAGGAAAGCGATCCGTGGGGTTTGGTGGAACCGCCACACTCCCATCTCCATCACAGCCGATCTGTCGGTCTCTTTCCGTTTGAAGATGCCGAATTGCAAGCAATATTGGATCAAGATGACACTTTAAGTCAAAAACAAATGGCACAAATGTTAAATGTTGCACAACAAACAATTTCTAACCGTTTAAAAGCTATGGGAAAAATCCAAAAGTATGGAAACTGGGTGCCACATGAATTGAATGACAGGCAGATGGAAAAGCGAAACACCACATGTGAAACGTTGCTTCTACGACACGAAAGGAAGTCAGTATTGCATCGAATTGTGACTGGTGATGAAAAATGGATTTATTTTAAAAATCCTAAACGCAAAAAATCATGGGTAGATCCAGGAGAAATGTCAACATCGACTGCAAAGCCTGATCGGTTCGGAAAAAAGACAATGTTCTGTGTTTGGTGGGACCATAAGGGGGTGGTGTATCATGAACTTGTAAAACCTGGCGAAACTGTTGATGTGCAACGCTACCGACAACAAATGATCAAATTGAACCATGTATTGATGGAAAAACGACCAGAATGGGCCACAAGACACGGAAAGGTAATTTTGTTGCATGATAATGCTCCGAGTCATACAGCAAAACCCGTGAAAGAAACAATAAAAGCTCTCGACTGGGAAATGTTACCCCACCCGCCGTATTCACCAGCCTT
Organism: Microdon myrmicae; assembly: GCA_963931805.1. Lineage (NCBI taxonomy): Eukaryota > Metazoa > Arthropoda > Insecta > Diptera > Syrphidae > Microdon > Microdon myrmicae. The sequence continues at coordinate 131,059,142 of OZ007502.1, read as the reverse complement.
GGCTCCTTCCGACTACCATTTGTTTTCATCGATGGGACACGCATTGGCTGAGCGGCATTTCAATTCCTACGAAGAAGTCAAAAATTGGGTCTCCGAATGGTTTGCCTCAAAAGACGACCGGTTTTATTGGCGTGGTATCCACAAATTGCTAGAAAGGTTGTCGAAATGTTGTTGCGGGCCTACCTCGCATCCAGGTCCCCCCTAACATCCACTAACCCCCTTTCGTAAGTTTCCCCTCTCTACCTCTAAAAAAAAACCAATTCGCCAACTAGGTAATTTGCATAAACTATTTCATGCAAATTCTACTTGGTAGAGAAAATAATAATAAAACGGCGTTGGCGCCGGATAAAAAATTAAACGTCAACGGCATATGAAAATAAAATTGACATTCGTCGTAAATCTTCGAAACGGCACAGTCGACAGTCGAGAAGACATAATAATGGCTTGACGAGAAAGCAAATCTAACGTGTATGTGAGAGAATTCAAGGACACATTATCAATAGAAGTCCTACAGGAAGAATTATCTGAAGAGACAATAATTGCTTGACGAGAAAGCAAATCTAACGTCTATGGGAGAGAATTCAAGGACACATTATCAATAGAAGTCCTAGAGGAAGAATTATCTGAAGCTGAACAGGGGAGCATCACCTCAACGCCCCTGCACCCAGTCGCCGAACAACCAGCAACAAACCAATCAAGCAACACAGTGACCGCTCAACGGTCGACTAAATCCATGGTCGCAATTAACTTACCTTTAACTATAATATATTACCATATTAAATACACATTAACAATATATATATTATAAATTGTGTGAAAACTCATAACAAGGTGTAGAAAGAAATGGCCAATTCTTCGAATAAAATGTTTTTTACTTTTAAAAAAAATGTTTTTTTACTTTAAAAAAACGCTCACTTCATATCGGTACATCTGGTAAAGCTCCGTGTCTATAGAACCATAATCATGCCTATTGCTCTATACGGATGCGAAACATTGGCTCCCACATAACGAAAGAAAACAAATCCCGCGTATTCGAGAATAAAGTTTTAAGGGGTATCTTTGGTGGTAAATATGCCGAGGAGCCAGGACAATGTAGAAAACTCCACAACCACGAAATGGGAGAGCTATACCGCAAACCTACAATAGCGAGAGTAATCAAGTCGAGAAGATTAAGATGGGCCAGACATGTAGCGCGAATGGGCAACGATAAGACCGTGCGTAGAAGTCTTGACGGTAGACCAACGGGAAAGAGACCGATAGGACGGCCGCGACGGAGATGGGAGGACAATGGTCGGTTTTACCTTGAAGAGATCGGATCAGATGGTCAAGCATGGAAGGAGAACGCACAGGACAGGGATCGATGGCGGAATCGAGTCGGTGGGTCCATGAACTTCCGGGTTCCTACAGGCCAATAAATAATAATAATAATAATAACAATAAATTCGAAATTAATGGTATTGCTGTACACAATGGACACATAAAGATAAAAATTGTATGAGATTTTTTGCACTATACACATCATTAAACGTAATTGCTAAACAAGAGCTTTGAGTAACCTCAGCCTTCGAATTGTCCGTAAATGGATACTATGGAGTTGTCATACAACACCATACAAAATTGATATTATACAATAATTCGAATCTATTATAGTAAAAGATGCCATAAAGAAAAAGAATGGGCATGGTATCGCGCAATATTCACAGAATCGCACGCAAAACTATCGGGTGCATACACTTGTGCAGTTCCTGTTGCTTACCTGAAATTTCATATTACCTTGCCTGAGAATCAAAACTGGGAACATGCAAGCGGATATCCTATTTTACCTAAATAGAGTACATGTCTCCATGTATTGGCACAATCCGAAAGATACCAGTGTCACAAGCAGAACTGCATATTCAACACCAACAAACGAATGTATCTTAAGCAAGTAACTAAACCTCAGCGGCTAATATAATTCAATATGGGATACTTCTAAATTAAACTTTACCTTTCATGCGGTTTCATAGCTTGAACTAAAAATTGTACAGCATGTTTCTTATCCCAGTTTTTCAATATGTTATATGCCCTGTAATATGGAGAGTTTTATTATTTTATTACCTAACCAGTATAGACATCGGATTAATGCGCTCACCTGATTGCATTATCTGAAATAGTCATGTCCGTAACGTTTGTTGGGTAATCCCCAGCATCACAAAAAGTCTCTTCCAGTATTGTGGAATCATCCGCCGAATTTTTCAAACCCAGCCAAGTTTCAAGCAAATTACTTTGGATCCCTTCGATCTCTAGTCCATTAATTTCTGCTATTTCGTTGCAGATTTTGTTGATGTCCAGCTTATTGGCTTTTATAAAAGATACATCATTATATAAAAGGTTTATAAGTTGCATGGGGTCTTCTATCATCTGAACAGTTGAATCTTCTATTAAGTTGTACGATTGAAGTAAATGACGCGTCTTCATGACAGGATATTTTCTCTTTATTTTACGGACCGTTTCTGCTCCTACTTCATCCCTTGACAGTTCCTTTTCGTATTTAAGTGCAAACTTAACACATGCCTCTGTGGCCTCAACTTGATCCGCACCCTCGGGTGCATGACTTGCAACAGAGTAGAGTATAAGCAAAGCTTTCGATAAGCTATGCACTTGCTGCACCAGTCTTAGTACCTTCAGTAGAAAAAACGGAAAAGAGGCTTGTCTTGGGATTAAATTTGTCTAATAGTTTTACTCACCGATTGCAGGAAACAATTATTGGTCGGCTGCAAATTCCACTTCTCTGTTTCATTTCCCTTGTATTGAATGATTGAGTTTTTCACTGCAATCATACACATACAATCCTTTAAACCCAAAATATCTTGTTGCGAAGCATCCGATTTTAAAACAGCGACCATTTCTATTAACGGAAACCACTCTTCGCAAGTCTCCACATATATTTCGTTACCTATTCAAAAAGAACTTATTCGAACTTTAATTAATGAGGCTATCGAATGAAATACCTAGTGTATCGCGCAGTGGATATTTGATGATGGGCAGAAACGGCAAACGATATTTAGCTATTTGTGGCAGGGAAACTGAATTAGAGTGGGACTCAAGCCACCAATCTGTTTCTATCTGAAGTGGACGCGATCGCCTTTTGGAAGTCATTTTATATGTTAGAAAAAGAAGGATGGCTATCCAAAAATCCATTTTTCCCGATAAGGCGTCAACATGATTTAAAATTTCCATTACACACAAATAAAGCTCGTAGAAGTAACCATTTATCTGAAAAAGATAGAGAATAAAAGCAAACTCATCCGTTAAATCTATGATTATTAAAAGATTAAACCGATAGACCCGATGTAAAGAAAATCAAATTGTTGAAGATACTAGTCTATTTATTATTGAAAAAATCACGACCGCAACTAGTTTGTGGCGATGGTGCCAACCGCATAAACCACTGTGGGTTTAAATATCTTTCGCCTGGCTAAAGGGGCCATACATACCGTGTCCTCAACCCCACGTGCCTACAGACACGTGGGCCCAATTTACCTTTCCGCCCAGCTAAAGGGGACACGTATACGGGCGTCCTCGACCCCACGTACCCACAGACACGTGGGCCCAATTTCTCGACCGATTCCTCTTGCCTGCACGGCTATCGTAGGACACTACCCAGAAAAGAAATTGTTTGACGACCCATTAGCCGAGTAAACATTAGTGGCCGGTGCGGCAGCGCCAGTTGCCAACAGCCAGAAAAATCCCAGGGGATAAATGAATGGCCAAGGAATAAACAAATGCATGACCTTTCCTTGAGCCAACCGCAATTTAGTTTTCCCTGATCGAAAGGACTAACAATGTACAGAGCGGATGGAAAGAGGAGGATCATGGGGAAAATAGTTACGATGGGTTAATTGATATTGAAAGTTTGAAATTGTGGGGCAACATATATCCAACCACACCATTTATCGCGCGTCCAGATTGACTGAAAACCGTTTCTTTATGCTTTTCCCCTAGGCAAAAACCCGAGGATAGTATAGTGGTTAGTATACCCGCCTGTCACGTGGGAGACCGGGGTTCGATTCCCCGTCGGGGAGCCTCTGGCGCAAGACTAATGACCTTGCCCAGAAAAAACGAATCATTATGGAAAATTTAAAAGTCTCAGCACTTGCTAAATAAGGCCAAGACCGGTTCCCGGTTGTAGTGCCGATGATGATGATGATGATGATGATGATCGAAAGGACTATTGTGGGAACAGAGGTTAAACACTAACCAAACAACCGACACTGTTCCTACAAGGAAATAAAAACCATGTAAATATCGCAGCCGAAGATAATGACTTCGGCCGAGGAAAATACCACGGCCATAAACCACACGCGGCTAATGTATGGAAAGGGATACCGCAGATGTGTGAAAATCCTGACGATCCCCGGCATATCTCTGTCCACATGGACAGCAACGTTCGCGTCTGTGTGTGTGTGTGGTGCATCCACACAGTATCCCTACGAACAATACGAAATCGTAGGATAAGTGAGGGTGCGATCTCCTGGAAAGGAGAAATCCCTTGGTAAAGAGAGGGCACCAAGGGATAAGAGAACGGAAGAGAAAGTATGAACAACCGGGTGAGTTTCTCATCCCTGGAGAAAAATTCGTTTCACCAGTCAAGTTACAACGTTGGAGGTAGAAAGATCCTCAAGAAGAAGAAAACGAGGACGAGTGTGTCGGCGCGAGTATCGTTTAAACAGTATCGAAACAAATTTACAAAAAATAAAAAACCAAGAGGTATCGCCGCGATTCCCTTTTTGTAATTTAATAATAAATAAAGGCATATATATAAAAATAAAAAGGTGACTTTTATTCCCAAACAGTGTTCGGCGGAACACCTGCATCGATTAATAAAAATCCGCCAAAGATGTTGTGAGGTTTTTCAAATGTCAATTTATAACAAAGATGTGTGATGTAATATCACTTAACGCTATTTGTTAATAATATACTTTATATACAATTATTAGTGCAGCTACCGTTACAACCAAAAAATCGTATAGATTGAAGGAATTCTCATGATAAACGATTTACATTTCGTTTATCGTAGGCGTTCGCCATAAAGATTTGCCTACTGCCTATAGATGTACCAATTTATACCGAGCCAACTAATTTCCATGATTCCCTTTCAACCTCTCCAATATTGCCCATGGACTACGAGTCATCTAACTCATCATGAAAAAACACATATAATATATATAAATATCATGAGGTTCGGCTCAGTCTACGAATCCTTAAGATGTCAGGCTACTTTATAGGATCACAGATGGCAGATCGTAAAGTGATGACAATAAGATATACGACTAGTATCAGAGCATGGATATCTAGAAAATTACCCTCGGTCAATTCTGGAAAGCCCATACCGAAAAACCCTTTGCAGAAGAGTTGATGGTAAACATCCCGCTGATGTGATGTCGTTGAGGAGGATGGACGAGGTATTGAAGTGCCGCAATGCACATTATCTTATTTACTTATGAAACATGGCCATTAATAAAATATTACGAAAATATTGGCCCAGTTGTAATCCTGTCCGAGAACGGGAGAGTGGAGAAAATTGTAAGAGAGGCATAGTAATAAACTAGTCAAACTTATAAGCTTCAAGAGTATTACGATTCATATCTTAACCCCCTTCGAAAATTCAACAGAAATCACTGGAAGATTATACTCAATTTGTTTACTATGCTTGACCGAAATATATTGTGTTGATAGTAGAACTATAATCGGATTTCATCATAGAACAAAATGAGGTGCTTTCTGTAAATGTGTTTAAATGGCTCATCCTTCTGTAAAGGGGTAGAGTTAGGGCACATCATCATCATCATCGGCACTACAACCGGGATCCGGTCTTGGCCTTATTTAACAAATCTCTCCACCGGTCCCGATTTCGAGCCGATGTCATCCAGTTTGGCACTCCCAGGCTCTGGGCGTCCTGGTCTACGCCATCCCTCCATCGCAGACAAGGTCTGCCGCGCTGTCCCCTTCCATACATTCTGCCACAAAGGACTTTCCGGGCAGGTTCCTCTTCGCTCATTCGAGCTAGGTGTCCCGCCCACCGGAGTCTACCGAGCTTGATTTTTCTTACAATATTAGCTTCAAGGTAGATTGCGTACAACACATGGTTGTAGCGTCTCCGGAATCGTCCTCCCTCACATACGGGGCCAACAATTCTCCTTAAGACCTTTCTCTCGAACGCGGCCAAGAGTTCAGAGTGCCTTTTATTAAGCACCCAGGTCTCGGATCCATACATGAATACTGGTAAGGCCATGGTCTTGTACAGTAGTAGCTTGGATGTTCTGGATAAATTTCGGGATTTAAAGAGCCTTGATAGACCATAGTAGGCTTTGTTGGATTTAATCAGCCGTTCACGTATTTCTTCTTCCATATTGTTATCGGCTGATACTATTGACCCAAGGTAGTTAAAGGATTGCACTACTTCAAATTCGTGCTCCACTACCCTGATAGTTTGACCAATGTTAGGTCTTCTCTTCGCAGAAGTTGCTACCATGTACTTAGTTTTTCCCTCATTAATGTGCAGTCCCAGTTTTTGTGCCGCCTGCTCGATCTGGGTGAAGGATTCCTGTACGGCCGATTCGGTTCTACCGATGATGTCGATGTCATCTGCGTAGGCAAGTATCTGGCTGAACTTGGTGAGAATAGTCCCTCTTGTTATAACGCCAGAGTCACGGATTGCTTTCTCCAACGCCATGTTGAAGAGGGGGCACGCCAGACCGTCCCCTTATCGGAGTCCATTATAGATATTTATTGTTTTGGACAGCAATTCCGCTACTTTTACTTGACTAGTTACGTTGGTCATGGTCAACCTACAATGTCGTATCAATTTGTTTGGAATGCCGAACTCTCTCATGGCATTATATAATTCTACCCTGGCTATGCTGTCGTAGGCAGCCTTAAAGTTTAAAAGTCCATTTCTATTTTTTTTTCTAATTTCTTTCTCCTTTTTTTATTATTTTTCAGTTTGTTTTGTTCTTATTTGACGATTTTGATATTGTACACTTAAGCCTGTGTACAGATTTCAATGGATTTTTTTCCATGTTTTTATTTCTCATTTTCTTCTCCTATTTTTATTTGTTTTTCTTATTAGGGGATTTTGTTTGTACGTAGTGTTTTTGTAAAAATAAAAAAATTTATGTTTCAAACAGATTGTCCGGGGATATGGTAAATTCCACTGATTCAGCAAATTCAACATGAAAATATCGCTTTATAATATCTATCACAAGGGACATTGCTGTCACAGGAAAATGGACGAATGAAATGATACCAAATATCAAACAATGTACGATTAGGCTAAACGCCAACGTAGATTTTCACATGTTCGAATACCTGATAGAATATGAGTGCTTTAGACAATATCTGAAATGATCCAAACACAATCCATTCTGTCTAGCGAGAGATGATTGACTACGTATAACACATCTTACCTGACTCCAGTAGTAGTGTCACTAGATTCCAGAAGGAGAGCAATGTGCTTGCAGAGTAAATCAACGAAACGGTAAATGCGACCAACATAAGAGTGATAATGTTAAGCTAAAACAATGTATCTATCTATCAATGTGCCCATATAACTATATCTATCTATCCATGTATCTATTTATATATGTACCTATCAATCTTTGTATCCATCTATCTATATACCTATATACTTATTTATCTATGTATCTTCTTATTTTGGTGCCAATCGATCTGTTTCTATCCATCTATATAGATACCTACCTATCTATCTATCTAGCTACATACCTATCTCTCTCTATCTATATCGCTACGTCTCCCCACATAATTTTCTTACCAGTTCCCACTGATGTTTGCCACGGCAGTCAAGAGACAACTACCGAGGTTTCATGAAAAGTTCAACATTTACATCGTTTATCATACTCTACATGAGTATAGAGCATGTGATGGATTATGTCGTAGGTCATGTTGCCAAATATGTAGTGAGACATGTTGTGCAGTGTGAATTGTGCATAATTGGGACATGTTATACACTCGTGTCCTATTAACTAGTATGCCATTCAATTTTGAACCGTTAACTCACTCTAAGACTAAACTTTTTTTTTGTGCATCCAAAAATTGCTTATCGCTCAGTTAACGACGTGGAAGCTACGACTGATAAGAGAGAACTAATTCTTATGTGTCACTGATATTATTATGATACTGTTATAAAACCGTATATGGTAAAACATAACCATACTCTTTTACTGCTATACTCCGATGGTGTTATGCTATTCACCCATATACTATTAGCTCTTATACAGTGAACTCGAATACCGTAAACTATTATAATGCAAGCTCTTATATTTCAAAATCTTATTCTGCAACCTCGTCCACTGCAATTTCTTATGTTGCAAGCGCTTACACTTCAAACTCTTATACCGGGCATGTATATTATATATGATACTCTACATACTTCTTATAGTATTCATTGTTATAATGTTTACTGTTATTCAACTGCCTGTTCTATTGTGGTGCTGATACACTACTTCAATGTTATATAATATTAACTTCAACCAAAGGTAGTGCTTGAGAGTATGGGTGGATAAATCGAAGTCAAACAAGGTGGAATTGGAGTTGACACTTCTCAGTATCCGCGAAAGGGGTTCATTGAGACCATAAGAGGTACGGGTAAAGTAACTGCGATAGTGAAAATAATATTTTAAGAAAATAACTCCACCAATGGATTTTGGAAGATATGGAGAATGTTCCCGAAATAACACAATTCACGGACATTCCAGGTAGAAATCCTTGTATCCTATGGAAATTTGGAAGTAACCCTGGTTACGAACAAATACGCAATTGAAGTTTCTTCGGCCTTGGGCACTTTAGAGCACGGTGTCGTGTCAGCTAAGTTTGCTCTAACCAACAGCAGCATTAACGCGAAAGCTCCTAGAAGAACAGTATGGTTCTATGAGAAAGGTCTGAACGACTTTTTTGGGAGGTTAAATTGGTTGTTAGTCTGCCTTAATAACGATGTTGACTCTATAGCGGACACATTGACAGACACGATTTGTTTGGCGTGCGAACATTTATTCCACACAGAGTAAAGAGTATCAATCCTAAGAGAAATATCGGTTCGATTCCGGGTGCAGAGAAGCCATTAACGCTAAAGAGTTGAGCTTCCGGTTGTATAAATTAAACAATACTGAGGAAAACCGGAAAAGATTTAAGAGAGCTGGAAATGGCTGTAATGCGCATATTCAATGCGCCAACTTCTTGCATGGCCAGAGAGTGAGACAAAAAATACTACACTCCCCCACAGGTAGTAGAAACTTTTGGGCATTCCTGAAAAACATTCAAAACTCGGTCTCTTTATCCATTCCATCGCTCATAGTCGATGACAGACCAGTCATCAGAGCATTAGAAAAGGCGAATCTACTTGCTGCACATTATGCAGCGAACTCAACGCTGTCTGATACCACATCAGTTCCGCCTCAACTTAAGCATAAGCAGCACACCATGAGCCAGGTTCGCTTCCGAACGCGTACTGTTGCCCGCGCGCTCAAAGAGCTAAACGCAAACAAATCCGCTGGTCCGGACGGCATTACCCCAATCCTCTTGAAGAGAAGTTTCTCTTCACTCGCCAAATCACTGCGGAAACTCTTCCATTTGTCTTATTCTACTGGCCGTTTCCCAAATAGATGGAAGTCAGCGAACATTCAGCCAATTCCCAAAAAGGGTAACAAATCATCCCTTTCTTCTTATCAACCCATAGCACTAACTTCTATTCTCTCCAAGGTAATGGAATCTCTTATCAAAGAGGGTGATAAATCGTCCCCCACTTCTTACCGACCATAGCACTAACTTCTGTTCTCTCGAAGGTATGGAATCACTGATTAACCGTCAACTTTCGAAATATCTGGAATCAAATGAACTCCTCAATGACCGCCAATATGACTTTCGTAGCAACAAGAGATCTGATGGCGTACCTTACCAAAAAGTGGAGCCATTCCATCCACTACCTCGGTGAAAACAAGGTAGTCGCATTGGATATTTCAAAAACCTTCGGCAGAGTGTGGCATCCAGCCCTTTTGTCAAAATTGCATTCCTATGGAGTGGACAATTCCCTGATCCAATGGATAAGAAACAATCTTTCTGCCCGTTCAATTCAAGTGGTTCTTGATGGTGTCAAATCTGTCTCCCATCAAATTAATGCAGGTGTTCCCCAGGGTTCGGTACTCTCGCCCACTCTCTTCCTGACCTTTATAAATGATCTCTTGTCAATTACTCACAACCCAATTCACTCGTTTGCTGATGATAGCACATTGAGTTTCTCATACTCATATGAGCATTCCCGACCAAACTCTTCGAACATCATTACCAACCAGCAGTTTATGCTTGATACATTGAATTTCGACCTCAACAAGATATATCAATGGGGATTATCTAATCGCGTAGAATTCAATGCCTTAAAAACTCAGTGCTGCCTCTTGTCGTCAAAGGTGAACCTCAATCTAAATATACTGTCGATGAACAGCACTTGCATCAACGCAGCCAAAGAATTATCAATCCTCGGCACTCGAATTAATTCGACGCTTAATTGGAATGACTACATATTTGGAGCTGCGAAAAGTGTACCCAAATGTATAAGGTTCCTTAAGAGATACAAAAGCTACTTCACTCCATCCAATCTGGCCACTATTTACAAGGCGTATATTCGTCCCAAAATGGAGTTCAACTCCCGTATTTGGTCAGGGCATCCAACACTGCACTACACGTGCTCGACAGGATGCAAAAACGAGCGATGAAGCTTATTGGGGACTCAGCTGTGAGTGGTTTAATTCCGTCATTAGAACATAGGCACGACGTATCATGCATATCCCTTTTCTATTGGTATTACCACGGTCGTTGCTTAAGTGAACTTGATGAATGTGTTTCACCCCTTCAGATATTTTCCCGCGATACCCGTCAATCTGTGAATGCGCATCAGTTCACGTTGAAAGTGATCTTCAGGCCTACAAATAAACATAGAGAGACATTCTTTAGCCGAACCACACGAATGTGGAATGCTCTATCTGATCATGTGTTAGTTACATCGTCGTTGTGATGTCCAGGCATTCAAGACCAATATACATCGACACCTCCTTTCCTTATCTACTTCCTCTCCACTCGCTCGCACTGTGCTCTGACACTTAAGGATACTTCAAAATCCCCTTTTGTGCGCGCGTTAGTGTAAAAACAAAAATCGACTTCTGACTCGTTCTACATGGGATGGTTGGGTTTGTTTTTTTAAATAACGAGTTTTCATAAACCTTTAACATTGTGGTGCCATGGATCTTTGTAGATCCAGCCTTTACATTTGATGTTACCCAAAAACCCCATTTGTAAGTTGACGGATCAAAACGTACGAAAATATGAATCTATCATATCAAAACTAAGATATTAACTCATGTTAAACCATTATTATATATTGATTATCAAATTATTAATAAAAATTACCTCTTGTATGAAGGTGTATAACCGCTTTGTCAAATATGTAGTGTCCGTAATTTCATTCACATATGTTATACAAAGGTTCTTCATCTCCTCCACACAGTTTTTCATTACCAATTTCGTTTCCCCAAAGTTGTTTGTCGTTATCTCGTAGCATAAGCTTTGTGATTGAAGAACAGCCATAACCTTATGAACACATTTAGAAAATTACATTAGTCAGATATCTCCATTGGTATACCTGCAATACGAGAGCTTCTTGGTAATTCCAACCAAAGCTTTTACTCAGTCTCCTTAAAATATCCACATGTATTGGTTTGTTTTGCATATCCTTCATGACTTGGTCCAGCCTAAAAGTATCCGCATTCGCTTGTAGACTTAAACTAATGTCCTGCTTACAAATCTCAGATAAATAGTGCTGTTTGATAAGTCTACGAAAAGCAATTTGGCGATCTAAGCTAGTTTGTCAAGATTTTTAAAATATACAAAAGTATTACCGCTTCTGAACAGACTTAATTTTCTCCGTGTCGTCGGTATATATGAAGTACATCTCTGCCAATACGAGGAGATTCTCCTTCTGAAGATCCGTTTTTAACTTACGTGATATCTGGTAAAGCTGCACATCCGGTTGTGAATCACAAATCAGCATATTAAAAATATCTGAAGTAAAAACAAAAAATTAGAATTATTGTATTTGGGGACATCGCAAATGTATATACCAATAAAATTGGGCTCTTTCTTGGAAAGTAAATGATTTAAAATACGCCGTATATGCGTTGATGTGGCTTGCAGTTCGATGACTTCGGAAACAATTTCCTGGTGTTCTAATAAAATTTGGACTATCGCATACCAAAAAGTGTACCTCTTACTTTTAAACAATATTTGAAGAGAATTGCAGAAAAGTTCTTTTATCCTGAAATGCTTGAATGTGCTATGCACTGAAATTTGTAGTAATTACTATCGGAATTCTCACTGTTTATAATCATATCTGATTTGGGTTTCAAGATAGCTCTTAAGTTTCTTAAAGAGAAAACTGCTAATTTGGAATCCCTGACTAACAAGTAGATGTAGTCCATATGAGATGCAGGCAACCACTGGTTCTGGATCCTTTAATTCCTAAAAAATACAATGTCAACGTACTGTCGTAGATTATAAATATTTATTACATTTTCTTCCTCGAGGCTTTCGTCCGCAAAACACACTTCATCAAATACATCAACAGCATTTTTTCGCTTATTTGCTATCTCTCGATGATTTCCAGTACCGTCCGTCGTCTTATATTCAAAATACTGTAAAAACTAAACTACTTATTAAATTACATTGCTACTAATTGATTTAATTGTGTTACTAAAATACTTATTTACTTAACTACATTATTATGAATATATACTTTTGGGAAACAGATAAGTCACGTGGTGCCAGATCAGGCCAATAAGCTGATTGCTCTAACATTGATGTGATATACTTGGCTACAAAAGTCTTTACAAACAATGCAGTAAAATCCGGGTCTGTTTTTTTTCACGAAATTGAGTATTAAAATTGAATAATGAAGTATTAAAATTGAATAATAGCTTGATCTTAAGGAGCCTAGAGACGGTCCACAATCACATCAATATGGGAAGACAACCATTATCGCTTGGAATTTTGGCGGACAGAAGAAGATAGAGATATTCTCTTGTCCAACTATACGAGTGTACGGGCTACAGCAATGCAAGTGTACGAACACTCTGCCGGTTCACATGCTACAAAGCGCTTAGTACCACCCAAGGCCGATTTGAATCGAAACCTCTTTTCCCAAAGCTCTCCCATTTCTTCTAACCGCTCTGCCCATTACCATCCTAGAATGCATAAAGAATTGTACGAAATTTTTTTATTTCTGACCATTCTTTTTTTTTTAATTAAGTCAACTCCTCGTCGGCAAACTATTCCAAGGAGCTATCGTTGCCACCATTCCGTCTTAATGACTTCTTCTACTTACAGATGGGATTATTGTTTTAATAATTTCCTCACATGAAAGGGAGTTTTGGTAATTTCAAATGTCAAACCACAATGGTGCAGGATGGAACGGACAGGGAAGTTTGTGGCTTTTGAATTCCTGAATATTGTAACGACATGGGAGCACTTAATCATGCAGTACACTCATATCTGCCGTCCAATTTTCTGTATACGCTCGTCTATTGGAAATTATGTTTGGTGACTGAAAACTTGTGATTTGGAAACTTTGCATTTCACTCGGTTAGGTACTCCCCATTGGTATATTTTCTTGATTTAACGAGCTCTGTGTGTAAAATCTGATGATCTTGGTTGAAGTCGTAGGAGAAGCCCAACGTGCTATCATTAGCAACCGAATGAAAAAAGTCATGGATAATGGATATGAAATCGTTGACCTGAATAAGGAATAGAGAGTCGCACAGTATGAACGCCTGACGAATATCAAGTTTCATTTTATAAAACTTTTCTTCTAAAGAAAACGCCCCCCTAAGAATGATTTTGAGGTATCCTTAAATGCCAAAACATGGTGTTAGTAGAATAAGAGAGAGTGGACAAGTGTAGTGTAACAACATACCAAATCAATTTGCCCTTGTCACAATTAGTAAGTTTCACGTAACCAGCATTCGTTGCCGACCATAATTCAAGGTCGATTCTTTTCATTGAGTAAAAGAAACGAATTGCTCCGGTTACGATTTGAAAGAATCATATGACAATCTTTTGCGAGCTTGCCGCTGGCAAATGATTCACCAAGCTGGTGATAGCAAATAGAATAGCATAACAAGCAATTTGTATTTGAGTGAATTACGAATGAAGTGTGAAATGGCTTATGAAGCAAAATTTGTATGAGTAGATTAAGAAATTTGTGAATAATTGAGTGATTGATTGGGAGTATAAATAGCCCAGCAATTTTAATAATAAATCAATCAAATATTTAAACCGTTTTGATTCGAACACTGCGGCGCTCTACGCCATCCACTTTTAGCGAGCTGCGCTTAAACAGCACAAATAGGGAAATAAGGTTTTAGTCGGCTACTTCTAAAAATCTAAATATTACAAGTAATGATAAAGGATTACATACACGGAAATCCTACCATCTTTAATTCAATACATTACATGGCCACAGCTAATGTAAACATTACACGGTGACTCTGCGGTTAACCATTACACAAGTAAAAAATCACAAATCAGTAAAGGAATAGATTATTCGTTGGGTAATATAAAAAAATGATTTTGCAACAGTATTGAACACTAAGGGCCAACAGCATTAATCTTATAATATGAGGATTTAATAATTGTTGTAGTGAAAATATCATTTTTGCATGAAATTGAAAGGTTATTTAGCATATTTAGAATGCTCCGATTTAGGTCAAATATGCACAATTTTCTTCGATAACTTGTTGCTATTTCGAAAGTAATTTCATTATGCCTCTCTCATAGGAACCCCTGTCCCTATTGGCAAAAACTGGGACAGTCGATTTTTACAAGCTTCTCTTGGGGCGAATTTTTCACCAGCAAAATCATTCCCCATAGATAGGAACAGGTAGTAATAACTTGGCGCCAGGTCCGGACTATAAGATGGATGCATAAGAACCTCCCACCCAAACTCTCGGAGCTTATGGTGTGTCACTATCTATGTGTTTGGCTTGGTGTAGTCCTGGTGGAATACAACCTCTCTCTTATTGACCAAAACTGGCCCCTTCTAGGCGATCGCTTTCTGTAGATAGTCCAATTCTTGACAGAACACATCCAAATTAAGAGTTTGGCCGTAGGGAAGCAGCTCATAGCGGGATATACCCTGCCAATCCCACCAAATACACAGCGAAACCTTAATGACAGTCAATCCTGCCTTGACCACCGTTTGCGCCAGCTGACCGCGTTTCGACTATGAGTATTTCTGCTTGCCACTATCGTAAGTGTACCACTTTTCATCGCCAGTCACCATCCGCTCCAGAAATGGGTCGATTTTGTTGCGATTCCGCAGTGATTCGCAGATGAAAATTCAGTCCATGAAGTTTTTATGCCTTAACTCGTGTGGCACCCATACATCGAGCTCCCTTTTATATTCAGCCTTATTCAAGTGGTTTAAACGGCTTTTTTGCAATGTTTAGCTCTTGGGCAGTCGAAACAGTGCTTATATGACGGTCGGGCTCGACGATCTCCATTATTTTATCGACATTTTCGACAATTGGCCTTCCAGAACGTGATACATCCTTGACATAAAGAATCGACGAAACCAGTATTGTGCGTGATTGACTATTACAGTCAATCAGGATCATAAACACTATTCTTAATTTTAGCCACCTCGCTTGCGTTTTTGCCTTTATCGAAAAAAAAACTGTAAAACATTATTTTCTCTTTGCTGGCGTCCATACTTGACGAGCGCTCAAACAAATATGAGTTAAACAATCACAAAACTGTCTGGAAAGTTTTTTTTTTTTTTAGCACGAAAACTTATCTTTCTAACGCCATCTAGCCTAACCTGATAGCATTTATACAACGGAAGATACAGATTACTAAAGTCATCTACTAAATTAGAAAAATAACGGATTTCTTTTTACTACAACTTATACCACAATAAATGAATTGAAAGCTCAAAAAGAAAGCATATTGGCTATTAAATGAAAAATGTATCTGCCCCATAAATTCACAATTTCGAAAAAACGGCGAGATGCCAAATCTAGTCAAATGCTTTGGAGGTACACAGAATACAATCTCCGTAACCTTGGATAGAAAAGAATATAGTACTATGGATAGATAAGAAAAGAGTGAGAGAGTGAAACGAAGAAACACGGATTTAATTGTGAAAAAGCTCATTTTCAAAATAGGTCTTCGAGTCTCTCTTGCAGAGTGTCCCGTGATTGTTCTATATGTCCCTTATTCTCGACATAGGACATCGGTTTCATCGCCTCCATGCTACAACTGCAAACTCTGTACACTTCGGAACAAGAGGAATCATTTTCCTAAATAAATAAATGAAACATTTTCCTAAGAACACGCTCTTCCCTGGACTACTCCAACTTTCTCGGTTCCTTTTATAAATCCACCGAGCTTTACGACTCCCTTTCCTATGACACGATTACTTCAACCGACCAACAAACTACTGCCACTCTTTTCGCTTCTTTCTTTAAAAAATCCTTCACGGACAACTCTTATGGGCCTAACCGCTCTTACTTCAAAGTCCTGCCCGAATTCTCCCTTGGCCCCCTAATCTCTCAAATTACACAGCATCACCTAGTTGAAGAAAAATTAAATTTGCTTAAAGACGAGTTCTGTCCTCGAAAGCTGTCCTTTTAAAAAAAAATGTTCCTCTTCTCTTTCTATCCCGCTATCAAAGTTATTCAACCTATCCCGTAAACAAGGTATCTTCCCAAATACTAGGTAATCCTCTTTTGTCACCACCATACATAAGAAGGGGCCTAAAAAGGATATTAGTAACTACCGTCCCATCGTCAAACTGTCACATATTCCAAAACTGTTCGAAGGCATTCTTTACAACGCGTTATGTTTCCGCTGCAAATTCAGCATCTCACCCAACCAGCATGGTTTCCTTACGGGTAGGTCGACCACGCCAATCTAGTTGAATTCTCATCCCACGCTCTCCGTGCCTTAGAGAACGGCAACGACAACACAACCGATTTCTTGGACCCCTCCTATTCATTCTTACTATTAATGATATAGACTCCAGTATCAAGCACTCCATCTCTCTATACGTGAACGACACTAAATTCTTCAAGACGATCAGCTTTTCTGACGACTCCTCGACAGCTTTTCAACTTGGTGCCAAAATAATTGCCTCGAACTAAATATTGCCAAATGTCACTCAATCACCTTCTCCCGTAACCGACCCCCCTCTCCTCTACGTTCCTATGTCTTACTCAACCAACATATAACACCTGTACAAACGATTCGTGATCTTGGCATCCTATGTGATAAGGAGCTTAACTTCATGTCACATATTGATGACATTATTCTCAAGGCCAACTCTGTGCTTGGTTTTGTGAAATGCTGGTCGAAACGATTCTCTAATCCCTTCGTTTCCAGATCGCTCAATATAGCCTTTGTCCGCCCCCTTCTTGAATATGCTAGTCAGGTTTGGTCTCCTCACTACTGATTCCAAATTCGCAGGGTCGAAAGCGTGCAACGTCGTTTTTGCGATTTGCCCTCCGAGGATTGAATTGGGAAAATCCTCTGATTCCATCCGCATACACGAGTCGTCTTCACCTAATTAACCTTAACACTTGTAGGGCGCAGAATTCTTCAAACTCTTCATCCACCGTCTACTCTCAGGTTCAATCAACTGCCCAAGCCTGTTCTCTTCCATCACATTTCCCACTAATCCCCGACACCTGCGAAACCCTCGTCTCTTCTATTTCCCCGCCCATCACACGTCACACGGCTCTAATGAACCCATTTCGCGAAAGCAGGGGTGGGCAAGCTCTCACCCCACCTTCTTTGACTTCAATCTCACCTCTTACGGCTCTAATGAACCCATTTCGCGAAAGCAGGGGTGGGCAAGCTCTCACCCCACCTTCTTTGACTTCAATCTCACCTCTTACGGCTCTAATGAACCCATTTCGCGAAAGCAGGGGTGGGTAAGCTCTCACACCACCTTCTTTGACTTCAATCTCACCTCTCCCGCTCTCAAACGTCGTCTCCTCTCTTTTTTTAATACAACAAAAGTCTGTACTTGCCTCCGGTGTCTTGTTTCGATCCACTTGTATATCCTTGTGTTTCCATTGTTTTTCTATAACCTCATCATAAGTATTCTTACCAACGGATGTTCAATCCCCTCAAGGTCTGGACCCTCAGCCCGATGGCGGTTTGATGGCACTCCTACAGGAACTGAGAACTTATTTCACCGCAGCCGTAGCCAGAATTGCTATTCTCGAAAAGGAGAAAGCAGCTCTGAAAGCTACATCACTCCCGAACCCCTCCAATACAAACTCGGAAACCATTAATCAGATAGGAATCGATCCCGAACTGACAAACTTCGACTGCAACTTCGATGTAGCTCCTAACGAGAATTCCCCCCTACTTCTCATTCCACGCCTACCCCTGTTCGTACTGAAAAGTGGAAAATACCATTCCTTCGGAAAAATCGTCCCCACCGAAGGCAGTATCATCATTTTCCTAAAACCAAAGACCGCTTCAGAGGAGGCCGGCCTATCTGCTTTAAAAAAAAAAGCACCAACCCGAGGTCTTTGCACGAGGCATCAATCTGAAGGATTTCGAATGGTGACATGAACCGACTAGGGGTTTCCAACTTCAAGGCAAAGGCCTTAAGCCCGTCCTTAAACAAAATCATAACCTATGACAGAGATACATAGCGCAAGGTTAACGACAACCTCAAGCCCAAGGAGGTGAATTATCACACTTTGTTGAGCACGATGCGTTTATCGTGCTTATTTTACGATATTAACTAAAGACGAATCTCAAAAAGAACGAACGAATCAAAATGTTGGGCACGATGTGTTAATCGAACTTACTTTACGATGTTAACGAAAAAGAACGAAATTATAAACTAAATGATAAATTTGTTTATTTGATAACGAACAAAAAGTGTGGACTGTATCGAGTGGTGATTACAATTATTATAATAACAAAAATAGCGAACAAATTGCTTTTATATCACTACAAGAGGGAGGTCCTCCTTTACATGTATGGGTAATATCGTGAAATTTAATGGGAATGAAATATTTGTATCTGGAGAAAAAATGGGAGGAGCAATTGCATCCACGTGGTTTTGCATGCGTTTGAAACATGAGGAAAACCGTCTGTACAAAAGTAATGGCATTTTAATGATGTACTTAAAAATAAAGAACAAGAATGAAGACGAGTATTATAGGAAATACAAAATACAATATACAGACGTGGTAAAAGACCAAAAACATAATGCAGATAGTTTATAGAGGGAAATTTGAGAGAAAAAACAAAAAAAAAATCAGCAGGACGCGACACACTTCATTCACTCTAGCCGACGAAAAGTCGAGGACCATTCCTATAAATTGTGTCGCTTCTTGTTGGGAAAAAAACGACATCGTCATTACCCGACAACATTTCCGAACGTCAAATTCACGGACGTTAAAAAATTCGGTTCCCCATAACGGTTTGTGAAAATCAGACCCGAAAAATACAGCAAGGTGAACATACGGTAGCTCCACCTTGCCCCAGGGACCAACGTAGATTCCCTAATACGGACAAAGCCGCTTCCTAATACCACTTCGTTCAAAACAGAACCTTTCAAGTTCGGGTGAATGGAAAGATATTCCGAACTTTCAACGCCTATCTACATGTTAGATATTCCTCGCCCTCTGGACGGGAGAGTAAACTAGATATGCTATGCGAATGACGTGTACATGTGATACAAAAGCCCTAAACTCGCAACAAATGGACTTAACCGTCACCTGGACGAACTGTATCAGTATTAAACTCGATGGAAAATTCGACTTAACTGATGCAAAGCAGTAGCCATTATTCTGAGTAGTATATACTTCCAACCTACTTCTCGATATTCACAGGATATTCGAATACAAGTGGGAGATACTACGATTAGACAACAGGACAGGATGAAATATCTTAGGGTCACTTATTCCCCAAAAATGAATTTCATCAAACATGTGACCCACATTCTTCAAAGGGCCCTCGGTCGGCCCAAGCAACTGCACAGCATTTTGAAATGGAGCAAGAAAGTTGACACCAAAGTTAAACTTCTCTCCTATAATCAGCTAATCCAGTCTGGAATATCGTACGCCTTTCCCATATGGTCCCGTATATCTTCGGCCCAAATGGAAAGACTTCGAGTTTTCGAAAGGAAACTTCTCAGAAGATGCAGCGACCACTCTAGAAGGTCTGACGGTCACCATTATCCCAACTTTCACCTATACGAAAGTGCCCCTGTGGCATTTCTAACAGATACACACACAATATACAAGCAAATAGTGAAGAACACCGAAAGAAAAGCGAATAAGAAAATGCATCAGCCGTATACCAAGCAATAACATAGCAATTCCACATCAGTTGAGTGTACTTGAGTTTAGAAATCGAATCACACATTCTTCACTATCGTAGCAATACAATATACCTCCATTAACCCCACCGATGAGTACTTGCTACAATTAGCATACAAGTACCTCGAAAGCACTCACAAGAGCAAGTACCTACTTCTCTTCTTCGATCTCCTCGGATCCGACCGCCACAATTTCTTTTTCAGTATACTGAAGAAATCGTCTTTCGCCAACAATGTTCTCATCTATAATAGAGGATTTCTGCTAACACACTACACCTACCGGTCTTGTACGATTTCTATCCCACCCTCCCTCCATCCAAGTAGTTACAGACCATTTAAACTACTACTGTAGGTAGTTACAGACCATTTAAACTACTACTGTAGGTACTATCCTGTAGGTACCTATCTCCCCCCCCCCCCCCCCCCCCCTTTTTTTTTTCTTTTTTCAGATATCTTGAGACCGAACCGAACATCCTTATGGATGTGGGTGATTCTGGTTGTCGGACGATGACCAGAAGCCAGAGACAAGATGAAGGGCACAGGAATGCCAGGAATGTTTACTGCCTGTGGCAAACTACACCATTAGCCTAATATTTTTTGTCTTACTTTCTTATTGAACGCAGAGTTTTGGGCGTGGCAATGATTCCGTATCCTCTTGAATGCCCTTCAGTTTTCCTCTGTATGGTTCGATCTACATGACAAGAAGACCAACTTTTCTGATTCCTTACCAAGCGAACCAATGCTTTTCATATTTTTTACTCTGCGTGAATAAACACAGTGATCCAAGAGCGAACAGATAGTATATTTAGTATGGGGAGAGAGGTAAAGAACGAATAAAATGTATATAAATATTTTATATAAGCAGAGCCGCCACAAACGACCTTAAGCAAATGCATGCGACTGATAGGTTTATCCATTCACTTATTTTTGGAGCTCTAGGAACAATAAAAGGGTCACCATAGAGACATGGCGATTTCATCCATAGCGACAGAGGCATTTCTAAAGTAATCGAAATGTAACACATCTTACCCATGTATTAATTGTTTCCTCCTTAGAGAATAGTCTGCCAATGGCATCTAAGCTGTAAGCCGAATTCGCCACTTGAAGCCATTGAAGTAGTTTAGTCACATCTACCGGATAGGCAGATCCACCTTGTAGAGCCTTAATTAGCAATTTGTAAGCGAGAGGAAAGGCCAGGCAATCCTTTTCCAGGAACCTCTGAAATTCTTAAGAAAACAATAAAACATGTCAGCGAATACAGAACTTCTCTTCTAATTAACGAGGACTTACCATTTTCCATAAATATAATTTGCTGATAAACAAGGATTACGGCCAAGTCAATAAAATGTTGAGCATTTTGTTTAGTGCAGTCTAATAAGTCAAGAGCATAGTATGACAGAACGCAGGTTAGGTAAATATTATTAAGCAATTTGCAAGTCTGGAAGACCGCCTCAATCTTTTCAAAATTTAACAAAACTGCCAACCTGTAAACGTTATTCCAAATGTTTGAAATAGTGGTTATATTTTTTGTTTTAACTTTTTCCGAGATATCACGAATGCCTTTTTCTAAAAGACGTTGCCGCACATCGAATCTTTTCAAATCGCTTGTGGTCAAGGGCACTTGAAATTCTGTCTTCAAAGTATAGGATGTTTTAATAGACATCGAATATTCACGTGCACTCGCGTCGAGATGTGATGATATTGTATTAAAAAATTCATACAAGTTCGTGTAGGAAGTTGCGTCTAAAGTAGTAGTTTCAAGTATTTCCTTTCGAAATAACAAATGATTGAAGTTTCGCAAATAATATTCCGTATTTAAGACAAAATATATCTTACCGGAAATATATTAAATATTTTTTCACTGCAATCAGCCTTCTGCTCACCACCCAATTTATTAAAAAATATTAGAGCCTTACTTAAGGATCCTTTCCGAGCTAGTTCATAACAGCAATAAAAGTTTACGCTATTTAATAGTTCTGGAAGAATGCTACACAACTCATTGATGTCGTCTATCATCTCAGGTAAGTTGGACTTTAGAATTCTAAAAGCGAGCTTCATATAATTGTGTCTGTTTTCAACTTTCCATTTATATTTGTTTTCCATTATTCTAATTCCTTGTATTTGCTGTTCAATTTTTATTTTTTTGGCAAGAGGGTGAGTAGACTCGCCCAGCTTAGTGAGAGGATCCACCACATTCGTCCATGGTACAGGAGCTGACTTGAATAATTAGGAAAATACTTTTAATAGCGTTTTCTAAGTTGAGTTGGGTGAACGTACCTGTAAGACCAACAGTGCACTCTCCAAACGTGCAGTCTCGTTTTGCAGCAATTCAATGCATTTAACTGCACGTTGCAGCCAAGAATTTATATTATTTTTATTACGTACAAGAAATTGAATGTAAGTTTGCATTGGTTTTAGCGGATATTTTCCTTGTGCCATGTAGAGAGGTTGTAGAAAATTACTTAGTAGTTTTTCGAAATCAATAATATGCACTCGCAGCAGGATAGAAAAGGCTCTATCATCGAGCGATTTGTGGAGATAATTCTCTAATGTTATATTTATATTATAGTCTTTTTTTAAAACGAGTAACTCCCTCAACACATTAATCACATCAAGGAGCTTGTTCACGTTATTCTCGTGCTGGTGTCGAACATCTCTGAAAAAAGTGAACGGTACAACAGCAACAGGAATCAATTTCAAAAGTTATTACTAACGCGTAGAGAAAAATAATTTCATTGAAGACATCCATCGCGTTCAATGCGAATTCCAATGCGATTTGAGGCCAATCATCTAAATGTTGCAAAGAGCGTACTTTTTGAATACTCCATTCAATAATATAGACGATAAGATCCGGGAATGTTTGGGATATGGTCGGAACGAAATTGCGAAGCCATTGGACTACATGAAATGTTGGAGTATTTGATGGGATTAACTCCAGCAAATTACGTAGAACAGGAGGATTTATTTGAAGCAGGATAGACGCAGAATGCCTTTTCCAAATAACACATGCTGTAGGAAGATCGTTTTTAATAAAAGTCGTGAGCGATGAAAGTATATTTGATTGATGCACAAACTGCTGCCACTCCACAATACGCTCATAGGGATCTATTATGGACAGCGTATTTAGACGCATTTGCTGCTCCTTAATATCTTGGATATCATCTTCATCAAGCTTTAAAACAAACAATATATATTTATTATTTGTAGAAAAATTTATGCACCGACCGTTTCGTCTAAGTGGAGCGAAATTTCCCTCAGAAAAGTCCACATAATATGGCGATTAGGCATTTCATGTCTTCGAATACTTTTAATAAATGTTGAACTTTCTATTTGTTTCATAATATTGAGTAATTCTTTGAAGCTGTTCTCCAATGCAAGGTTATCCTGCAAATATATAATTTAAATTAATATCAACATGCATTTCTAGTCAAAACAATACAAAAATTATGAAGCTCGAGCTTGGAGCTCCTACAATTATAATTATAATCAGACTTTTTATTTTCAGAACCACTGTACATGGCTACGTCCTCCCTGAGAATATTTCACTCCCGGATTGATAGATGTGAACGCGTTCTGCTAGTGACGAACAGATTTAGTCCTTTTTTTATTTATTTAATTCGCCCAAAAATGTAAACCTTTAATTGTATACATATATATATGTATATATACATATATATACACATATATAGGGTTATACAATAGGGACTTGACAACTTTGAATTTAATTTGTGAACGCATCCTTTCACTAATTATCGAACTGTCACTGTCAATTTATTCAGTAAACTCAACATTTTCATCATGGTTAAGTACACGAACAAACAACGTCTGCAAATTATAAAAATTTACTACCGAAAAAAAGTTGTCAAGTCCCTATTGGAAAACCCATTACATATATATATAATTTGAAACCCCAGACTGTTCCCACGAAATGAATAATCAATATACAAAAAACTATCTCCCGAACAACCCGGCAGGCGTAGGTGTGATGAGCCGACACTACCAGAAGGGAACAAATCATCAAGAAAACACCGACTCGCCAAAAGAAGACGTAGAGAAAAACGGAATATACGCGTCGGCACGTGGAATGTTCGAACATTATATAAACCAGGCGCGGTACAAAAGGTCGTGGAAAACGAGAAACAATATCAAATGGACATCTTCACGCTTCAGGAAGTCCGACTCCCACACCAAGTAATCGAAACCAACGGGTTTTCACTGGCGTGTGGAGGTACCGATACGCATAATCTCGGAACCGGCTTCATCATAAGCAAGAAGATTACGTCCCATGTAAAGATGTGAAATTTATTAATGACCGAATATCGGTGCTAAAAATACAGGACCCATGGTACAATTATATATTTATAAACGTACACGCCCCAACAGAATCTACCGACGAAGAAACAAAGGACACGTACTACGAGACCCTAGAGGAAGTATTTGGTGGGATCTCATTATTCGATGTTAAAATCCTCCTCGGGGACTTCAATGCGAAAATTGGAAAGGAAGATATCTTCCAACTAACTTTAGATAAAGAAAGCCTACACGACGTTTCAAATGATAATGGAAATCGAATTATCACGTTCGCATCGTCAAAAGATCTGGTAGTGAAAAGCACGGTGTTCAAGCACAAGCAAATCCATAAAGCCACGTGGATATCACCCGACGGCGTAATGCGTAATCAAATAGACTACTTCCTCATAGACAAAAGACACCACTCAAATATACTTGACGTAAGATCATATAGAGGAGCAGATTGCGACTCCGATCACCTTCTAGTGATGGGCAAAACTAAAAGTCGGCTCGCAGCAAACCCACATGGGCAATCACGGGAGACGAGCAAAAAGTTCGACATTGATAAACTATAAGACCTGCGCAAAAGGGCTGAATATCAAGACGAACTAACAAATAGATTTAGCATCCTAGAGAATGGGAGCAGTGAGGAAGAGGAAGCCATTGGTGTGGACACTAAATGGAGATCGATCAAAGACACAATCAAACAAACAGCCCAAAAGGTATTAGGATTGAAGAAAACAATTAAGTCCAAAGCTTGGTTTGACGATGAGTGCAAGGCGAAGATCGAACAACGTAAACGCCTCAGAGTGGTCCATTCAGAAAGATATGATGAGTCAACGCAAAAAGATGCGCGACGATTCGGAAAGAGACAATGAGACTCTTCAAATGCAAAAAAACGCAAATGGGAGAAGACTCGGATCGAAAAAATCCTAGAAAATTCCAGAGCAAAGAACATCAGAGGTATGTATGCCGCCATAAACTCAATTAGAAATGGCTACCGAGGGAGAGCCAAAATAATTCGGGAAGCAAACGGCTGTCTAGTCACAGAAACAAACAATATCGTAACAAGATGGAAGCAGTACTTTGAAAACCTGCTCAATGTGCGCACCCATCAACCACAAATAAACGCACCAGGCGTACATACAGCAGAGCCTCAGATCCCAGAGCCATCTTTCAACGAAGTTGTAGACGCAATAAATCGATTGAAAAACAACAAAGCTCCCGGAGGCGACTGCATACCGGCAGAGCTTGTGAAGCATGGAGGGGAGGCAACCGCTCGAAAGATCCACCAACTCATCAAAACAATATGGGATACTTAAGTCACTCCGGAAGAATGGAAATCCGAACTGCTATCACGCAACATAAAGCTCCGTGTCTATAGAACCATAATCATGCCTATTGCTCTATACGGATGCGAAACATTGGCTTACAAAACGGGAAGAATACAAATTCCGCGTATTCGAGAATAAAGTTTTAAGGGGTATCTTTGGTGGTAAATATGCCGAGGAGCCAGAACAATGTGAGAGTAATCAGGTCGCGAAGATTAAGACGGGCCGGACATGTAGCGCGAATGGGCAACGATAGGACCGTGCTTAGAATTCTTGACGGTAGACCTGTGGGGGATATGTATGTGTGTCGGCAAGGACACGGGTTCATCGATATTCCTACCTACTTGTTCCAACGAGAGCGAAAGGCATCAAGTTCACCCGCAGGCTTAAGAAAAGTAACAAAAGTCAAGCACTGGAATGTTGTTTGAATTAACGTTCATTTATTTATCACGTATTAACTTTACAAAATCCGTTTGTGTGAATTCCTCGCACTCGGAACAAATTCTAATCCAATTACGTTCGTGAGTTTTAAGTAATTGGTAATTCAAAATTACAGTGTCACGATCTCACATATGAATTCCACGCACTCGGGACAGACTTTAATTCTGTTAAGTTCGTAAATTTCAAGTAATTATTATTTGAAAACTAAAATGTCGCAATCTCACGTAATCGCTATTGTGTACACACGTCGCGCGTAGGGATTCTGAACCAGGTGACATGGGAACAGCACAACCATTTGAATTAATAACGCCGGTAAGTAGTGTAAAGGCTGCATTTGTGATGACGATTCGTTGAGCTCAATGGTCCGACTATTCAGGGATGCGCGCTGGAGAGTATGAAGGGACGTCTGTCCTCTGTGGTGGTTATTACTCGAATCCATTCATCGCGTCGTGGCAGTTGAGTCATAGCAGAAATCACTGCCACTTGCTAGGAATTTCAAGAAGAGTTACTATGCTTGCATAGGAAGTTTGTTTCCGGGTATTCCTGCCGTACTGGCTGGGCTAGATTCCTCGGTTGCTATGTGTACTGAGAAATTGGTTTTGGGAACACGAGCAAGTATGGGCATGAGTTTTCGGGGGAAATTGGAATTGCTTGGGTGCAAGCAAGGAATATCGTTTAGATAGGATATTAATCGAAGTAATTTCTGGGAAATGTATGCGGCTCGGTATAGTTGGTGGTGATGGTTAATATTTCGTTCTAGGTTTGAATATGTGTTTTATTACAGCATATGGATTTCCGAGGAAATTAAGATTGCTTGGTCGCAAGGAGGGAATATGAATTAAGTAGAGAATTGACCAAAGCAATAATTACCAATAAGTGCTCAACAGTATGTATGCCAGGATATTCCATATGACCAGAATAGTGGATAAATTTATAATACCACATCCACAGTGCAAATATATACCACTAACAGACTTGTGAACTCTCAAGTATCAGCATATTTGAAGCACCATTGCCGCATTGGCTTAGTTTTCTACAACATTCCTTCCTTTTCCTATCTCTTACATTATCGAAAACAATGGTTTAAAACTCTTGTATGTTTAGAAAGGCAAGAATGACAGGAAGTATTAGTTGGCTTGTACGAGTTTCTTTTTCATCAAAGTATTTCTAATCATTACTTATTGGCTTGTAGGAACCCGGAAGTTCATGACCTCATCGACTCGACTCCGCCATTGTTCCGTCCCATGCGCTATCCTTCCACGTTCGACCATCCGATCCGATCTCCTCGAGGTCAAACCTAACATTGTCCTCCCATCTCCGTCGCGACCATCCTCTCGGTCTCTTTCCCGTTGGCTTACCGTCAAGAATTCTGTGCACGGTCTTATCGTTGCCCATTCGCGCCACGTGTCCGGCCCATTTTAACCTTCGCGACTTGATTACTCTCACTATTGTAGGTTTGCGATATAGCTCTTCCAATTCGTGGTTGTGGAGTTTCCTCCATTGTCCTGCCTCCTCGTCGTATTTTCCGCCAAAGATACCCCTTAAAACTTTATTCTCGAATACGTATTTCTAATTAGTACAAAATAATTCTTACCCCACTATTGTCGTTCAGTTGGTTTAGAATTTTCAAAGCTTTGACTTCATGAAGCGGTTGAAGAGATAATTGGAATAGTTTTGCAAATTCCTGCGAATACATTAAGATAAAGGTTAAAATGAATTACTTTTTTTAACAAACCGTATTTACTTGTTACCTCTGCCTCCTCCAAATGACCCTTATTAATTAGTTTGCTAAGTCTTTCTGTGGGTCGAGTTTCACAAACAATTTTCATTTCTATTTCTTCGGGGATGCCATCTTTATTTAGACAACTCCCGATAAGATAATATAAATTAAAGGATCCTTTCGGTTGGTTTACTAGCCAGGTATGGACAGGCATCTCTAGCTCATATAGTGTTTCCAAAGCTGTGGATTGATTAGGAGAGAACATATTTCACAGTGTAATTATAACATTATCATTCAAGAACGGGTCTTACATGGAAATCGAACTACTTTCATCTCACGTTTCCCTCCATTGGGTTTGGTAAGTAGTAATAATTCGATTACCTCGCTTTTACTCTCCATTACAAGCAGATTATCGATTAAGTAATTTACTTTAAGCGATACTTGGTTGATTAAACAAGTCCAGGGACACATCTCCAACAGATGACCACTATGCGTTAAAGCTATACTATAGTATAATAAAACAAGATATTCACTAAACGAACGATAAAATAATGCAAAATTAAATACTTACAAATACTGGTCTAAATTTAAACATTTCTTAACTCCATTATAAAATTCTGGAAGTGCTACTTTCACCCTATGTGTGTAGGATACTTTACTGGAAAACTGTAAATATCTGTTTGTGCCTCCAAAGAAGAAATAGGAATCATCCACCAGTTGAGGTACTAATAAAACTGCTGATAGATTAATATTTCTCTGCCTGGGACTTATTTCTTCTATGACTACATTCTGCATCAGGGTTTTATCAACGGCTACCGATTCGTTGCCGTTTATGGAAGCATTAAGGTATACGCCTAATTGTGTTTCGTCGACATTATTAATCCTATTTTTGTAAAATATATTAATAATTTGATTAGATTTTTCTCGTAACACGATTTAAGAGCTAAGGAGGTAAGTGAGGCATATATTTGGATAATTTAAAAAAAGAACGGTGGAGCTTTAAATCATTTTTTGCCGGGAGGAAGTATTTCCCACAAATCCAAGATCAACTTTAACAATTCGATAACTCACAAGCTAAGCTTAATTTGCTTCCTTTGCTAAACATAACTTAAGAAATGTGAGCATTAGACATGACCCGAATTGTTACAGGTACACTGAAAGATCAGTCAGACACTGGTCATGCAAATTCGAATTAATCAAATTGTATAACGTTTCCCCCGCTTGGTAGAAACCTTGACGTGGTGCGGGGGCTTAAACTACAATGATACAGGCGATGCTGACGGAAGCATACGCTTCCAGTAGGGACACCCATGTCAGACAGGCTAGCGAGGAGTAACATACAAAGATCTACCACCCCTAATCCAGGGTGTTACGTGTCTCCGTGCCTATTGGATGGTTTACAGCCAAGGGTATACCGGCTGTATTATAACGGCCCCTCTCTGACGCCGGGTCGAATCAGAGCAGTAAGCAGACCTTACCATATCAAAGAGGGGCTCTAATATGGCGGACTATTTGAAACCCCAAGACTCGTGGGAACAAAAATGAATAATCAATATACAAAAAAGAATCTCACGAAAAACCCGATAGGCGTAGGTGTGATGAGCCGACACTACCATAGGAGAACAAATCATCAAGAAAACACCGACTCGCCAAAAAGAAGACGTGGGGAAAAACAGGAAAAGCGGAATATACGCGTCGGGACGTGGAATGTTCGAACGTTATATAAACCAGGCGCGATACAGACGGTAGTAGAAACAATATAAAATGGACACCGGCGCGCTTCAGGAAGTCCGACTCCTACATCAAGTAATCGAAGCCAACGGGTTTACACTGGCGTGTGGAGGTACCGATACA
This sequence comes from Microdon myrmicae, assembly GCA_963931805.1. Taxonomy (NCBI): domain Eukaryota; kingdom Metazoa; phylum Arthropoda; class Insecta; order Diptera; family Syrphidae; genus Microdon; species Microdon myrmicae. Next base: position 131,029,060 of record OZ007502.1, on the reverse strand, counting down.
CATAACCTCGAAACCGGCTTCATCATAAGCAAGAAGATTACGTCCCATGTAAAAGATGTGAAATTTGTTAATGACCGAATGTCTGTGCTAAAAATACAGGGACCATGGTACAATTATGTATTTATAAACGTACACGCCCCAACAGAATCTACCGACGAAGAAACGAGGGACACGTTCTACGAGACCCTAGAGGAAGTATTTGGTGGGATCTCATTATTCGATGTTAAAATCCTCCTCGGGGACCTCACTGCAAAAATTGGAAAGGAAGATATCTTCCAACCAACTATAGGCAAAGAAAGTCTACAGGACGTTTCAAATGATAATGGAATTCGAATTATCACGTTCGCAGCTTCAAAAAACCTGGTAGTGAAAACCACGATGTTCAAGCACAAGCAAATTCATAAAGCCGCGTGGATATCACCCGACGGCGTAACGCGTAACCAAATAGACCACTTCCTCATAGACAAAAGACACCACTCGAATATCCTTAACGTTAGATCATATAGAGGAGCAGATTGCGACTCCGATCATCTTCTAGTGATGGGCAAAATTAGAAGTCGGCTCGCAGCAAACCCACATGGGCAATCACGGGAGACGAGCAAAAAGTTCGACATTGATAAACTAAAAGACCAACGGAAAAGGGCTGAATATCAAGAGGAACTAACGAATAGATTTAGCATCCTAGAGAATGGGAGCAGTGAGGAAGAGGAAGCCAATAATCTGGGCACTAAATGGGCATCGATCAAAGACACAATCAAACAAACAGCCCAAAAGGTATTAGGATTTAAGAAAACAATTAAGTCCAAAGCTTGGTTTGACGATGAGTGCAAGGCGAAGATCGAACAACGTAAACGCCTCAGAGTGATCCACTTAGAAAGATATGATGAAGTCAACGCAGAAAGATACGCGACGATTCGGAAAGAGACAATGAGACTCTTCAAATGCAAAGAACGCAAATGGGAGAAGACTCGGATCGAAAAAAACCTAGAAAATTCCAGAGCAAAGAACATCAGAGGTATGTATGCCGCCATAAATTCAATTAGAAACGGCTACCGAGAGAGAGCCAAAATAATTCGAGACGCAAACGGCTGTCTGGTCACAGAAACAAACAATATCGTGACAAGATGGAAGCAATACTTTGAAAACCTGCTCAATGTGCGCACCCATCAACCACAAATAAACGCACCAGACGTACATACAGTCGAGCCTCAGACCCCAGAGCCATCTTTCAACGAAGTTGTAGACGCAATAAATCGATTGAAAAACAACAAAGCTCCCGGAGGCGACTGCATACCGGCAGAGCTTGTGAAGCATGAAGGAGAGACAACCGCTTGAAAGATCCACCAACTCATCAAAACAATATGGGATAAAGAAGTCACTCCGGAAGAATGGAAAACATCAATAGTCGTCCCCATTTTCATAAAAGGCGACAGATCTGACTGGGAAAACTACAGAGGAATATCATTGCTCCCAACACATACAAAATACTAACAAATGTCATACTGGCGAGAATCACACCGTACGCAGAAGAAATATTGGGAGACTACCCATGCGGATTCCATAGGAACCGGTCAACAAGCGACCAAATGTTCACAATAAGGCAACTGCTGGAAAAGTGGGAATACGAAGAGACGGTTCACCAACTGTTCGTTGACTTAAAAAAAATCCTACGACTCAGTCACAAGGCAAAGACTGAACCATATTGTAGTTGAGCTGGGAATCCCGAAAAAATATGCCGCCCTCATTCAAATTTGCATGAACGAAAACAAAGGGCGAGTTAGAATAGAAAACCACCTCTCAGAAACATTTGAAATCCGGGACGGACTAAAACAGAGGGATGGCCTCTCACCGTGTCCTTTTAACCTTGTGCTCGAGTATGTCATCAGAAAGGTACAAGACGATAACATGGCCGAATCATACCTGAACGGGTTCACACAAGTGCTCGCATGTGCGGATGACATCGCCGTTATGGGCGATAATCTAGAAACTGTAAGTAAAAACTGTGCAATCATCATCCAAACGGCAGAAGAGGTAGATCTAGAAACAAATGAAGACAAAACAAAATATCTGATTACAGCGAGTGCAGGTGGACCTCACGGAACACACATATACGTCAGGGACAAGATATTTGTAAAAGTTAAAGTATTTAAATATCTGGGAACAATACTGACGGTCAGTAACGAAATGTCGAAGGAAATTAACAAAAGACTACACTCCGGCAACGCTAGTTGGCACGCAAACTGCTGAAATCCAAACTGCTATCACGTAACATAAAGCTCCGTGTCTATAGAATAATCATGCCGATTGTTCTATACGGATGCGAAACATGGGCTCTCACAAAACGGGAAGAAAACAAATTCCGCGTATTCGAGAATAAAATTTTAAGGGGTATCTTTGGCGGTAAATATGACGAGGAGGCAGGCCAATGGAGGAAACTCCACAACCACGAATTGGAAGAGCTATACCGCAAAGCTACAATAGTGAGAGTAATCAAGTCGCGAAGACTAAGATGGGCCGGACACGTGGCGTAAATGGGCAACGATAGGACCGTGCATAGAATTCTTGACGGTAAGCCAACGGGAAAGAGACCGACAGGGCGGCCGCGACGGAGATGAGAGGACAATGTTAGGTTGGACCTCGAGGAGATCGGACCGGATGGTCGAACGTGGAAGGAGAGCGCACGGGACACGGAACAATGGCGGAGTAGAGTCGGTGAGGTCATGAACTTTCGGGTTCCTACAGGCTAATAAATACTAAGAGTAGTAGTATAACGTTTAGTTTTGATTGAATTAGCTTTTGAACTGATATCCATGGAGTAAAACCTAATCAAAGGACTAAGATCACATTATTGTGTTATGCTTCTATATGGATACGTTTTGCAATGTATTTAATGTAACATTATATATACTACATATACACGTTGATCTAATACCGAAAGGCAACAATTTACGACTTTAGTCACCTTATGTTTAGCTTAGAACTTAACTTCTGGCATACAAATTAACACAGAAATTTAGAACTTTACAATACACTTAACACAGAAATCTTTTTTAGCCGAACCACGCGGCTGTGTTGATCATATACTTCATCATCATTATAATAATCGGGCGTTCAAGAACAATGTACATCGATACCTCCCTTACTTTTCCCCTCGCTTTTCTTCGGACCGCGACGGATGTTAATATTTTAAAGACACATCAAAATGTGCACAAATTGTATAAAACGAACCCATCAAAGGGAACAAGTAAATTTTAGGTTAACATTTCTTTCAGAACTGTTTCATATGTCTAAACTCAGATATTATCCTCGAAAACATCATAACCGAGGATAAATTTGTATTGATAAAAGATACAATAGAAAAAGCACCATGTTATCGATCTCTGACACGGGACCCTGCAGTGCCCCCCACCTCTCTCTTCGCAACAAGATTACCAATCTCCGTTTCGAAAAATAAATTTTATAATCTTCGGTGACACAAATGCTAATAGTTTCCCCGTCGAGAATCAAAACAACAGCAGCAACATACAACTTCAGAATAGGTCGACCGGATTTTGTTTTTTCAGAATATGCGAAATTTATTTGCATCCTTTCCGTGGTCAGAAGTGTGCTTTGGACACTTTGATGCTACCGCATATGCGGATCGTTCACGGAAATTAATTTTCTCGGGATGGAGATTTACATTACATTACAATTCATCAAAAGAAGTGATAAAAAATGCGAGCAGATTACAATGGCAAAAAATAGAGCTTTTATGCAATGGCCCTCCAATCCCACCGAGGTCAACAGAATTCTGTTAGAATTAGAAACGCGTGAAAACAGGGATTGGTACCGCGAAAAACGCTTACAACGACAGAGTGACCAATAAACTTCTTGAGTCCCCAACTGGTTCGCGTCCCTTATGGAAACGGCAAGGGCTGTCAACAGTAACTTCGCTTGCCCTTCTTTTCCTTTAATGGCGGGCAGCAGGACACTAGTCACAAATTCAAAAGATAAAGCTAATGTGTTCACGAGTTTATTTTCCGCGAACTCAAACCTCGATGCCGGTCATTTGGAGCCACTTGTATTCGCGCCGATACGGTCTTCGATGTGGGATTGAAGTTCCGCTCGCATACTATTGAACGCATTCTACGTGGACTGGACTGTAGAAAGCCAACAGGGTCGGACGGAATACCACAATAGTCCTTTAGAACTGTGCCGGTTTAGCAGACTCGTTCGCTTATCTTATGTACGGAGAACATCTCCTACCTGCTGGAAGATAGCTCGAGTGCAGCCGATCCCAAAGAAGGGAAAAAAAAGACCCACAAAATTACCGACCAATAGCATTACTGTCTATGTTATCTAAGGTGATGGAAAGGGTCCGGAGACGCTACAACCATGAATTGTACGCAATCTACCTTGAAGCTAATGTAAGAAAAATCAAAAGCTCGTTAGACTACGGTGGGCGGAATACCTAGCTTGAATGAACGAAGAGGAGCCTGCCCGGTAAGTCCTTTGTGGCAGGATGTATGGAAGGAGAGAGCGCGGCAGACCTTGTCTGCGATGGAGGGATGGCGTAGACCAGGACGCCCAGAGCCTGGGAGTGCCAAACTGGATGACACCGGCTCGAAATCGGGACCGGTGGAGAGATTTGTTAAATAAGGCCAAGACCGGATCCCGGTTGTAGTGCCGATAATGATGATGATGGAAAAGGTCACCAATGCCGAGTTAATTAAGTATTTGCAGTGCAGCGGTCTTCTGAATGATCGTCAATATGAATTCCGTCCCAGGCAATATCGTCTCCCTTTTGACCCTTACAACCGATATATGGCCATCTGCCATTGAGCGGCATGGTGAGTCGATGGCGGTCGCATTGGATATCTCCAAGGCTTTTGACCGCGTCTGGTATAAGGCATTGCGGAGCAAGTTTCATTTATACGGACTTTCCCAGCAACTTTGCGACCGAACGAAGAGCTTCCTCTAAAATCGACCGATCCGGGTTGTTGGGGACGGCGTGTCTTCGGATCTGTATCCTGTTATTTCGGGGTGCCTCTAGGTTCTATTTTGGCTACAACCTTGTTTTTGCTTTACACACATGATTTGTTGTATTCAACGGGCAACAAAGTGTGCTGTTTTCCGGACGATAATACGTTTGTTTCCCCTTTTTTAAGTGATCAGCCAATTAGTGCGTAAACGTCGCACCAGCCACGCCCTCGAATCTATGGAAAGCATAAAGTTGTTCGACGTCACGGTTTGTGGGAATGTATCGTGACATAAACACGTGTCGAGCATCACCAGATCCGCCCCTGGAAAACTGAGTTATCTTCTCCTGTATAAATCCCGAATTAGACCCACGCTTGAATATTACTCTCATGTTTGGAGCTCTACTCCTAAGCACACTCTCGACCTACTTGAGAGCAAACAGAGACGAACGATCCATCTCATCGGGGACATGGCGCTGACGTCGTTAAACATTAAGCTTCACATTCATGTGGTTCGGCTGAAGAATGAGTATCTGTAATTATTAGAATTCTAGCTCTTGGCTTTTGAGGAAAATCAAAGAAAATAAAAATTTTAAATCGTAGTAAATATGAAAAAAGCATCGCAATAAAGTATACCAGGTGTGTGCATAAGTTTTTGTCGGGTTTTTTTGGTAAAAAAAAAAAACGCAATTTTCTAGGGAAATTATTTTTTTTTATTCAAAATATTGGCAATCGATTTCTACACATTTCGCCCATCTTTCAGATAATTTATGAATAGCTTCCAGAAAGACTGCTTGTCTTTTGTGGCAAAACATTCGTCGAGCCATTTTCCAACTTCCTCCAAATCGCCGAAGTGCTACTCTGCGAAGGCGTGCCCCATTGGTGCGAAGAGGTGATAAGTCAGATGGCGCCAAGTCTGGGTAATACAGTGGGTGTAGGAGGATGTCCCGTCCAAGCGATCTCTAGGTGTCTTTCACGAGTTTTGCTGTGCGACGGCGCAGTCGTGTAACAAAATCACTATGCCATGTCGTCTGGCTCATTTCGGTCGTTTTTCGATTAATGCGTGGTTTAAATTAAGCATTTATTGACGATAGCGGTGTGTGTTAGCGGTTTCCCGGGGCTTCAAGAGTTCATAATACACAATAGCGCTCTGCCTCACCAGACACAGGGCATGGTCTTCTTGCCGAAGCGATTTAACCTTGGTGGACCGACTTCGGCATGTGAAAGCCACGATTTTTTCCGCTTCGGGTGTTCCAAATAAATCCAGTTTTCGCCACCCGGCACAATTCAATGCAAAAATGACATCCTTTCGTGGCATTGAAGCAGCAATTCACAAGTGACTGCGATTTTCTATTTGACGTCCATTCAAATCGTGTGGGAGCCACTTATCGAGTTTATCGATCTTCCCCATTGCTCGTAAACGTCTGCTGATTGTTTCTTGTGACACATGTAATACTTCTGCTAATTGTCGTTGAGTTTGAGTTGGGTCATCATCCAATAACGTCTGCTGATTGTTTCTTGTGACACATGTAATACTTCTGCTAATTGTCGTTGAGTTTGAGTTGGATAATCATCCAATAACTCTTGCAATTGTTCGTCACTTCCCCACTGCTCGTAAACGTCTGCCGATTGTATCTTGTGGCACATGTAATGTTTCTGCTATTTGCCGTTGAGTTTGAGTCGTCATCCATTAACTCCTGCAATTGCTCGTCTTCACATTTTTGTGGTATACCAGAGCGCTCTTTGTCTTACACATTGAAATCACCACTTTTAAATTGTCGAAACCATATCTCACATATTCTAATTGATGAAGCGTGTTCGCCCTATGTTTCTACCAGCAAACGATGACTTTCAGCAGCCTTTTTCTTTTGATTAAATAAGAAAACCAATGCGTGCCTCAAATGTTCTTTTTCAGGCACAAAACTTGATATGATGACTGACGATGAAACAAAAACGCTAATTTTTGGCTAACTTGTGTGTGTTTGTAGTTGAATCTCAGGCGAATAAAATGACGTATGTGTCAAATTAATACCCTGCGTACTTTTCGCTGGCGCCATCTCTTAGTTAAACCGAAAAAAAAAATGCATACACCTGGTACTCTTTTTTATCGCCGCTAAGACTGTAAAGCCACCAAAATAATGCTTTTATCAGAAAATTAATTAATTTTTAGTGAAAATTAATTTAGTGAATAATCTAACTTATGATCACTGCTCACTTTTTGACGGACGTAGATGTTTCCATCTAATTAATTATAAATATACACTTACCTATAAGTAGCCCCATTACTACAAACTACATAAAAATGCTGTCCGCATTGCTGTATGGAAGTAAATGTGTGATCCGCTCCTTCATCTTCCTCTTGAATGTTACTAGAGATATATAATGTAAGATTTATATGGTTTTTACTTCTTTTTCGTTTGAACTTACACATTAAATAAAATAACGCCCTTTATAGAAACACCATATATTTCGCCGCTTGCTAATCCACAAACAATAATATTCCCAGATTCTGATATGGCAACAGCATCGACCTGGTTATTGAATCCCAGAAAACTGCATTTGGCCACATTTTCATCTTCCAATAATATTACGCTTTTGTCAACTATAACAATCATTTTTTTATTTCGGACATTTCCACTAACCTCAGGATAATTGGATATCTACAAAACAAAGCGATTTATTATAAGGCAACAAATGGTGATTGAGCCCGACTTACAGAACCATTGCTCCATATCTTGAATATTCCGTTTGTGCAGAAAGTGTCACTAATAGTTTCATCTTCCATAAAGGATTGAGCAAAGTTATTCCACATTTTTACCAATTTTGTCTCTTCGTAACACTTAATAAATACTAATCTCTGAATAACTTATTCTTTAATATGTAACAAAGCAAGCATCGTTAACGCTTAATAAGCTGTCACTTGTTTAAATTTCAACTTGTAATAGCGCCACCTATGAATCAGATTCAGAGTGCATTCAAGGGAATATGTTATATCAACAAAAACCGAATATAGAGGATTGGTTAAAACACAAGCAAAATCTCATAATTATTTACAAACATTTCATAAGTCATATTTTATTATCAGTTTAGATAAGGCAATAATTAACGAAGCGACTTTGGAAGTACAAAACATTGGAACTTGAAAGAGATTAATATGTTCCAAGTAAAAATTCTCCACGGAATTCTATATATTCAACTTAATAATATTAAAATTGAATTGAATTGAAACATGAAAAAATACTGAAGGGTGTGATATATCAACTCCCCCGCTTGGTAGACACCTTGACGTGGTGCGGGGGCTTAAACTACAATGAATCACTCAGGCTATGCTGACGGAAGCATAGGCTTCCAGTAGGGACACCCATGTCAGACAGGCTAGCGAGGAGTAACACACAAAGATCTACCACCCCTAATCCAGGGTGTTACGTGTCACCGTACCTATTGGATGGATTACAGCCAGGGGTATACCGGCTGTATTATAACGGCCCCTCTCTGACACCGGGTCGAATCAGAGCAGTAAGCAAACCTTACTATATAAAAGAGGGGCTCTGATGTGGCGGACTATTTGAAACCCCAAGACTCGTGGGATCAAAAATGAATAATCAATATACAAAAAACAATCCTACGAAAAACCCGGTAGGCGTAGGTGTGATGAGCCGACACTACCATAAGGGATCAAATCATCAAGAAAACACCGACTCGCCAAAAAGAAGGCGTAGAGAAAAACGGAAAAAGCGGGATATACCCATCGGCACGTTATATACGCGAAACAATATAAAATGGACATCGTCGCGCTTCAATAAATCCGACTCCAACATCAAGTAATCGAAACCAACGGGTTTACACTGGTGTGTGGAGGTACCGATACACATAACCTCGGAACTGGCTTCATCATAAGCAAGAAGATTACGCCCCATGTAAAAGATGTGCAATTTATTAATGACCGAATGTCGGTGCTAAAAATACAGGGCCCATGGTACAATTATGCATTTATAAACGTACACGTCCCAACAGAATCTACCGACGAAGAAACGAAGGACACGTTCTACGAGACCCTAGAGGATGTATTTGATGGGATCTCATCATTCGATGTTAAAATCCTTCTCGGGATCTCACTGCAAAAATTGGAAAGGAAGATCTCTTCCAACCAACTATAGGCAAAGAAAGTCTACAGGACGTTTCAAATGATATTGGAATTCGAATTATCACGTTCGCAGCTTCAAAAAACCTGGTAGTGAAAACCACGATGTTCAAGCACAAGCAAATTCATAAAACCACATGGATATCACCCGACGGGGCAACGCGAAACCAAATAGACCACTTCCTCATAGACAAAAGACACCACTCGAATATTGTTGCGGATTGGCAATTGAATGTGCTGGGATGTACTGGAGAAATCTAGTACATTCGCAGTGTATACCAGTTGCGCGGCACCAGCTGGCCGATTGTCACCAACTATGAGCAGTAGCGTCGCTTTTTTGAATTGGCAGTTATGTCCACCAGTCAGTCTGCAAACAAACTTCATTGCGCCCACGCTATCGGAGTTAACATCTCAAGGAATAAAGATCCCAGACTTTGGGTTTTGAGGTTCCTGGAGTAAAGATCTCGGACTTTGGTTTTTGTGGTTCCTCGCTGCCTTTTTCATTGGGTTCCTCTCGTCAAGGGAACATTGGACAACTCCAAACACTACTACAACATTTTCTGGTGGGAACAGGGGACAACTCCAAACATTCCCGTAACAAATATCATTGACGTAAGATCATATAGAGGAGCAGTTTGCGACTCCGATCACCTTCTAGTGATTGGCAAAATTAGAAGTAGAACGAACGAATAGATTTAGCATCCTAGAGAATGACAGTAGTGAGGAAGAGGAAGCCAATAGTGTGGGCACTAAATGGGCATCGATCAGAGACACAATCAAAAGGTATTGGGAGATAAGAAAACAATTAAGTCCAAACCTTGGTTTGACGATGAGTGTAGGGCAAAGATCGAACAACGTAAACGCTTTAGAATAATCCACTTAGAAGCATATGATCAAGTCCAGGCAGAAAGATACGCGACAATTCGGAAAGAGACAACGAGACTCTTCAAACGCAAAAAACGCGAATGGGAGAAGACTCGAATCAAAAAAATCATAGGAAATGCCAAAGCAAAGAACAGCAGAGGTATGTATGCCGCCATAAATTCAATTAGAAATTGCTGCCGAGGGAGAGCCAACATTATCCGAGACACAAACGGCTGTCTGGTGACAGAAACAAAAAATATCGTAACAAGATGGAAGCAGTACTTTGAAAACCTGCTCAACCACAAATAAACGCACCAGACGTACATACAGCCAAGCTTCAGATCTCAGAGCCCTCTTTCGACGAAGTTGTAGACGTAATAAATCGATTGAAAAACAACAAGGTTCCCGGAGTCGACTGCATACCGGCAGAGCTTGTGAAGCATGGAGAGGCAACCGCTCGAAAGATCCGCCAATTGATTAAAACAATATGGGATAAGGAAGTCATTCCGGAAGAATGGAAAATCTCAATAGTCGTCCCCATTTTCAAAAAAGGTGACAAATCTGACTGCGAAAACTACAGAGGAATATCATTGGTCCCAACCACATACAAAACACTAACAAATGCAATACTGGCCAGAATCACACCGTACGCAGAAGAAATAGTGGGAGAATACCAATGCGGTTTCCGTAGGAACCGGTCAACAAGCGACCAAATGTTCACAATAAGGCAAGTGCTGGAAAAGAAGTAGGAATACGGCGAGACGTTTCACCAACTGTTCGTTGACTTCTAAAAAGCCTACGACTCAGTCGCAAGGCAAAGACTCTACCATATTGTAGTTGAGCTGGGAATCCCGAAAAAATATGCCGCCCTCATTCAAATCTGCATGAACGAAAACAAAGGGTGAGTTAGAATAGAAACCACCTCTCAGAACCATTTGAAATCCGGGACGGACTAAAACGGGGCGAAGGCCTCTCACCATGTCTCTTTAACCTTTGGCCCGAGTATGTCATCAGAAAGGTACAAGACGACAACATGGCCGGATCGTCCCTGAACTGGGTCACACAAGTGCTCGCATATGCGGATAACATCGCCGTTTTGGGCGATAATCTAGAAACTGTAAGTAAAAACTGTGAAATCATCATGCAAGCGGCAGAAGAGGTGGGCCTAGAAATAAATGAAGACAAAACAAAATACATGATTACGGCGAGAGCAGGTGGACCTCAGGGAACACATATAAACGTCAGAGGCAAGATATTTGAAAAAGTTAAAGAATTTAAATATCTGGGAACGATACTGACGGCCAGTACCGAAATGTCGAAGGAAATTAACAAAAGACTACACTCTGGCAACCCTAGTTGGCACACAGTCAGTAAACTGCTGAAATCCAAACTGCTATCACGTAACATAAAGCCCCGTGTCTATAGAACCTTAATCATGCCGATTGTTCTATACGGGTGCGAAACATGGGCTCTCACAAAGCGGGAAGAAAACAAATTCCGCGTATTCGAGAATAAAGTCTTAAAGGGTATCTTTGGTGGTAAATATGACGAGGAGGCAGGATAATGGAGGAAACTCCACAACCACGAATCGGAAGCTATACCGCAAACCTTCAATAGTGAGAATAATCAAGTCGCGAAGATTAAGATGGGCCGGACACGTAGCGTAAATGGGCGACGATAGGACCGTGCATAAAATTCTTGACGGTAAGCCAACGGGAAAGAGACCGACAGGACGGACACGACGGAGATGAGAGGACAATGTTAGGTTTGACCTTGGGAAGATCGGATCGGCTGGTCAAGCGTGGAAGGAGAGCGCACAGGACAGGGAACAATGGCGGAACCGAGTAGTGAGGTCATGAACTTTCGGGTTTCTACAGGCCGATAAATAGTGTAGATATATCAACTACAATAAACAATATGAACATTATCAAATGCAACTATAAACATCCGCATTGGGGAAATTATAATAGCTGCCTGTTTCAATTTCAATGTTAACCAAGAGCAGTAATTGAAATTCATGAATGATAAAATGGGCCTACAAGACTAAGGAACAAACGAACGTTTTTACACAATGGGCATTAAAGTGCACACAAAAATGAGAACAAAACGCATGCGCCTACCGAGTGCCAAACAATTTATTTAGCATTGGACCAGTATTAGGTAATTCAGGTGTAATGTGTAGGAGTATAAAGGGTGTACAAATAAGCCACTGGTGAGGCAGACTTTCACAGGATATGGGTGCTTTGGAAAACGCCTAGGCAGATTCAAGAAGAAGACCTATTACTACTATGTATTGGGCTGTAGGAACCTGGAAGTTCATGACCTCACCGATTCGACTCCGCCATCTGTTCGACGAGAAGTAAGCCCATTAAATACATTGTAATGCCTTTTGGATGGTGTAATGCCCCAGCAACGTTCGAACGATTAATGGAAAGTGCTCTACGGGGACTTACATGGAAGACGTGTCTTGTGTCCTTGGACGATATCATCGTTGTTGGAAGGAATTTACCAGAACACATCAATAATCTGCGCTCTGTCTTCGAACGACTAAGACAGGCCAACTTAAGGCTCAATTCGAAGAAATGTGAACTCTTCCAAAGGAGAGTAAAATTCCTGGGACACAGTTTCATCTGCAGGAGTTTAAACAGATCCTGATAAGATAGCAGCTGTCCAAGAGTGGCCTACACCAGAAGATAAGCAACAGTTAAGAATCTTTATGGGATTAGCCACTTATTACAATGGTTGGTTAAAGGTTTCGCCAATTTGGCTAAACCCCTATACGAACTCAGGGGTAAAGACAAGAAATTCAATTGGACAGAAAAGTGTGAGGCAGCATTCAACACATTGAAGGCCGAGTTATGTAAGACTCCAACATTGGCATTCCCAAGTTCGGATCGCCCGTTTATATTGGATACTGATGGAAGTAACACAGGAATCGGAACAGTGTTGTCACAGGAAGTCGATGGTAAAGAGAGAGTTGTCGCATATTATAGTCGAGTTCTATCTACGCCAGAGAGAAACTACTGCGTAACAAGAAAGGAACTGGTGCATAATAACGCTGATGCTCTAGCAAGAAGACCATGTAAGCCAGATTGTAAACATTGCCATAGAGCGGAAGAAAAACAAGAGACGTACAACCTTCGAAATGTACAAGTAGAAGTACTAGATGGGTGGACGAGTGATACTATACGCGCAGCTCAACTTCAGGATGAAGATATGCCGATAATCCTGGAACACCAAGAAAAGAACGAGCGGCCAACTTGGAACAATATTTCCGACAAGAGTGGAACATTTAAAGCATATTGGGCATAATGGAATTCCTTACTGGTGGAAGATAGAATTCTAAAGCGTAAATGGGAAGCCTCGGACGGAAAATCCAATCGAATGCAGATTCTAGACCCACCATCCAAAGTGAAGGATGTACTAACAGAAATGCACGACGGGGCTTCCGGTGGACATCTGGGAGTTACTTCACATGAGAGATGACGTCGAGTCTTGGTGTAGGAAGTGCACAACGTGCACTGCGACCAAAGGATCAACAGCAAAACCAAGGAGCGCTATGAAGTAGTACAACATGGGCACCACTTTCGAGCGAATTGCGATTGATATCTCAGGACCATTTCCAAAAACCAACGACAACAACAAATACACGTTGGTCATCATGGATTACTTCAGCAAGTGGGTGGAAGTCCTTCCAATTCCAAACCAAGAAGCAACAGCCGTCATTGAGCAGCTTATCAATAATTGGATCAGCAGATATGGAGTTCCTTGTGAGCTGCATTCTGATCAAGGCCGAAACTTCGAATCACAGATATTTCAAGGCATCTGTACGGCACTGGGTGTAAGGAAAACCGGAACCACGCCCTTACATCCGCAGTCAGACAGAATGGTCGAAAGGTCCAACCGAACAATGAAAGAGCACTTATCGAAGGTCGTTAGTGATCACCAACGAGATTGGGACAAATATGTACAAACCTTTCGCCTGAGTTATAGAACCGCTAATCACGATACGATGGGCCATTCTCCAGCAAGAATTATATTTGGACGAGATATACGATTACTGCGATTCGGAATACCTCCAGACGCTATGGATAAGACTGAAGACTACGTAGCCGAATGGAGGAATCGCCTCGATGAGATTCATTATTTGGTTCGAAAGCAAATCAAGGTATCAAGTGACAGGATGAAAACAAGGTACGACGTTCGAGCCAACGCATCCAGATTTAATGCAGGCGATAACGTGTGGCTTTATAACCCTCATCGGCAAAAAGGAAGGTCTCCGCAGTTGCAGCAACATTGGGAAGGGCCATATAAGATTCTCACAAGAATTAACGACATTGTCTGTGGATTCAGCGAACGCTAAGATGCGTGACCGACTGGCGACTTTTTGTTAACCCAGAAGATCAGTGAACTTGGTTCGGGACGAACTAATCTATACGGAGGGTAGTGTGACGCATATGACATCAGTACTAGAATATTCTAGAAAGTCCAAAACAAAGTACTAGACTACTCTAGAAAGTATTGGAAAACTGGGGACTATGAGCAGTAGAAAATTCGAGGCTATGGAACGGGCGGAAACGAAACGCAGAATGAGGAAAAACGGTATAAATACGTCGCACGCAGATCAAGAAGCAAGTAAGAAGTAAGCAGTAAGGAACAGTAGGAACTGAACGATAAGTCTCGGAACTGAACGAAGAGTCACCGAATTATTAGCGAAATATAAAGTAACGGTATTATTAAAAGACTAATAAAGTGTTTGCAAAGAAAATCAGTTTAACGGCACTTATTTATTAAAATAATTATTCCAGCGAACCCTAAGCTCGCTACAATATGAATGTCTTGACTTTATACTTTTTCAGAAGCGACATTTGGTTTTTTTCAGAAAATCAATTAGCACTCGTGGTAAAAAGCAATTAAGGTTTTCCTTAAGTTGGTGTCGGTTGACAATATTTTGTCACAAAACTAGTCATACAACTTTATTACTCATTCCAAGAAAACTGAAAATGTACGTCTAAGTATAATTTTTCACAGCACTGTATATATACGACTGAATGAGTTCACCAACCTATTAAACAAACGCCATTATCCTGTTGTTTCCCTTTTTGAAATGAATACCTAATAAAAGATGTCATGTTGCATTTTAAATTACAAAAAATGTTTGCTGGGGAACATAGTAATGTAACTAATACAAAAAGAAATGATAGCACAAAAATTAACTTTTGATTCATTTCATTTGATAACCGCAACAAATTGTCATTAATACAACAGCAACAAAATTAAATCTAAAGATGTTACCTAATAAATTTTAGTACATATAAAAAAGTTGGATCTGGCAACAAATTCTCGTCAAATGGTTCGCACTGCAAATCTTTTAGGTACAGAAACAGAAAGAGGTAGATACAGTTTAGAAAAAGAAGAGCGGCGTGGAGTGGATGTCCTTATTGCGGTACTAACCTTTCTGAGTAAGGTTTTCTCAAGAAGTATCTAATAAGAAATACGGCAGTAACAAAAGGGTAAGATACAAGGACTATATAAAGTATAACTCCGTTTTATACCATTTGTTTTAGATAAAATATTCAATATATTGAGAAGCACGTTAAATATATATATTTGAAATCGATTTACAACGTACTCCAGAAAGCATGGCAAGCGCACTTTTAGAAGACCGTGTGTGGGTCCAAAAATCCCTTTATGACGACGCCGAACGGAGATATTATGAGAATTTAGCAAAAGTAAGTATGTAGAACCAATTTGCGACATTTCACATTCATTCGCACATCGACATAAACTAATAGGAATTTTTGTACATTTCATGCGTTTCAAGAATATCGTAAGTTGTTATTTGAATATATAAACAAGATCTATAGTTGCACTGATTGTACAATATTTGTTAAGGGTATCAATAAGACTATGAAACCGCACAATGAAAATATCTTTTCGCAAAACGGCGAAACTGAGCATTCTGATGTGTCTTACTCAGGCTCTCATGTACTTTCTCCAACCAAAGAAATAACAAAGAAGACTGAACTTATCCCTAAAATGAGGACATGTCCACTGTTAACCGAACGGGTTTGGACAAATAAATCTCGCTTTGTCGAAGCCGAACGTATGCATCATGAAATGTTAACAAAAGTAAGTAACACTACTTTTGGCGATATCGTCCTCATACCATCACTAATTTTGAATTGATTTGAATTACAAGCAATCCCCGAAGGGAATAGTAAGTTTAAGTAACAAATTAAACGAAATTAATTCCAATGGCATAAAGTCTACAAATCAAATGAAGAGAAATGCAAACAAAAATCCAATGACCATCACCATTCATATGAGAAATTCAGCCGATACATTTTCGGATTTGTTGGAAGATTCATCTATGGAGTCTGAATCCAACGACTTAAATGCAAGGCAATCGACAACCAAGGGCAATAAAAACAATGGAAAGGGCCTGGTAAGAAAATGTTATATGGGAAACATTGGGGTAAATCATGTATCTCCTGATCTCAATAAAATTGAATCCGATAGCCCATTTAAGATAAACAAATCCATAGATATTAAGGTTGGAAATTGTTGCACCGACATTGGTTTATTTTTTTTTTTTTTCAACTTTTCCCAACTTACTCTATTCGATCTTCGTGCGGAAGACAAATTAAAATTTTAACTTTCAGTTGATTAATTTATGTAAAATAAAAATAATGTTTTGTTGATAATAATGCAGTTCAATGCCCGAGAAGGAAACTCAAAAATCCATTCCAGTCGTACAATTCTTCAGCGATCTGTAGAAATGAATGGTGATTTTGAGGATGTGCCCAATGGTACGTGCGAAGTAGTTAATAAAATTCAGACACAACCACCTTAACGTATTTTCAAACACAGAATCAAAGTTGCAAACGCAAACAGCTAAGAACCACAAAAAGAAAAATTGGAAACCCAAATCTGCTTCTACTAATAGACCAAATACCCCAAGAGTTTCGGAAACTAATGCTAAGCTGGTAGATAGTAAAGCACAAAGGCATTCCAAGAACAAGGTTTGTTAATATAGCTGCTTTTATAAAAAACCGTGTCCATTCATAATTTAATCCGCTATTTGAAAACCTAAAATATTAAAGGCAATTCTCTTCTGCAGGTCGTAAGTTCAAATGAGTGTACACTAGTTTCAGAGATAGCCAAGGCTCGACAACACATCAAGAATTCTCTCGAAAAGGTAATCAAAATGACCTAATATTGAAGTTTGATAATAAATAATAAATTCGTTTTGTTTCCCCGCAGATGGATGATATTATAACTTTGGCTGCAGTTCCAGCCTCAACCGACATTCTTGAACGTTTGGCAGCTGTTGAAAAACAAAACACCGATTTATATGACAAACTTGCGAAGTTAACACAAAATTGCTTGCGTTTGGAAACACAAGTGAATGATCTTAAACAGAAACTACCTTAAATGCTTAACGCACTGATGTCGGTTTGCTTCTCATATGAAACGAACAATGCGGGGAGGCCCGTAATTAAATAACACCATTATTGCTTATTTAGAATTCGCTGAAACCATATATTACCTACCTTTCGCTACATTATATCGCTACTCATTAAATAGACCAGTTTATTAAAAAAGAGAATGTTTTTTTTGGCTTTGTACATGGTGTCCCGAAAGTTGTTTTGTTAACGCGTAAAAGCAGCCTCCGGAAAAGGCGGGGATTCTTTCGATAAGGGTTTTACGAAAGCAATAATTCTGATATTATTACGCAGCGAATATTTTTCAATCTGTATCAAGTTCATGAAGATAAGCATAGAGTACTCAACTAACAAAACGTGGGTGCAGAGGTTTGAGGATACTGGTTCGTCAATGAGCAATAATAATTGACTCGTATTTTTTCAAAGAAAGACTGCACACTAATGTGGCCGTGTTTCACTTTCAACTTTATATGGTTGCAGAGGGATGGAGCAACATCTCACATAGCCTTAGAACTTGTTAATGAAATTATCCCGATGAAGTAAAATACTCTAGACTGCAAGCATATACTTCAGAATTGACACCAGGGGTACACAGTCTCCGGATCAATGAAAAGTAAATACCCAAAAGGAAATGGCATCCATAATGGAGAACACGTAAAGGGCAGTTCTTAGAAATCGTGCATTACGTTTTGAAGAGTGCCAGCATAATAACGGAGTAGTTAGGAGACATAATTTTTATGTACTAAATGCCATAGAATCAGTTTTTGATAAAAGGTAAATCACGGTGTACACATTATATCAACGTCAATGTGTTCAATTTTCTTCCGGCTGCTTGTTAAAACAACACCTGTCCTAAATATGACAAATATTAGTCCAACCATCTCTAGTTGTGCATCGTACAGGGACAAATGTTCTTCAACTCATTTAAATGTGTAGCTATGCATTATCTCTGAACCGTTTACATATCCAATGATTTTCACTTTTTCATGGTTGTTCAATACGAACCCATCGCCATACATGATGATCAATACCAACGGTTTTGGTGCTGACCTCTCAGACGTGCCCGCAGTTACTTCATATTATCGGTATTCTCACAAGATACTTTTTGAAATACAGCTCCATTCGTCGAATTAAATACATTTTTAACATCTAAAGTTATCAACGCACTATTTTTCTAACCCCAGTTATCGTAGTATGGGCAATCCCACACACAACAGATATACCTTTCACCATTTTTCATAGTTATATGGCCATTTGGAATGAACTATTCTAGGCGCATAGCAGTTATTCATACGCACAGCTCATCAGCTGCATTCAACATGAATAACAGCGATATGACGACAGTTCGCCTGTTAACTAGGATTCTTTAGGTATTAATACAAACTGCATTTTCTTTTATCTACATGTGAACATTCCCGTTTGGAGACATGTAAAAAAGATCTGCAAAATGCCGTTTTTTAATTAAATCTCTTTTCAGTACATCATCATCACCATCGGCACTACAACCTGGAACCGGTCTTGGCCTTATTTAGCAAGTCCTGAGGCTTGTTAAATTTTCCATAATGATTTGTTTTTTCCGGGCAAGGTCATTAGTCTTGCGCCAGAGGCTCCCCGACGAGGAATCGAACCCCGGTCTTCCGCGTGACAGGCGGGTATACTAACCACTATACTATCCTCTATACTCTTTTCAGTACAGTTTTGAAAATTCCATCCAACCCTAGGAAATTGTGACTTTATTTAAAGCTGTTTCAGGAGTTCCATATAAGTCGATGATCTTTTAGTTTTAATGACTTCCTGCTTCAATTACCTTATAGGTGGTGGATAGTGCAGTTGTCTCTTCACTGACTTTCCAGTCTCAGACTAATATGTTGATTCTGTGGAAAGAAACTAGTTACGACTCTGAATATACAGTGGAGAAAAAAATAATAGATACAAGCTTGTTGTTCAACATTAATCGTTAAGAAAAAATGTATTTGGGGAAAAATAAGAATTAAAAATATACTAATAGATTTGGTGCACTGTAATACAGAAAAGAAATACTAAATTTTTAATAAAAAAAAGGCGAGAAATAGTAAAAAAAAAAAAATATTGATTCCAGTTTTCCTTGGATTTGCTGGAAAAAAAATTAGAAACAAATTAGTTTCTCGTTTGTGTTTGTTGTATTCCAGAATACTACCCTTATTCGCTTTAACACTAACTCATGTCCTTTCAAACACAACCCTTAAAACTACATCCTCACATATCCTACATTCTCAGTTAATACAATTCATAAATAAACAGACACAATATTCTATATCTAGTCACTTACAGCACATTTCATAAATAAACAGACACTATATTCTATATCCAGTCACTTACAGCACATTTCATAAATATGCCCCTTTTCATAACAAGCACATTTTTCATTTCAAAACATGGCCACTTTGATTTTCGTTCAAAGTTTATTCAAAATTCTAAGTCACAGAGACTTCTAGATTGTTTTGTTCAGTTTATACGCCACAGTCAGTTAGAACAAAATGTTCTATATAAACAAGTAAATTTATATGAAAAAGATAGAAAGAAGAGAGCTCAGCTTGAGATAGCTGAGTTCGATAAAATAAAAAATAAATAAAACAAATAATTATTTGAAAAGAAAACTTTAATTCTTTTAATTATTATAATAACCTCCAGGCTCTTCCCTCGAAAGAGGAAGCACGGCGACTGGAGCCGTAACACTGGTGGCAGCGGTGGGATCCACGAAGACTGGTGGACTCCCGACTAGTGGACTCCTCGAAGGACGACTATATCCTCGAAGGAAGACCACTCCTCGAAGGAAGACCGATCCACGAAGACGGGTGGGCTCCCCGAAGGAAGACCAATCCCCGAAGGACGACTTAATCCTCGAAGGAAGACCAATCCTCGAAGGAAGACCGATCCACGAAGACTCCTCGAAGGAAGACCAATCCCCGAAAGACGACTATATCCTCGAAGGAAGACCAATGCACGAAGACTCCTCGAAGGAAGACCAATCCTCGAAGGAAGGCCAATCCCCGAAGGACGACTATATCCTCGAAGGAAGACCGATCCACGAAGACTCCTCGAAGGAAGACAATCCTCGAAGGAAGACCAATCCCCGAAAGACGACTTAATCCTCGAAGGAGGTCTCGATCCCAGAGGAAGATTAGTGCAAAATAAAACCCTAAAAAGGGAAGGAAGGTCCCTACTTTTTTCGACTTGGATGGCGGAACATTCGATGTATCGAGTGCAAATAACTTCGAAATTTCATTTGCCGATGAGTTCCAGAGGAAATCTAAATTAACCTCAGTGGCAGCAGATGAAAAAAAAAAAAACAAGAAGACAACACCTCAGAAAAAAAAAGAACAAAACATTAATCAGAAAAAAAAAGAACAAAACATCAATCAACATATATTAGTAGTAAGAATCGTTAGCGAAATATCAATTATTCTGTTCATTTTTCCGTAGGAATATTTTTACCTTGGAACTTTTAACTTTTACTTTTTACTAACAATTTTGTCCGATAGAAATTATTTCGAATATTATCTTTCCAGTATTTCGACGACATTTCCGTTTTGTCTTTTTCGCCGAATTTTCTTTCTCTACAGCTTTGAGACCAAATTAACTTTCTTTTTCATATATATTGAATAACTAAAAGAAAGGCCATTTTTATATACCGTATTTTTAAGAAGTGATTTTGCCATACATTGATTTCAGAGTTTTCAAGATTACGAGTCCGTATTACACGAGACAGGCGGCTAGGCAGGGGGAAGAACAAATCCAATCTCTACAAATACACCATAACCCCCCTGAAATGGCTCTTTCTGTCGGAATTTCTGATGTTTTTAGAACCGTCCCTACCTTTGACGGAAAACCCTGCGACCTAGATAAATTTATTTCCGGGGGAGACGTTTTATTTAGATCTATAAAAAGGGCAGACCCGGAGATATATGAAACATTTTTGGACCTAGTCAAAAATAGACTAGAGGGTCCTGCCTATGATCTAATTAGGTGTAGCACAATTGCTAAATGGGAGGATTTAAAGGATAAACTTGAATCAGAATATAAAGAGGAGCAATCTCGGTCAACGGCACACAATGAGTTGATATCCCTGAAACAAAACTTCAGAGAAACCGTTCGGGAATACGGAGATAGAGTTGCGAATGCTCTGAGGACGCTGAACTCTGCTACGTGTGAAATAACAGCAGACGCGGTGGTTAGAGAATTCTTGATAGAAGAAAACTCAAAATTGGCAGTGCAAATATTTGAGGATGGTCTCAAGAATGAACAACTGAAAATCCCAGCCAAAGTCCATGGGGGAAGTAGTTTAAAACAGTCTATTGCACATGTAGTATCACATGCTGCTCGAATGGACAACTCTCCCAGGCCATATAACTATAATGACAGATTTAATCGAATAGTCTGCCAAACCTGCGGTAAGCCAGGTCATTCTCAGGACACTTGTTATCGGAACATGCAGTCCAACAATTTTCCGAATAGACAATCAATAAAAAGAGAATTTAACATTACTTGCAATTTCTGTGGACAGAATAATCACACAGAGAACGAGTGTAGATACAAGATATCTAGGAATGGACCATCCTTAACAAATTACCAACAAGGTACAACAACGCGTAATCCATTCCGAAATAATCCTGCAAACACCGAAAATCGTTTTAGTGAATATCCTAGAATCACCAACAGACAAAACGATAGGCAAAATGTTCACTTTTCTCGGGTGCAAGAGTCGGAAAACGAGGCCTGACGCCAACCCAATTTTGTGGAAGACAGACAAAATTTTTCTATTTATAACATTAGATCTTTGGCAATAGATAACGACAATTTTAATGAAGCTCCTAACCAAATAACTAAAGCGATACAGATAAACGAAGAGAAAACAAGCACTAATATAAATATTCCGATTCATACTCCAATTTTGGAAAATAATTCAGCAACACAGACTGAAAATTCGAAATTTTCAGCAGTAGTAAAGACTGAAATCCCTAATATTTCGGATATCCCTATTGACCGTCTGTGTTCAGCAACCAAGACTGAAAACTCAGCAATATTACAGACTGAAAATTCAGAACTTGCAGAAAATACACTAACAAAAATCCCTCACATTTCGGCTATCCCTATAGACAACCCCGACACTTCAGCAACAACGACTGAAAATTCAGCAGTGGTAAAGACTGAAGATCCAAAAGGTGCAATAAAAATCGAAACCCAGGTCAGCTCAGTAGTTAACACTGAAGAACACCATGTTTCAGCAGCAAAGTCTGAAGGATTGAAGGTTTCTACAGCAGATATAACTGAAGAAATAGTTCAAACAGCAAATAAGACTGGGAACCAAGATGTTCTAACAGCAAATAAGTCTGAAGAACTATACGAATCAGTAAATGAGACTGAGAAACTAAACCATCCATCAGCAATGAGTAAGACTGAAAAGGTAAACGTTCCGACAGAAGTTAAAGCTATAGAAAATGATGACATTGAGCCGAAAACACTAAACAATTTAAATAACGATACTAAACACCAACACGAAGTAATGAAAATTGAAAATAATAATTCAATTAAAATAGGTATTGAAAAGAAAAACCTTATAAATACCTTACAAATTAAATTTTACAACAATAAACATGTATTCGAACACAAAATAAGAAAAAATAAAAAGGTACACAGTCATTTAGGACAACTGAGATCATTTCTTAAGAAAATGTTTGGTATTATGCAATTCTATGCAGTCATCATAATAATAGGCCCAAAAAAGTTTTGGAAAATTTTCCATAAATTTAAGGAAAAGATAGACACTTAACAAATGGCCTTTGTTTTTATTCAGTATATAAAACAATTGTAAGAAATGACGGAAACGAAAGAACAAAAAAAAAAAAGTTAAAAAAGGGGAAGAAAGAAAGAAAATTTTAGAAAAAAAAAATGTATTATATATTGGGATATAATACATTTTAAAATATATATTGGGATATAATATATTGGAAATTCGAACGAAAAAGAGAATTTTGAGAAATAATATTAATTATATATATAGAAAAAAAAAAAAGTTGTTGGATAATAAAAGAAAAGGTTCCAAGTGGAAATATTAAGTTAGTTAGAAATATTTAAAGTTAGTTAAAAGATAATGTAAGTAGACTATAAGTAAACTTTTAGATTATTGTAACCTATTTTTCTAGTATTAAGAACTTTTGGATTTTTGTAACTTTTGATATAAGATTAACTTTGAACGCCATTGTAATTGAACGAAAATCCAAGTCGGTAATTAAACCTAATCTAAGCAATAGTTAACAGAAAATTATTCTCTTCAAGGATAATTTTCTTTCTCGAAGAAGGGTGGGATGTTGTATTCCAGAATACTACCCTTATTCGCTTTAACACTAACTCATGTCCTTTCAAACACAACCCTTAAAACTACATCCTCACATATCCTACATTCTCAGTTAATACAATTCATAAATAAACAGACACAATATTCTTTATCTAGTCACTTACAGCACATTTCATAAATAAACAGACACTATATTCTATATCCAGTCACTTACAGCACATTTCATAAATATGCCCCTTTTCATAACAAGCACATTTTTCATTTCAAAACATGGCCACTTTGATTTTCGTTCAAAGTTTATTCAAAATTCTAAGTCACAGAGACTTCTAGATTGTTTTGTTCAGTTTATACGCCACAGTCAGTTAGAACAAAATGTTCTATATAAACAAGTAAATTTATATGAAAAAGATACAGGCCAATCCACCTTAACGCTATGTAAATGGTTATACTAGGTTTGTAACCGAAACTTTTCGAAAACCTCCTATCCACAAACGTTGAACAATCTGCTCCATAACCTCTTTGTCTTTTTGTTCGATCTATTGTTTTCCCTAATTTCCTTTGTTCGATCAGTGTTATCTTTGGGCCTCTTCTCCTCGGGGTTTTTGTGATGTTTTCGACCAAGAGCAATACTGTTGTATTGCTCTCTTGAATTCGCCCCATTATTTCTTGTGTCACAGCTCAACGTAATCGAGACTGAGCTAATCGGTTGTGACACAAGCTAACTCCTCGAGGGTGGAGAGTTATTTAAAACATGTTATCACACAGGGTATCCTCACCATTACTGGTTGTAACGTGCAACAGTATCAATATCGAATATAAAATGTAGTGGTATTGTTGGAGACGGAGCAGCACACGACGGCCGACTAGCAGCACACGACTGCCGACTGGCAGACTGAGCATCGCACATTTTATACTCTGGCTCCTTGTTCCTGTGACAATATGCGAACGAGGGAAAGGAGACAAAAAAGCGAATATAAGCAGCGGCAGTTGTGGAGTTGGTATATCTCCCTCAACACAAACGTAAGCAACACCTCCGGTTGTTTGTTGAAAAATTTTCCCCAGATATCCTCTTCCTTTCAGAGACCTGGCTCAAACCAAATTCCCGAGTTTCCATTCCCAATTATACGTTTGTTTCTAACCCCAGAACTAATGGATCCCACGGAGGTACCGGCATCTTAATACACAAAAAATTTCAATTCAGTGAAATTAGATTCACTAATATATTCAGCATTGAATACACGGCAGTTAAACTTTTTTGTGAGAACAATAAAGTGCTCGTCTTAGCATCCATTTATATTCACCCTTCATAACATAATCCAACAGTCTGTTCCCGCTCCATTTATAATCGGGGGAGACTGGAATGCTTGTCATACAGCATTCAATGATAATAAATGCAACAAATATGGTCGTCAGTTGCTAGCCCTCCTCCCATCTTATCCATATACATACATTGACCCCCCCATTACAGCCAACCCGTGTCACTAGCACAGCCAAGTCAACAATCGACTTCTTCCTCAAGTCCGATGATGTTCACTCAGCGGGTCCACCTACAGTCTCCTTTATATTTCCTTCTGATCATGGTTCCGTTCATACCACGATCCAAATCCCCTCTTTCCACCCACTCTACTCGTCAAACCCTGTCCCAAACTTCACCAAAACAAATTGGAGAAAAGTCAATAGGGACATAGCGATAAGTTTCTCTGACTTGTATATCCCTGAAGCATCTAACTTACTCCCTATTGAAATCGATCACGCGTCTTTAAGAATAGAGCAAATTCTTAAGGAGGCTCTCAGCAACAACACCCCGACAACCATTCCTCATAACTATTTAGGAAAGCCTTTGCCCAGCATCCTAACCAAATTATTGCGCCTTAAAAAGCAGCTCCGCCGTAAACTCCATACAAGATACTGCCCCTTTATTAAAAGCCAAATCCAACTCCTATCCACTCTGATAAATGAGCAGTTGAAAAAGTTCGCAGATGAAACTACATCTCCACACTTAAAAATATCAAACCAAATCGGGATCTTTTCAAAAACATCAACCAATTAACTGGTCGTAAATATAAACCCCGAATTGATCATCTCATCAACCCAATCAGCAATAATATTGCCCAGTCCGATACGGACATAGCAAATTGCCTCGCAGAACACTTTGCAAAGATTCATGAGCAAAATAATTCTCTATCAACTCCCGGCTTCGAGAACACAGTAAACGAATACATCTCAAACAGATTATTCACATCTTTTACTCCTTTCATCGGTGAATTTAACAACACAAACATAGCTTCACACCCCTTAGACACTACAAATTTTCTAACTGCGGACGAATTATCCGAGATCGTAAGATCAGGAAATAACAAAAAGTCAACTGGATTAGATGGAATCCCACGTCTTCTATTTAAAAGGCTGCGCCCACCGAATCTACTTCCCATCCTCATTCTTCTTAATCATATAATTAATGCATCGCACTTCCCAGAGAACTGGAAAACTGCGGTAGTAATTCCTATTAAGAAGCCCGGTAGTAGTAATAGCCCTTTCAATTATCGTCCAATATCCCTATTAAGTAAATTAAGTAAGATACTGGAACGCAAGATCTACCAAAATCTTCTCTCATTTGCCAACGAGAATGCCCTCATCCCTAACTGTCAGTTCGGATTTCGTAAGCGACAATCCACATGTCATGCTCTACTAAAACTTACACACGATGTTACAACTGGTCTCCAAAACCAAAGCCCTACTGTGTGTATATCTCTCGATATTTCTAAGGCGTTTGATTGCGTCTGGATCTCAGGGCTTCTGTACAAACTGCACTCCATATTTAAACTAAACTCTCACACAACAAAGCTCTTAGCCTCTTATCTTTCTGACAGAAAATTCGTTGTGAGAATAAATTCTTCCGTCTCAGGAACCCACAACATAACCGCGGGTGTTCCCCAAGGCTCTATTTTAGGGCCAATTTTATATCTGTTATATACCGCGGATATTCCTCAACCCGTATCTCCTAATGTTGTGATGCTGAATTATGCTGATGATACATTAATTTACTCTAGCAGCAAATTTGTTAAGGCTGCAACAAATCGCATTAACAACTTTCTCCCTAACCTATCATCATACTTCAATAAGTGGACAATTCACCTTAACCCAAATAAAACGCAGTTCATAGTGTTCAAGGGCAAACACGAGCACTGTACAAACAACACTAGACGCTGCCACAACAAAATTAAACTTAACCTAAACAACACTCTAATAAAACCCTCCAAAACCCTAAAATATCTGGGAATCACTTTTTCTAATAACTGGTCTTTTTCCTCCCACATTAAAAATTCCCTTCAAAAAGCCACAATTCAGCTTAATCTCTGTAGAAGAGTAATGTGGAAACCTAATAGTCTCTCTCACATAGTCAAACTGCTCATTTACAAACAAATTATCAGGCCCACACTCACGTACGCGTGCCCATTGTGGTACCATATCACTCCCTCCCAAATGGAGAAATTACGAGTATTCGAAAGAAAATGCTTTAGGTATGTCTCTGGGTTACATCGTCGTCCTAACTCCTATAAGTACTATAGTAACGTCGAACTCTACAATACCGCTGGTATTGAGCGCCTCGATAGACGATTCCTCGAGCTATCTATCAAATTTATCGAAAACCTACAAAATAATCACAATCCCATAATAACCTCGCTGTTAGAGAACCCTCTAGATATCAGAACTAACTATCCCAACTGTCTCCACACCAGAGCTATCTTCGCCTCAGGCAGACTGGTAAATGATTCAAACGAGATCATATACCACAACCCCGAAGTTACCCCTAACCAGTTCAAATACTGTAACGTCCAACCATTTTCCAACATCCTACGTTTTTCCAACGAACAACCGGAAAGAAATACTCTTCCTCAAACCCATAACTGACCTCATTCCACATACTTTAATTCATAAATCCCATTAATTATAAAACTTTGTTTTGTTTATAGCTCATTTTATAATAATCAGACTAAGTTAGGTTAAGTTATATTTATATTTATATTTAGGGTTAAGTTTAGATTAAGTAAAGTAAAAATAAGAAATTCCTGGTTTTCTGACCTTTTCCAGGAAGACGAAACCCTACTAAATGTATAAACACACATATAGCCTATAACTCTTAAAACATTGTTTGGAAAATGTATTATAATAATAATTACATGTAAGCAATTGTCACGAATTTAATTTTAAGTCACTGTATTACTTAAATGTACAAATTTTTAATTATGGTTAATAAATACAGTTTAAAAAAAAAAAAAAAAAAAAATATGAAAAAGATAGAAAGAAGAGAGCTCAGCTTGAGATAGCTGAGTTCGATAAAATAAAATAAAAATAAAATAATTATTTAAATAAAAAGAAAACTTTAATTCTTTTAATTATTATAATAACCTCCACGCTCTTCCCTCGAAAGAGGAAGCACGGCGACTGGAGACGTAACATGTTTTTTGAAGAATTAATTTACAATAAAAGTATTTCATATTCTTTTAATACTTAGTTGTTGAACCCTTGTTTTTAATGACTGCTTCACATCTGCGTCCCATGGAATTGACTAGTTTGGTACAAGTCGCGGGTGGTATAGATAGATATAGATATAGAAAAGATGAATGGTACTTTTATTTTGGACCAAAGTTCTTCCTTATTTTTGGCTTTGTAGTATCCGATCTTGCGCTTAAGAATGCCCCGTAGGTGTTCTATTGGGCTAAGATCAGGGGACTGCGATGGCCACTCCATAACATCGACTTTGTTTTGAAGAAACCATTCTTTAGCCAATTTTGAGGTGTGCTTGGGGTCACTATCTTGCATAAACTCTCATTTAATAGGCAATTCTTCAGAAAATGGTATCATAACGGTGTTCAAGATTACTACATAATCTTTACCGCACATTTTGTCCTTTATAAGAAAAATTGGACCAACACCAGATGCTGAAAAGCACACCCCCAACTCATTAAATTGCCTCCACCATGTTTCTCTGTCTTTTTCGTATACTTTGGATCGAATTCTGAGTTCATTGGTCGTCTGCCGTACATTTTTCCATTGGAACCAAACAAATTAATCTTGGTTTCATCCGACCATAAGATGTTATTCCAATTCACACGGTGGGGGTGTTTTTTTTTTGTTGGCAAAAACGAGTCTCTGCTTCATATTTTTCTTGCTCAAGTATGGAACTTTTCTGGGACTATAGCGTTTGAAATAATAGTGAAGAAGATCGTGTGATTCGAACTGACGCTATGACAGCACGAATCACGAAAAAAATTTTACCTAAGCGTTATACACCAGGCTACTGACCGTGTTTAGAATTTGATTTCCAAACTCGACTATATTCCACTGGTGTGAATTATTTTTTTGTTATTTATCGCTTGGTATACGGTTCTGATGTATTTTTCTTATACGATTTTTCGTTCGTGTTCTTCACTATTTCGCTTGTGAATCGTGTGTATCTATTAGAATCGCTACACCACTCCCGCCGCAGTAACTTCGTTACGATCAGATTCGTATGCGGACGACGGACGAACGAGAGAGAGAAACGAGAAAACGTCGGAGGCTGTGCTCTATGCGGAAGTCGTGACCGTGTGTGAAGTTCTGCTTTACTATGGGAAGTGTATGCTATGCTGTGTGTACAGATCACGTCGGGGTCACCAATTATAGCGTTTGAAATAATAGTGAAGAAGATCGTGTGATTCGAACTGACGCTATGACAGCTCGAATCACGAAAAAAATTTTACCTATGCGTTACACACCAGGCTACTGACCGTGTTTAGAATTTGATTTCCAAACCCGACTATATTCCACTGGTGTGAATTATTTTTTTGTTATTTATCGCTTGGTATACGGTTCTGATGTATTTTTCTTATTCGATATTTCGTTCGTGTTCTTCACTATTTCGCTTGTGAATCGTGTGTATCTGTTAGAATCGCTACAGGACTTCTTTCAGGAAGACCCGCTCTATTAGTACGACTCGTACAAGGTGCGTTTAAGTCATTTTTTAAATCCGTTGAAGAAAAAAAACGCCTTGTTCTTAGATAGTCAGATTAGCAGTTTGTCGAATCGTGAGGTTATTTTTCTTTTTCTGCCGCTGGTTTCAATTTTAGGACCTGAATGAAGAGCACTTCATTAGCTTAGCTATTTCATCCATTTTTTCCCAACATTTCTTAATTTTTTTATCAATTGAGGATCGGAACTGGTGCAATGTACTCCACGACCCATTTTCACAAAATTTTATTTTTATTATTATTATTATTA
The DNA here is from genome assembly GCA_963931805.1 of Microdon myrmicae. NCBI lineage: Eukaryota > Metazoa > Arthropoda > Insecta > Diptera > Syrphidae > Microdon > Microdon myrmicae. The sequence goes on along the minus strand of OZ007502.1, from coordinate 130,999,054 downwards.
TTATATTTTTTTTTCTTTTTTTTTTTTCTTACAAACACTAAAACACAAGTCCAATAAATTTACGAAGATTTCAATAAACACGAACCAGTAGTTTACTTCACAATCACGATTGAAGACTGTGGTGATGGTTCGTTTCTATTATTTTTTCCAGGCAAAATATCCCTTTCGCTTGCATTTTTTACTACTAGGCAAAAACAAAAAACTGATAGAGCAAATTTATGCACCATATCAGAGTACTGTTAGGTACGGTTCGGGTATAGAATTGGTGTCGAAGAAAAACCAAATTGTACACAGTTACTGATTGTTGATTTTTATCTAAACCTTTAATTCTATTATTTTTCCCACCACCATATTAGTTCTGCTCTTTTAGTTTTTATACATCTTATGTGTTTTTTCTTCTATTATTTGTAGGTACTACTCTACGGACAATGGTTAAGTTCATCCCTTTAGGGAATATACCGCTTGATGTTTGCTTTTGTGGGTTCTTTAAGGGATTCCGCTACTTGCGTATAATTGCCATAATTTCTTACTCATTGCTGAAAACCTCTATCTGAACACATTTCAAAATCACGGCTCGATGATCATTGAAGGCGTAGATATTGAAAATTCGTCATTCTTTACTTCTTGCCAACGTTTGCCTTAAGGGTACATTCTAATCAGTAAGGCCAAAAAATAAGCTATTTTCATGTTTTTTTTTTTTTTTTTTTTTTGTTGAGGAAAGTAATAAATCTAGACACGCGATTTTTCAGGTATATTTATTGTACTTTTAAGTAGCTTTTAAACAATTTTCAATTAATTTCATGATAACCCCGAGGTAGGGGCACGTTGCGCCGTAGACCGCTGCGAAATAAAGGACCTCGATGGTGACTGTCCTACAGGTCACAACATTTATCTGAAACAAAAAATCGAAAAGGTTTACTGCTTAGTATGAGCGTGGTTATGGCATGAACCACGAAAAATGAAATCTATCCAAAAATAACAAAATGGCGACGTTTTGAAATTTATGTGCGCTTTTAATGAATGTTTTCGTTCTTTTTTTTTTGTTTATAAACAAATCAATTTACAACGTATGGGCATAATTATGGTTCAGAGAGTTCAATTACGAGTATTAAAAAAAAAAAAAAAACATTAAGATTCGTTGAAAATTGACGAGTTATCACAGTCGCCAGCTCGAAAAACGTTGTTTTCCAGAAAACGCCTTTAAAGTTTTAAGTGTAGTAGCTACCTGCTTTGACCCAGTCAGCTCGGAGGCTCATAACTTTTTAACCGTTACGAATTTCGACTTTTTCCCTTTAACATGATATTCTAGACAGTTATAGCTATCAAATTCCGCAAAAAAAATGTTGACCAAAATTTGACCCAACTGATGAGAATGTACCCTTAAGGTACGTTACAATATACTCACAGCTGAGCCTGCTGTCAAAAAAGATTACTAAAATCCAAAATCATCGGTAATAAGCCCGCTACATTGTCGTTGTTCTACCTAATTAGTACCATTTTGGTTTTATATATACAAGAGAGATCTCGGCTACGATAATAAATAGTTATACTTTATATCTCACCAGCTAGAAAATAGAGTCAGACCGTGTTGACACCTTTTCATTCTATCCTATCTCTTTTTTTTTTCTTTTTTTCTAAATTGTATTTATTAACCGTAATTTTAATTTGTACATTTAAGTGATACAGTGGCTTAAAATTAATTTTGTAACAACCGTTTACAGGTAATTATTATAATAATATTCCACGGAATATACGGGTCGGGACTTGGAATGTTCGAACGTTATATAAACCAGGCGCGATACAGACGGTCGTAGAAATCGCGAAACAATATAAAATGGACACCGTCGCGCTTCAGGAAGTCCGACTCCTACATCAAGTAATCGAAACCAACGGGTTTGCACTGGCGTGTGGAGGTACCGATACACATAACCTCGGGACTGGCTTCATCATAAGCAAGAAGATTACGCCCCATGTAAAAGATGTGCAATTTATTAATGACCGAATGTCTGTGCTAAAAATACAGGGACCATGGTACAGTTATGTATTTATAAACGTACACGTACGTAAGTATTCGTAGGGATCTCATCATTCGATGTTAAAATCCTCCTCGGGGATCTCAATGCGAAAATTGGAAACGAAGAAATCTCCCAACCAACTATAGATAAAGAGAGCCTACAAGACATTTCAAATGATAATGGAATTCGGATTATCACGTTCGTAGCGTCCAAAGATCTGGTAGTGAAAAGCACCATGTTCAAGCACAAGCAAATCCATAAAGCTACATGGATATCACCCGACGGCGTAACGCGTAACTAAATAGACCACTTCCTCATAGACAAAAGACACCAGTTGAATATCCTTGACGTAAGATCATAAAGAGAAGCTGATTGCGACTCCGATCACCTTCTAGTGATGGGCAAAATTAGAAGTTGACTCGCAGCAAATCCACATGGGCAGTCACGGGAGACGAGCAAAAAGTTCGACATTGATAAACTAAAAGACCTGCGCAAAAGGACTGAATATCAAGAGGAACTAACAAAAAGATTTAGCATCCTAGAGAATGGGAGTAGTGAGGAAGAGGAAACCAATAATCTGGGCACAAAATGGACATCGGTCAGAGACACAATCAAACAAACAGCCCAAAAGGTATTAGGACTTAAGAAAACAATTAAGTCCAAGCTTTGGTTTGACGATGAGTGCAGGGCAAAGACCGCACAACGTAAACGCCTCAGAGTGATCCACTTAGATGGATATGATGGAGTCAACGCAGAAAGATACGCGACAATTCGGAAAGAGACAACGAGACTCTTCAAACGCAAAAAACGTAAATGGGAAAAGACTCGGATCGAAAAAATCCTACAAAATGCCAGAGCAAAGAACATCAGAGGTATGTATACCGCCATAAATTCAATTAGAAACGGCTACCGAGGGAGAGCCAATATAATCCGAGACACAAACGGCTGTCTGGTGACAGAAACAAAAAATATCGTGACAAGATGGAAGCACTACTTCGAAAACCTGCTCAATGTGCGTACCCATCAACCACAAATAAACGCACCAGACGTACATACAACCGAGCCTCAGATCCCATAGCCCTCTTTCGACGAGGTTTTAGACGCAATAAACTGATCGAAAAACAACAAGGCTCCCGGAGTCGACTACATACCGGCAGAGCTTATGAAGCATGGAAGAGAAGCAACCGCTCGAAAGAACTTTGGCGGATTTTCGTCACTGCTGAATGATGTGGGAGTGTTCCGCCGAACACTGCTTACCGCAGAGGAAAAATGCACCAACGGAGCGAACACAACAAAACACGGAAAAATTGATTCTGTAGATTTTTCTTTATTGTTTTCCTTTATTTTTCTTGAACATCATTTAGAACGAATTTACAAAATAATATTGGCGAAGAACACTCACACACTGATTTTATATGTTCTGATAAATTATCCCCGTTTCTATGTGAACTGAGTTCGCGATTATTCGATTTGGAATTGATGCGATGTGTCACTACAGTTTCTTTCGCACCTCAAGAATAAAAATCGAATCAATTCAATATCCGGCACGCGTGCGCTTTCGTCCGACACGAAAAGTATTGTAAATTACTCGTTATTAATATTGTGTTGTATTCGCGATAGTTATCTTGACTGTGAATTTCTCGATTTATTTTTAATACGTTGCGCGGCGCGGACCGACCTCCTTATTGGGTTCTCTGTAACTTTCTGTCCAGACTGTCTACTTGAAAATATGTGTATCCATTCCCCATTCTCATCTGTAAAAACAATTTTTTTCTTTTTTCATCATCATCGTTCTCTTATCTTTAAGAGAAAATTTCCATTTCGATTTTCAATTCCAACTTCTTATCGGAATCTTGTTTCGAAGGATCAAGTGTACCGCCACTTATTTCTCGATCATTTCATGGGGTTTGTTTGCGTTACCCACCTGGCTTAAGACAACAAGAGTTTTCGTACGCTTCAGATGGGTAACAAAAGAACCGTGGAATTTGGATGTCGGTTCCTAGGTCGTATTTCCAAGTCATAAAACATCTGGCGTGAGATATGCTTTAAGATCTTTATGATTGCAAGAATTGTGTGTCGGCGGCGAATCGCTATGCCTTTGTTTGCACACGTGCGCTTCTTGGTTTTGGGCTCTTGCAAGGAATTTAGGATGCTAATTGCTATTAGCTACATGGGGAGATATGCATTATTCTGTTTGCTTTTAGAAAAATGAGTTTAATTGGATGAATTGAGTAAATAAGGGAATTGCATTGAATTGAATTGAATTCAATATTAAGACATTTTTAACGTTTAGTTCGATTGATTTTGACCATTGAATTCAATGTTGGGTATATGGAATGTTACCTTTTGTTTCAGGCGGAAAGAAGGACTTTTGCGGAACGTGTCTGTGGGCACGTGTAATGGATATAGGTGAGTATGTTCCTTGGTGGAACGACGATATCTCAACCTATAGTGAATAATAAAAATTGAATTGAAACAAAAAAATCGATTGAAAAACAACAAAACTCCCGCAGTCGACTGCATACCGGCAGAGCTTGTGAAGCATGGAGGAGAGACAACCGCTCAAAAGATCCACCAACTCATCAAAACAATATGGGATAAGGAAGTCACTCCGGAAGAATGGAAAACCTCAATAGTCGTCCTCATTTTCAAAAAAGGCGACAGACCTAACTGCGAAAACTACAGAGGAATATCATTGGTCCCAACCACATACAAATTACTAACAAATGTCATACTGGCGAGAATCACACCGTACGCAAAAGACATATTGGGAGGCTACCAATGCGGATTCCGTACGAACCGATCAACAAGCGATCAAATGTTCACAATAAGGCAACTAGTGGAAAAGAAGTGGGAATACGGAGAGACGGTTCAACAACTGTTCGTTGACTTCAAAAAATCCTACGACTCAGTCGCAAGGCAGAGACTCTACCATATTGTACTTGAGCTGGGAATCCCGACAAAATATGCCGCCCTCATTCAAATTTGCATGAACAAAAACAAAGGGCGAGTTAGAATAGAAAACCACCTCTCAGAACCATTTGAAATCCGGGACGGACTAAAGCAGGGGGGGGTGGCTTCTCACCATGTGTTTTTAACTTTGTGCTCGAGTATGTCATCAGAACGGGGTCACACAAGTGCTCGCATATGCCGATGACATCGCCGTTATGGGCGATAATCTAGAAACTGTAGATACAAACAGTGAAATCATCATGCAAGCGGCAGAAGAGGTGGGACTAGAAATAAATGAAGACAAAACAAATTACATGATTACGGCGAGAGCAGGTGGACCTCAGGGAACACATATAAACGTCAGAGGCAAGATATTTGAAAAAGTTAAAGAATTTAAATATCTGGGAACAATACTGACGACCAGTAACGAAATGTCGAAGGAAATTAACAAAAGACTACACTCCGACAACGCTAGTTGGCACACAGTCAGTAAACTGCTGAAATCCAAACTGCTGAATGCTTTTCGAAGTGCTCGCTGATTGCGGAGAAAATTCAGCTGGCTGATAGCAGGCCCCGTGGCTGGAATCGCTGAGTCTAAAAAAGAGATCAACATAATTGTGTAGCGGATGAGATTTTTTTTTGTTGCTCAACGGCTGGTTCTGGGAGAAAAACAGAAGGAGACGGAATTAAGGTGTAGTTTTTTCGCGTTTTAATATTCGGTAAAATTAAGTTGTTCGGTACTGCTTTTTGTACGGGTATAATGACAGTTTTTGTTGAATTGATTGGCTCTGAAAGTTGTTACAAAAAGATGAATTCGTTTCAATAAAAAGAAAGATTTGAATTTAAAACGAATTGCATTGTTTTTATGTCTCTTTGCTGAATCCATCACCACTATTTAATTTTGCTGGGCTTCAACGCCGTTCAGTAGATGAGCGTTTCTTGCAGCCTTAACAAATTTGCTGCTGGAGTAAATTAATGTATCAGCATAATTCAGCATTACAACATTAGGAGACACGGGTTGAGGAATATCTGAGGTATATAGCAGATACAAGATTGGCCCTAAAATGGAGCCTTGGGGAACACCCGCGGTTATGCTGCGAGCTTCTAAGAGGGAAGAATTTATTCTCAACGAATTTTCTGTCAGAAAGATAAGAGGTTTGTTGTGTGGGAGTTTAGACTAAATATGGAGTGCAGTTTTTACAGAAGCTCTGAGATTCAGACGCAATCAAACGCCTTAGAAATATCGAGAGATATGCACACGGTAGGGCTTTGGTTCTGTAGACCGGTTGTAACAGAGTGTGTTAGTTTTAGTAGACCATGACATGTGGACTGCCGCTTATGGAATCCGAACTGAGAGTTGGGGATGAGAGCATTCTCATTGGCAAATGAGAGAAGATTTTAATAGATCTTGCGTTCAAGTATCTTACTTAGAGCATTTAATAGGGATATTGGACGATAATTGCATTATTATATGTTTGGCGCAACGCTAATAACCTTGCTCGTAAAAATAAATTATTATGGAAAATTTAACAAGCCTCGAGATTTGCTAAATAAGGCCAAGACCGGATCTGGGTTGTAGTGCCGATGATGATGATGATTATAATATGTTTGTTGTTTCATTTCCCAGTTCATGGAAAATAAAACGGTTTCAAAAATTATGTAGTTTATTTATAAGAGGATGGATACCACTCGCTCGGTAAAATTTAAATTTAAAATGTAGTTTTGCATGTTTAAACTTTCTTTTGGCGTTCACGATATGTATAATATGTAAAAACACAATTTTCCTGTTTTAATAGAATGGAATATGGTTTTCCACTAAAACGATGTAATTAAAAAACATGGATAATAAAATGTATTGTATAAATGTATTTATTACTTATTTAAAAAAAAAATTATATATAATTATCTCATCAATTTACATTATGTATCGTATCTATCTGGTTAGTTATTCACATTTTACTAGATATACGAGTTTACATTAAAGCCCTATGGATTCAAGACCACTCCTGAAGTTGTATTGTGGATTTCACGTACAATGTGTGAACACTCGGACTAAATACAATATTACGACGATAAGTAATTATTTGGAAATGGTCATGATTACAATTTATTTACGCACTGAAGGCTGTTTTAGGTGAATAGAAAATATTTGAGTTTCGAAGAAAAGAGCCGTTTTTTAAAATAAAAAAAAATAAAAAATACTGTCTGCTGCGGATAGGAAAAACACGTGTCGTCTTCGCAAATAATTTATATTACTAACCATCGATTCCTAGCAGCGGACTCTTTAGAATTAAATAACAGCACAAGCGGATGATATTTTGTTAACTTTGTTGTATTTGACTAATTTCCCAAACTATATAAGTATTTATTATTGTTCTTATAGGGCAACTTAAGGTAAATATTGTTGTTTTAATAGTTTGTAGAATTATCTTTTGAATATATAAATCAATTGCACCGAGAATTTATTCTAAGATGGCAACATCTCTTTAAAACATTTTACAAATGGAAGATGTGCGTCTGAATGGATTGGTACAATTAAATATTTAACTTAGATAATTTACAAGATTTATATATAAATGCTAATTAAATGCAGTATATATATATATATCCTCGAAAATAGAAGGAACTTAGAAGATATCAAACAGTACGGGACACAAACTTCTCATGAATTACAAAAGAAAAAATTTCGATATGACATAATTTAGTTAATTGTAATAAGGAGACAAAAAACATATAAGATTACCATATATTTCTTCATATACAATAAATTTAAATTTTTTTGTTTTCTTGCTATTGTATTATTGTTTTCTTGTTTTTAGAATTTTACGTGTTATTAGAAATGTTCCACCTAATATTAACACTACACAATTATGAATTATGCTCTACACTTTCTTCTATTATTTATTTGATTTTAGAATAAATAAAAAAATTATACATTTTTACATGCGACTCGTACAAAATTACTTATACTAGTCCTGCCGTTTGGCTGAGAACCAATAAAATATGAATGATTCGATTATTTGCATATTTTCGTGTTAATTACTCAGATGAGTAATAAGTAATATTCTTATTATTAGTCTATCCCCTTTGTCCAACAATACACTGATTTTCGTACATATATATGTAAGATATTACAGCAACTGGCAGCATTTGGGTTTTGTTTTTGTGGGCTGTCGAACTCCTGTTTGGCGTCGTGATTTACGTAGAGAAATATCCCTCAATAGATTGAAAAAAACCTGTAGAAAGAACGCATTATTCCAAAGGGTAAGAAATGAACAGTAATGTGTATTATAATTACAAAACGACGAATAGACTAATCTACGAGTAGACATATTCCTTGAACTCAAAGCACTTTTCAACGCAACTTTAGGTAGATGTTATTGCGTCCTGGGATTGCAACACAAAGTAAAAAAAGCATGATGGCCACATACCCTTCGAATAGGTGGAACAACATGTAACATATGAGTGGACTGATAGAAGTGTGATTTCCTAATTGTGATCACCGAGACGTATGCCAATATAAAATAGTAGGGGAGACTAACATGATAACGTAGACTCCTATTTAATCACGGACTACTATCCTTAAATGTAAAATTCCCTTTTTTACATATACCCCACCCTACATAGACGTAGACAAATTCCATTCGGTTTGATAGTTCAGATCGGTATATCTTGCTGAGATCGGAATTAAATGAGTTATTCATACCGAGCTGTATGAGCATGAGGTTCGAAAAGATTGATTGAGCATATTCGAATGAGTACGAGAAACACAGCTATTAGCCTTGGGGATTGAGTAATGGACAAAAGAATAAAGGGCGTACAGAGCCCCAGAGAACCAGCATTAATTTTGTCACATTTGATACCATCCAGAACTATTTAGATTGGTGGAATCAGAGTATCGTCAACTCCACAGGAATGCAATTCCAATAGAATGGATGGATGCCAAAGTTCTTCAAACTCATTTGAAATACATACCTTATACGACAACCCCGATTTCACCGTAGCAATGGGAAGAAACACTCCCTTTAACACCTTTGGTAATGCGTTGACTCGCCCTCGAAGAGCTCGACGGAGGGAGAGTAAGTCCCGGGGCCAGAATGCCGGGCGTAGAAGAGAAATGGTCACGCCTTAAGAATACTGTCATTAGTACTGCAAACTCCATCTTAGGCAGTAGTCGTAGAGATCGGAACGACCGGTTTGATGATGAGTGCAAACTAGCGACTGAGCGTAAGAATGCGGCATAACGGGCAATCCAGCAGTCTCATAGCACGCGGGTGCGTGAGAAGAAATACAAAGAGCTCAGAAGATCTGAAAAAAGGCTTCACAGACAAAAGAAAAGTGCCTGGGAAAAAAACCTTGTCTGTGAAATAGAGAAAAGTAGAGAGCGAGGTCCGCACCAGGCGCGGAAGTTCTACCAAATAATCCGCAGTATGACGCGGTACACACCACGCTGCGCTTACTGCAAGGATAAAGAGAGTAATCTGATCACCGATCCTGAAGGCATTCTGGAGCGATGGGAAGTGCACTTCAATGAATTGCTAAATGGTCAGCTCACAGAAGAATTGGAGGCTTCACCAATGCAAGACCAAGACCAAATGCTGCCGCCACCAAGCATTGAGGAAACATTAAAAGCCATAAGACAGCTCAAATCAAATAAAGCCCCCGGAGCTGATGGCATACCAGCTGAGCTGATCAAACAAGGAAGGACAGCGTTACATCACGCAATTCATGAGATCGTGGTGCACGTGTGGGAGCAAACGGAGATGCCGGAAGATTGGCGTCGTGGTATAATTTGCACCATACATAAGAAGGGAGATATCACAGTGTGCAGCAACTTTAGGGGTATAACATTGCTGAGTACCGTCTATAAGATACTCTCCACTATCCTACAAGATCGGATAGCCCCATACGCTAAAGCCATCATTGGCCAATATCCGTGTGGCTTCATCCCAGGCAAATCAGCGATTGATCAGATATTCACCCTTAGGCAGGCGATGGAAAAATGTCTGAAATTTAAGATTCCATTATATCATCTATTTATAGACTTTACGGTCGCCCACGACAGCATAGGCAGGGTAGAACTATATAATGCCAAGAAACATTTCGGCATTCCAAACAAATTGATACGACTTTATAGGTTGACCATGGCCAATGTAACTAGTCAAGTAAAAATAGCGGAATTGCTGTCCAAACAAATAAACATCTTTAATGGACTCCGACAAGGGGACGGTCTGGCATGCCTTCTCTTCAACCTGGCGTTGGAGAAAGCAATCCGTGATACTGGCGTTACAACTAGAAGGACTATTATCACCAAGTCCAGCCAGATACTTGCCTACGCAGATGACATCGACATCATCGGTAGAACCGAATCGACTGTACAGGAATCCTTCACCCAGATCGAACAGGCGGCACAAAAACTGGAACTGCACATTAATGAGGGAAAAACTAAGTACATGGTGGCAACTTCTGCGAAGAGAAGACCTAACGTTGGTCAAACTATCAGGGTAGTGGAGCACGAATTTTAGGTAGTGCAATCCTTTAACTACCTTGGGTCAATAGTATCAGCCGATAACAATATGGAAGAAGAAATACGCGAATGGCTGATAAAATCCAACAAAGACTATGGTCTATCAAGGCTCTTTAAATCCCGAAATTTATCCAGAACATCCAAGCTTACCAGTACTCATGTATGGATCCGAGACCTGGGTGCTTAATAAAAGGCACTCTGAACTCTTAGCCGCGTTCGAGAGGAAGGTCTTAAGGAGAACTGTTGGCCCCGTATGTGGGGGAGGACGATTCCGGAGACGCTACAACCATGAGTTGTACGCAATCTAACTTGAAGCTAATGTTGTAAGAAAAATCAAGCTCGGTAGACTCCGGTGAGTGGGACACCTAGCTCGAATGAGCAAAGAGGAGCCTGCCCGGAAAGTCCTTTGTGGCAGAATGTATGGAAGGAGACAGCGTGACAGACCATGTCTGCGATGGAGGAATGGCGTAGATCAGGACGCCCAGAGCCTGGGAGTGCCAAACTGGATGACATCGGTTTTTTTTTCATTTTTTGATAGTTTATAGTGTGTAGAGTAAAGTCCCCAAAAATCCTTTTTGGGAAAATAGTTTTATAAAAACAAATATGGTGACCCACCTTTTTACGTGAAAATCCAGTTTGCGCGCTAGCGTGTACATTACATCAACAGATTTGAATTTCTCACCTGAATGACCATACTAAGGTAAAAATAATTAATGTAATTGTCAACAGAGGTCGGAAATATATTATGAATCAGTAATTTTTGGAAGAGACGCCTCTACATACACGAATAGTGATGGTTTTAGAAAGTAGCGTTCATTTCTAGTTGACCACGTGCTGTGATGGCGTAGACCAGGACGCCCAAAGCCTGGGAGTGCCAAACTGGATGACATCGGCTCGAAATCGGGACCGGTGGAGAGATTTGTTAAATAAGGTCATGACCGTATCCCGGTTGTAGTGCCGATGATGATGATGATGAGGGAAGAAACACTCCCCTTTTCAGTAAGTTATGCCATCGGATTTCCAGTGAACCTGTTGTTGTGAAATTCATATGGCGGTCACTAGGGAGGTCGTTTGTTTTCAAATACATGGAAACTTGTTATTTGATGAGTGACTCGAACTTTCGAAAGAATAGAAGCTAGAATTATAGGTCAACAGAAGCAGCAGGATAATGGGAATTGTTGGATACTGATTGACTTCGATCAATTGGAAAGTTGACCAATTAAATACGACAAATGGAAGAACATTCGCAGTGGTTTAACTTGTGAAAAACAGTTTGTTTTAAAAGAATAGGGGGAACCACAAATCTGTTATTATTTAGCTGTATGAGTTGTCGGGCTACAGAATGACCAAAGAAATCTGGGTAATTTTGTGCTGCTTGCCCTCAAGTTAAGATGGAACTGATGCGGTATCCAGCAGCTCTTGGCTGTGAAATATGCGGTAAGATGTTTCCATTACGCTGATGACTGGTCACTCGTCAACTACAAGCGAAAGAATGGATCAGGAGAGTTCTTCGCAAATACCCGGATATTTCTGCAACTTGTATTTTGTGTCCCTTTTTCGTATACTTGGGGAACTTTACGCTTTTTAAATGTATATGGCCGCAAGGTTAACTCTTTAGACCTATTTTCTTCTGTGCATCCTCGACCCTTTACTCTACATGTCATAAAGATAAGCATACTAAGTAGAATCAGACCTTTTACATAGCATTAACGTCAGGGTGGAAGGTGAGAATATTGTGTACTCGTGTTGGGTAATTCATGTGTTGAGTTAGATTAATCTTCAAGCGTTATCTCTCTAAAATAATGAAATCATTGACAATTACCTTCAGCCATATTATAACCGGGACCCATTAAAATAACTTATAGCGTTTGGGATGATAGTGAAGAACATGTGATTCGAACTGACGCTATGACAGTTAGAATCACCAAAAATTGACCAATGCGTAACACATCAGGCTACTGGCCGTGTTTTGAATTCGAATTTTAAGCCCAAGTATATTCAACTGATGTGAATTGTTATGTTATCGGTATGGTATACGGCTCTGATGCATTTTCTTATTCGATTTTCGTTCGGTGTTCTTCACTAGTTGCTTGTGTATTGTGTGTGTGTATCTGTTAGAAACGCCACCCTACTCCCTCCTCAGTAACTTTGTTACGATCATTTTTACTATGGAACAAATGTTGAACAAAAGGTTTGTTGGAAATTTCCTGTTGTGAATGGAATTTCTTATTTCAACGCACTAAAAATGTTGGGCAAAGCCTACGAGAACACTGCAATATCGAGACCAGAACCATATGATATAAGGCGTTCGAAGAGAGTATTGAAGTAGTTGTAAACACATCCGAAACACCTTGCAACGGCAGCTATTGAAAAAGAGATCGTCTTAGTGAAAAAAATGTTGCTTGGAAACTGTCACTATAGTTTGAAAGAATTTTCACAAGAACTATCTATCTCCCATTAAATTAGTCTACTATGTATCAGGTGTACCGTTGTGAAGTGAGCGTCAAGAGACAAATGTATCGATAGGGAACGTTTGTTGTGAACGAGCCCTTATATTTTTTTTATTTGGTTGCTATGACATCTGTCAAACATATTTAGTATGCATCAAGTCATTGTACAAACAACATCTTTTTTTTTAATCCTGTTAAAAATGTCGCATTTTGTACCAGAAAATGATGATTTGCGGAAAGCATTACTTTTTTGTTTTCATTTGAAGAAAAGTGCTGCAGAGTCGCATAGAATGTTTGACGAGGCTTATGGCGATCATGCTCTATCGGAAGCAACATGCAAAAGATGGTTTAAGCGGTTCAGAAATAATGATTTTGATGTGCGAAATGAAGAACGTGGAAGGCCACCAAAAAATTGTGAAGACGCCGAATTACAAGCAATGTTGGATCAAGATGACACTTTAAGTCAAAAACAAATGGCACAAATGTTAAATGTTGCACAACAAACAATTTCTGACCGTTTAAAAGCTATGGGAAAGATCCAAAAGTGTGGAAACTGGGTGCCACATGAATTGAATAACAGGCAGATGGAAAAGCGAAACACCACATGTGAAACGTTGCTTCTACGACTCGAAAGGAAGTCAGTATTGCATCGAATTGTGACTGGTGATGAAAAATGGATTTATTTTGAAAATCCTAACTGCAAAAAATCATGGGTACATCCAGGAGAAGTGTCAACATCGACTGCAAAGCCTGATCGGTTCCGAAAAAAGACAATGCTCTGTGTTTGGTGGGACCAGAAGGGGGTGGTGTATCATGAACTTCTAAAACCTGACGAAACTGTTGATGCGCAACGCTACCGACAACAAATGATCAATTTGAACCATGTATTGATCGAAAAACGACCAGAATAGGCCACAAGACACGGAAAGGTAATTTTGTTGCATGATAATGCTCCGAGTTATACAGCAAAACCCTTCAAAGAAACAATAAAAGCTCTCGGCTGGAAAGTGTTAGCCCACCCGCCGTATTCACCAGACTTGACTCCTTCCGACTACCATTTGTTTTCATCGATGGGACACGCATTGGTTGAGCAGCATTTCAATTCCTACGAAGAAGTCGAAAATTGGGTCTCCGAATGGTTTGCCTCAAAAGACGACCGGTTTTATTGGCGTCGTATCCACAAATTGTCCGAAAGGTGGTCGAAATGTGTAGAAAGCAATGGCCAATACTTCAAATAAAATGTTTTTTACTTTTTAAAAAAAAATGTTTTTTTACTAAAAAAAAAAAAAAAACGCTCGCTTCATACCGGTACACCTGGTATTTTTATTAGATGTTAAATGCTTGAGACGCGTAGCGACGCCGTTTGTGCAAAAAAGCTGAATTTTCTACGAATAGACTCTTGAATGCTAGAGAATTAAAAGCCATCTTCGAGCAGTTCAACTAAGGAAAGGTTTCATGTGTTGGCTTGTCCATTTAAAATTCCTCGATGCACATTCTCTGACTGCTTGACTGATGGCTTTCGTAAGCACGTAGTTTAAGTGGGTAAAGCCAACCATCTCTTGAGCAATATTTAAGGTAATATCCCTAGAACGGAGATAAGTAGCGCATGTTCCACCTGTAGTTTACTGATGGAATGGGCCGTGCTGCTTGAGCCTTCTACGAGACGCGCCTTTATATTCTATCGAGCACATGTAAATCTGTTTCTGATCAGATATGGGGAATTGATTTGTAGCTTTAAACTAATATGCGCCTTGTTTTTTTTTTTTTTTGGGCAGACCTAAACGAACCTATGCTGGAACTTTTTTTTTTTTAAAGGATTCTTTATTACACGAAACCGACGCATCAAACGGCATAGTAAAGTGTTTGGATGCGCTATGCTGATTAATGTTCCACGTTGATTTTGTTTGACCACCATTTCCGTTTGGATGGGATTTGTCAGTTGGGATTTGATGGCCGTACAATAGTCGATAACAATGTACTGTGAAGCAGATATCGCCGCAGATACGTGTTGAAATTATTAAGATATTTTATTTAAAGAAATTGTTCAATTTTGTAGTTTAAATAAATATGAGCGACAAAGCACATTTCGACTTGTCTGGTTTTTTTTTTAATAAACAGAATAACCTCTCGTGGAGAATCACCTATATTTCCAATTTGTAAAATACAAATACGTCGTGCTTAAAACTTAATGAGCTGTTTCCGCGACAAGCCTCTTGTCGTGCTCCTCGGAAATGCTGAATTTGACACCCTTGCCCCTAGGCAGGGTAATGTACGGCTTGCCCTTTCCAATAATGAAAACGTTCGACAACCGAGTTGCGAATATATGGCCTTGGGTGTCCTTAATGTGCACGATGTCAAATGAGCCGGGATGCCTTTTGCGGTTCACAACGGTTCCCACACGACCCAAATTCCTACCTCCAGTGATCATGCAGAGGTTACCAGATACGAATTTGGTGTAGTCCAGAACTTTCCCGGTGGCAATGTCAACTTGAACAGTGTCGTTTGCTTTAATGAGGGGATCTGGGTAGCGGATTGTTCTACCGTCGTGTGTTACAAGGTAAGGGACTCCCTTGGTGCCCAGTACAACCTTTCGCACTTTACATAACTTGTACTTGGCTTCCTCGGGAGTAATCTGGTGAATAGTAAATCTTCCCTTGTCATAATATATCAAACGGAAATTTTCAGAAGTCTTCTCAATGGAAATCACATCCATGAAATCTGCAGGGAATGTGGGGTCCGTACGAATCTTTCCATCGACCTTAATAAGGCGTTGCATCTTGAATCTTGGTTACTTCGGCTCCAGTCAAAGCGTACTTTAGACGATTCCTCAGGAAAATCATCAAAGGAAGTGATTCCCTGAGTCTATGAGGGCCGGTGGGTGGACGGGGAGCAAAAACTCCTCCTAATTTGTCCAACATCCATGCTTTTGGCGCCGCTAAACGTTTTAAATGCTTCTTAGGACCGCGAGCCATCTTGAGAGATGAATAGAAAGCGACCACTCATAGCGGGGCGCTACTTGAATCGGCAACATCACTGGGCCATATTTCTTTGAAAAAGCTTGGATTGAAGGACAATATGGTTAGTGTGAGAAGTGTCGGGCGTAGAAAAAAAAAGAAATGTGTAATTTTATGCAATTGTTGTGCAGAGACGTAGAGAATTACTGGAAAAAATAGCAATGTGGTCTCTTATGTGGTTTAAGCCACATGTCAAAACTACGTTTCCTGTAACTTATAACCTTGTTTTTATTAAACCACCTAACCCCGATAAAGTGTTTGGAAGCATTTTGTAAGTTTAATACTTGGATTCTAGGAAATTGAGAATTGTTGACTCCCAAATTCCTACATGAGCTCTACATAAAAGCTTCGAGAACAGAGAGTCCCAGCGATAAAGGTATGAAAAGGTAGTATAAAATTAAACTGAAAACATTGTGGAAAATGGAAAGAAATTAAAAACTTATAACAAAATTTAAATTTCCAAATTACCGTTTTATATCGAATAAAAAAATGTTTAAAGAATTTGAACTTCCATTTGAATTGTTTGATGATGAATGTTCCCCACTTTCGTGGATCTCAAAAGTAAAAGTGGTGTAGGCCATGTTTCACTTTAGCCAGTGAAATATTTCGTTTAAATATGTAATACTATTAACCATTTTAAAATTTGCATTTTGTGTAAAAGAAAAGAAAAAATGATATAGAATATTGATTTAAAGTTACTACACATTGAGAAACATTCAAACGATTAGCAACCATAGTATTATTGTTTATAAGCAGAAGGCTCAAATAATAATCACTATGGTTAAGCAAATACAATTCCAATATTTTATTATTGTGAACCGATTTCACAATAAGAGCCGTATAAGAGTGTAGAATCACTTCAAACATACCCATTGGAGCTTAAGGCAATATGACTAGGTTTTTTTTAAGAATATGTATGTAAGCCAGGTATTATGTGAAAAAAATTACAAAATATTTATCACCTTCACACTAAGTGAAGGCCACAAATCCCTTATGTGTCTTCTTAAAATGTATAAGATGTTTTCTTTTTCGGTTTTTGTTTTTTGATTTTAAATATGCACCTATCTAGATTAGTATGCACTTTAGTTTCCGCCTTTTGCACTTGTCTTTTGGTCGGCCGATAGTGGTTTTTAGGTCTTCAGTTTTACGTGACCTTATTTCACGCATCAAATCGAAAAACACCTGTGCAGAAGAAAAAATAACAAATGCTAAGGATGATGGACAACACTGGTGATTTTTTATATTATGAAGTTTTATAAAAGTCTCGATAAACAAAGAAAGTAAAACAAAAAGATCAATGTATATCATATAAATAGTCTCCTTACACAAATATGCTTATAATGTAATCCATTATAATATTGGGTTGAGTAAAACGTAAAACATATCTATATATAAAAGTCGAGCTAACAAAAAATGTAAGCAACTCTCTGGGGACATTGTAATAAAATGATCATCACTTACACACACTGGTCGGTCCCTGGACAAGATCACAAATATCTAAACGACTATAATTTTAGGGCAATCGAGGCCAAAGTGTTTGCCCACATATAAGCTAAAGCCATTGCTTTGAATCTCACAGATACCAAAACTGTTAAAATCCATTTCATATTCCAAAATAAGCCTGTTGCGGATTCGCATTGGATGCAACCAGCGAATTCGCAATTGAATGCAGCCATCAACCATTAAACGAACAACAACTGTCAGCAATCAGCTGACAGACAAAAATAAATTAAATCTATCTGTCAAGCAATTTCGTTGAATTCTCTCTCTTGCTGTTTAACTTTTGACGACCACGGTCAACAACAATTAATCGATTAACATCTAACGAATCAATTAAAATAAACCAAACATTTAAATACAATTGAAAAGTAGATTTGTTATTGTGTTCAACTGAATTAGTCTTGGGGTCCTGCTGACATCATTTCCATGGCAAGCAGGTAATGTTTTCAATTAAATACCATTAACATCAAGTGTTTCAGTCATCGGCAACCATCATCGTTGCATGGCAAGAGAGCAGAGCAGTGTTCCTGACGCCATTTCTTTGACCCACCACCATGATAACTTTGCTGGTGGACAATTGCTAAAAGCAAAGATTTTGGTTCGAAGAAGTGCTTACAAATCATCTCCGACGCCACCCCCCTGGTCTTCGGAGCTTAAACTACGTGTTGGCCGCTCGATTGCCAACACAAAGCCTAAAGTTAGTTTATTGTCAAACAACGTCCATCAACAAGCGAAACCAAATTCACACGATGTAATTTCCTCTTTATTGAGTTAACTCTTCCATCTAATTTATTCAACTCGTCAATTGCCAAGTAGATGGAAGAAAACGAACCTAACCTCTATTCTGTCAAAATTATAGGGTTACTGATGGCCTCCTATCAAATTAAAGCTGCTCTTCTCCAGGGCTTCATACTTCCACTTCTACTTCTTTTTTTATACACCATTTCTTGTCCATTATCCACAATCTAATTCACTCGTTTGGTGATCCCAGTACTAGTATTCATTCCAACTTGCCCTATGAGTAGGGGGTTAGAATATACTCCCACTTTTTCCTCCGTTGGTGACGGGCAGCGGGACACTAGTCACAAAATCAAAAAATAAAGCTAATGTGTCCGCGAATTTATTTTCCGCGAATTCACACTTCGATGCCGTTCTTTTAGTCGAATAGTACGCGGGTGTGAGGTTTCGCCCGCGTACTATTCAACGCATTCTACGTGGACTGAACTGTAGGAAGGCAACCGGCCCGGACGAAATAGCAGCAGTAATCCTTAATAACTGTGCTCCAGAATTATCGCCGGTTCTTGGCAGACTGTTACAGGTTCCACGTCCAAAGCCCCACCCAAAATCCCCTTCATCCTCTCCAGAGTTATAATTGCGCCAAGGGGTAAATTTGCATACACTACTTTATACAAATTTACATACATTACTTGGCAATAATAAAAAATAAAGGAGTTGGCGACGAAAAACAAAAGGAGACGTCAAACGACTGAAAAAAGGATTGATTGAAAAAGTTTTGCACGAAGCGCACCGCAATCGCCATTTCGTGAAAAAAAAGAATCAAAATAAAAACTAAACCACCCGCCGCGAGTTACAGTAAAAGTTAAAATAAATACCAAACAGCCCGCCGCGAGTTAAAGTGAAAGTTAAATAAATACGAAACAATCCATCGGGAGTTAAAGTAAAGTATTCACACACCACGAACCACCGCCGCGAGTGAAACGGGAGCACCACCCGTCACGCCGGAATAATCCACAGATAACAGGGGATTCAAAAATTCTTCCACCCCTGCAACCTGAAAAGCCAATTCGTCGATCAAGAAGCGGCCCGACAACGACGACAAGTGGTCTTTTTGATTAATTTGTTAGAGAACCATAACAAGACTCTTTCGCTTCGCAGTTCAGCCAATCCCAAAGAAGGGAAAAAAGTGTCTCCCACAAAATTACCAGCCGATAGCATTACTGTCTATGTTATCTAAGGTGATGGAAAAGGTAATCAAAGCCGAGTTAATTATGTATTCGGAGTGCAACGGACTTCTGAATGATCGTCAATATGGATTCTGCTGCAGGTGGTCCACGGAAGACCATTTGGCCCTTATAACCGACATATGGACATCTGCGATTGAGGGGCATGGTGAGTCAAGCTCGGTCGCGTTGGATATATCAAAGGCTTTTGACCGCGTCTGGCACGGGGCATTGCTGAGCAAACTTCGTTCATATGGACTTTCCCAACAGCTTTGCGACTGAACGAAGAGCTACCTCGAAAATCGATCGATCCGGGTTGTTGTAGATGACGAATGATCTGACCCGTATCCATTTAATTCCGCGGTGCCCCAAGGTTCTATTTTGGCTCCAACCTTATTCTTGCTTCACATAAATGATTTGTTGGAGTCAACGGATAACAAAGTATTCAGTTTCGTGGATGATAGTACGATTGTTTCCTCTTTTTCGAGTGATCAGCCGATTAGTTCATCAACGTGGCACCAGCTGAGATGCAACCGGATTGACTCGCTGAATCGAGATCTGGATAAGATCCGGCAGTGGGAAAAGGCCAATCTCGTCGACTTCAATGCAACGAAGACATAGTATACAGGATTCACAAAGAAAGGTGGATCATCGGTTCCACACCTGATGTGGGATGACCAGGCTCTTGAATCTGGGGAAAGCTTGAAATTGTTCGGCGTCACGGTCCGTGGGAATGTATCGTGGCATAAACACGTGTCGAACATCGCCAATTCCGCCTCTGGAAAACTGAGTTATCTTTTTAGTGCCAAAAAATATGTTGCCAACTTCTTCTCCTGTATAAATCCCAAATTAGGCCCGCGCTCGAATATAGCTCTTATGTGTGGAGCTCGGTTCCCTCGACCTACTTGAGGGCGTAGAGACGAGCAATCCCCCTGATTGGGAACACGGCGCTGACCTTTGTCTGTTTTACAGATATTATCACGGAGTTCTTCGGAGATTCGTGGTGTTGTTCCATGAAATTCGGTTTATATACGCTCCACGAGACAATCCCATGGATCGCGCCAATTTGCGGTTTATCTCCCGACGGCGCGAACATCTCTGCATCAAAACTCATTCCGTTACAGAGCGGGGAAGCTATGGAACTCCCTCCCGCGCGAGTATTTCTGGAGAGTTACAACCTGCAACTGTTCAAGAAGAACTGCAACGGTTACTTGGTGGCATATCGGGGCGCTATAGGTTCGCCTCTCCCGAGAAGTATATTAAAAAAAAAAAAAAAAAAAACCCACTCGATACACGTTTCCGAACCCCGTTATTAATCAAAAGTGTATGCTCATCTCATTGATATGTCAATGGATGGAGTAGAATTGAATACCTTGAAAGTTCAGAGCTATCTCCTGTCATCAAAGAATTCAGAAGTTGAAAATATTCTATAGTACTTGTAATCGAAGATTAAAATGATTGTACAATGCGTTGCTGCGTATGTGAGACAAATTTTAATAGCTATCCACGCTATAGACCCGTACTTGGCCATTAGAAAACGCCCTCAGTTAGGCCGTAAACAGCTATTAATTGACAAATGTCATTCGCCAAAAGCATCGGACTCAAAAAACGTATCTACATAAATGCGTTTTTGTTCATTTCGACGGACTTGGACTTGTAATGACTGGGTTATAACAATAAACCGATAAAGAGCGGATTAAAAATGATATTTTAGAAGGTCGTACAGGAATAAAGCTTGCGACGACTTATGTTTGAAAAACTGTATGAGATGTTTACTTTCGTCTTTGCTAAGTGGTGTTGTACTAGGGTTGTGAATGGTTGGTCATTAAGACATACTTTTCTGATAAATGTGCCAAATGTGTGTCTCCCCACAACGGCTAGTAAATGTAAAGAACCAAAGCTTCGTGACAGTCTCTCTTTTCTTACTTTTTCTTATCTACCTATCTACCAGTTATTCTCCTCCATGACTATCCCCGTATCATTTGAGATTATTATGTAAAGATTATAATAATCTTTTTTGAGTTTAAGAAGACCGGTGGGCACGTTGTCGTTTCTCCCACAGTTCTTAATCACGCATCGATATAGCGTACTTTCGTATCCCAATGCTTTTTGTGTCCCGGTCAACGGCATCATACCGGAGGAATGGTCATTTACCAGAAACCCCATTATAAATATCTTTTTGAGTTGGTTTCTCTTCACTTATATACGCTAGATGCCTTCCCCACCGCAGACTACCGAACTTTCATAAAATCAATGTTGTGGTTTCGCTTTGGAATATCACCGTTGTAGCCCATTTGGAATCATATTCTTCCTCATATGGGACCAGCAATTTTCCGGACGACCTTTGTGGATTAAGCCCGGAAAACATTAACTTAATTAAACTAATTCGCTATCCAGTAGAAGTTTGGATATTTCAAACAGATCTCTTATCAAGCTTTGATAGCTTTCAGCAACTGTGCTCAATACAATATCATTGGATTTATGTTATTTAAAAAGAAATAATGAGGGAAAAATCAAGTACATGGTGGCAACTTCTGCGAAGAGAAGACCTAACGTTGGTCAAACTATCAGGGTAGTGGAGCACGAATTTGAAGTAGTGCAATCCTTTAACTACCTTGGGTCAATAGTATCAGCCGATAACAATATGGAAGAAGAAATACGCGAACGGCTGATTAAATCCAACAAAGCCTACTATGGTCTATCAAGGCTCTTTAAATCCCGAAATTTATCCAGAACATCCAAGCTACTACTGTACAAGACCATGGTCTTACCAGTACTCATGTATGGATCCGAGACCTGGGTGCTTAATAAAAAGCACTCTGAACTCTTGGCCGCGTTCGAGAGAAAGGTCTTAAGGAGAATTGTTGGCCCCGTATGTGAGGGAGGACGATTCCGGAGACGCCACAACCATGAGTTGTACGCAATCTACCTTGAAGCTCATATTGTAAGAAAAATCAAGCTCGGTAGACTCCGGTGGGCAGGACACCTAGCTCGAATGAGCGAAGAGGACCCTGCCCGGAAAGTCCTTTGTGGCAGGATGTATGGAAGGAGCCAGCGCGGCAGACCTTGTCTGCGATGGAGGGATGGCGTAGACCAGGACGCCCAGAGCCTGGGAGTGCTAAACTGGATGACATCGGCTCGAAATCGGGACCGGTGGAGAGATTTGTTAAATAAGGCCAAGACCGGATCCCGGTTGTAGTGCCGATGATGATGATGAAAAAGAAATAATATTACTGTAGTACTTTCTGAAATAATTTCCAAAAAAACATGGCCTTTCGTTTATTGAAAGGATATTCGCAATCGTTAGAAATAAATCTGAGCGGATAATGAAACAGTTGTTTTTTCGAAAGGAAGAAAGATGGATTTGATTTAAATCAGCCGGACCGATACCATGTTTAACCTATTTATTTATATATTTTTAAAAAGAAGCTACGTATATATACGCAAAATAGGCGATGATTAATTTTTGGAAACCAGTGTAAACGATCATAAAAAACTAAATACTTTTACTCAACCCAATATCATGGATTTAGTACGCGGATTTTACAATTAGTTAAGATAGAAAGACTTGAGTGCTTTGAATAAATCATCAAAAACTGCCTATCAAATAAAAATAAATAATTAGGGTGATTCTTACTTTATCCACGTTTTCTTTTGTTTTGGCTGACGTTTCGACGTAAGGAACTTCCCAAACCTGTGCTCGCATCTGACATTCACTGAGTGGGACTTTACGCCGGTCATTCAGATCACATTTGTTTCCCACCAACACAAATGGTATGTTTTCATCATTTTTCACTCTCAAAATTTGTTCTCTGTAAATAATAATTTTAATTTAAATAAGATATAGCCATTTCATGTAGTTATGTGTAATTATTTTCAATGTATTGGCAATAAAAATTAAATGTTTCCTCTCTATTTTTTTTTTGCTGTATATGTTTACTTAATAATAAAATATTAGGTTGAGGAAAAAAAAACGACGCTTTATTTTAAAGTATCATAATCTTGAAACGACTAGCTGCATCTAGTAACTTTTTTCGCTTGATTATTGGAGACAACTTTATTGAGGTAGGTATGTTGTGCTAAAAGATATTACGAAGAAAGCATAGTGAAAAAAGTCGCTATATTTTACAATTGTACTACAATAAAGGGAAGAATACGGTCTGTGAAAAGATTTGTGCAAGCCACTGTTGAAACGAAACGAGGCCAACAATACACAGTGACCGAGTGCGGACGTGTTTTCAATTCGGCGATCGAGTTAAATGAACAAAGTTGATTTTATGAGTCGCGAGTGGCTGAAATATAAAGACTATTTATAAACAAATAAATTCCAATGATAAAAACAGTCAAAACAAAGTTAATATATATAAATACAATCGAATAAAAGAGAACGAAGCCACGTGTTGTGACAGTCAAAACAAAGAACACAGTTTAATACAAAAAGTGCGTGAGTTAACGGTGTTTACGCGTGAGGGCGTGAACATTGTGAGTGTGTGCGCGAGGCCACAATCTGTTTGTCCTTCACGCAATATAAAAAAAAAAAAAAAAAAAAAAAAAAAAAACCAACGCAGACAAACAAAACACGACATGGTAAGGAAACTCAACAGCAGGAATCACATCAGCAACAACAGCAGGAACCGCACCAACAGCAGGAAACAACTCTGCGGGTGCCAGTCAAAAAAGGGTGAAAGTACCTCCTATCTACATGGAGACAAAGGATCTCATAAAATTGGGTGAGTTGACATGCAAAAGTTTTAAAACAAAACGGATAAATAATTTTAAGGTAAGTTTAACATGCGATGATTTAGAAGGGTATAACAAAATTAAATCGGCATTGGGGAAATCGAAAAGCGAGTACTACACGTACACCTTTAAATCGGAGAAAACTGTCTCCGTGCTCCTCAAAGGAGTTGATCCTTCCTTTACTCCCGAAGAGGTGCTCGAAGAACTAAAAAGCTTCGAAAACGATAACTTGAAATTTACAGGTGTGAAACCATTTTCTATAGCAAATTCTAGAAATCGCAACCGTAAGTTGCCTTTTTTCTTTGTGTCGCTAAGCCCCAATAGTAAAATTGATGGACTTAGATATATTACAACAATAAGTTGGGAGAGAATAAAGAAGTGCGACCGCGTATTGCAGTGTATGCACTGTTAACGCTTCGGTCATGTGGCAGCGAATTGCAATATGCATTTCAGATGCGTCAAATGCTTAAACAAGCATATCATTGGAGAATATCCATTCGGCAAAGAAGAGCTCCCAAATAGAAGTAAACTATCCTGTGTCCTCTGTAACAACTCAGGTCAACCTGCTAACTTAGGTTGCCCTAAGTACCAACAACTAAAATCAAAGTTGGAAGCCAAAAAGAAGCAAGTTGAAGAAGAGAAAAGGATGAAAACTCGCTCTTACAACAACTTCGTGGCACCAAGTGTGTCATACGCCCAAATGGCAGGTGGAGAAAAAAATGCACCAATCTTAGAACAATCACGTAATATCATTAAAACGCCTGCACCAGAGGCAGAAATTGATATAACAGCAATATTACTGTCCATACAAGGACAGTTTGCTGCGTTTGATAAAAAATTCGAAATGAACGAAAAAAAAACTGACGGAACAAGTGGCTCGATAATCTATTCGACCCAGACGAACCCACACTCTAATCATAACGTTCACTGCGACTGAATTAACCCTAAAAATTATTGCTGTGAATGTTAATTCACTAATCCGCATGGAAAGAAGGGATACTCTCAGCAATCTGCTGGAAGCTGAACGCCCAGATGTGCTTTTGGCTAGCGAAACTAAGCTAAATCAAAGACACAAATTGGGGTACCCAAATTATAAAGTAATTAGACGAGATCGTCCAAATTCCACTCAGGGGGTCTTAGTTAAAAGTGGTCTACAACGCAAAGTCATCTACAGTAGAGATGTATACAAGTTCCAGGTACTAGAAGCCTGCGTTATAGATATTCCTTTGAAAAGTCAAAGGCATCTATATGTGATCTCTGCTTATGCATCCGAATCTCCACAGTGTCTACAGTTTACCAATGAACTTGATATCCTTTTTCGAAGTGTCAAGTTAGACTCGGAAAATAATTATTTCTTAATGGCGGGAGATCTCAATTCCAAGCATAGTGCTTGGGGTAACCTTATCACAAACTCAAGAGGCAATGTGTTGTTCGACTGGTGGGAAACAAACGCCATCGAACATAAACTAGAATTGTACGCTACAAGTACGCCGTCATATCCAAGAGGAAATTCCTTCTTGGATTTACTGTTGCTGGACGAGCGAATACAATTCTATCTAACTACTCGAAATTGTCTTCGTACGATCGAGTCCGATAGCGATCATTACGGACTTAGTGCTGTAATACATGTCCCAAACGAACATTCACTACTTGAGCAGTACAAACAGATACATTCTTTTAATTTTGGAAAAGCACACTGGTCGCGTTATTATCATTATCTTTCGACGATGAACATTATTGTTAATACAATGAATCGTTCTATCCCAAAAGTGTTTCACATGGAGAGCCATACAAACCGGTACAGAAACGCAACGATCGACGAGTTTTTATAGGCAAAAGAGTATTCTGCTCTCTAAGTTAAAACTGCTCTACAGACAATTCAGCGATCCAAATAGCCAGGAAATAAAAACAATTAGTCATTAATTAAAAATCTTCAAAAACTGATCCGTGACAACTATAGATCAGTAATTAATGAAGACTGGAGCAAGAGAATTCAAGCCATTAAAGCTAGTGGACCGAATATGTTCCCTCAAATAAATAAAGTCTTTCGAAGGAAAGATTATAATGACATCCCGTGTCTGCGAGTTCCGCGAACTCCCGAGAATTCTCAAACTCTGCTGAACGCAGGACTTACCCTGGAACGCATCAACTCTAACGAAGAGTTCATAATAGTCGAGGATCCGCAAAAAAAGGCGAACTCAATTGGTGCTTGTTTCGAAGCAGTGTATAGATTTAACGAATCGGCTCATTCTAACCTTGACCTGGAAAATGGGGCTCTTCAAAAACATATTTCGCTACGCAATGAACTTAACAATTGGCGTCTCTTAAGTCGAAGTTTCACTATCTTTCGTGAAAATAATAGAGCTGATTCCCCACTTAGAAATTTAAATTATTATTATTATTATTTACTGGCCTGTAGGAACCCGGAAGTTCATGACCTCACCGACTCGGTTGCGCCATTGTTCCCTGTCCTGTGCGCTCTCCTTCCACGTTCGGTCATCCGATCCGATCTCCTCGAGGTCCAATCTAACATTGTCCTCCCATCTCCGTCGCGGCCGTCCTGTCAGTCTCTTCCCCGTTAGTTTACCGTCAAGAATTCTATGCACGGTCCTATCATCGCCCATTCGTGTACGGCCCATCTTAATCTTCGCGACTTGATTACTCTCACTATTTTAGGTTTGCGGTATAGCTCTTCCAATTCGTGGTTGTGGAGTTTCCTCCATTGTCCTGACTCCTCGTCATATTTACCGCCAAATATACCCCTTAAAACTTTATTCTCGAATACGTGGAATTTGTTTTCTTCCCGTTTTGTGAGAGCCCATGTTTCGCATCCGTATAGAGCAATCGGCATGATTACGGTTCTATAGACACGAAGCTTTATATTACGTGATAGCAGTTTGGATTTTAATAGTTTACTGACTGCATGCCAACTAGCGTTGCCTGAGTGTAGTCTTTTGTTAATTTCCTTTGACGTTTCGTTTCTGGTCGTCAGTATCGTTCCCAGATATTTAAATTCTTTTACATTTTCAAATATCTTGCCCCTGACGTTTACATGTGTTCTCTGAGGTCCACCTGCTCTCGTCGTATTCATGTATTTCGTTTTGTCTTCGTTTATTTCTAGGCCCACCTCTTCTGCTGCTTGCATGATGATTTCACAGTTTCACTTAGAAATCTAAACAATAGTATATTTGTACACAAGGATGGATTGACGGACATTCTTAGATCCATTAAGAACAAAAAATCTTCTGGAATAGATAGTATTCCAAACATTGTTCTAAAGCATTTACCTCTGGAAGTAGTGAAGGTTTACACTATCTTGTTCAATAACGCTCTAAACAATGCATATTATCCAATCCAATGGAAATCTGCAGTAGTCCATCCCATTCCCAAAAAGGGCAAGGACAGGAGCAAACCAGCCAATCTTCGCTCGATTAGTTTGCTTCCGAACATCAGCAAGGTATTCGAGAAAATTATAAATAAAGCATTGACTAACTGATGTGAGGAAAATGGTAGTATTCCGAACAACCAGTTTGGTTTTCGACCGCAACATGACACAGTTCATGCTGCGACAAAACTTGTTTCCGACATACAGTGGAACAAGGCGAAGAGACAATGCACAGGGGCCTGTTTGGTTGACTTTGAAAAGGCTTTCGACACCGTATGGTTAGAAGGGCTGGTATATAAGATATCAAATCTAGGTATGCCCGAATATTTATTATACATTATCTACGATATGATAATGGGTAGACAATTTGTAGTGAAATGTGGAGATATAATCTCTAACAAGACTTTCCACATCAAAAACGGTCTACA
Source organism: Microdon myrmicae (assembly GCA_963931805.1). Taxonomy (NCBI): domain Eukaryota; kingdom Metazoa; phylum Arthropoda; class Insecta; order Diptera; family Syrphidae; genus Microdon; species Microdon myrmicae. Next base: position 130,971,082 of record OZ007502.1, on the reverse strand, counting down.
ACAGGGAGCAGTCAATTCTCCCATTTTATTTAACATTTACACTAGTGATCTAGTGGGTTCTCTCAACCATGCAATTGCGTATGCCAACGACATTGTGGTGTATAGATCTGGAGAAAAGATTGATGTCATCAACAGACTTCTGCTGTTGTTCAACAAAATCAAACGTTTTTGCGACGACTGGAAATTAAAAATAAATTTCGAGAAAACAGAGACTATACTTTTCAGAACGCCCCTGTCCAGTGCATCAAGGGATACAAAACGGAATTGGAAAACATTTTCTATTGCAGGAAGTAATAATCTTCCTCTACAAGTAAAAACTGTAGACAGATACCTTGGAATCTGGCTTGATCAGTATCTTTACTTTGATAAGCATACAGCAGCTGCTCTTACACCAGCTAAAAACGCATATGCAATGACACGAAGACTCTTCCGTAATAGTCTACTGGACCCCAAGGTGAAAATGATTTCATACCCAACATTCATCCGACCAATATTGGTGTATGGCTGCCCGGTATGGTACAACATATCCCCATTTTACATGGAGATGTTTCGGGTGTTCGAGAGGCAGTGTTTGCGTTCTTGCCTCGGAATGTATAGAACCCCAGAGTCGCAGTATAAGAAATACTATCCCAATAAAGTCCTGTATGAAAAATCAGAACTAAACAGAATACAAACTTCATTATCAAGATTATTCGTAGTCACACAACAAGGGCAATGTGCAGTGAAAATGATCCCATTTGCGGAGCATTCTGTCCCAATGATATGTATATGGAGAGTACTCTCCAGAATTGGTTCATTCCCCCAGAAGCGTTCCCTTTTCTGGAAAAAATGGACTTATCCAAGACAAACGTGGAGTCCCTATTAGTTACCACGCTTTCCGTGGTGCCAGGGATAAACGAATTCTCCACGATAACGATATCTCTAATTTTTCAGAACGCCTGCGTTTTAGTATGGTTATCGGTGAAAGAGATAAATCAATAAAAGATCGATCCCATCCCAACTGGTGGTGGATCAGTGATGAAGAAAGGACTACACGTCTCCAAACATAGTATGCCTCTCAGGTGCACCGCTTTCCTCCCCCCTACCCCCAATTCCCAATTATTTTTATTTTTTTTTATTTTCGTTTTTAATTTAATTTTAATTTTCTATTCTTTAATTTTTATTTGTATTCCTTGTTTATGTTTGTCCGTTTTGTTTCATTATTTTATTTTTATTTTTTTGCGTGTCAACCCCCATATATATGTAATTAAAAAAAAAATTATAAATAATACAAGATGTAGAAAAAAAACAGTATACATTTAAAAAAGAAAACATATCAATTATTGTGACATGTTATAAAAACTGTTATTGTACGCCGAAAGGCATAAGAAAAATGATAATGTATATTTTAGAGTGCTTGCGAAGAGCCAAAAGGTTAATGTAAGAATGATATATGTAAAATAGAAGTTAACATTTAGTCTTAAGTAAAATATGTAATTCATTTGTTAAATAAATGTGGATATAAAACAAAACAAAAAACGAAACGAAGCCATTTTTTAAGAGTATGGTATCAGGTGAGGAAAAGTGCATAAGATAATGTTATCGATTTTGGTTGAAGCTCCCCAAACGGTAGTAAAGTAAGGAAATAAAGTATTAAAAAAAAGGCCAGAATTGGATAAAAACGAATGGTGTTATAATTCACCATGACAACGCTATGTCACACACATTTTGATGGCGCAGCAACAATTAAGTGATGTTGGCTGGGATGTTATAGTCACATATAGTCCTAACAGTATTATCTAAAAAAAGGAACTGAGAAATACATCCTTGAAAATCACCGCTTTTGTTGTTTTTTTTTTTTTCTTCTAATTGGTACTAGTTCCTGTAGAGATGCAAGAAATAAATTACTTCAACTGAACACTATTTGCAAGACATGTATTAGTCCAAAGCCGGAATTCAATTCCCTTCCTTGGTCAAAATTTGAAAAATAGTACTCCGCATGCTCGATAGCTTGCAAAATCCAGCAATTAAACTCATAACCAGCCTCATCAATGACTGAGTTGGTAGTGTCATGCATTTGATTGAACATAGGTAGGGTCAACTAGTGACTCTTGCTATTGTGCCAATTTGGCGCAATTACTGGGTGGTAGGTTAAGTCCTTTAAACTATAGGATCCGTGAAATGGTTGGAAGAAATTCTTGACCGTCTCTCGAAAGTTGCCTGAAGAAAAAATAGCCTCTCAAGACGCCAACTCGCGATTTCTGAGAAAAAAACAGGGTTACCACGGTTGGCTAAAGTGGAGTTCGGCAGCTTTTTAGACTAGTGATTTATCACACGCAAATCTAGGGTCCTAATGATATGGGTATTTAATGCCTGTGATAATGCCATATCACGAAAAAGAAAACCGGCTTAGAACACATTCAATCTGAATGCAATAAATAATGGCAATTATCCTCAGCTACAAGTGGGACAGTAGTGAAGACACAATACGTCTAGTAAGCGGCAAAAGTCTCCCACGGTACCCGTTTCTAATCGAATTTATGGCTCTGATGTTCTTTGCTCTGGTAAACAAGGCTCCCGAAGTTGACTGCATACCGACGGAACTTATGATCCATGGAGGAGAAGCAACCGTTCAAATGGTCTAGCAATTAATGAAAACAACATGGGATAAGGAAGTCATTCCGGAAGAATTGAATACCTCAATAGTCATCCCTATTGTTAAAAAGAGCGACAAGTCTGATTGTTAGAATTACAGAGGAATATCATTGCTTCCAACCACATGCAAATGTCATACTGGCGAGAATCACACAATCTGCAAAAGAAATACTGGGTCCTACCAAAAGAGGTCGTACCGTACCCCAAGCGACCGAATGTTCACAGTACGGCAGTTGTTGGAAAAGAAGTGGGGATATGACGAGACGCTCCACCAACTTTTCATTTACTTCAAAAATCCTACTACTCAGTCGCAAGGAACGTACGTTATACTAGTCGAACTGAGAAACCCGAAAAAATATATCTTTCCCATTCAAATCTGGATGAACGAAAATAGAGGACGAGTTAGAATATAAAACCACCTCTCAGAACCATTCGAAATCCGCGTCAGGGGGGTGGCCTCTCAACATGTCTTTTTAATCTTGTGCTCGAGTATATCATCAGAAATGTGCAAAATGTCAACGTGGCCGGATTATCCCTGGATAAGGATACGAGACATGGGCGCTTACAAAATGAAAAGAGCCGCGGATTCGAGAATAAAGTTTTAAGGAACATCCTTGGTGTTAAACATGATGTAAAGGCAGGACAAGGAGGAAACTCCATAAGAGAATAATCAGAACGCGAAGTTTAAGATGAACCGGCCATGTAGCGAGGATAGTCAACGACAAAACCACATCTAGAACTCTTGACGGAAGACTAACAGGAAAGAGGCATGTGGGAAGGGCGCGACGAAGATGGTAGGACAATGTAAGGCGTGACCTTATGGAAGTTGGATCAGAGGGCGAAAGGGTGGAGAGAATGTGCATAGGACGGGAAACAATGGCGTAGCTATGGCATAGTCAGTGAGTGAGGTTATGAACTTTCGGGATCTTTCAGGCCAATAAATCATAATAGTGTGGCGCATATGGCAATCAGTACTAGAATATTCTAGAAAGTTCAAAACAAAGTACTAGAATATTCTAGAAAGTTCAAAACAAAGTACTAGAATATTCTAGAGAGTACTGGAAAACTGGAGACTATGAGCAGTAGGAAATTCGAGGCTATGGAACGGGCGGAAACGAAACACCGAATCAGAATGAGGAAACGGTATAAATACATCGCACGCAGTTCAGAAAGGAAGTAAGAAGTAAGCAGTCAAAAGACGCGAAGGTACGAACGCGATAAGTAAAGAAGCGAAGTATCAAGAAAAAGGTTATTATCAGACTAATAAAGTGTTTGCAAAGAGAATTGATTTAACGCCTCTTATTTATAAAAATGGCTCCTCGATAGTATAGTGGTTAGTATACCCACCTGTCACCCGGGAGACCGGGGTTCGATTCCCCGTCGGGGAGCCCCTGGCGCAAGACTAATGACCTTGCCCAGACAATATAAATCATTATGGAAAATTTAACAAGCCTCAGGACTTGCTAAATAAGGCCAAGACCGGTTCCCGGTTGTAGTGCCGATGATGATGATGATGATTTATAAAAATAATTTATCCAGCGCGAACCCTAAGCTCGCTACAATAGTAATAGTGAGTGACAAGGGTCATTAAAACAATAAGACACCAATATAAGATGACATTTCGAATGCTGGGGGTGAATGAATGAATGAATAAAGTGAGAGCAGTACCCTCGGTTTATTTCGCTTAGTACAAGTGGTATAAACATATAAACTTAAGGAGAAGAGAGGAGACGACGTTTGAGAGCGGGAGAGGCGAGATTGAAGTAAAAGAAGGTGGGGTGAGAGTTTGCCCATCCCTGGATTCGCCAAATGGGTTCATTAAGGCCGTAAGACGTGTGATGGGCGGGCACGGAGAAGAGTAGAGGGATTCGCAGGTTTCGGGGATTAGTGGAAAATGTGATGGAGGAGAGCAGGCTTGGGCAGTTGATTGAACCTGACAGTAGACGGTGGATGAAGAGGATGTCGGCATGAATTCTGCGCTCTTCAAGTGTGTTAAGGTTAATTAGGTGAAGACGGCTCTTGTATGGGGGTAGAATCAGAATATTTTCCCAATTTAACCTCTGGGAGGGCAAAACTAAAAAAAAAACGACGTTGCACGCTTTCGACCCTACGAATATGGGACGAGTAGTGAGGAGACCAAACCTGACTAGCATATTCAAGGAGGGACAAAGGCTATATAAAGCGACCTGGAAACGTAGGGATTAGTGAACACTGCTTTAGTTAAAAAATCATAAATGTGCCAAAGGCTCAGTGTTCGTACCGCCCGTTATGTACACAGGACACAGGAGTAAAAATACAGTTCCCCGGGGCACACCAGGACAGTAAAAAACAACATTGGCGAATGCTAAGGTAGTCTCGATATGAGAGTGGTCAACGGTAAAACAGTAAAACAGACTTGGGAATTGAAGAGTATTCATTCGCGTTCAAGATACTTTTATGACAGCGGAACATATAATGACACTTTTAAGATTGGAGTTTAACGGTGACACCAATAATATTTTATCACCTACTTATGGAAAGACAAAATGTAAGTATAAATTCGATTTTGTAAAAAAGAGGCATATTATATTACGGTTCAAATATCTATATGACGAATACCAAAGCAAAGAAATTTCTAGTATAGCGAAACATTTTCTTTGATTCTTTGAACTTCGTTATACTGAAATTTCACTTATAGTATCAATTTCACATGGGATATTAAACACTATTACGTCAACATCAGAGTACACTACCACCTACCTATTGGAGGACAAAATACAATTATACAATTACTTTTATAAAAAGAGGTATAGTAACTATTACAATAAACTGAATAAAAATAAATGCGGCATGTAAGCAAAGTAACAATGTACCAAAATACTTTACCTAAAATCGTTAGTTGCACGAAAACTTTCATCATCTGTGATTGAAAAGACACACAAAAATCCTTCTCCACTCCGAAAATAATTGTCCCTTATGGCTGCATAATCCTCCTGCCCAGCGGTATCTAATATATCTATTTGTACTTCTTCGCCGTCTAAAACCACCTACAATTAGTTACAAAAAGAATACCATCGTAACACATATTAAAATACTTACTTTTTTCCTGTAGCTATCTGCTTTGGTGGGCTCATAATCCTCCACAAACTCATCGTACATAAACTGCAATGTGAGAGCTGACTTTCCAACCCCACCACTGCCCACCATTATAACTTTATGTAATGCCGGGGCAGGTGCTTGTTTGGTTTTACTCATCTTATTAAGTTGTGCACTATTAAAAATAATTCACCAAGATCTGAAAAAGAAAGACACAAATACATGTCAAAAAAACAGGAAAACTGATTAAACTTATCCAAAAGTGTGGTTAACAAAAATACACCCACATCTGCAAGCACATACTCTACACACCAGGGCGGAGCCAAAATATAAAATATTTATGTTAATAACGGTTCACAACTTGTACTCGAAGAATAACCAAACATATAACTATCCACGGAAAACATCTGCCATTCACTTATTTTATATTTATTAATATATTCATCAAAAGCAAGTGCTGACACGGCGCTCCGTCAATTTATCGACGAATTACACTTGAAGATAACGTCCCCAGAAACAAAACGAAATTTGATATGCCAGTGCAACTATTCAAACGCTTCAATTTTAAGGGCGTTGATTATAATCACCGAGTCTTCACAATGACTTAATTATGAGTAACCAATGTGCGATATGGGAAATGTATATATAGCCTCCTCTGTTGTACAATTAAAAGTAAGTTAATTGAGTAACTGAAGCCAGATTTATAATCTTTTCATTAAAATATGTATATTATATATTTCTCTCAGATGTGGAGAACCTATGGCGTCGAGCGAGGGCCCTAAGATACCATTAACTACAGGTTGGAGTTCCTCTTTAACATATGCAGGTTGTAACGCATCGAAAACACTCGCACGGGAGTTCCACAACATTATCGTTCTGTAACGGAACGAGGTTTGGTACAGAGTTTTACGTGCCGTCGGGAGATGAACCGCAAATTGATGGGATCCGTCAAATTGCCTTCTGGGACACAAATGAACCGAAATCCGCGGAATAACACGCATCTCTGAAATTGCCCGTCATTGTATATTGTAGGTCGTGGGTATATTTAGGAGCAGAGCTCCAAACCTAGAAACAGTACTCGAGCACGTGTCTAATTTGAAATTCTTAGAGGAGACGTAGTTGGGCCGGGGTGTCTATTTCGAACATCAGGTTCCGGTGTTTGCAAATATTGCTGGACGGGGGTTAAATTCGTATTGGTGAAGCCGATGTCTCTGATATTGCAATATGCAGTCACCAGTACATCGTTGACAGCATTTCGGCAGCGGATTCTGTTACGAGAAGACGAGTTGTTCACATTTCAGTTTCTTATCAAAACAAGTGCATGATGTTCTCCCCGAAATTTTCTCCACCAGAGATCCAAATGGAGAACTAGTTTACTTCCGGAATTCTTTATTTCAGGAGGTACAATCATGTCTTATTTTAACTTCAGCCTGGACCATCAATCAAACGCCTGGAAGATAGTCGAAGATTTTTCCCAGTTTTATCACAGAACATTCAGTGTGGCGGGATGGTAATTCACCTCAGGTCAACTTACCACCTACAACCACCTTTGGCCGATCCATCAGCCAACCTCTGAAAGATAACCAAAGATTTGCCCCGACCATTTCACGGAGCCTGCTGCTTGATAGGGTGGTATTTCACCGGGCGGCAGAGTTGGCACCCCACCTACAACTCGGTGTTACACACAGAATTCCAATACCCTGATATAACATCCAATACTCTAATATTCGCGTACACATGACATGTATACGCATGTATGCTGTACACAAAATTCCAATAATCCTAATTCCAATAATCAATAATACCTACATAGATGTAACATGTATCATATACGCATATGTTCAAAACATATAGCATTCCATGCAAATTGCAGAATGCAACTTGAATCATATCTAATATTGCAACGCATCTAATGTTGCACGCTATTTGCCATAGCCAAATCAAAGTCCCATCACCTTGAGATGTATGCATTTCCCACTCGCATATCTAAAATTGCAGCGCATCTAATGTTGCACGCTATTTGCCATAGCCAAATCAAAGTCCCATCACCTTGAGATGTATGCATTTCCCACTCGCATATCTAAAATTGCAGCGCATCTAATGTTGCACGCTATTTGCCATAGCCAAATCAAAGCCCCATCACCTTGAGATGCCTGCATTTCCCACTCGCATAGCTAAAATTGCAACGCATCTAATGTTGCACGCTATTTGCCAGGCAAATCAAATACCCATCATCTTGAAATGCATGCATTTCCCATTCTCATACCTAAAATTGCAATTCTGCAATTCCCACGTCCCAGCCATGCCCATACCCATGTTCTAACGTGCAAATTGCAGCTACTCAAATCCTAAAATTCTAATAACCTTGATAATCACCTTACACCCCATCACCTTCAAGGTAATTTCACCCAGGCACATGCATGCTATTTGCTATGGGCAAAACAGATTCGCATCACCGTGAATCGAAATTTTCCCATACCTTTCGGGTGGTACTACAGCCAAAGTAGACGTAAGGGTTCCGCCTTAGGATGACTAGCGGCAAAAATTGCAACGTTGCAGTTCCCATCGTCGTTGGCATGGCCTTCGAGTGGGACTAGCATCCGGTGGCTGTCTCAAATTCAGTAATGACCTGTGGTAAGGTATGAAAATCTTGATTTGGATTTTGGGTATAAATAGAGAATTCCGTTGGAGGTAAATTTCAGTTAGAATCAGCTAGCCAAAGTGCAGAGCTGCATTTTAAGTTAATTAAATTGAAACTAAGGAAGAATAAAGATACACTAAAGGAAAAACCAAAGGCCTTTGTTTCTAAACTGCAGTAACATCAGTGGTGGAAGGAATCCAACCAGCCGGGGGGCTAGTAGGTAAGCCAACTATAAAACGTTTGAAATAGGCGCCGCTAAGCATACTGGCTTGACGCACCAAGGAGTCGACAGACGTTCCCACATCCAAAGAGGTTGAAATCACCACAAAATAAAGAACAACACAAAACCCCCGGGCCAAACACCCTATTCGAGAAGCCTTTCGGTAAACATACATTTTGTGCACCAGCCCGAAGGAACACCAAGGTGCCGAAGGAACACAAGGTGCTGGAAGACAAAAAAAGGTAGGACAAAAATCCTTATGGAAAATTTAACAAGCCTCAGGAGTTGCTAAATAAGGCCATCATCCGATGATGATGATGATATCAATCCCCGTGTACTTCTGATGAGACGTTTGTAAACCACTGGGAAAGCTCTTCCGTCTGTCCTATTCAACTGATCAATTTACGAATAGATGAAAGAAAACGAATGTCTGACCAGAAATATGACACATCATCAACCCATACCGCTCATAGAGCATCAACTTCCTAGATGTCTGGAAACAGACAACTTTCTTAGTGACTGTGCGGCGATATCAACATATTGGTAACCCCGTCGCAATCGTCCCACAGCAAAACATCCCCATATAGTAAACCGGAACTTCAGTCACTTACTCGCTCACTCTGCTTACTCCGCAACATCATCGTGATATATTTACTGGGGAAGGATTAGTATAGAGATTCCAAGAGACAAACAAACGCAACCACAATGAAGAACAAAGGACAAAAGAAAACTGAAAAATTTACCATCGCCGTATGTCAAACAAATTAACGCAGCAATCATACGGCTTAAATAGCGAGTTGAAGTATCCTCGTCCACACGTGACAGTAGTCGGATGTGTTGATGCTTTGGCTCTGTAACCTTTTCATGGCGTGGGTACTAAGCACGTTTTACACTACCATCGTTTTACGGTACCGAAAAGTGAACACATTCCTTCACTCGATCGATGTAAGCAAGATTGTTGCTTTGGATATCTCAAAAGCGTTCGATCCGATATGCTCCAACACTGTTATCGAAATACTTTCCAATGGAGTACCAAGTAAGCGATCAATCCGATGCTATTCTAACCCATTTTCATTCCAAAAATCTTCTAACTTAATAGAATCTAGTTGGGATCTGTTCGTAAGTTAGAGAAAACAAGTATCAAAAAGTAAGCTAGTATGGGGTACCCGTCGAGCATGTTTGAATGGGCGGCAGGTGGTCATTTTGGACAGCGCGACACACTTGAAAACATCCCGAAATTTTACGAAAAACAGTTTGTACAAGTACTAAATTGTTTTTCTTATTATTATGCAAGGTTCAAAGTAACTTTAAAGCCGAGACAAGTTTTGTTTGCAAATTCTAAAATAAGATCACCCAAACCAACCACATTAATGAACTGAAGCATAATTTCATTATCATTAAAGACTACTGTCACGGCTTCAAACTGAAAATTAATCTGCAAACGACGGAGAATATCTCCTTCCGTGCGTCAATGCACGGAGGAATCCGAGGGGCACCAAATTAATTTGAATAAAATGGTCCATTACAGGAGAAATATAATTTTTGAGGTATTTTGACAACCACTTAGTTATTTCTGTTCCAACACCGACTGTTATGATAAGATATTAAAAAGTAATTTTGTTTTAGCTCTATAGGGAAAATTATAATAGACTCATCACAATTAGCGCTTTATTTGATATGGAAGACCGCAGTGTTTGCATCTATCAAAAAATGAATAGAACACCGGAATCGAAATGCATGCAATAATCATATAATCAAATTCTGAACAACATAATAGTGTTAAATAGGACAGATAATTATATATTTAAAATTAACAGCGACCATGCAGTAAAAACTAGAAGAGTGAAATTCGATCACAACCGTTTTTATTACCAACGGAACCTGTATGAACGCATTTATCTCCCGAAGCATTTCTCTTCGTGTGTTACCCAAACAAAAGAGAAATCTGCATTATTTGCTATTCAGATCAAAATAAATGATTGTGATAATTCCAACTTCCATGCCGGCTCACAAACAACCAAGACCCCATTACATAAGAAAGAATACTCGTCCCCAGCCATGCATTACCTCGTAGGCTAGACATTATTGTCCTCCAACCACCATATGCTCCTATTCCCTTTTCTTTTTAAGTCCCATAATATAAAGAATAAAAATAAAAACGGCTACTGCCGCTCTCCTACTAATCTATTTGTCTTACGTAAGTTTTAAAAACCATTGCTTAGGAAATGAAAGTACACATAGCGAAACCATACGCCTAGTAAACTTTCGCAACAAATTAAATTTCTCTATTAGCATTTTGGGAAGTAGTGAAAACCGTGATTCGATCCAACTCACCATACCACAGATGTCTTAATTCGCTACTTAAATTGTATAATTGCTGTGTATACGGCGCTGATGAATTTTTTCAATCCCCCTGTGTGTTGTGTTCTTCACTATGATTGCGTGACTGTAATCTGTTTAAGTCACCACAGTTGCACCTCTTAAATCTCCATTCATTAGCATCACTGTCGCAGGATCAAAATCTCACGAAAAAAGTTGAGTTTCACAATTTCCGCCTTTTTTTACGAGAGTAAAAAGTAAATTGGGCTCCTCGATATTATAGTGGTTAGTATAACCGCCTGTCACGCGGGAGAACGGGGTTCGATTCCCCGTCGGGGAGCCTCTGGCGCAAGACTAATGACCTTGCCCGTAAAAAACAAACCATTATGGAAAATTTAACAAGCCTCAGGACTTGCTAAATAAGGCCAAGACCGGTTCCCGGCAGTAGTGCCGATGATGATGATGATGATGTCAATCCCCGTGTACTCCTGATGAGACGTTTGTAAACCACTGGGAAAGCTTTTCCGTCTGTTCTATTCAACTGATCAATGTCCGAATAGATGAAAGAAAACGAATGTCTGACCTAACACAACGAAATAGTGATCGAAACCCAGGTGTTTGTCTGCACAGGTAGAGGTTGAGTTATATTGTCTTTCCTAAGATAGTTTACATAGACTAAGCTATCTCAGGTCCAGGGTTAGAGTAAGTTTAGAAACAAGTTTTAAACAAAAAACAATTAAAAAAAAGATGATTAGTTATATTAAGTCAGCCCTGTGAGTAGGGCGTTAGAATATACTCACAGCTAGGCCGGCTTGTCGTAAGAGGCGACTAAAGGCCGAGTGGTAGCCGGGGTCCCAACGCCCTGTGCGCCCGGTGAAATATCACCCCATCAAGCTTTAGGCCCCGTGAAATGGTCGGGAGAAATCCCTGGCCATCTTTCGGGGCTTTGCTGATGGACCGGTTCGAGAAAAGGTTGGTTAGATGGTAGTTGGTCCCAAGGTGAGATACCACCCCGTCACGCTGTACATTCCGCGATATCGCCGAGAGAAATCTTCGACGGTGTTTCGGATATGTGGCTGATGGCCGGGACTGACACGGAGATAAGTCATGATGGTACCTTCTGATATAAGGAATTCCGGAGTTAAACTAGTTTACCATTCGGATCTCCGGGGAAGACTATGTCAAGAAGAACATCATGCAGATATCATGATAAATAACGGAACTTTAAGAGGTTCATCATCGCATAACCGGGCTCGCTCTCGAGGCTCTGCCCATGCTCGACTGGTGACGGCATTTTGTAACATCAGGGGCATCGGTTTCACCAATACGAATGTAAACGCCGTCCACCAATATTTGCAAACAACGAAACCTGATATCCTTGCCCTAACTGAGATCCAGGTCGATTCGTCAACTGATTCGACATATCTTCATTGCTCAGGATACGACTTACATTCGATATTCCGTTTTAAGGGCGGAGTCTGCGTCTTCGCGCGGTCCAATCTGGCTGCCGGAGGATGGAGGCGTTGGAACCCAATAATATGGACAACATATGGTTGAGGGTCGTGCTGAGGAATTCTGTTAAATTTCTTTGTTGTCTTTACCGCTCCCCGAATGACGATCGACCGGGGACATTTTTCGAACATCTTTCACATACCGTCGACTGGATACAGATCAACCACCCAGCTTCTGAAATTGTTGTCCTTGGTGATTTTAATGTGCACAATTCCAGCTGGTTGTTACATTCTAACAGAACCGATGAGGCTAGGAGGCGGGCGGAGATGTTTGCTGTAAGCCACAACTTGACTCAACTCGTGGGGGAGCCAACGCGAGTGCCAGATGCCCGAGGCGATTATGCGAACACCCTGGATCTATTTTTGACATCCGAACGGAGTATTTATACCGTAGAGGTTTCTGCGCCATTGGTAAACTGAGATCACTGATTGGTATATGTCGCGCAAGCACTTGCATATCAAGCGAATAACTGGCCTAGGCAGCTTCGCCATGTATGGAAGTATGGGGCTGCTAACAGGGACGATTTGCGAGATTTCTTCGCATCCTTTCCATGGTCCGAGGTGTGCGATGTTAACGCTTGCGCGGAGTCGATATCAGAGATTATTCTTCTGTGGATGGAGATGTATATTCCACATTCCATCAAACAAAGTTCATCTGATAAACCTTGGTTTGATAAAAAATGCGAGCTGATTACAGCCGCAAAAACTAGAGCTTTTAAGCAATGGCGCTTCAATCCCACCGATGTTAACAGAGCGAATTTTGTTAGAATCAGAAACGCGTCCAACCAGGCGATTGATACCGCGAAGAAGGCTCACAACGACAGAGTGGTCAATAAGCTCCTTCGGTGCGCAACTGGTTCGCGCTCCTTCTGGTCAATGGCAAAAGCTATCAGCGGTAACTTCGCATCCTCCTCTTTCCCTCCGTTGGTGACGGACAGCGGGACGTTAGTCACGAATCCAAAGGATAAAGCTAATGTGTTCGCGAATTTATTTTCCGCGAATTCAAACCTCGATACCGGCCTTTTGGAGCCACCTGTGATCTCGCCGGTACGGTCTTCGATGCGGGATGTGAGATTTCGTCCGCGCACTATTCAACGCGTTCTACGTGAACTGGATTGTAGGAAGGCAACCGGCCCGGATGGAATACCAGCAATAGACCTTAATAATTGTGCTCCAGAACTATCGCCGGTTCTTGGGAGACTCTTCCGCTTATCTTATGCACGGAGGACCTTTCCTGCCAGCTGGAAAATCGCTCGAGTTCAGCCAATCCCAAAGAATGGAAAAAAGTGTCTCCCACAAAATTACCGTCCGATAGCATTACTGTCTATTTTATCTAAGGTAATGGAAAAAGTCATCAATACAGAGTTAGTTAAGTATATGGAGTGCAACGGACTTCTGAATGATCGTCAATACGGATTCCGTGGCAGACGGTATCGGAATGATATATGGACATCTGCGATTGAACGGCATGGTGAGTCAAGGGCGGTCGCATGGGATATCTCCAAGGCTTTTGACCACGTCTGGCACGGGGCATTGCTGAGCAAACTTCGTTCATATGGACTTTCTCAACAGCTTTGCGACTGGACGAGGAGCTTCCTCGAGAATCGATCGATCCGGGTTGTTGTGGACGGCGAGTGTTCGGATCTGTATCCTGTTAATCTGGGGATGCCCCAAGGTTCTATTTTGGCTCCAACCTTATTTTTGCTTCACATAAATGATTTGTTGGAGACAACGGATAACAAAGTGTTCAGTTTTGGGGATGATATTACGATTGTTTCCTCCTTTTCGAGTGATGCCAATTAGTGCATCAACGTCGCACCAGCTGAGATGTAGACAGATTGACTCTCTGAATCGGAATCTGGATAAGGTCCTGCAGTGGGGAAAGGCCAACCTCGTTGGCTTCAATGCAGCGAAGACACAATATACAACATTCACAAAGAAAAGTGGATCATCGGTTCCACAGCTGATGATGAATGGCCGGGCCCTCGAGGCTGGGGAAAGCTTGAAATTGCTCGGCGTCACGGTCTGTGGAAATGTATCATGGCATAAACACGTGTCGAGTATCGCCAGGTCAGCCTCAGGAGCTATCTTTTTAGAGCTAAGAAATATTTTACTCCGGCCCAACTTCTTCTCCTATATAAATCTCAAATTAGACCCTCGCTCGAATATTGCTCTCATGTTTGGAGTTCGGCCCCTACCCTCGACTTGAGAGCATACAGAGACGAGCGATCCGCCTGATCGGGGACTCGGCGCTGACGTCGGGACAACAGTCGCTATAACATCGAAGGCGCGTAGCCGACCTGTCTGTTTTACAGATATTATCACGGGTATTGTTGTTCGGAAATTCTTGGTTTTGTTCCACGCAATTCGGTTTATAAGCGCTCCACAAGACAATCCGACGGATCGCACCTGTTTGTGGTTCATCCCCCGACGGCGCGAACATCCCTGCATCAGAACGCGTTCCGTTACAGAGCGGGTAAGCTGTGGAACTCCCTTCCCACGCGAGTGTTCCCGGAGCGTTATTTGGTGGTATCTCGGGGCGCAAGCGAGAAGAAACCCACCAGAAGACCCATCGTCCTACTGTCCAAGTTATCTGCTTTTCACGATGCGCAGAACGCAATGGGCCACCAATATCAATAGTTTCAGAAAGTCACGATCTACTGTTGACGATACCAAAGTAATTCTTGTAGCGATACAAAGGGAAAGAGGGAGACGAAGATATACTGATACTGACATTGGACCACGGAGTGAATGCCTTTAAAACGATAAATCCAATCCAAAGAGCCTCTACTTTTCTCGGGTAGTTCATTCATTAACAGATAGCTAGTGTACAAAAACCGGCGATGAGAAGTTTCACAAGTTGTTCGCAGGGTTTCCACAAGGGTCAATTCTTGACCCCCTCCTATGGAGCACAATGTATAATTTGGTTCCACAGATAAGGCTCCCCTACCGCGTTATTTGAATTTGCCGCTGATAGCGCACTGGTCACCGCGCTTAAAGCTGTCAGGGAAGTAAAAGAAAGCAGCAAGCGATTGTGCTGATCAAAAATTGGCTCCGATCCACTCGACAAGAATTAATTCATATCAAAGCGTAGGGGGTTCTGGTAACTACTCAGAAAGTAGTAGAATCCGCCAAGCTTCAGGGGGAACACCAGACGATCCAATAAATGGAAACTGTCAACTAAATGGGAATAATGGCCAGACAATAGGTTCAGTTTCCAAGCATATGCATATTTGGTATGAGCAATGGCATCGGGCGTGCGAATTGTTAAGAGACCCAAAAACTATGATGTGATTGTGTATGTTTGTCCTAAAGTAAAACTGAATCAAAAAATAGCGGTAAGACGAAGGTTTCGTCCCTTAAAAATGGGCGCGGAATTAGATCTCTTTTCTATAAGTATAATCAAAGTCGTTGCTCGACTAAATCTGATAAATGTGTCCTATTCCTCCAAACGCAATCCAGCAAAACTCGAACAAAGTTGCCAGGCAATCAATACAAAACACTTCCTTCTCTGATTCTCTACCTGCCGACCTCACTCTGCTTTGACTTTGGAGAGTAATACATAATCTCTTTTATAAGCACGTGTCATTAAAGATATTGTATCCAAAGAACAATTCATTCGCTTCACGCGATGAGAACCATTTTTGAATACTGAATTACGAAACAATAAAACATTCAGCTTTTTCAATGCAATGACTCATGGAATTGAATACTGAGCTATGACAATAAAAAGAAATTACTCTTGCTAATTCAACAACTCACTTTGAGAAATGATTCACTAGTAGAGTATTTAACTATACATCAAGATCCAACTTATGCGGAAGTTTCGCATAAAAAGAAGGTATGACAGTAAAGAAGTCAACTCTTCGTGGTGTTATTGACTGACATGGGGATGAGACGAAAGCGCGATATGTAGCGTCAGAGAAAATTAATTGTTTTCGCCGTAGTAGATTCAGTGTGGATGAGCATTTGGAAGCTGCTTAGGTTGATATTAAAGAAAATGGACGAAAGAAGGTAACCTCCTCTTTTTGGTTGAGTTTGTAATTTCCGAATTTCACTAGAATATTTAATCCTTTGTTCAAAATGGCTCACTGCCTGCTCTGGCATTCTCTCGGTCGTTCTCTCGCTCGCTCTACGGTCAGTCGTTTGCATTTCAAAGTTGATCGTAATGAAAGTTACTGGGAAGGGAGTGATGTGGCGTTTCTAGCAGGTACACACGACCAATAGTGAAGAATAACACTGTGGGGAGGAAGTATGTACCAGCATGGGTACTTGATTCACTTCCTCCTCCATCGTTCACTCCGGTGTCCAACAAGGTTCTGATGTAACTTACGATTGTTCCGCGGCCTGCAAACGAACGATCGCCAGGGGAACAACAATAGGAAAGAAAAGAAACGCACTGTCTAATCGATATTAAATGGTCATTTTATTGTCCGATTTGTGTATTTACGATATTTGTTAGAAACGCCACAACATCACTGTATTTACTAGAAAAATTACTAGTTCAATTTGAGACATGTTTAACAGAGTTCTTAAATGTAATTAATGTCTATTGACCTATTTCACGTCAACGAAATTAATGTTACTTCGGATTAGGTACGCGTGCACACGATACAGTGGGAGGTTAAAGTAATCACGAAACTCGACCGACTTCTTTAAATGTTGTAATAAGACTTTTGTTATTATCGCTCCCGTCCGCGGAACGGGAGCGGAAGTCCGCACGACTGTTGTCGTCGGCAGATGGAAAAGGACTTGGCGATACAAATTCGCTGACTAGGGAATTCGTTTAGTCAAGCTGGCTCTCTTAAATTAAGGATATATTTCCTGTTCCAATAGAGACGTAAAGTCTCTCTTTGGGGTAACCAACAGATCTCATACGGAAGATCGCCACAGTACACATATATGTGTGTAAACTGGTTCTTTTACGGATCAAAACCATGGGAAGGAATATAAACAAAGAAAGGAAGAGTTGCATTCATGGGATGCGAGTCTGGTAAAACAAACAAAACCGAAACTCGTCGGATGCTAGTTGCATCTTTGTTTGTGATGTGCGTCGCGGCTAAATAAATAGACACGGCGCAATGAAGAATGGTATTAATAGGTTTTGGCTAGATTACCAGGAAATGGTGTCTATGGCATCACTGGTAAGGGTAAGTATTGAATTCCTATTTGCATTTGCTTATGCTGTAGGATTTAATTGGTGCCAAGAGATGTGTGTATTTGTTTTAGTCCCTTGGGTGTAGGTCGCCAGCCAATGTGTTTGTCTGGTGATTTATGATGCACATGATGAAGCTGGGATAAACCAACTCAAGAGTAAGGTTTCTTGATTATGCGGTTGTATTATATATGAACCGATGAATTTCCTTTCAGGTAATTTAGGATAGGATAAAGAACTCTTATAGGGGGTTTTACATGCGAAGGTATGCTTGCAGGTAAGAATTCTTTTGCAGAAGCTTGAAAATAAATATATTCGGTAAGCTAATAAAGAAATCTTAAGGAGCAATGGTATGCGAAGATAATGCACGAAGGTACGTTTTCTTTACAGGGACTTAAAGATCATAGATTTGATCTCTTAAATGCGTGCAGCATTTTTAGGTGCCGAATGCGAATGCATTGGCGAGGACTTGAGCGTTTTGGGTGATGATTATGGGGGTTTTTCAGGAAGGTAAACCGTGGGATTTGGCGGAATCGCCACAACACCACCAAAAGCACATCCATTAAAGTCGTATACCATAGCAATAATATAGCATTTCCACATCAGTTGAGTGTACTTGAGTTTAGAAATCGAATTCGTACACGGGGCAGTGGCCTGATGTGTTGAGCTTTGGTTCTATATTTTAGTGATTCTAACCGCGATAGCGCCGGTTCGAATCACACGCTCTTCACTATCGTCGCAAACGCTATAGGTCTGTTACCGATGTGATAATACGTGTTCTCTTTCAGTGAAAAATATTGCTGGTGTCAGTACAAAAGATCTCAGAGTCGGAGCTAACTTTACGACATATTATAGCGCATATTGTACTTGGACTTGCAAGAGTTGAAGCCCAGCGGCAGTGAAATGAACCATACTTATGTGGAAGACGCACAACCAATTAATTTTGTAAACAAAATCTTCTTTAATGTTGTTGCTCAATTCTTGCTCCGAGGATAAATGAATAAGTAAAATTGTCAATCTGGAAATCTGAAAACCCATAAGCGATTGTGAAGAAACTTTTGCATACATGAGACAGGTATGCGGTGTTTTGTGGCCCGCACTTTTTCAAAAACCAAGGAGGAAGAAACGTACCGTGAATTTTTAGCGCTCACCGAATTTTTTCGCCCAGAAATTCAAAATTTCGATCGAAACGTGTAGCGTCCTAATAAGACGACGTAGCAAGCCACACAAGTCCAATGTTAGCTTTATTATGCGGAAGTCCCCAGACAGCATAATTTTGAGAATTGGTGATGTCGGTATGTCGCTAAGGTCATGCGATCCGAAACCGTTGAACTTTTTGTGGCGGGACGTAAAAGATCGTGCAATCCTCAACCTCTTGAGCAGTTGAAAACCAAAATTCGTCGAATCATGGTCGAAATACCAACCGCAAATATGGCGAAGTCATCGAAAATTATCGGAGTGAACATTTAATGAATATTTAACGGCAAAAGTTAAAAATAAAATAAAAAGGGAATTCATTGAAATCTTACTTACTTGTGTTTTTTTTTTTAATTTGATTTTCCGAAGCCGAATTGGAACTTTAAGTTGCCTTCGATTCAGGAATTGTCCAGATTTGTTGGATTATGTTTCCTGGGGTGAAGAACTTCAAGTTTCCGTTGCGGATAGCACAATATGATATCATCGATAGGTTCGGATGAAGTATCGTCGAATTCGTTCAATGAAGCATAAATATTCAAAGATGATAATTTTATACTTTTTGTTATATAAACTTTTTTTTATATAAAACAATAAAAACAAATCTAGAAAAAAAAAGTATTAACACGAGAACACGTGTCACGTGTCGCTCAGGGCAGTCATTTTGGGCCCTCTCCTATTTATCCTAACCATAAACGATATAGGCTCTTGCATTAATCACTCCTTCATCTCGTTTTACGCGGATGATTCCAAAATTTTCAAGACAATCCGCTCTCTCCTGGACTCCTCACTTCTCCAATCGGATCTTGACAGCTTCTCGACTTGGTGTCAAAATAATTGCCTAGAAATGAATATCGCCAAATGTCACACAATCACCCTATCTGGGAAGAGTTCCCCCACTCACCCGCGCTCCTATCTCTTACTGAACCAACCGATAACATCGGTTGAATTGATTCGCGATCTGGGCGTCCTATGTGACAAGGAGCTCAAATTTACCACACACATTGATTACATAATCCTCAAGGCCGCCGTCGCCCTTGGGTTTGTCAAACGCTGGTCGAAGGAATTCCTTAACCCCTATGTCATCCGATCACTCTACACAACCTTTGTCCGGCCACTACTCGAATACGCTAGTCAGGTCTGGTCCCCATATCAAGTGACTCAAATTCGCAGGATTGAATGTGTTCAACGTCGTTTCTTGCGCTTTGTCCTCCGCGGACGATACTGGGAAAATCCACTGACTCTACCACCATACACAAGCCGGTTCCCTCTAATCGATCTAAACACACTTAAAGAGCGAGAATCCATGCCGACAACATCTTTGTCCATCGTCTTCTGTCTGGCTCAATCAATTGCCCAAGCTTGCTCTCCACTTTAACATTTCAAACAAACCCCCGTAACGTACGTAATCTTCGACTGTTTTACGTGTCGGCTCATCACACTTCTTACGGCGCTAACGAACCCATCTCGTGTATTCTACGACAGGCCAACTCTTTCCCCACCTCCTTCGATTTCAACATCTCCACTTCAGAAGAAACCCGTCCTAAATCCGCCCCCTCCCTTCAATAACCCCTCTAACCAGCAATCCTCTCCTCTCCCTCCCTCAAACTAGTTCTCTCCTACACCTTTCCAGCCCCACCCCCCTGCTCACTAATCCCCGCCTCTGTATCAGTCCGTACACATGCTCTCCACTGTCGCGCAAAGGTCGCGTTTACCACCCCCCACACCCTCGCTCTTCCCTGGACTCCTACCTCCCCTATCGCCTAGTAATCTTCAACTTTCTGTTTTTTTTCTCCTTTTTTTCGATTGAATAATTGAACAATGTCTTAACCACTACTCTAGATTTTAAGATAGTCTGTAAGGTTTTATGTTAAGTTTGCTTGCATTAAGCTTAAGTAAGCTTGCATTAAGCTAAATAAAAATGGGGGTTCCGCCTACAATCAATCAATAAAAAAAAACACTTTTCTGCAATCATTTTTTTACAACTTTCGATGTGGATTATCTCAACAAGAGTGCATGGGTGAATTCAAATCCAGTTTGGGCAATGAAGTACTAGTTTCAATGGAAATCGAAATTAATGGTATTTGAGGGATGCAATGAAGATAAGGAAGACTTTCTCACTATACAGCACAGTCATACACGATTCTGAACAAACCCTCATCATCGCTCGCATATTTAGCATCGCACATTACTTATCGAGCAAACCAATTTTGTGAACGCAAAGGAGAAATCAGTTTTGTCTGTTTAGGATACACATACCATATCGTCGATTTGGTATGCTCATGCCAATATCCTTTCCTCTATTTGACTAATAACACGCGCTAAGTAGTTGTAAATATATTGCAGTACAAACAACAAAGCAATATTAAATCTTCCATTGCATGAGGAAACAGAATGCAATCCCTATTTTCAAAACTCTGAAATATAAACAGCAACAGAAGATAGTTGTATGCTTGGATTTTATATTGCTGAATAGAAAACATAAAAAGCGTTTCCCTTGAAACATCCTACAACACAGTTATATTATAAATACCTATAAACGCGTTATGTAAATCTTATAAATGGTTGTAATCAATCCCCATTATTTGTGCAGTTTGTCTCTAATAAATATAGGATAATAGGCATTAGTTCCCTAATATCTAGAATGCAGGACATATGCGCGACCAAGGAGCAAGAAATATGTATATACATGTATTATCGCCCTCGAAAAAAATCTCATAAACTCTTAAACAATAGTTATGCAAACTCACATCAGCAGTCATGACGGGAAGGAGTTTGCAACATAACTACCTTGTTGAGTAGCACATTCAACTGCAAAGACTATATTCTATAGGGGTTGGGCATACATGTTTTCTTTATTCGTTTAAAATTGCGATATGTTGTGGAACGTTAAATTAATTCTAGGAGATATTAACTGTTTATTGATTCTAAGACCATCAACGCATTCAATTATTCAAGGATAAAACCTGTGAAGAAGTAATCAAGTCTTATAGTCTACATATATACAAATCTGGAAAATATCCTACAACAACAACACCTGTCCCATCCATGGAATAAACAAACCTGTAGTTGAATCGATGCAATTAAGATATATAAAAATATCTTTGTTATCGTCGGTCACTAATAAACAGTTATCCAACCAAGAATAACCGCATGTGTTGCACATCACTTGGCATCATAATACGTGCAC
Organism: Microdon myrmicae; assembly: GCA_963931805.1. Lineage (NCBI taxonomy): Eukaryota > Metazoa > Arthropoda > Insecta > Diptera > Syrphidae > Microdon > Microdon myrmicae. The sequence continues at coordinate 130,949,143 of OZ007502.1, read as the reverse complement.
TCTCCAAGTTCTGTTTATCTATCTCTGGCATTGTTGGCCGATGATAAAATCGCTTGTCAGCATTCACCCCAAAATGAAGGGAAAATTTAAAGAATGCTCCAACATACACAACCCAAAGTACCAGACATTCCGTCTGGTAGCACAGAAAGTAATATCCGTATCACGAATTTCCAAAAAACCGCCTTTCATTAATCTGCTAGCGCAGGTAAAGGTAAACAAAACCAGAAGTGGGATTCATGGGTTGCGTTCACATGCTTATGACCATAGATCGGAGATGGAATCGAAGATCAATCGGCATCTTGTGAATGGGTTTGTAAAATCTAACAGAAGGATCGAAAGGAGTAAGTGGTTGTAAAGAGATATTTTCAAAACAAAGTGTTTAATTAAGTTTGACTCTGTTTCCATTAAGAGCAAAATTATGTGTGTTAAAAGGGCTTATGCCACTGTAATTTTTTGAAGAAAATCAATTTTTTTTTATTGGCTGATTGATGAATAAATCGTTCAAAAATGTAAAAAAACTGCTTTATATCATGAACAAAATTTTATCAGTTCATTTAAACCATTTTATTGACCATAATCACGGCATATGATGTACTGGGGGGTGAAAAGTTTCCGGCCTGATCTCTCGAATGGATATTAGCAAAGGAATCGATCTGAAAATGCATATATAGGGTTTTCCAATAGGGACTTGACAACTTTGAATTTAATTTGTGAACGCATCCTTACCCTAGTCATCGAACTGTCACTGTCAATTTATTCAGTAAACTCAACATTTTCATCATGGTTAAGTACACGAACGAACAACGTCTGCGAATTATAAAAATTTACTACCAAAATCTGGAGTCGGTGACCGCAAGTTTAAGAGCGTTAACTCCAATTTTCGGTCGTAATTCTCGACCTAGTAGACAGCCAATAACAAGTTTAGTGCAAAAATTTGAGTCTACATATTCGTTGTGTGATGTTTGCCGTGCCAGTAAGACAACGGATTGGTCGAAGTGTCGAAAATATCGCTGCCGTTCAGGCGTCCGTAGCAAACGATCCAAATCAGTCAATTCCACGGCGTTCTCAAAAATTGGGCATCGCCCAGACTACTTTATGGCGAATTTTGGTTTACACCCATACAAGATCAAGCTGACTCAAGAATTGACCCCGATGGACCATTTGAAGCGACGTACGTTCTCCGATTGGGCTCTGGAAAATATGCGTCAAGATGATGAATTTCATCGCAAAATCATCTTCAGTGACGAAGCTCATTTTTGTCTCAATGGGTTCGCCAATAAGCAAAACATGCGTTATTGATCGGGTGAAAATCCACATGTGCTTCATGAATCACCACTTCATCCACAAAAAATAACTGTTTGGTGCGGTTTGCATGCCGGCGTCGTCATTGGGCCATATGTTTTCGTCGACGATAACGATGGTCACGTTACTGTGAATGGCCATCGTTATCGCGCCATGATTACCGATTATTTTTGGCCCGAATTGGAAGATATGGACTTGGGCGATATGTGGTTGCAACACGATACAATCGATTTATTGAAGAGTAAGTTTGACGAGCGTGTTATCTCAAGAAATGGGCCAGTAGGTTGGCCGCCTCGTTCGTGCGATTTAACACCTCTAGACTATTTTCTTTGGGGCTACGTCAAATCATTGGTCTATGCCAACAAGCCGACGACGTTGGAAGAGCTCAGAGGCAACTTTGAACGCGAAATAGCGACCGTTTCGGCTGAAATGTGTGGCCGAGTCATCGAAAATTGGGTCCAACGAATCGACCGCTGCAAACGTACCCGCGGTGGCCATATGAACGAAGTCGAGTTCCATTCATAAATGTTTTGATTGTACTTCAAGCCGATAATAAAGTTTTTGAAATATCTCAAATGGTTTGCGTAGGATCAAAACTCTTCAAAATATTTTTCCAGCCCCGGAGCAACTTTTTAAAAACACGGTTTTGTTTTAACGGCCATGTATGTATTTTTTGAAGAAAAAAAATGCACCTTAATACATATATAAATATGTGGTAAACTTCGTTTTATTAATAATACATTTTTACCCATCCACAAAATATCCCAAAAAAGTGGTCGGATTTCAGGTCTATACAGTGGTATAACCCCTTAATATCGCCTTACACTACAAATGCAGCGGTAAATGAGGGCCAAGTGTCTGGATCAATCATTTGACTTAATAGGGCCATACTTTATTGGATGTGATAAAGTAAACTGAATACCATTTGTAAAAATAGCAAAGTTGGAAACGTTTACTTTAACACTGGAGTACACGCGTGGCCTACTATAGTAAATCACGGTTACATTTTCGTTGATGACTTGAAAGTTATTTATGTTAGTGCGGTACTAAATTATTTTAAATTTAAGCCTCCTGCTTAATATGAATGAATTAAAGTCTATAAATATTAACGTAATAAATGAATATATTAATTAATTATTGGTTTCATTTATGTTATCTAAAAAAATATTTATTGATCTTTTAAAATGGTCTACCATAGTAGGCGTGCATTGGTGTAAAACAAAATGTTACAAATGTGCGTGTAAATGATCTTTGCACATAATATTTATTAAATAAATAATTAAAAAGGTAAATTTGTAGCTAATGATAATTATAAATATTATTATATTATCACAACACCTACTTTGTAGGTGATCAAAACTCAGAACGATTCCCAGCTTGATTTAATGGTAAGCTATCCTTGCTTAACAATAGTACATACATTTGTATATATATCAAATTGGGGCTATCGTCACCATACCTATAACCAATAACATTATATAATATAATAATAATTATTATGCCATCATCAAATCGCCTTTTTAACTATCTATTAAAAGATAAGGGCCTGAAACATAGATCTGAACTGATCTAAATCTATACAATAACTATTTCTTTTTTTCTGCGACCCTCATGATTTCATCGATTACCGAAGGGGTGAAGTTAACCAAGTAGTTGCATATCTCTGTTAAACACGAAATTGGTCACCCTCAAATACTGACCAATTGGGGTTGCCCCCACAATAATTTGATTCACTTAACGTACCCATTAATTTTGATTTAACCAAATTATTTGTCGAGACTGTAAAAATGCATAAAACCTGAAATACGTTAACAGGAAATAAATCATAGAATCCAGAGACCTGTGGCGATTCCGCCAAACCCCACTATCTACTTACCCGAAGAACCTCCATAACTACAACCCAACCTTCATAGTTTTCTGCTAATGCAATCGCATTAGCACTTGTATATGCTTCACGCAACAAATTTATCAGATGTATTTAGCTAAAAACTCCTGGAAGAGAATTCTTACCATCATTCATTTATTCGAATCCAAAATTCCCTATAAGCATTCTGTTCCAAACATCATAAATCCCAATCACCAGCATACCTGAAACATTTCCCTTCTTAAGGGCAATTAATGCTTTCAACGCATTATCTAGGAATTCCTGTAAAGAATTTCTCCCACAGGGGCATTCATGCATGCATCAATGCATCTCTGCATTAGCGACCTAGAACCGAATTCTTGTTTAGTGTAAATACTCACACTACAATACGACCCTTGAGTTGCCTTAGATGCCATAGACAATTGGCATAGATGTTGCACAAACCGTCATTGTGTAATCATCTAATTTGCTTCGCAATGACCTGCAGCTATTGATACAGCTGCAAGCACTTTACCCCGAAATGCTCCGTTGTTTGAATCTCCAAACAATCATCAACTCGGCGCATAGCCGCCGGATTGAATTCAATATCATCAACAAATGCAAATAAAGATTCCGTTCCCTTACAACGACCAAAGATACAATATACAAATTGTATGATGTATCCCAAATGTATTTCACACCTAATGAGTTGCAGCTTATTTATTTAGCCGACCTTCATTATAGGCCGATGCCTTAGGTCGCTTCTCCCTTTGTTTTTCCCCCTCGTTTCAGGTTTCGTTTATCCTTTGCTCAAATGCATCGATAAACACTGTGATCTGTACGATCACCCATACATGCATACACCATGATCTTCATTACGAGATCTGGTTTTCCATTCCACGAAGAGAGACTTTACGTTTCTCTTGTGGTAGGTAAACATATCCTTAGCCGAGAGGATATTCACCACCACCGAATCGAGGGTCCTTTACCATCCACCGATCGACCCGGTCGTTTTGCTCCCGCTGTCCGTAGCGCAGCGGACACGCGTGTTGTACCCCGAGTCGTGGCTAGTGTTGCGTCGAATACAGTAGTATTAATTATAATCGATCAGTGGAATTAAAATCCGTTGTTTTTTTTGTAATCTAAATTAAATACCTAAAATTTGTTGTGAATAAAAAAGGAACCTTTATATTAAACCATTAAACAGTGCGTTTCATTAACTTTCGCTTCGGTGACATCTGTGTGTTTTGTTTCGTTCCTTGGGGACAATTACCAGCGAACAATTTTTGGCCGAACTTTCTTATAGTGATGATGGAGGAAGAAGGGAATCAGCGCCGTACGCCATATTTCTTCCCCACAGACTCACATCCGGAAAAATTCTATAATAGAAACCATATCAATAAGATATACAAACATTTCTGTAGTGTCGTTGACCACAAATTGGCACTTGTGTAAAAATAAAATCGTGATACACGCGACAAGGAATAATAAGTGCCAGCGATCAATCTGGAATCCCTAACCTTGGATAAACAAAGAATCTACTGCGATGCCATGATCTTAAATTACGTTAGCGCCCTGATTGTTATGAGCCGAAAGTAAATTGAAAAATAAATTAAGAATTAGCCATCGAGCTTAACTCATAAACCGCCAAGCAATACGACAAACAAGAGAGTCAGATTTTAAATTCAAAATAAATGTTTCCTGTGTTGGTATCCTGAGTCGAATTGGTGATTGAAAAAAAATAAACAAAATTGTGTTGTTCAAATCATTCGGTGCAAGGAGGACGTGAATGAACAAAACCAACAAATTGAATGCGTACTAGTTGCTTAATTGTATTATTATTATTATTATAATTTTATTAAACAGTAAATAAATTACAAATTGAATAGGTATTTGAACCGGAATTAGCTGCCAGGGCTATCTACTGGGATCAATTAACACTAAACATACCATAACCGGTCTTTTGACCGGTTATGAACTTTTGCATTGAAATGCGAATTTTTGCATTGAATATCGCTTTTGCACATTTGACTTTTTCTATTAATTACAGTTATTATTTTCTTTTTATTAGACTGTTGGGTCGTTAGTTTAATCAAAATAACTGTGAATTACAATTTCAAAAAAGTACCTAAAACTTTAGATTGGAAGTAGCATTTTAGTGTAAGAAAAGGTAAGAAAAACTAAAAGCTTATATTTTATTTTGATAGAGAAATTACTCCATTACTAATACAGGTTACTCTTTACCCAGAAAATTGTCGAGACAATCAAGACAGTACAAATTCTTAGAAGATATAAATAATATGGCGAAGAGTCTTCAGAAATTGATGAAGATGAATCTTCTGAAAAAGAAGACATACTGGTTGGAAATGATAATAAGTTTGAATGTACGGATACTGACGATGAAAATATTGCGAATATATGTCGAGGACGAAAAACTATAAGATTACTCTCCAGTTCTAAGGAAGAGATAGAAAAAAATGAACAGCATGTTGCGATTGATGGATCTGTTTGGAAAAAAATACAAATAGATGGTACACCTTGAAGATCACAGCTTCATAACATTTTCAGGCAGGAAGTAGGCCCAACAGGATATGCAAAACGTCATATTATGAAGGGTAAAGTTAGGACTGCATTTTCGTTGATAATCGACCACCGTGTTATGAACCATATAAGAACATGCAAAATAGAAGAAGCAAAGAGAGTGTTAGGAACCGATAAGAGTTTATCTCAAGAGAAATTAGATACATTTATTGCAAATATGCACGAGATGCATATGCAGCAAATGATTTGAAAGTTTCGTTTTTGTGGAATAACATATGGGGGCTTAAATTTTTCTCCGAAACTAGAGCAGAAATGATTTTACAGATATTCTCGAAAAAAAAGTGAGCGGAGCCAACGTTTGAAAACAGACAAGTTCGTCATGATATCTATGACTTGAAATACATTCATTGAGAACAGCCAAAACTGTTTGAAAACAGACAAGTTCATCATGATATCTATGACTTGAAATACATTCATTGAGAACAGCCAAAACTGTTTGAAAACAGACAAGTTCGTCTTGATATCTATGACTTGAAATACATTCATTGAGAACAGCCAAAACTGTTACAAAGCGGGTGGTAATATTACTGTAGATGAACAGTTAATTACGACTAAAGTAAGATGTAGATTTACGCAATACATGCCTAACAAGCCCGATAAATTTGGAATCAAATTTTGGTTACCATCGGACGTCGATAGCAAATACATCATAAATGCATTTTCATATCTAGCAAAAGATGAAAATAGGTCGCCTTCAGTACAACTCTTTGAATATTTTGCACTCAAACTCATGGAACCATTTACGGGTTGGGGAAGAGCTGTAACCACAGACAACTTCCCAAGCAAATCCCAAGCAACATAACCTAGCAAAAAAAAAAAAAAAAAAAAAAAAAAAACTTTAATTGGAACTATGCGCACAAATAAGAGCAAATAAAAGAGAATTGCCAATTATTACGAAACAAAAAGAAGATGATATGGAACCCTTTTCATCGAGAATTTTCACAACAGGTAATTCTAATCTTACAATGTGCAGAAGTAAACAAAAAACAATACTGTTACTTAGTTCTAAACATAAATCTGTAACACTTGAACAGGATGATAAACGTTTATCTGAGCCAGTTTCATATTACAATAAAACTAAATTTTGTGTAGACATGGGTCGATTAAATAGCGAGGAAATATACCACAAAATTTAAGTCTTGCAAATGGCCTCTCCAAGTATTTTTCAATATCCTTGTTTTAACTGCCATAAATGCCTGGATTTTGTACAAGCAAACGACATGAGAAAATATCTTGAGACAAGATTTTTTACTCCAGTCAGCAGTAAAACATGCCATTTTCGAGAAGCCCGTCAACAACCAAAAGAAAGAACAAATACGAAACGATTATTGCCTAAATCTACTACAGATTCTAATGAATGTCAGACGTATCAAATAGGATGCTGTAACGAAAATAAAACCTTCAACATTTGTTCTAAATGTTAAAAATATGTTTGTAGAAAGTGTACACCCTGAATATGTAATAAATGCGATGAACACTGAATTAAAAATTTGTATCCTATAATTGGGGGAGTGGGAGAGAATATGCAGGGCAAAATCTCTGCTTTCAACCCGGCGAAGGCCAGGACGATCCTTGTCCCTGTTCAATCCAAGTTGACATGCAGTCTCCACGTGACACCACTGGATGGCTACTTTGGCACCCGCCAAGTAGTGAACCAATGCATGCAGCGACATCTTGAGAAAGGTTGGCGCAAGGCTAATAACCTTGCCCAGAAAAACAAATTATTATGGACAATTTAACAAGTCTCGGATAAAGACCGGATACCGGTGGAGAGGCTTGCTAAATAAGGCCAAGACCGGATCCCGGTTGTAGTGCGGATGATGATGATGATGATTTATCGTCAACACATGCTATACTTTATTCACTAAGTGCTGAATATAAAATAATTCAGTACCTGGCTGACTTTCAAACAGACAACTTGTCTCACAGTTTTGCTCGTGCTATTTATCTTAATCAACCGTTATTTTCACAATTTAATTATCATTATCTTGTTTTCTTTGCCTCGTTTTCCGCATACAAAAATTTGAACAAGTGTTATAACCGTTAAGTTATGGCCCCTGGGCCACGTGTGTTAAATAAAATCAAGCGCAAACGGTTGCGTTACGACCCCGTTATTGGAGGCCAAACTCCTCCCGATAAACTGTCAAAAGTGAACAATAAAGTTCTAGAAAAATCTAAAATGTGTTCAAACACTAACTTTTTTCAACCACTTCAAAGTCTGATGGAAGACTCTCCTGAAATGGATCCGACAAATGACGAACAGTGCGCAGAACTTCCTAAAGAAACCGTTCCGCCAATTGTGGTATTAAAAACAACTAGTGCTCAAGTGCGTGATATTTTGAGCAACATTAAGATAGACAAATACTTAATCAAAAACATTTCGCTTGGGCAAAAAATATGTGCCCCAACAATGGACATATATAATAAAATCAGAACCGAACTCTTACGGTTAAAATGTGAGTTTTTCACCCACTCACGTAAGGAAAATCGTCCATTAAAGGTAGTGTTATCCGGACTAGACTTAATTAGCAACGATATAGTGAAAAATGAGCTAATTGCACTCGGGATTAAGTGCCTAGATGTTAAAACCATCACATTAAATCCGTCAACAAAAGCCCTGTACAAACACTACTTGTACATCGTCTACATTCAACGCGGTACTGTTAAATTAAACGAACTAAAACGGAACTACTCCACCTTGTTCAAAACCATCGTTCGCTGGGACTTTAAAAAACATAATCCAGGTAAGGTCACACAATGTCACAATTGCCAGCTTTATGGTCACGGCTCGATGCATTGTCATATAAATAGCTTCTGTGCAATATGTTCGGGAAACCATAAAACATCCGACTGCAAAACGAATGAGGTCATCAAGTGTGCAAATTGTAGTGGGCCACATAAATCCACCGATCCAGAATGCATAAGCCGAAAGCAGTACATAGACATTCGCCGCAAATTATCCCCACGCGGACGTGGTACAGGAAATACAACGTTCCTACAGCCTCCGAGTGCCAAACAGCAGCCAGTGCCCGACCGATTATCCATTGATAATTTTCCTCCACTACCCCGATCTGTGCGTCAACCTTCACTTCCTTCATCCACCTGGGCTTCTGGCCTTCATCAAACCCAGCAACCTTCCGACAGTGATACGACACACACGAAGCAAAATCCGTCAGAAACATTAACTAATGATAACCTGTTCTCATTTAGCGAGATAAACTCTCTTCTTAATGAAGTTGTAACCAAGCTTAGTGCTTGTCAAACTAAAGCTGACCAATTTAACGTCATTACTTCATTAGCTATTAAGTACATATACTCGGAAAAAACATGTTAAGAAACTCTCTTAACATCATAACTTGGAATGCGAGAAGCATCAAAAACAAAAAGCATGAATTTTTTAGTTTCTTGATAAATTTTAATATTGACATTGCACTTGTTTCAGAAACCTGGCTCAAACAAGACATTTCTTTCTCACATCAAAATTACATATGTTATCGCCTAGACAGGGTACATGCTAGTGGTGGAGGTGTAGCCATTGTTGTGAAAAAATGCATAGAACATTCCTTGCGTCCTTCATTGCGCCTTAAGTTAATTGAGGAAATTAGTATAGATGTAACATTAAGTGACAACTCCAAGGTGAGTCTTTTTTCGGTCTATTTCCCTGGAGGAAATAGAAACCTAGAGAAATCTACTTACTTTAAGCGGGATCTGCAAAAATTGTATAGAGTCAACACTCGAAATAAGGTAATTATTGGCGGTGATCTAAACTGCATACATCAGTCGTGGAATTGTCTTAAGGCAAACAGCTGGGGTAACATTTTACTAGATGTTGCTGAATCCAGCCCAAGCTTTTCCATACTTTATCCACTTCTCCCCACCTATATCCCAGCGAGTGCTAACAAGAACCCCTCAACTCTTGATCTATATATCACTAATATTCCAAATTACTGCACAGTACCATTAACTCTAAATGCGTTAAGTTCAGACCACCTTCCGATCAGCCTCACAGTGAATCATACAGTAGTTGTAAATCGTACCAGTTTACACCACAACTATTCCGCCGCCAACTGGAATTGTTAGAAATCATATATAAACACGAACTTGGTTTTAGGTGATACCAGCCTAAATTCTATAACCTGCAGCGAGCACATTGATATCCTATGCAACAATTTTGTTTCTGTTATCAATAGAGCGGCCGATCTTGCAATACCTAAATGTTCCACTGCTCCAGTTGATAAGGCACCGCTTCCTGAAAATATCTTACATCTGATTAGGCTACGAAACTCTGAAAGAAGAAAATGGCTGCGTTATAGAATCGATTGTTTTCTAGTTAATGTTAAAGTCTTAAATAATATCATTAAAAACGAAATCTCAACATATAGGAACAAGTGTTGGAATAAACACCTTTCCTCTCTTGACAAAGCTAGCAAACCGTTCTGGAAAATATCAAAAATTATGAAAAAGAGAGGGTCAAGTATTCCTCCGTTTAAAGTTCACGACAAGTTGTTTATTTCTTCACTGGAGAAATCGAACCTACTTGCTAACACGTTTAGTAAGAACCACTCCATATCTATGCATCTAAGCGACGCGTATACTGAAGCTGAAGTTACTAACACTATCCATGTACTTTCTCAAACACCAGCTGAAAGTACTTACGCAACTAATATCAGCAAAGTTAAAGAATTGATAAAAAAATCGAAATCAAAAAAGACTGCGGGTCTCGATAATATTAACAACAAATTAATCAAAGCACTTCCACCTGCTGCAAGTAACTATTTAACGTTCATTTTCAACGCTTGTCTTAAGAATTGTTATTTTCCGGACTGTTGGAAAACAGCAAAAGTAATACCTATCCCGAAACCCGGCAAACCGAAGAACAGCCCCGAAAGCTACAGACCTATTAGTCTACTTAGCTGTCTAAGTAAGCTCTTAGAAAAAATCATTAAGGAAAGGATTGATCGTTTTGTGGAAGACAATAACATCTTACCAAACTTTCAGTTCGGTTTCCGTAGTGGTCACAGCACAATCCACCAAGTCTTGCGCATTAAAAACCACATAGCTGGTAAATTCATCGACAAGGAGTCAACGGGACTAGTTCTTCTAGACATCGAAAAAGCTTTTGATACGGTATGGCACGATGCCTTGATTTATAAGCTACTAAAACTTAAGCTGCCAATACCGCTTATCAAAATTATCCAGAGCTTTCTTCGTTCGAGAAAATATGTTGTGAGTTTAGGAACCGACATATCCTCTACTCACCAAATCCACCATGGTGTACCCCAGGGCTCGGTCCTTGGTCCCATATTATTTACATTGTTTGTCGCAGATTTACCATGTCTAGGTGAAAACATTCAGGTAGCTATGTTTGCCGATGATACGGCCATTTTCTCTTCGGGTGCCTTATTCACTAATGTCTACAACTCTTTGCAAGCAGCTCTTGACAAGCTAGCAGTATATTACAGGAAATGGAAAATAAAAATAAATGGTAATAAAACACAAGCTGTCTGGTTTTCGAGATGTAGGAAACACTGCTACCTACCAAATGGCACTAAACTCAGTATGTGTGCAGTTGATATTGATTGGTCCGAAGACTGTAGATATCTAGGTATTATTCTAGATAAAAAACTCATCTTTCAAAAACACATCACTACCACAATTGACAAAATAAACAAAGTCGTAAGAGTTATGTATCCATTAGTGTGTAGAAAATCAAAGCTTAGCATCGAAAATAAAATTATAATATTTAAAACCATTTTTCAAGCTATACTCCTGTACGGGGCGCCTGTATGGTGTAATTGTGCTCGCACACACAAAATAAAATTGCAAAGGTGTCAAAATAAAATATTGAAAATGTTGCTGAATTTGCCATGGCATTATTCGACACATGAACTACATGAAAACGCCAACGTTAAACCGGTAGAGTTCCTTATTGACAAAATCAATCGAAACTTCTTCGTCAATTGTTCTTTTTCTGACAATGTTCTCGTTTCCCGTGTTGCGTTATCCTTAGTCACTACATATGTACTCTGTCTATGAAAATTATATCGAGGTCATTACTACATAAAATAACCGGAAGCTCGTGCAATATTAGTCTTAAGATTCAAATAAGGGTTTTTTATTGTAGTTTTCCCTTAATTTATTATTTGTTATTCATTAAAATTGTGCTATTGTCGTTATATAGATTTAAGATTATAGTTGTAAAGGAATTGCTATCCTAAATCTCTTAAGTACTAGTTGTAAAATATACCATAAATGTAATTATCTACTAAATAAAAATTGAATTGAATTGAATAAAATAATTTTTGATATTAATACCCAGTATATTATGTTGCTTCCATTTGTTGGAAATACTAAAATTCACGTGTGACGCCCCATATTCTGAGTAAGATTTAAAAATTATAATTCTCAATAAAACTACTGTTAAAGCAAATTTATCTTATTGTTTAATACTTAAAATTATTAATTACCATTCAAGTATCGGGTTTTCCAATAGGTACTTGACAACTTTTTTGTATAGTAATTTTTTATAATTTGCAAACGTTGTTCGTTCGTGTACTTAACCATGATGAAAATGTTAAGTTTCCTGAATAAATTGTCAGTGACAGTTCGATGATTAGTGAAAGGGTGTATTCACAAATTAAATTCAAAGTTGTCAAGTCCCGATATAAAAAACATTTTTTTAATTTAACTTTATTTTAACTGAGAATGAATCACTATTTGTTTTTGTCGCACGATTAGTTTACCGTGCTGCGTTACTCACGTGTAATAGTCTTCAAAATTACACCAACAAAAAGCAATGGTTTAAACAATATATATTTATTTTTCTTAAGAACAAGGCTCGATCACAGGGAAAACTGGACTGATCCCAAAACCAAACGAAAATTTACATTGCACCTTCCAAAAGATGGTGCATACATTTAGTTAGACAAAACAAAAGGTACGATTCCAAGAATTTTACAATTAATAGGTACAAGGACAAAGATTGAAGACACTTTTGAGTAAATTGGTTAATAGCAAAAATGTTCTTGGAAGGACTACGTCATTAAAAGGTAATTAAGGATGAACATATTTGTTCATACATTAAAATTCTGGGAAGAGCGAGTGTACGAGCAACTAAAAAAAATGACAAAAGCGTTGAGCACGATGCAACACTATTTAAATATTAGAAAATGTGTTGTTTTTTTCTAATGAAGTTTGGTGGTGTGTGAAACCTAGTGTAAGATATTCATAGTTATAAACTTATTAAAATCATCGCCGGAAAGAATAAGATGTAATTCATTTCGTAACCAATAGCAACACAGTTTAAGCTTCCAACATGTGCCGATTTTCTATTCCGTCATTGAAACTATTGAACTGTCAACACCCGATAATCGAATTAATTCTAATATAGGAAGGAGCAAATATTCGAGTTGCGTAAAGTGGAGCGAAATGCTAAAGATTTCTTAAGAGGCGCAAGAAATATTTCATACTATCCAATCTGGCCACTATTTACAATCCTATATTCATCCAAAACTGGAACACAATTCTCATGTTTGGTCAAGACTATTAAAAACATTTAATTCAATCGTTAAAATACAGGTGGAAAATAGTCAGCTCTCCCTGTTCTAGAAATGTTACCACAACAAACTCTACATCAAGTATTCGCCTACTAAAGCCGTTTAACAGAGTGCGATAATCGGTTCATACTAAAGGTTAACTTTAGGACGAGTAAGCTTAGGGAATCATTCTTCAGTCGAATCACGCGGGTGTGGAACGCCTTTACAATCCATTGGTGTTCAAGTCCAATATTTATCGACGCCTCCATTCCCAATTTTTCCCCTTGTTTCGGCTGCAGTACGCATAGATATTTAAGGACAGCAAAATATTAATTGAAAGTTTGTTGGTCTAAAATTTCATTCGTCTACACGTTACGAAAAAACAATGTTATTTAACATCGTTTGAACCATTTATACCGTTGCGTTTGCACAAAAAGCAAAACAACAGTATATTTTCTGAGTCAATGAGTGCAGTTTATATTGAATTGGCAAGAAAGTACATGGGTGGGCTGAAAAGATTCCGACCTCAACGAGAAAATAACATCCCTCGTCAATAAAAGCTAGTGAATGTAGTTGACCATCTTTTGACAGTTACCTACCAAAATTTCAGCCATTTTGGAAGTGTAGTTTTTATTTGACAATCGTTTGAGTGAGTCGATGTAGTATTTTTGTGAAAATGGACAAAATTGAGTATCGATCTGTCATTAAATTTTTGTTTTTGAAAGGCAATGCACCTATGGCGGTTCCGCCAAACCCCACTGAACACTTACCCGAAGAACCCCCATAACTACAACCCAGCCATCATAACTTCCTGCAATAATAATGCAATAGCATTAGCACCTGTAAATGCTTCACGCATCAAGCTTATCAAATTTATTTATTTAAAAGCTTTTGGAAAAGAATTCTTACCTTCATTCATTCATTCGAATCCAAAAATTCCCCACAAGAATTATATCCAAATTTATCACAGATCCCAATCATACATACGCATTACCTAGGAATTCCTGTAAAGAATTTCTCCCACAAGGGCATTCATGCATGCATCAATGCATCTCTGCATTAGCGACCAAGAAACGAACTCTCGTTTAGTGGAAACACTTACACTAGAGTACGACACTTGAGTCGCCTTAGATGCCATAGACAATTGGCATAGATGTTATACAAACCGTCATTGTGTAACCATCTGAATTGCTTCGCAATGACTTGCAACTATCGATACAGCTGCAAGCACTTTACCCAGAAATGCTCCTTTGTTTGAATCTCCAAACAATCATCGACTTCGCGCATAGCCGCCGGATTGAATTCAAAGCATAAACAATGCAAATATAGAATCCGTTTCTTACAACGAATTACCCCGCATATACAAATGCAAGCAAGGGATTCGTTTCGGCCACCGACCCAAGATACGGTATACAATTTTCATTGTATAAAGTATCGCAACCCATTAGCACCTTTTCCCTATGTCTATTCGTCTATTTACACAAGGGCATCACTCATCTAAGACTTTTATGATGTCCTCGTTCCATCTTTTCTTTTAACACATTTCTTCGATGCATCGTCGTCTATTTATTTAGCCGCGATGCATAGCATAAACAACGATCTTCCCGATTCCTTTGTCCTTGCCGCCTGTCTGCTTTGTTTTTCCATTGCCTTCGCGCATGAGTAAACAACACAGATCTAAACGCTCACACACATACCACCATGATCTCCATTACGAGATCTGGTTTTCTATTCCACCAAGAGAGACTTTAGGTTTCTCTGGTGTTAAGTAAAAACATATCGTTAGTGGAGAGGATATCTACCACCACACCACCAAACTCACCCCAAACGAGGGAGTCGCATTACAACCATCATAGGAGCCGGTCGGGTCGTCTCCCCTTCGCCGTACCGTGTACACGGTGCGGCATGTTATACACGCGATTTTCTACGTGCGCACGTCAGTAAAGTTCCCTTATATCCGGAGTGTAAATAATAAACTCTTAACATGCATTTACTTTTGAAATATGTCAAATACATTGTCGCGGTAGAATAAGTAACATGTAAAGGTAGTTTGAGTTGTGTAATAAAGTTCTCGTCACCTCGCTATAAGTTATGTGAAATAAAATTAACCAGACGGAATAATAAAATCATTTATAGAAAACAATACCAGTGTGTTTATTGCTGTGCTGTGTTTTCCCTGTAATTTGAACTTGGTGACTTTTGGTAAGCATTTTTGCGGCGTTGCTCAGTGTTGTTTCATCTGCGAACAGTTTGTGGGACGAAGTAGAACCCCGTGTCGTACGCCAGCACCACGACTTCGTATCCCCACACACCTACGCAAATCAAAGATGAGTTGGACTCCGTGTATGGTGACTCTGCACCATCATTTACCACTGTGAAATTTTGGGCAGCTGAATATAAACGTGGCCGTGAGAGCTTGGGAGACGATGAACGTTCGGGACGTCCAAAAACTGCAATAACTGACGATAACACCGCTAAAGTTCACCAAATAGTACTGACAACCGCAGAATTAAAGTGAGAGAGATAGTAGAGGTTATGAAAATGTCCAAAGAACTTGTTTGTCACATATTAAATCAAGATTTAGGCATGAGAAAGCTGTCGGCGTATTGGGTGCGGCCGTTCCTCACGTTAGACCAAAAACGTGTTCGAATGAACATTTCCAACGCTCTCTTGGCGCAGTTTAGGCGCAATAAATCCGAGTTTTGGCGCCGATTAATTACTGTCGATGAAACTTGGATACACCATTATAGGCCCGAAACAAAAATACAGTCAAAACAGTGGACTGCAAAGGGGGAATCGGCTCAAAAAAAGCAAAATCTGTTTTTTTCGCCTGGGAAAGTGATGGCGACTTTTTTTGGGATAGTCATGGTGTTATCTTAATCGATTATCTTTAAAAAGGAAAAACCATTACAGGAGTATACTACGCATCATTACTTGATCAACTGAGGGGAGAAATTGCGGAAAAACGGCCACATTTGCAGAAAAAGAAAATCCTGTTTCACCAAGACAACGCGCCGTCTCACACCTCAGTGGTTGCCATGGCGAAAATCCACGAATTACGGTTTGAACTGGTTGACCAACCGCCTTACTCACCCGATCTAGCCCAAGCGCTTTTTTTTGTTCCCTAATCTAAAAATTGTGCTCGGAGGACAGGGATTTTCATCAAATGAGGAGGCAATCATCTTCGTGAACAGTTATTTTGCAGAGAAAAACGCCGAAACGGGTTAGAGAGATGGCAGCATCGCTGGCAGAAGTGTGTAGAGTTACAAGGAGACTATGTAGAAAAATAAAAATACATTTTAAGAAAAAATGTCTTGTATCGTTGTTAGGTCGGAAACTTTTCAGGCCAAGCTCGTATAGTAGATTCAAACACATAAACAATATATTAAGATCCAAGCGCCAAACACCCCCCCCGCCATTTTTTTTCTTTTTAACCATACTGTATAGTCTTTAGTTTTAAGATAGTTGTTAAGTGTTATCGCTTGTACTAAGCTAAATATATAAGGGTTCTGCCCTCACTAAATAAATAAATAAATAAATAAAAGCTTTGTAATTGTTTTGAAGGACTTCTGTCAGTGTTACAATTTTTTCTTTTTAATAGTTACATTTAGATCACTTTAGACGCAAAATGTGAGCTTTTTGTTTGTAGGTGTTGGTTTAGAGCTCCTCAATAGTATACTGGTTAGTATACCCGCCTGTCACGCGGGAGACCGGGGTTCGTTTCCTCGTCGGGGAGCCTCTGGCGCAAGACTAATGACCTTGCCCGGAAAAAAAAAAAACAAATCATTATGGAAAATTTAACAAGCCTCAGGACTTGCTAAATAAGGCCAAGACCGGTTCTAGGTTGTAGTGCCGATGATGATGATGTTGGTTTAGGGTCAAAACGTATTCGATAAAGTAAGAAGCTCGATATTTGTGTTCCATGTAAATTAAAAGTCTTTATAAAATATATTAGTATCGCAAGCGAAAAAAAACATCGATGGTAATGACAATTAACAATAACATCCTCGAAAAGATGATTGTCCAAGAAATGATGTTCCAACATATCCACTTCAGGTTTTGAATTGCAAGTTTTTAGAGGGACTATAAGAACATTTTTTTAATACGCACGCACAAAAGGTGAAGTCCTGTCAATGGACAGATTAGTGGAAAAAGTTGTATACACTTCAGGTTTTGAAG
Organism: Microdon myrmicae; assembly: GCA_963931805.1. NCBI lineage: Eukaryota > Metazoa > Arthropoda > Insecta > Diptera > Syrphidae > Microdon > Microdon myrmicae. The sequence goes on along the minus strand of OZ007502.1, from coordinate 130,931,683 downwards.
TTCAAGTTTTTAGAGGGACTGTGGCGGTTCTACGAACCACACAACCCACTATAGGTTGAGATGTGCTTTCCGCCAAGGAACATACTCACCTTTATCCATCACACGTGCCCACAGACACGTGTCCCAAGAATCCTTACCCCCACCTGAAACAGAAGGTAACATTTCACACACAACATCGAATTCAATAGCAAAAATCAATCGAACTAAATGTTCAAAAGTCTCTAATATTGAATTCAACGCACCCAATTCGACGCGCCAATTCAACGCATCCAGTCCAACGCATCCAATTCAGGGCATAAATGCAGTACACCTGTGGGGAGGAAGTAATGTACCTGCATGGGTACTCCGTTCTACTTCCTCCTCCATCATGTATTGTTCGCCGCGCAAATCACCGAACCGAAAAAAACGAAACAAAACAAAACCTACGCCACACAAAAACACTGGAGGGAAAGTTAATGTTCTTTTATTTTATTGGATGTATTGGTTCGTTTTCACAAAAACTATTGAACACTTCGTATGAACTTAAGGATATAGTTTTATCAAAGAGACTATTGTATACCGATTTTTGCTGCACTATATGTTTTCGATAATAAACAATTTGGGATCAATAAATTTACGTTATTTCATAGATTCACGGATAAATTTACGTGGAAAAATAAACTAAAACTTCCTAGAGTTGAAAAATAAAACACACACGACTCACGGGGGTGCGAACTCCCACGCACCCCTCTATGGTAAAAGGGTGGCCCATCGTATCTACGCGTACCGAACGCAAAGGTAGCGTAGTGGAGACCCGACCGACTTGGTCTGGTGATGGAATGAGACTCAAACGATATCCTCTCCAATAAGGATATCGTTTTTTACCTACCACCAGGGAAACGTAAAGTCTCTCTTGGTGGTATAGGAAACCAGATCTTGTAATACAGGTCATGGTGGTATGTGTGGGATCGTTGAGATCAATGCTATTCACACGTGCAGTGGAACAGCGAAACAGGCAGGCGGCAAAGACAAAAGAAAAGGCGACCAAATGGTTCGCTCTTTAATGAGGGTCATGTTTATACGATGCCTCGTCGCTATTTTCGACGTTAGGAGAAAAAGGTGCTAAAAGCAAATTGGATGTTTATGGCATCTCTGGCTGCAATAGAAACCGGGTTCATATTTGCATTAGGAAATGCTGGAGAATTTGGTTTCAGCGTCTATTGCGCTAATTATATGCAGCTGCTTGGGTTGTTTGTTGGTAAGACAAACAAAAAAAGGTTGCCAGGCAATGTGTATGTATGGTATATGACGCGGCTGGGAAAATAGACGGCGCGATATTTATGGTCCCTGTGATGACGGTTACATTGATTGCAATCCGAATTATTTTGTTTACAGGAATTTGTCTGGTGCCGAATTGGTTCAGAATACCAAATAGGAAAACAAAGAAATCTTATGAAAAATTGTATGCGAAGGGATGCATGAAGGTAAGTTTTCTTTATAGGGATTTTAGGGTTATAATAATTGGGTCTGTTTGATGCGTGAAGCATCTAAGATGCTAATGCGAATTGCATTAGCGAAAGCTGGTGCAGACCCGGGTTATGGTTATGGGGGTTTTTTCAGGAAGGCGAGCCGTGGGATCTGGCGGAATCGCCACACACCCATTAAACGCGTTCTTCGGTAAACAAACCGAACGACGAATATCTCCGCTTGTAGCTAATAGCAATTAGCACCTAAATTCCTAGCATGACCCAAAACCTAAAAGGCACACTTGTGCAAACCAAGGATAGCGATTCGCCGCCGACCAACAGTTATGCAATCATTCACATCTTAACGTAGATCGCTCGCTAGATGTTTATGATTTGGAAATGCTAAGAAAAAACTATAGCGATCCCACGGTTCCTTTATTACCCACCTGAAGCGCACAAGAACATTGTTATCTTAAGCCAAATGGATAACACAAGCAAATCCCACGAAGAGATCGAAATTAAGCGGCGGTGCGATCGATCGTCAAACAAAGGAACAAGATTCCGATAAAGAAGACGGAAAGGAGAATGATTGATGATGGGAAAATTTTCTTTGCAGATTGGATGGGAGTGTGAACACTAAATGGACATTGATCAGAGACACAATCAAACTAACAGCCCAAAAGGTATTAGGATTTAAGAAAACAATTAAGTCCAAACCTCGGTTTGACGATGAGTGCAGGGCGAAGATCGAAGAACGTAAACGCCTCAGAGTGATCCACTTAGAAAGATATGATGAAGTCAACGCAGAAAGATACGCGACAATTCGGAGAGAGGCAATGAGGCTCTTCAAATACAAAAAAACGCGAATGGGAGAAGACTCGGATCGAAAAAATCCTAGAAAATTCTAGGGCAAAGAACATCAGGGGTATGTATGTCGGCATAAATTCAATTAGAAATGGCTACCGAGGAAGAGCCAAAATAATTCGAGACGCAAACGGCTGTCTGGTCACAGAAACAAACAATGTCGTGACAAGATGGAAGCAGTACTTTGAAAACCTGTTCAATGTACGCACCCATCAACCACAGATAAATGCACCAAGCGTACATACAGCCGAGCCTCAGATCCCAGAGCCGTCTCTCAACGAAGTTGTAGACGCAATAAATCGATTGAAAAACAACAAGGCTCCGGGAGTCGACTGCATACCGGCAGAGCTTGTGAAGCATGAAGGAGAGGCTAGCTCGAAAGATCCACCAGCTCATCCAAACAATATGGGATAAGGAAGTCACACCGGAAGAATGGAAAACCTCAATAGGCATCCCCATTTTCAAAAAAGGCGACAGATCTGACTGCGAAAACTACAGAGGAATATCATTGCTCCCAACCGCATACAAAATATTAACAAATGTCATTCTGGCTAGAATCACACCGTACGCAGAAGAGATACTGGGAGACTACCAATGTGGATTCCGTAGGAACCGGTCAACAAGCGACCAAATGTTCACAATAAGACAACTGCTGGAAAAGATGTGGGAATACGGAGAGACGGTTCACCAACTGTTCGTTGACTTCAAAAAAGCCTACGACTCATTCGCAAGGCAGAGATTCTACCATATTCTAGTTGAGCTGGGAGTCCCAAAAAAATATGCCGCCCTCATTCAAATTTGCATGAACGAAAACAAAGGGCGAGTCAGAATAGAAAACCACCTTTCAGAACCATTTGAAATCCGGGACGGACTAAAGCAGGGAGATGGTCTATCACCGTGTCTCTTTAACCTTGTGCTCGAGTATGTCATCAGAAAGGTACAAGACGACAACATGGCCGGATCATCCCTGAACGGGGTCACACAAGTGCTCGCATATGCGGATGACATCGCCGTTCTGGGCGATAATCTAGAGACTGTTAGTAAAAACTGTGAAATCATCATGCAAGCGGCAGAAGAGGTGGGCCTAGAAATAAATGAAGACAAAACAAAATACATGATTACGGCGAGAGCAGGTGGATCTCAGACAACACATATAAACGTCAGAGGTAAGATATTTGAAAAAGTTAAAGAATTTAAATATCTGGGAACGATATTGACGGCCAGTAACGAAATGTCAAAGGAAATTAACAAGAGACTGCATTCCGGCAACGCGAGTTGGCACGCAGGCAGTAAACTGCTGAAATCCAGACTGCTATCACGTAACATAAAGCTCCGTGTCTATAGAACCATAATCATGCCGATTGTTCTATATGGATGCGAAACATGGGCTCTCACGAAACGGGAAGAAAACAAATTCCGCGTATTCGAGAATAAAGTTTTGAGGGGCATCTTTGGAGGTAAATATGACGAGGAGGCAGGACAATGGAGGAGACTCCATTACCACGAATTGGAAGAGCTATATCGCAAACCTACAATAGTGAGAGTAATCAGGTCGCGAAGATTAAGATGGGCCGGACACGTGGCGCGAATGGGGAACGATAGGACCGTGCATAGAATTCTTGACGGTAGGCCAAGGGGTAAGAGACCGGTAGGACGGCCGCGACGGAGATGGGAGGACAATGTTAGGTTTGACCTTGAGGAGATCGGATCGAATGGTCAAGCGTGGAAGGGGAGTGCCCAGGACAGGGAACGATGGCGAAGCCGAGTCGGTGAGGTCATGAACTTCCGGGTTCCTACAGACCAATAAATAATAATAATAATAAGAGCCAATAGTCCCCGCTGCTAGGCTCATTAGGTTAAGTTATTGATATGTAATTTTACATTACTAATTGATAATAAATGAATAAATAATAAATAAATAATAATAATAATAAGATTGGATGGGAAATTTTCTTTTGTAGATGCGGAGATGAGAAGTTCGAATGGGATTTTAAGGATAGAGGCAGCTAGTCTATACCCAATAGTCGAACAGAGAGAACTCCACCGAGGAGGTCGATAGATACCGTCACTGAGAATCCATACGAGGAGGTCGGTCCGCGCGTTTTTAATCCAAAAAAGTACGTGTAATTAAATCGCGATTGTTAGATGCCGATAAGTTTGTGACGGTCGAGTGTGCATTTTGTAAATCTCGCGTGTGTAATTAAATATCGAGTGTCACATAAGCCAAATTAATTTTAAACCCTATGTAGTGATTTACGCAATAAAAATAGAAACAATAATTAAAGTTTCGAAAACCACTTCTCCGTGTATCATTTATGACTGTATTCGCTCCTGTGTATTTCTTTTTGGTTTGCGAACGGTGTTCGGGGGAACACCCCAACATCGGTCTGCAGTAACACTTGCGAATAAAACCGCCAAAGGACAATAATACATTTTTGTAATACGCACGCACAAAGGTGAAGTCCTGTCAATGCACAGATTAGTGGAAAAAGTTGTATACGGTTCAGGTTTTGAATTGCAAGTTTTTAGAGGGACTATAAGAACATTTTTATAATACGCACAAAAGGTGAAATCCTGTCAATGCACAGATTAGTGGGAAAAGTATACTTAGAGCTGCTTCCAAGAAGCTCAGCGATCATATCAGACATTTCCGGTAAACAAGGAAACATAATCCAGTAATCGAAGAAAAACGCCTTTAATTGGCAAATCGGAAAACCTTACACATCTTAAGTAATTTGTGGGAAATTTTTGGGGTTTAGTTGGTAAGTGAAGTTTCAATCCCCGAATTCCATCACCCGATTACCATGTATTTTCAAGACTACAAAAACCTTTGAATGGTAGAACTTTCACAAATATTGATGACCTTAAGTAGTCCATGGTTCAGTTATTTGCTGATAAGGACCAACATTTCTATGCGCGCAGAATAAAGAAGTTGCAAGAGAGGTGATAAAGGGTCATTGTACAAAATCCCAAATATATAGTTAAGTAAAGTTTATTCTTCGCATAAAACAATGAATACAAAGCCTAAATGACCTGTTATTTCCATCCTAATATACACAATTTAATGCAATTGGTAAATAAAATTCAAATTGTACTTGAATTGTTGATGACTAATAATTGGAAAAGCAATATCTGTAAAACAGAATTTTATACGTAAGTTATTTATGTATCATATCTAGCGCATGATGTAAGTTGCACATTGTAAGAAAGTTGTTAAGAAGAGAAGTATGCTTTATATGATAATATAGTCAGCTAACATAAATATTATATACATTATATAATCCTGATAACAAGTGTTCCATTTCGAGTTTTATACTAAATACTTTTAATATGGCATCATAGTTATATCCATATAAAGCGCTAACCAATTAATTTCATTTCACTGTATACCACATCAAAAACGTGTAGGTCCTTAGTCATACTAATTTTAATAAAAAAGCCTAAGCCCCTAATCGGAGCAAGAATGCTATCTTAATTAATTAACTAAATAAGAAATAACAAAACGTAGGTATTCTTTAATTAGTGTTAGTAATGCATCAAAAATAAAATAAAAGAATGTGAATAACGACACGGAAATTATATTATATTCAAATTAATTCATAAACGAGTGGATATATTAGAATAATTAGATAGGTGGGAAATATTACTGAGAAATTTATATATCACGAATATGAAATTTATATATTATATATAATATATGTTACATCTATTATATATTAAACTGTGTATTTTAAATATTATGTATATGTTTTTTTCAACCGAAAATTCATTCATTTGAAGCAATACCTTTTAGAAAAGCAATTTTCTGATATATGCTTATTGCAACTTTCTACTTGTCTACGATATTAAAATTAATTGATTTATGTAGTGCAAATAATTTTTTTTATTTGTTACTAATGGAATACTGTGGTTAAGAGTGAATTGATGTGTATATATTACAACGATAATTATCATTATAATTAATATAAGTGAAAACATACCTTTTTCAATTTATGCTATCTGCATTAACATATATCGCGTATTCTCTATGTGCTTTCAGCGACATCAAATAAGACCAACGCCAGACAACGCCTTAACTTATGAACTTCGTTCAGGATTGAAACACAGTAGATGTAAATTTGTTGTTTCACGGGGAAGACCTGATGTGATATAAAAACTCAAATGGAATTTCACTAGGGAAACACTTTCACTGCACAATTTAAAAAAATTCTAAAACCAAATTTACTATAAAGAAAAACTACATGGACTCATCCGTCAAAATCGCATTTCTACATACACACAGATCCGACTAACTAAGCTGAAAGAATATCAATCTTCGAAAGACTCACAATACTTAAGAAGTTAAAGCGAGACAGCAAAGAAAATGATTATGAAGTCACTTGCTCTTGGCGATAGGTGCAAGCATCAACAGACAACAATATGGATTTAGAAAACTTGATAAGATGACATTAATAACGTCGATATTAACACATCACATTTTTGCATCAAATCGCACTGCATTTATGAAAAGAAAAATAATGTTTAAATAAAATAAGCACCGACATTAATTTAAATTCGGTAATTAAGTGTTTAGCTTGTTATTATTCGAGTTAATTGTTGTTGATAAGTAATTCAAAGATGAATATTGTGAAAGTAACCAGGTCCAGTTGCTCGACTCTAGAAATACATTTCACATTCTCATTAAAAAAAAAAAACAAACTGCGTGAAATGGGTTGAGGTACTTTGAATCTGTGTATAATACACAGAATTTAAAGTATACCACCTTATTGCAAAAATCGAATACCAATTCCACAAGAATCGGAACATTCATGGGATCACTCTGAGGTTTGAAATAGTCCGCTATATCAGAGCCCTTCTTTGATATGGTATGTGATTCGACCCGGTGTCAGAAAGGCGCCGTTATAATACAGCCGGTATACCCATGGCTGCAAACCATCCAATGGGCACGGTGTCGCGTAACACCCTAGACTAGGGGAGGTAGATCTTTGTGTGTTACTCCTCGCTAGCCTGTCTGACATGGGTGGCACTACTGGAAACGTGTGCTTCCGTCAGCATAGCCTGAGTAATTCATCATAGTTTAAGCCCCCGCACCACATCAAGGGGTCTACCAAGTGGGGGTCTTCTTTTGTCTTCGGCAAAAAGGAGACGTAGGAAAAAACGGAAAAAGCGGAATATACGCGTCGGATCGTGGAATGTTCGAACGTTGTATAAACCAGGCGCGATACAGACGGTGACGGGAAAACACGAAACAATATAAAATGGACATCTTCACGCTTCAGGAAGTCCGACTCCTACACCAAGTACTCGAAACCAACGGGTTGACACTGGTGTTCGGAGGTACCGATACACATAATCTCGGAACCGGCTTCATCATAAGCAAGGAGATTACGCCCCATGTAAAAGATGTGAAATTTGTTAATGACCGAATCATCATCATTGGCACTACAACCGTGAATCGGTCTTGGCCTTATTTAGCAAGTCCTGAGGCTTGTTACATTTTCCATAATGATTTGTTTTTTCCAGGCAAGGTCATTAGCCTTGCGCCAGAGGCTCCCCGGTGGGGAATCGAACCCCGGTCTCCCGCCTAACAGGCGGATATACTAACCACTATACTATCGAGGAGCCCTAATGACCGAATGTCTGTGCTAAAAATATAGGGACCATGGTACAATTATGTATTTATAAACGTACCCGCCCCAACAGAATCTACGGACGAAGAAACGAAGGGCACGTTTTACGAGACCCTAGAGGAAGTATTTGATGGGATCTCATCATTCGATGTTAAAATCCTCCTCCGGGACCTCAAAGCAAAATTGGAAACGAAGACATCTTCCAACCAACTATAGGTAAAGAAAGTCTACACGACGTTTCAAATGATAATGGAATTTGAATTATCGCGTTCGCAGCGTCAAAAGATCTGTTAGTGGAAACCACGATGTTCAAGCACAAGCAAATCCATAAAGCCACATGGATATCACCCGACGGCGTAACGCGTAATCAAATAGACCACTTCCTCATAGACAAAAGACACCACTCGAATATCCTTGATGTAAAATCATATAGAGGTGCAGATTACGACTCCGATCACCTTCTAGTGATGGGCAAAATCAGGAGTCGCCTCGCAGCAATCTCACATGGGCAGTCACGGGAGACGAGCAAAAAGTTCGACATTGATAAACGGAAAGACCTGCGCAAAAGGGCTGAATATCAAGGCGATCTAACGAAGAGATTTAGCATCCTAGAGAATGGGAGCAGTGGGGAAGAGGAAACCAATAGTGTGGACACTAAATGGACATCGATCAGAGACACAATCAAACAAACAGCCCAAAAGGTATAAGAATTTAAGAAAAAATTAAGTCCAAAGCTTGGTTTACCAATGAGTGCAAGGCGAAGATCGAACAACGTAAACGCCTCAGAGTGATCCACTTAGAAATATATGATGAAGTCAACGCAGAAACATACGCGACGATTCGGAGAGAGACATTAGACTCTTCAAATACAAAAAAACGCGAATGGGAAAAGACTCGGATCGATAAAATCCTAGAAAATTCCAGAGCAAAGAACATCAGAGGTATGTATTCCGCCATAAATTCAATTAGAAATGGTTACCGAAGGAGAGCCAAAATATTTCGAGACGCAAACGGCTGTCTGATCACAGAAACAAACAATATCGTGACAAGATGGAACCAGTACTTTTAAAACCTGTTCAATGTACGCACTCACCAACCACAAATAAACGCACCAGACGTACATACAGCCGAGCCTCAGATCCCAGAGCCATCTTTCAACGAAGTTGAAGACGCAATAAATCGATTGAAAAACAACAAGGCTCCCGGAGTCGAATGCATACCGGCAGAGCTTGTGAAGCATGGAGGAGAAGCAATCGTTCGCAAGGTCCACCAGCTCATCCCAACAATATGGGATAAGGAAGTCACACCGGAAGAATGAAAAACCTCAATAGTTGGCCCCATTTTCAAAACAGGCGACAGATCTGACTGCAAAGATTACAGAGGAATATCATTGCTCCCAACCGCATACAAAATATTAACAAATGTCATTTTGGCGAGAATCACACCGTGCGTAGAAGAAATACTGGGAGACTACGAATGCGGATTCCGTAGGAACCGGTCAGCAAGCGATCAAATGTTCACAATAAGGCAACTGCTGGAAAAGAAGTGGGAATACGAAGAGACGGTTCACCAACTGTTCGTTGACTTCAAAAAAGCCTACGACTAAGTGGCAAGGCAAAGACCATATTGCTGGGAATCCCAAAAAAATATGCCGCCCTCATTCAAATTTGCATGAACGAAAACAAAGGGCGAGTTAGAATAGAAAACCACCTCTCAGAACCATTTGAAATACGGGACGGACTAAAACAGGGAGATGGTCTATCGCCGTGTCTTTTTAACCTTGTGCTCGAGTATATCATCAGAAAGGTACAAGACGACAACATGAGGCAAGATATTTGAAAAAGTTAAAGAATTTAAATATCTGGGAACGATACTGACGGCCAGTAACGAAATGTCGAAGAAAATTAATAAAGGACAAGGCAAAGACTCTACCATATTGTAGTTGAGCTGGGAATACCAAAAAAATATGCCGCCCTCATTCAAATCTGCATGTTAGAATAGCAAACCACCTCTCAGAACCATTTGAAATCCGGGAGGGACTAAAACAGGGGGGTGGCCTCTCACCATGTCTTTTTAACCTTGTGCTCGAGTATGTCATCAGAAACGTACAAGACGATGACATGGCCAGATCATCCTTGAACGGGGCCACACAAGTGCGCGCATATGCGATGACATTGCCGTTCTGGGGGGTAATCTAGAAACTGTAGGTAAAAACTGTGAAATCGTCATGCAAACAGCAGAAGAGGTGGGCCTAGAAATAAATGAAGACAAAACAAAATACATGATTACGGGGAGAGCAGGCGGACCTCATGGAATACATATGAACGTTAGAGGCAAGATATTTGAAAAAGTTAAAGAATTTAAATATCTGGGAACGATACTGACGGCCAGTAACGAAATGTCGGAGGAAATTAACAAAAGACTACACTCCAGCAACGCTAGTTGGCACGCAGTCAGTAAACTGCTGAAATCCAAACTGCTATCACGTAACATAAAGCTCCGTGTCTATAGAACCATAATCATGCCGATTGTTCTATACGGATGCGAAACATGGGCTCTCGCAAAACGGGAAGAAAACAAATTCCGCGTATTCGAGAACAAAGTTTTGAGGGGTATCTTCGGCGGTAAATATGACGAGGAGGCAGGGCAATGTAGGAAACTCCGCAACCACGAATTGGAAGAGCTATATCGCAAACCTACAATAGTGAGAGTAATCAAGTCGCGAAGATTAAGATGGGCCGGACACGTGACGAGAATGGGCAACGATAGGACCGTGCGTAAAATTCTTGGCGGTAGACCAACGGGAAAGATACCGGTAGGACGGGCACGACGGAGATGAGAGGACAATGTTGAGGATATCGGTGCACAGGACAGGGAACGATGGCGGAGTCGAGTCGGTGAGGTCATGAACTTCCGAGTTCCTACAGGCCAATAAATAATAAATAATAATAATAATAACAAGATTCGGAATATAATTTCACTACTACATTACAATATCCTTATTGCAAATAGTTTATATGTTGTCATAATTTAACATTAAATTAAGTTTAAGCATTAAATTTAAGCACATTAATGAGGGAAAAACTAAGTACATGATGGCAACCTCTGCGAAGAGAAGACCTAACGTTGGTCAAACTATCAGGGTAGTGGAGCACGAATTTGAGGTAGTGCAATCCTTTAACTACCTAGGGTCAATAGTATCACCCGATAACAATATGGAAGAAGAAATACGCGAACGGCTGATCAAATCCAACAAAGCCTAATATGGTATATCAAGGCTCTTTAAATCCCGAAATTTATCCAGAACATCCAAGCTACTACTGTACAAGACCATGGTCTTACCAGTACTCATGTATGGATCCGAGACCTGGGTGCTCAATAAAAGGCACTCTTAGCCGCGTTCGAGAGTAATGTCTTAAGAGAATTGTTGGCCCCGTATGTGGGGGAGGAAGACTCCGGAGACGCTACAAATATGAGTTCTACGCAATCTTGAAGCTAATGTTATAAGAAAAATTAAGCTCGGTAGACTCCGGTGGGCGGGACACGTAGCTCGAATGAGCGAAGAGGAGCCTGCCCGGAAAGTCCTTTGTGGCAGGATGTATGGAAGGAGACAGCGCGGCAGACTTTGTCTGCGATGGAGGGATGGCGTAGACCAGGACGCCCAGAGCCTGGGAGTGTCAAACTGGATGACATCGGCTCGAAATCGGGCCCGGTGGAGAGATTTGTTAAATAAGGCCAAAACCGGTTCCCGGTTGTAGTACCGATGATGATGATGATTAATTAAATGCCCAAATGCTTATACCACTTTATAGAACAAATTTTGGAAACCAAAGCGCAAAAAGAAAATCGAAAAAGAAATCAGCAGAATCGTATGTCAAAGCATTAATGTGGCAATCCACAGCTTAATAGCAACTCGAAACATTCTCGTGTACTTGAGGCCATGGTAGTTTTAAATTTCATAGTTTGGGTTCCAATCACGATCGTCACTACTTCCCCGAACATTATAATCTTATCATAACTCAATAACATTATACTGCGGTAATTGAAGTGCATTATGATACTTATAGAACATTAAATATATCTTTTCTAATCTTCCAGCATTGCTTCATGTTGCACTATTCTTTCAATACTTTTTCTTCCTTTATTGAATGGTCTGATGCATTTTTTAAGAAATTTTCTTTCGAAAGCTCTATGGATATCGGAGTCGAAAGGAAAGCCAACGATGAATAAAAAACGTTCGATATTCCAGATTGAATTAATTGCTTATAGCACAAAAAGTTGACGTTTTTATCAACTTTCTTGATCTCAAAATTCTGTAGACCGACCGATAACCATCTGAACGATGTGGATCAAGTGTTTGATGAAATTAAGCTGTGGGACACACCCCAAGATATTGTAGCGAGCTCAGGGTTCGCTGGATTAATTATTTTAATAAATAAGTGCCGTTAAATCGATTCTCTTTGCAAACACTTTTTTACTCTGTTAATAACAACCGTTTTTTGATACTTCGCTTCTTTATTTATCGCTTCCGTACTTATCGCTTCCTTACTTACCTTCCCGATCTGCGTGCGACGTATTTATACCATTTTTCCTCATTCTGATTTGGTGTTTCGTTTCCGTCCGTTCCATAGCCTCGAATTTTCTATTGCTCATAGTCTCCAGTTTTCCAGTACTTTCTAGAATATTCTAGTACATGCCACTGAGCATGTTTGTATAACGACGGTTGGGACGATTTGTTGTGGGTTTAGGGGTTAACAATGGCGTAAACACAAGAATATCATCGCGTAGAATAGAACTTTGTGGTACATATGTGGCGTTGTCTAACTTTTCATTGATTTGAATTCAGAAGGTTCCGTTAAGAAAAATCATGTATGTCGTCGAAATATTCGGTGTAATCGAGATTAACGACAACATAGGCTCACTGAAATTTGTTGTACACCACTGCATGAATAGTGGCATTAGTATCAAGTAAAGCTGTCGTTGTTATCGAATGTCTTTGGAATGATGTTCGCTTTGTTCATGCCAGTATTGTGTGGTTATAAATACGAGCAGAGCCCCGCATCTTTTATACGGTTTTTAAAAGTCCTGCAGTTTGAATGGAAATTTTGCTTTCCCTGTTTCATTAGGTAAAAATATTGCAAAACCAAACAACCGACGCAATATGGGTTCCTTTACATAAGAGGCGACGACACGTCATTTTACAGAGCGTTTTATATCTCGGATGAGACGAAGCCGTTCAAATTTATACTCTCTAAGACGTGGATTTACAAAGTTTTATCCAGAATATCCCAAAGTCGAGTTGCATCACCGCTCATCTGTATTCTTGTTAGTTTCTAAGAGTCGGAAACTTGTAAAACTCCATTATAATTGTCAGCATTTTATCTCTTAGATGATAGGAACTCCGCGCTGTGTATAGATTACACACATTTCATGAGGATGTTCGCAATGTATCAAACCGTTTCCATTTTATTATTTGGTGAAGAGATGTTCCATGCACATTTCAATTATACACTGAGCATTCAATATTTGTCATCTTAACTTTTTTCTTTACTGCACACGAGTGTAAATAAAAAAAAAAGAACAAAAAAAGACATCCAAAACTAACTCTTCATAAAATTCAAAATTTCGTGGAGATTGCTGACTCTACGCCTCAGAAATTTCCCTTCACTTTGACCATATTTTTGATCGGACCTTGTTCCAAAGCAGGGTTAACGCGAGCATAGTGTCTCGGTGCAATACACGTTGATTTGATAATCTATGACAAAAGAAAGGATCACTTAAATATATTTCTAGTCTACGAACAAACGTCATTGAAGCATCTTACCTAAAGTTAGCTCTCCTCAATCGCTCCAAGAAACGTTCCACCGCAACACCGGGTAAGAAAATTGGTTTTATACCTCTCGGGGCGGCTGCACGCAGTGATTTTACCTAAATACCCTTTTTTATGCTTTAAATTTATAAGAAATTTCATATAAATTAAAAGTCACACCTTCTCCAGATGTTGATGGGCTATTGTCGCAACTTCAAATATGCAGTCTTCAACATCCTTGTCCCCTTTCGTAGCTCTTATTATACGCTCTTGACTGATCCCTTTTCGAATTAAGATTTCTTGGGGAATATTTACAGCATCCGTATTCCGTCTATGTGGTATGGCCCGGAGGAGATTTGTAATTCCTTGAGCTTTTCCTAAATGAGAAGCTGCATGATCGAGAGCAATATCTCTCGCATGGCAAATTTCCAACAGCGTATAATAAATCGGGGATACCGATTGTTCAGCGTAATCTTCCATATCTCGCAGTGTTGTAAACTGTTTATTAAGAGGCCTTTCTCTTGCGAAGATTAATCGTTTCAGATAGGTTTTTGTCACCTTGCAGTTATCTGCCATCTGCAGTGATTAATGGTTAATTTAAAACAAAAAATATATGTAATGCTCACATTTAGCTAACTAAAAAGCCTATTGTACTTACATGCTTTATCTCGTGTAGAATCGGCTGATCAGACACATACGAAGAAACATTTTTATCAAAGCATTTGTCAATGGAATCAAGCCAAAACCTCAACTTAAGGTTCGCAATGCGCTCTTCAGAGACCTGTGCGTATTTATATAACCAGTCATAATTTCAATAGGTGCCTCACTAATATACCGTTAATCCAATTTTGGATACTTCTATATTTAAAGCTCGAATGGCAAAAGCATACCGTCTGCACGATCCAGTTAGAAGTAACGTACATAGAAAATTCTCGTAGTCATATTTCCTAAAATTCATAATTTCATTTATATTTCGTACCCAACAATTATTGCTTACTGAACCAAATCCATGCAATACTTCTGCCGCTTCCATTCAAGAGATTTTGAAATAACACCATGACCTCGTCGAATAGAATTCCGTGCTACTTTGAATGAATGTAATCGGAATAAAACACTAGATTGAGATACGATCCCAAACATAATTTCAAATATTAATATACTGTAAACAAAAAGATACACATCTGATTTAGACGAAATCAGCACTGACTCTTATATTGTGACATTTCGGCAAAACAAAATTTATATTACTGAGATAAATACAGAATTGTTATAATTTTGACGTATTTTTTGTTGTTGCTATATATACTGCATTTATTAGACCGAAAATTAAAAGTTACAATAAGTAATACAGTTAACTTATAAAACTTTGGTTACATAATAATTATTTACATGTTATTTGTTAACATTTTTCAAACAGTTTCTCTTTACATGTGCTTAAGATTTAATGCGATTCCATATAGATTGGTGGGGGGATGGGTGCGAACATACAGGGCAAAGTTACTGATTGCTTTCAACCCGGCGAAGACCAGAAAGATCCTTGTCCCTGTTCAATCCAAGTTGACATGCAGTCTCCACGTGACACCCCTGGATAGCTACTTTGGCACCCGCCACGTAATGAACCAATGCATGCAGCGACATCCTGAGAAAGGTTGGCGCAAGGCTAATAACCAGGCCCACAAAAACGAATTATTATGGCAAATTTAACAAGCCTCATGTATGGACCGGATACCAGACGACGACCACGGAAACGAAAATGGCTAAACGATTTAAGAATTTTCTCATGGAACGTCCGCTCACTATACAGAGCTCGAGCTGCACAACAGCTACCCGATGACCTGTCCGAATATAAGGCTGACATAACAGCATTACAAGAAATAAGATGGACGGGGAGTGGCGTTATTCAAAGAAACGAGTGTTACATTTCATTACCGACTCTATATCTTTACATCACCCGAGTGATGCATCATTCACCATCCATCTAATATCAATAAGATTTCCTCTCATTAAAATCCAACTATCCATTCAAATCCGCACTCTGCTTACAAAGCAATATCCCAAACATAACTTCCAATTCTGCATTCAATACCTCATATCAAAATCATATTCTGCAATCAATGCAACATTAAATTCATTCAGAAGTAAAGCCTTCAAAACGAGTCATATCGCAGAATAAACGATAATTACCCATTAAATCGTTTCACCGTAGATTCCGCTGCGTTGACAAAAAACAGACGGACACCTGTTCGCCGTCGGCGCGGCCTCATATTTCAATAACATATGTTTACAAGTGTAGACATAAGTCGGTTTTCTTTGAAGATCGGCTCAATGGCAGCGGACTGCCAACATATGCGAAATAGGAATCAAATTACGGAACTCATCGTACGGGGTGATGGACTGAAATTAGGTCGGTCAATGCTTTCGTACATCGTTTAAACGAATGAATTGATGCGGTTGCAATTTTCGCAGGTAAACCAATTAAGAAATTGGTAAAACCTATATCGCTGCAGTTTTTGCAGCACAATTAAACAAATGAAGAATGACAGGCGAATGACCGTTGAATAGGTTATTCGTTTGGGCAAAGATGCATCATAGGCGGAAATAATTGGTAGCCAATTGGTATATAAACGATTGCAAATGAGTTGAAAGGTGGCTCAGTAATTGAAAGCAAGAAGACTGCGGCCACCCGTAAGTAGAGCGGGTCTTCTTGCGATTAAATTACTATAGGGTCTTGTTTTAAATTACTTAACTTGAAACTCACATAATAAATAAAAAACATGTTTTAAATTACTTAAGTTGAAACGCACATAATAAATAAAGACACAACCAAGTTAACCAATAAATAACGTATTATTTAAAATGTTTATATCGGAGGTTCAAACTTCGATATAACACGAGTATGACATTTATTACAGCTGTCACGCAAAACACCATGTGCTCGGGGTAGGCTTTCTAGTCAGCCAAAAATTGAAGCCTGCCATCATCGGCATTAATGCATTAAATGAAAGGCTATGCACTCTTCGCGTGCGAAGCAACTTTAAGAACATAACGCTCATAAACGTTCACGGACCTACAGAGGAGTCTCCTGACGACGAAAAAGAAGAATTCTACGCCCAAATTAGGATGTGAAAATCTTTCTTGGTGATTTGAATGCAAAAATAGGTCGGCAGCCGATTTTCAGGCACTACGCAGGTTCCCATAGTTTGCATGAGAACACTAATGACAATGGACTACGAGTCATCGAACTGGCAGCATCGAGTACCAGGTTTCCGCGTAAAGATATCCACAAAGCCACCTGGGTATCACCTGGCGGAACCACTCGCAACCAAATTGACTACGTGTTGATAGATCGCCGCCACTCCTCGAGCCTGATGACGGTCCGAACGTACCGAGGTGCCAACGTCGACTTGTTGGTACAGTTTTCCGAGCGCAGATTGCCTTACGGAGACGTATTGCATCCGCGGATCAGGTTGGAATCAACACGACTGCCTTACGCAATGAGAATACCAGTAACACCTCGCCCTCGAAGAGCTCGACGGATGGGCCAGAATGCCGGGCGTAGAAGAGAAATGGACACGGCTTAAGAATACTGTCATTAGTACTGCCAACTCCATCTTAGGCAGTAGTCGTAGAGATCGGAGCGACTGGTTTGTTGATGAGTACAAACTAGCGACTGAACCTAAGAATGCTGTATACCGGGCAATGCAGCAGTCTCATAGGACGCGGGTGCGCGAGGAGAAATGCAAAGAGCTCAGAAGATCTAAAAAAAAATACTTCACAGACAAAAGTAAAGTGCCTGGGAAAAAAACCTTGTCTGTGAAATAGAGAAAAGTAGAGAGCGAGGTCCGCGCCAGGGGCGGATGTTCTACCAAATAATCCGCAGTATGACGCGGTACACACCATGCTACACTTACTGTAAGGATAAAGAGGATAATCTGATCACCGATCCTGAAGGCCTTCTGGAGCGATGGAAAATGCACTTTAATGAATTGCTAAATGGTCAGCTGACAGAAGAATTGGAGGCTCCACCAATGCAAGATCAAGACCAAATGCTGCTGCCACCAAGCATTGAGGAAACATTAAAAGCCATTAGACAGGTCAAATCAAATAAAGCCCCTGGAGTTGATGGCATACCAGCTGAGCTGATCAAACAAGGAGGGACAGCTTTACATCACGCTATTCATGAGATAGTGGTGCACGTATGGGAGCAAGAGGAGATGTCGGAAGATTGGCGTGGTGGTATAATTTGCCCCATACATAAGAAGGGAGATATCACACTGTGCAGCAACTATAGGGGTATAACATTGCTGAGTACCGCATATAAGATACTCTCCACTATCCTACAAGATCGGATAGCCCCATACGCTAAAGCCATCATTGGTCAATATCAATGTGGCTTCATCCCAGGCAAATCAGCGGTTGATCAGATATTCACCCTTAGGCAGGCGATGGAAAAATGTCAGGAATTAAGATTCCATTATATCATCTATTTATATGTGCCAACTTCTGCGAATAGAAGACCTAACGTTGGTCAAACTATCAAGGTAGTGGAGCACGAATTTGAAGTAGTGCAATCCTTTAACTACCTTGGGCCAATAGTATCAGCCGATAACAATATGGGAGAAGAAATACGCGGAGGGCTGATCAAATCCAACAAAGCCTACTGTCTATTCAGCAATAGGTGGCGTTCCGTGTGGTATGTTTTTTCGGAATGGTATCATGTGATATATGTTGCGGAACTGCAACATCTTCCCGGGCCGAGACGATGGACCCAGTAGTAGTCCTCCTTAGTTGGCGTCACCACCTGGTGTCAGCGCCGTGGGAAGTGGCGGTTGGTATTTGGTTGAGCTCAGAGCCCTTAATGCTCGTATTGCTCATACACCGGTACGGTAAAACGGTAGAGTGGCAATAATTAATTATGTTGACTAGAACTAACTATTAATTGAATTAATTTGTTATAAAATATATTTAGTTATTGTTTCAATTTCTAGTCAATTATCAGTGTTAGTGTGTGTGTGTGTGTGTGTGTGTGTATGTGTATGACCGAAGGTCCAGTTGGCCATTGATTGCTGACGTTATAGCTTGTGATAAGGCCGTCGTTGTTTATTGTTTATAGTCTCCGACATGTTCTGGAGGGGTTGCCTGAGAGGCGATATTTGCCGCATTAGCGGCGTCAACGATTTGAATAAGCACTTACGTTATTCATAGTTTGTTGTTTGACTTATGTGTTTAATGTTGAATGTTGGTTGGATCGTAAATCCCTGGTGTCATCGATGATCTTCTTGGACGTAGTCCTCCTTTGGATCGTGAATCCCTCTGTGTCATCGATGACCTTCTTGGACGTAGTCCTCTCTTTGGATCGTAAATCCGTACGTAAAATTTCAATAAGTTGGACGTAGTCCCAAGTCGGATCGTAAATCCGTTTAAATGAATAAGAATATCTTGGACGTAGTCCCCTGTTGGGTCGTGAATCCGTAAGTGTAGTTTATATAGTTGGACGTAGTCCTATGTTGGATCGTGGATCCATGAATGGTAATTAAGCGCTGTGGTCGCCAATATGTTGAATTGTTTGTGTTTGTCCCTGGTTGGAAATGTGGCCATTTAGATTTAGTTGAAATCTAGGCGCACTAGATGGAGCTGTCAATTCAGTCCAAAGACCGATTAGTTGCGTTAAAGTCGGCCGTGCAATGTTGGTTTTCTATCATCTTCTGAATATGGCCAGTCTGTGCCGATATTAGAAGTATTAGAGTTGGCGCCAACTGCATATGATCATCTGCGTCTTGAATCCAATGTGATTGCTGTGCCTGATGCTGTTGTAGTTGGGGATTTGTCCCATCTACGCCGCTAAACCAATGCTCGGTGTTGGGCGAATTTCTTGATGGGAGCTGAGATTGTCGTTGGCCACATTACCTGGCGGAGTATTTGATCCACTGGTTGAGAGATTGTTTGATGATGATGGCTTCGGTAATTGTTATAATGGCCACCATAGAAATAATCTTGTTGGCCTTGAGGACTTGAAGAAGACGATATACTGCTTGATTTGCCAGTCCTCGCTGAACCTACCATCATATCAGAAGGGATTGTATTGTTCCCTTGATGGTAATCCGTGGAATTGATTTTCCGGTATTGTTGGATGCTCTGGCATTTGAACTGTAGTTACCGTCAGCCGATTCACATATCCGACGTTGAAGTCGCTGAGCGTAACTCTTATTTGCTGAATCTGGACTGCGGTCATAATGTGCAGTCATTGTCTAGGAACCACCATCATCCTCATACGAATTGTCATCATAAGGTCTATGCTGGAACAGCATAGTTGATAGTCTCCGACATATTGTGGAGACGTGCCTGAAAGGCGACCTTTGCCGCATCAGCTGCGGAAACGATGTGATTTGTGGTCGTCAATATGTTGAAGGTGATGGGTTGTAATTCCACCATCCTCTCAGTATGTCCAGCCTGTGCCGCTGCCAGAAATGTTAGGTATCCCGCCAACCGCATAGAATCATCTGCGACTCGAATCCAATTTGATTGCTCTGGCTGATGCTGTTGCAGTTGGGGATATGTTCCATCTACGCCGCTAAACCAATGCTCGGCGTTGGGCGAGTTTCTTGATGGGAACTGAACCCTCTGTCGGCAGCGTTACCTTTGGTCGTATTTGATGAACTGATTGAATGATGGTGCTGGATATGGTGGCTTTCTTTTTGGAATGTTGTGGTTGAGTCCTTGCGGCCTATTTTGTTGAATTAGAACTGGCACTTGATTGAGCCAGAGAGGTTGCGCATTCAAGTTGCTATTTAGAAGATTACTCTGCTGATCAATGGAAGCCTGCGTTTAATTGTGTCGCAGGATAAAATAGTCCCAATGCTATGCGCTTTTCTTCGTTGACTGGTGGCTGGACCTAGTGTACACCGTTCGCCCTCCGTTGATCGGATTTCCTGAAGGGTGCCGGCAGCTCTCCTGTTCTTCTCCTTCTGTATTTCCTTATCTTGGCACCGAAAGCCTATCTTAGAGACCGACTCCGTTGGAGTGGTGCCCCCGTGGCAGCTACGTGCAATGGGCGGTGTTGATAGGGTGCCCCCAGAGCATTTCGTCCAGGCGGCGAAAGCGAAGAACCCCAGACACTTAACAGCGAAGGCCTAGGTGGCGAGAAGCGATAAATTCAGTATGCTCGAACGATATCCAGGTGACGAGAAGCGGTGAACTCCAAATCCGCAACAGTTTTCCGTGGACATGCTTTCCAAGGGGTGCCGGCATCTTTCCTTGTTCCTCGTTTTCTTTGTCCCTTAATCTTACAACCGAACGCTTATCTTAGACACCGACTCCGTTGGAGTGGTGCCCCCGTGGCAGCTACGTGCAATGGGCGGTGTTAAGAGGGTGCCCCCAGAGCATTTCGTCCAGGCGGCGAAACCGAAGAACCCCAGACACTTAAGAACGATGTGCCTGGGTGACGAGAAGCGACAAATCCTGGATGTGTAAACGATGCGCCCAGGTTTCGAGAAGCGGTGCCCAGGAACGGATGTGTATGATGCGGTGAAATTGCAATTCTCAGAGTTCTTGGAATTATTCATCTCCAATTCGATTTTTGGGTTGACATTGCAAGTATAGGACCGGATGTGCCCTTGTTGACTTTTCTTGGTACTGACCCCTTAGATTTGATTGAATTGTCCTCTTGACTTTTTTGCCCGATGGGCCATCGTCCTCTTCTTGAGGTTCTTTTAATGTACGCGGGGCGCATTTAAGTGGTAGCGTGGGTCTTTCCAAGTACCTGCAACTTCATTAAAAGAGGAGCCGAATGATGTCCTCAATCCAAACCCTGGAATTGATCGAATATTTCTTGATGTACCTGCAGTGAATTCTGTAAAATTAAGCCAAATGAAACAACCTTGGATGTCGAACAGTGGACTGTACTTTGTATTTGATTAATTGAGTATTAATTAAATTGTTGGTTAACTGTGTTATTTAAATTGCTAAATAATAGTAATTTGTGGATTGTAATTTGTATTTGGAAGAATTACTAGCTTTTCGTTTATTGATGATGACTTGTTCGACTTGTATGTTAAAGTTAAAATATAAGTTGGATCGTAAATCCATCTATATCATCGATGACTTCTTGGACGTAGTCCTCTTTTCGATCGTGAATCCCTCTATGTCATCGATGAACCTTTGAACGTAGTCATACGCGTTCCACTCGAATGAAACGAAAAAAATGTTGTTTTATTTATATTGGAAGTTTATATTGTTGGTAAAAATAGGAAATATCTATTAAATTATTCCATTCACCGTCGATTGCAATAGAAAAATTATTAAAATAAAGCAGACATTAGTTTATTTTCACAAGAGTGATGAACCACCTAATCAGTACGGGCTCGGATATGTTTAGTCCGATTGAACTCAAGAAATATATATATATATGTGGTAAGCATATTTCACTTGAC
Organism: Microdon myrmicae; assembly: GCA_963931805.1. NCBI lineage: Eukaryota > Metazoa > Arthropoda > Insecta > Diptera > Syrphidae > Microdon > Microdon myrmicae. The sequence goes on along the minus strand of OZ007502.1, from coordinate 130,909,506 downwards.
CACGGTGTCTTCGTTTTTCAGAAGCACATCTGCCAGAGTTCCAATCTTATGAAGTGCTCCATCACTTTGTTTATTATCAACGCTTGGTGATGTAATACTTGCATCCGATTCCCATTGTTGTTGTCAGGTTCTAATTGAATAGCATTCGTATCGGCGTCTATGGCTTCATCGTACTTTCCTGTATTGATTCGGCCATATGCTTTGCTGTAATTTGGATTATAGAATAATGCAGAGTTGCAGTCTTTAATCGCACGATCATTTTCTGTTACACGGATATAAACTACAGCTCGATTACAGTAGAATATTGGGTCTTCCGGATCGAAACTAATTGCCCGGTTGTCTTGGACTACTGCTTCTTGATATTTGCATTCCTTCATCAGGCGGTTGCCTTTATTCTTAATCTGTTCGGCTGTTTCAAGGGATTGTAGATTGCGTTCGATAAACATCGACTGGAACATTTCGAATAGATCTAACCTTTGTGGTTCCGCTTGTGAGGTTGTGCCTGCACTGTTAGACGTAGCTTCTTCGCTATCGAGATCCTCATCATCGCTCAGATTAAACGCTGCTTGCAAACATTGTATAACAACATCCAAAGTTTCGACGACGTCAGTGCCCAGCGATTAGCCCTCACTCGGTTGTTTTACATAGTCAATGAAGGATTTAACGAACTGCTTGTGGACTTGATCAGACATTTTCGAAATCTATCAACCGTAAACACTGAATTGCCGTTATTGGTCTCAAATCACTCTCGACACTGAGTTCGTTTAGAAATTAGAACAGTCCCGAACAAATATGTCTTCTCCATTTTATCACTCCAATATTGTTACTTCTTTAATGTTCTTGTTTGAATGAAACTTCTCTTTAGTTCAATAAACGACAATTGCTACCCGGCGGTAGAATATCGATGAAATTAGTTTTTTATTGACACACCACACAACACCTTTATTTGAGTTAAGATCGATGGATCTCTTAATTAAATTATATTAAATTATAAAATCAATTGCCACCTACCTGGTTATTGGAGATAGTTCCCCCGTTGCGACTTGTGAACGTATTCCCATTTCCTGTTCGTTGTTTGTGTCGGACGTGATCCGATGGACGTAATCCAGTTGTTGGCGCTTGGATTCTTGCGCCGACTTCTTGCTCGGATGTTATACATCCGGCTCCGAAGGACCATAATGTTCAGCGTCGAGATAGGTTCCTCGACGTGACAGCAAAATCCTTGTGGCGTTGTTGCCCAGCAAATCTTGTGGCGTTATTGCCCAGTAATAGCAAATAGTTTAAAACAACATTTTTTAACACTTTACATTAATTTAACTTTATTACGAATTTTAATGTCACATTAAAAACGATTTAAAAACACGTTGAGTAAATGATTAGAGTCTCTCGTAGTTAAAAACTGTCCAGCACCTACCGTCATCTCCCAAAACGTTATCAAAACAACAGGTGCTGAAAGCACCGTATACAAAAAGGTCAAAAACAGTGTGAGCACCGTACAGTAGTAAAACAAGCACTGTAAACAGTAACATGGAAACGTCACACGAATAGACAATTTTGCTTTTGCCTATTCAGCAATAGGTGGCGTTCCGTGTGGTATGTTTTTTCGGAATGGTATCATGTGATATATGTTGCGGAACTGCAACACCTACTTTGGTCTGTCAAGGCTCTTTAATTCCAGAAATTTATCCAGAACATCCAAGTTACTACTGTACAAGATCATGGTCTTACCAGTACTCATGTATGGATCCGAGACCTGGGTGCTCAAAAAAAGGCACTCTGAACTCTTAGCCGCGCTCGAGAGGAAGGACTTAAGGAGGATTGTTGGCCCCGTATGTTAGGGAAGACGATTCCGGAAACACTACAACCATGAGTTATACGCGATCTACATTGAAGCTAATGTTGTAAGAAAAAAAGGTCGGTAGACTCCGGTGGGCGGGACATCTATCTCGAATGAAGGAAGAGGAGCCTGCCCGGAAAGTTCTTTGTGGCAGGATGTATAGAAGGAGACAGCGCGGCAGACTTTGTCTGCGATGGAGGGATGGCGTAGACCAGGACGCCCAGAGCCTGGGAGTGCTAAGCTGGATGACATCGGCTCGAAATCGGGACCGGTGGAGAGATTTGTTAAATAAGGCCAATACCAGTTCCCGGTTATAGTGCCGATGATGATGATTAAAACGGACTCTAAACCAATATCTTTTCACAAAAATGCGCGCAATTTGCTTCTAAAGCAAAGTGAGACAAACAGCTAACAAATGTCAAAAGGAAAAAAATATGGCATTGACAGAAGCCAATCAAAATTATGGCCAAAGACATCTATGTGTGAAATCGGCAATTACTTAGTTGCCAACCTGATAGTTTACACCGTTTTAAAGACTATAGGAACAATTAGCATCCAGTATAGGCAACACATTGCGTTAATCTAACTCAAAAAGTTCGTTCAATTGTTTCCAACATATTGATGGGTATGTTGGCGACAGTCTAACTAATATTGTTACTTGGGTCCTAGGGTTATGATTGTAAACAAGTGATATCAAAATGCCCAATAAACAAGTTGCAGTAGACGAAATCAAGCTACTTCGCCGGCCATTGCAGGCTTTACTTCAAAGAGATGAGCATTTAAAAGGCCGCCTTTGTCCATTTCAGCATCAAACTAGGTGATTCAAAAGTTGGGCAGCGCACTCTCAAATTTGGCCATCCCCACCATCTTCGGCGCAATCTTTGCTTCAGAACACCCAATTTGAATCACCACATTCATCTGTCCTTTTCTGTCCGCACACATTGAACAGCCGTGAGGAAACAGTGTCATGGTGCTTTTATGGATCAGGTTTAAAAGGGGTGAATCACACACACATTTTTTACAAAACTAGTTTGAAAGAAAACACTCTATAGAAAGTTATAACTTAGTGCCTTTGTTCTTTCCACATCGTGGTCTAGCTACATACATACGAACTGATATTGCTTATCAGCTTCTGCCACAATATGGTGTCTGCTCCAATCCAAAATTTAATTTCTCGTGGTCAAAACTCCACGTTCGTAGAGATATCATACATTACTGCTTTGTTTACAGAAGACCAAATTTGGATAGAAACGCATTCTTTAACGAATTTGATGCTCTATCTGATTCCATCGATAAGATCTTGACCCTATATCCCCACACTGAAACCGTTATTGCGGGTGATTTTAATGTCCATAACTCTCAGTGTCTTCGCTTCTCAGGAGACACTACACCTGAGGGTCAGTATGTTCAGCTCTTTGCTGAGTCAAATAATTTAACTCAACTCGTCAATGAGTCAACGCTGGTACCAGATATAGATAGCCATTCCACCTCCACCGGAGCTGTTTCTCACCTCCCACCCAAACAAATATACAATTGAAGTTTCTTCGCCCGTAGGCATTCCAGACCGCTGTGTCGAGTCAACTAAACTTGCTCTAACCAACAGCAACGCTTACGAGAAACCTCCCAAAAGAACAGTATGCTTCTATGAGAAAGCCAATTGGGAAGATCTGAACGACGTTTTCGGGAAGTTAAATTGGTCGTTATTTTTCCTCAATAATGATGTTGACTCTATAGCGGACACATCGACGGACTAGATTCTGTTTGGCATGCGAACCTTTATTCTACACAGAGTAAAGAGTATCAAACCCAAGAGAAATATGTGGTTCGATTCTGGGTGCAGAGAAGCCATTAAGGCTAAAGAATTGAGCTTCCGGTTGTATAAATCAAACAATACTGAGAAAACCGGAAAAGATTTTAGAGAGCTAGAAATGACTGCAATGCGTATATTCAACGCGCAAAGTTTTTACATGACCAGAGAGTGAGACAAAAACTATTACATTCTCCCACACCTAGTAGAAACTTCTGGGCATTTGTGAAGAACATCCAAAACTCGGTCTCCTCATCCATTCCTTCGCTAATACTCGATGACAGACCAGACATCAGTGCAATAGAAAAAGCGAATCTATTGTACATTTTGCAGCCAGCTCAACGCTGCCTGATACCACATCAGTTCCACCTTAACTTAAGCAGAAGCAGCACACCATGAGCCAGATTCGCTTCCGAACGGATACTGTTGCCCGGAAACCCATGGAGCTAAACGCACACAAATCCACTGGTCCTGATGGCATTCCCTCAATTCTCTTGAAGAGATGTTCCTCTTCACTCTCTAAACCACTGCGGGAACTCTTTCATTTATCTTATTCTATTGGCCGTTTTCCAAATAGATGGAAGTCAGCGAACATTCGGCCATTTCCCAAAAAGGGTTTCCAAAACATCCCTCTCTTCTTATCGACCCATAGCACTAACTTCTATTCTCTCGAAGGTAATGGAATCACTGATTAACCGTCAACTTTCGAAACATCTGGAATCAAATAACCTCCTCAATGACCGCCAATATGACTTTCGTAGCAACAGGTCCACAGGAGATTTGATGGCGTACCATCCGAAAAATTGAGCCATTCCATCCACTACTTCGGAGAAAGAAAGTTTGTTGTACTGAATATCTCGAAACCCTTCGACAGGGTTTGACATCCAGTCCCTTTATCAAAATTACATTCATATGGAGTGGACAATTCCCTGATCCAATGGATAAGAGACTATCTTTCTGGTCGTTCAATTCAAGTGGTTCTTGATGGTGTCAAATCTGTCTCCCATCAAATTAATGCAGGTGTTCCCCAGGGTTCGGTACTCTCGCCCACTCTCTTCCTGATCTTTATAAATGATCTCTTGTCAATTACTCACAACCCAATTCACTCGTTTGCTGATGATAGCACATCGAGTTTCTCATACTCATATGAGCATTCCCGACCAAACTCTTCGAACATCATTACCAACCAGCAGTTTATGCTTGATACATTGAATTTCGACCTCAACAAGATATATCAATGGGGATTATCTAACCGAGTAGAATTCAATGCCCTTAAAACTCAGTGCTGTCTCTTGTCGTCAAAGGCGAACCCCAAAGTAAATATACTGTCGATGAATGGCACTTACATCGACAAAGCCAAGGAACTATCAATCCTCGGCACTCGAATTAAATTGATTCTTAACTGGAGCGACCACATTTTTGAAGCTGCGAAAGTGCGACCAAAAGCATGGTTCCTTAAAAGATGCAAAAATACTTCACTCCATCCAAACTGGCCACTATTTACAAGACGTATATTCGTCCCAAAATAGAGTTCAACTCCCATATTTGGTCAGGCGCATCCAAAACTGCACTACACGTGCTCGATAGGATGCAAACACGAGCAGTGAAACTTATTAGGGACCCAGCTGTGAGTCGATCAATTCTGGCGTTAGAACATAGGGGCAACGTATCGTGTCTATCTCTCTTCTATAGGTATTATCACGGTCGTTGTTCAACTGAAGTTGCTGGGTGTGTTCCGTCTCCTCAGACATTTTCCCGCGATACCCGTCAATCTGAGAGTGCGCATCAGTTAACCTTGAAAGTCAACTTCAGGCGCACAAACAAAAATAGAGCGTCTGTGGGGGGCGAAGTCGTGGTGCCGGCGTACGACACGAGATTCTACCTCGTCCCCACAAGTTCTCCAAGGTCCGCCGTAAACTAAACTGTTCGTCGAGAAAAAGGAAGTACACACGAACACTCAGGAAACTGCAGCCGGGAAAGAAAACACTAGTGCATGTTGTTCAAAAAGAGCTCTTTATTTAAACTGTTATTTATATGTACTTGACTATCATATTGTGTATGTGATTCGTCATCAGAAGGATGCACTGCCACACCAAAAGTTTAACTTCACTAAAAGACAATGGCTTGAGATTTAGAATTTTGAATCACCATAACGAAAAACACTTGAGTTTTAAACTTGAAGTTTATTTCAGAATACATTAGTACTTGAGATAATTGAAGGCGATTGCCCCGAACTACAAATATTGACGGGCTTACAATAGTGGTTGCAACACTCCACTCTATACGATCAACTTCCGCACTTCTAAAACTTTATGCAAAACTCGACTTCAGGATATTTACGCTTCTCGGCAGGTTGACCGGCGCGGTCGGCAGATGGGATTAGACCCCCCGAGGATAAAACTCTGACTTGAATTCCATCCTCGGTTAGGGTTTAGGAACAGAAGAGAGAGAAAATTTTTCTCTTAGGGGTGTGGCTACCAAGGAAATGCGATCTTTTGGTGCAGTGGTGTGTATGTGTGTTCGTACGCATCACCGTGCTTATCGATGCATTTCAGCAAGGATAAACAAAACAGCAAGGGAAAAGAACAAGGAGAAGCAACCTAATGCCTCGGTCCGTGATTAGGGTCAGCTAAATAAATAAGCTGGAACTCGTTAAATGGGAATTGCATTTGGGATACCACAAACGATGTGGATTGTTTATGGTATCGCCAGGAAACCTTTGAATGACAGCGTTCTTTTGTTTGCACATGGTGCGAGTTAGGGAATTAGTCTCAATGTCTATGGTGCCTGTTGCTGAAACGAAAAGAAACCGAAACCAACAAACGGCGCTTCTCTAGTGCTGCCTCAGTATCTCTTCGAGTGGACTGTATCTTCCGGCTCTGGCCGGCCAACGATGATTTTTCCTTAAAGGGATTGCACCTCCAGAGCCGGACTCTTCTCTGGATTGGCGGGCGTCTTTGTCTTGCCCAGTACCGATCCCTGATCGATGAAAAGTAGACGACACGACTAGCGAAAGAAGACTAGCCAAACGATGACGAAACAACAAACGAAACGCTCGTTTCCTGGGATCTGCTTTTCTTAGTGGCTTCCTGGAATCGGTGCGCCGCTGATCGTCGTTTCCCTGGAAATGGTATGTTGGCGCTTGCCTTGCCTTTCCTGGGAATTCGTAATGCATCGCCAACAATTTCCCCCGCAGTGCGAAGCACTCCCTCATGTGGCGGCGATGTTGTCACTGGAACCAGCACTACGACGCGGCGAGTTGATCTTCGTAGTGTCACCCATGTCATCTTCACGTCCAGGACTCTGATCCTTCCATCGGGTCCGGGATACACCGCTTGCATTTCTCCACGGGGCCAGGTACTACGGGGCAGGGATGAATCCGCCACCAGGACTATATCTCCAACTTGTGGGTCGGTGGTATCTCGGCCGGAGATCCTTCTTGGCATCAGTGTCGGCAGGTATTCTTTTACCCATCTTTTTCAGAAGTGGTCCGTCAGTCGCTGCGCCGTTCTCCAGTTCGCCCTACCAACAAGGTCGTGGTCGTTAAACTCATCAGGTGCCATCGCACCGCAAGAGTGCCCCAGCAGGAAATGTTTCAGTATGAGGCTCTCTTCGTCGTTCGGGTCCGTGCTAACGTGGGTCAGTGGGCGTGAGTTGACGACATGTTCCGCTTCGGTCATCAGGGTGTACAGTATCTCCTCTGGTGGCGTCCTGGAGCGTAGAGTGGCGGTCAAGGCCGCTTTTACTGATCGCACGAGCCTCTCCCATGCTCCCCCCATATTAGGGCATCCTGGGGGTATAAACTTCCATCTGATAATATGTCCGTTATTGGACTTCTCCAGCTCCTTGCTTGCCCCAGTGAAGTTGGTCCCGTTGTCGCTCCAGATTGTCCTCGGAGTCCCTCTTCTTGCGGCCATCCGTCGCAGGGCCATGATCATGGAACTGGCGCTGAGAGAGTTGGCCAGCTCCAGGTGTACGGCTCTCGTGGTTAAGCATGTGAACAGTACTTTCCAGCGCTTCTCGATTCTTCTTCCGACAGCGACCTGCATTGGCCCGAAGTAGTCCACTGCGGCGGCAGTGAACGGGTATTGGTGGTCGTGCAGTCGTTCGATAGGTAGATCTCCCGTGGGTGGCACTTGAGGGGTGCGTTTGTGGACTCTGCACCATTGGCATCGGTGTATCACTCCTTTTGTGGATGTTCGCAGCCCTAAGATCCAGTATTTCTGCCGAAGCTCGTTCATCGCCGTTGCGGTGTTGCCATGGGCGAACCTCTTGTGGTAGTGGTCGATCAAGAGGCGGCTCAGCCGGTGTTTTCCGTCCAGCACAATGGGATTTGCTCTCCAGCCGTCGATCGTTATTTTCCTCGTCCGCGACCTCAGCTTCATCACTCCATTTTCGTCGAGGTAAACATCTATTTTGCGCAGCCGACTCGAGCTTTCTGGTGGTCTTCCTTCTCGGAAGCGGGCCACGTCTCCTGCGAAACTGTCTTGTTGGCTCATTCTGACCAGTCGCTCTTCGGCCCTGTCTAGATGTTTTTGATGCACGGGCGTGAATGTCTTCTTCTCGGCTTTGGAACATGAGGGTGTTTGTTGCCTTCGGGACTTCGATGTTTTGGCTGATATTCGCGACTCTCTCTTCTCTTTTAGTGTCTATAAATTGAAACACGCGTGCTGTGGTTCTCAGCAGACGCAGCCAGTCGGAAAATCGTTCCGGGTTCGGTATGGATGGTTCGACCACTCTCGCCGTGGCTACAACTTGGGGGCTCTTTTCTTCATCAGTGACTGTCGCCGCGCTCGTCTCGAAGTGCCGGTTTGGCCACTTGTCTTCTTCTTCGTACAGAAAGGCGGGTCCCTTGATCCACCTCGCTGTGCTGCTGAACTCATTGGGCATCCCTCTGGTAGCGTCGTCCGCTGGGTTTTCCTTCGTCGGCACCCATCTTCAGTCCAGTGGTCCTGTCAGCTCTTCGATTTCCGCCAATCGATGGGCCACGAAAATCTTGAACTTGCGTGGCTCCGATTTTATCCACTGCAGTACCGTGCTGGAGTCGGCCCAATACCATTTCTCCAATATTTGGAGCCTAAGTTCCTTCTCTATTGTGGCCGCTAATCTGCTTCCCAACAAGGCCGCCTGTAACTCTAGTCGGGGCATGGACACCGGTTTTGTCGGAGTTACCCGGGCTTTACCGGCGATCAGGGTCACGCTCACTCTTCTATCGGGTTCCACCGTCCTCCAATAAACGGTGGCTGCGTACGCCTCTTTGCTGGCATCGCTGAAAGTGTGCAGCTGACCTTCTTCCTGACTGCTCGACAGGCATCGAGGAATCCTCAGACCTTTGAGGATGGACGTCTCCTTTAAGTAGGTGGTCCAAGCGGTCCTATGTTCCTCGGCGATCTCATCATCCCATCCGATCTTGGCGGGCCAGACGTTTTGGATCAGCTTCTTCCCCTGTATGAGCACAGGCGTTGCGAACCCCAGTGGGTCGAAGGTTGACATCACCGCGCTCGTGACTTCGTAGGCATTCATTTCCCGGTGAGGACTGGGGGGGGGGGGGGGGGGGGGGGGGGTTCGGAACTATACGTTGAAGGCCACAATGTCCTCCGTTATCACCCATCTGAGCCCGAGGGTCTTCTCTTCCTTCGATAATTCTACGGCTTCTGACTGGGGCTGCTCCTGAAAAACTGAGAAAATTTGGGGTTTATTACTACTCCACCCTTTGAGTCGGAATCCCGCCTTGGCATGGGTCCTTTCCACCGCGTTTGCTACGTCTCTGGCTTCTCCCACCGTCGCATAACTCTGTAGGTAGTCGTCCATGTAGTGGTTTTCACGGATGGCTTGCGCCGCTCCCGGATGTTCCTTCTCGAAATCCCTTGCGTTCTTGTTCATCACATAGATCGCGGTCGATGGTGGTGAGGTGGCTCCGAACACTACGGGCGTCATACGACATTCTTCCGGTGTGCTTCTTGTGTCTCCGTTGCGCCAAAGAAACCTTAAGCAGTCGCGGTCGGCTTCGCGCATCTGGATTTGGAGGAAAATTTCCTTGATGTCAGCGACGACGGCGATTGGTCTTTCTCGAAATCTGACCAGCACCCCTACGGTCGATTGGACGAGGTCCGGTCCGGGGAGTAGAGCGTCGTTAAGGCTCTTGCCGTCGAACTGAGTCGAGTACTATCCGCGGTTTTTTCTTCGTCGGGTGTATTACTACGAAGTGCGGGAGATAGAAGGTCCTTCCGGCGATGGAATTCGCCGGCGCCTTTTCTGCATACCCGCTCTCTAGCAAATTGTCCATTTGCTCCAGGTACATCTTCTTCAAGTCCTCGTCTTGGTCCAGTTTCCTCTCGATATTCAAAAGGCGTCGTTAGGCCTGGGTATAGTTGTTGGGCAGCGTCTCATCGTCGCTTCTCCATAGAAGGCCCGTTTCGTATCTTCCGTTTGGCAGTCGTCTCGTGGTTTTTTCCAGAACCTCTAAGGCCCTTCTGTCGGCGTCGTTCTAGGGGCGTCGTGGTTGCAGTCCCAATGCTTCGATTTCGAAATGGCGTCTAACGAGCGATTCTGTCTCGTCTTCCTTAGTCCTGCCATAGTTGACGAATCTCGCCGGCGCGCTGTACCTGGCCTCGCACCCGTGCAGGACCCGTCCAAGCCTGCCACTCTTCGTTGGCACCATTAAAGTCATGCAGTTCTACCATTTGTCTCGAGATACTTGCTTTGGGGGGGGGGGGGGGGGGGGCGTCGTGAGAGCCTGGCTATGGCCCGGGCCAGATCCTGGTACTCACTCCTTCCTTGTTCGCGATGTGGTGACCTATCTTCTTGGGCTAGCTCCTCCTGCCTTTCTCCGGGCGGTCTCGGCAGTTCTTCCCATTGATTGAAGGGGTTCCGCTCGTACTCGTACTTGTCTTCGTCTTCATCGGCCTCGCTCTGGCTCGCCTCATCCTCGGAGTCTATCCTCAGCAATTCGAGCTTCTCTCGGCCCACCTTCGCCTTCGCCTCGGCCGCTTCCAGTTCTCGCATGGAAACTTCTAAACTGGCTGCGGCATCAGCTCGCCTCGACGACTTTATCGAGCTTCCTCTGGAGACAGTGCCTCGTGTTTCGCGCCGCGCTTCGATCTTCGCATGGTTTTCTCGGGTCTTGTCTTCTCCGGCTACGCTGGTCTTCTGGGTTAACGCTTCGTACGTTAGCTCGGTCCCCCGCCTGGGGGTGTGGGGTTCGGATTGGGTCCCCCTTGCTTCCGTCACATGTGCTGCTCTCCCTCTTCTGTCAAGCGCTCTGATAGGTCCGTCGTCATCTCCTTCAAATCGTGTGGGAGATACTTCTCCTGTGGCGCTTAATCCTTGTCCGGTGCTGCCCACTCCAGGTTGAGTGGGCAGTCCTCCCGTAGGGAACGGCAGCGTCCTCTTCGCCTTAGCCGATCTCGTTACCGGCATCCTTCGTTTTATCCTCGAGATCCGGCTCAAAGGACCAAAACTGTTGCTGAAACGAAAAGAAACCGAAACCAACAAACGGCGCTTCTCTAGCGCTGCCTCAGTCTCTCTTCGAGTGGACTGTATCTTCCGGCTCTGGCCGGCCAACGATGATTTTTCCTTAAAGGGATTGCACCTCCAGAGCCGGACTCTTCTCTGGATTGGCGGGCGTCTTTGTCTTGCCCAGTACCGATCCCTGATCGATGAAAAGTAGACAACACGACTAGCGAAAGAAGACTAGCCAAACGATGACGAAACAATATAAAACACGCGCCAATACGGTTAGAACGAGACTTTTCCTAATTCTTTATTGATCGTTGGTTAATGCTGTATTAATTGTTATTATTCGAATTTATTTGGATTATTTTTCTGTTTCTTTTTATTCTTAGTCTTGAACAAGACTGATTCCGTAGGAGTTCCTTCGACGACTCCTGCTGCTTCATCGAATGTGCGCGCCTTATATAGGCCCGCAGTCGTCCCCTCCTTCGCTCGTTTCCTGGGATCTGCTTTTCTTAGTGGCTTCCTGGAATCGGTGCGCCGCTGATCGTCGTTTCCCTGGAAATGGCACGTTAGCGCTTGCCTTGCCTTTCCTGGGAATTCGTAATGCATCGCCAACAGGGTTAATTACATGCAGCTGCTTTGGACTGTTTATCGTTGGTTAAAGTGGTCGCCAGGCAATGTGTATGTAACTAGTTTTTATTGTGCACATGTTAAGGCTGGGATAAGCCAACTCAAGGGTAAGATTCACTGATTATGCGGTTGTATTATTTGAGAACCGATGAATTTTCTTTCATGGAATTCATGATAAGTTAGGAAGGAATTCTTATAGGGAATTTGTATGCGAAGAGATGCATGAAAGGTAAGAATTCTCTTCTAGAGGCTTTTAGATTATAAATTGCTCTATTTAATGCGTGCAGCATTTAAGGTGCTAATGCGATTGCATTAGCAAAAACTTATGCCGATTGGGTTGCAGGGATGAGGGCTCTTTAGGTAAGTAACAGTGGGGTTTGGCGGAACCGCCACGTCATTTTTTAGGCGAACCACACGAATGTAGAATACTCTACCTGATCATGTGTTTCCTTGTCTGTTGTAATGTCCAAGCATTTAATACCAATGTACATCGATACCTCCTTTCCTTATCCACTACCTCTCCTTCCGCTCGCGTTGTGCTGACATTTAAGGGTACTCTAAAATCCCCCTTTGTGTGCGTGTGTAAAAAAAAAAAAAGTCGTGAGGAAACAGTGTCATGTTGCTGTGGCGGTTCCACGAACCTCACAAATCGCCATAGGCTGAGATGTCTTCGTTCCACCAAAAAACATACTCAGCTATAACCAAACTACACGTGCCCACAGACACGTGTCCCCAAAGTCCACCTTTTCATGTGTGGCATCAACCCCACGTATCCACAGATCAATTTCCCTACGCCTGCACGGCGATCGAAGGACACGACCCAGCATAGAAATTGTGTACCGATCCATTAGCTGGATAAACACAAGCGGTTGGCACAGCTGCGCCAGATGTCGACAAACATCAAATCCCCGGCGATAAGCCAATTGTCGGAAAACAATCCGTCGGGAAAACCGTTGTCCCCGACGCAGTGCACTTCGCCTAAACAAAGGCCATTGCGGAGAAACAGCAATAAACGAAAACGCTGTTCCGATAGGGCAAAGTAAACACGATGATTACCACGATCCCAGGATCGCCTAAAATAAACCAAACACTCGAATGTTTGCATAAGCAACGCAACAGAAGTGTGAAAATTCTGGTGAACCTACAGACGGCAACCCCCGCGTCTGTATGTGTGAGTGCGATCTTCCCTGGTGGAGAGATTCTCAATTGAGAGAGAATCGCCAGGAGAAGGAAAACGAAAGGAAAAACCGAACTATGGGGTGAATAGAATCATCCACAGAGAAAAAAAAATGATACAGTATAGTCAAAGAACTCCGTCGAGGAGGTTGATCCGCGCAACGTATTAAAACTAGAAAGAAACGTATATATCCGACGTTCAACGCCCAGCAATTCAACGCGCGCAAGCCCGTGATCCTTACTGATCCTTACTAGGACATTCGGAAAAGTGTATCGGCTAAACTCATTGTTCGCAAAAATAATTAAATGAAGTGAGAACAGTAGATTCGGAGACTGAGACGGTTATCCTCATCGCGACCCTTTCGTGGTGCTCGTAACGTGTGCGATTCTAATTCACCTCATTTGTAATTGTGTTGAAAACATTAAGTGTGAGGCTACCCGTGTTAGCCAGGAAGAAATAAGAACATTTTTAAATTAAGACGATTCGAGGTGTGGTGAAAATTTTGTTTTTTCCTTTTCTGCAACATACAATTTAACAAAAATAAATGTACAAACAAAGTAAATGTAACACTGGTGGAAGTTTGTTGTTTTCCTTTTCTGCAACATACAGTTATTAAAAATAAATGTACATCGTACGTCGAAAGGCATAAGAAAAATAATAATGTATAAATTAGAGTGCTTCCGAAGAGCCAGTAAGTTAATGTGAGAATGATATTTGTAAAATATAAGTTAACATTTAGTCTTAAGTAAAATATGTAATTGATTTGTTAAATAAATGCGGATATGAAACAAAAACAAAAAAATAAATGTAAAAACAATGTTTGGCACTCGCTCGTCCAATACGTATATTACTGCGAATGGCAGACTGCGCCTTGCAAGTTGCACCAACAACTGCTTCTGGTGGTGGGATATATTGTCCGCTGCTGAACAAGGAGCTCCTGGCATCAAAAACACTGATTCCTGAAAACAATGGCTTATTTAGTGGAAAGTGGACCGAATGCCTTGGATGAACTCCAGCAGAACGTCTTGGTCGACTCTTCAATGAAACGCGTTTAGTATTAGTGACTAAATCCTCCTTTATTTGTACTGATTAACTTTGATTTCTATAGATTCAATGGATTCCGAACTGTCTCTTGAAGAAGGATTTACGGAGTGACAGCTCATTTAAATATAATTGAAATGTCAGCTGTTTGCTGACATTTGTTTGTCATGACGGCATTTCAGTAGTGCCTGTACCAGTGTTGCCATCGAGTGCTGCTCCGTCTTCAACATTCCGCCCACCTTGAGCTGTCGGTTCAACCGTCTCATCTTCTACCACCATCTCCTTAATGCTGCCAGGAAAGGTTCACTGGATAGCTCACTGATAGGACCTCCATAATCCACGTCGGTGTTACTAACTGGCCTTGCGGGATTAATCCGACTGGCTGGTAATGCCGCCATTTGTTGAGCTAGCACCCGTCCCTTGTGACGGCCGCAAATTGTGCATTCCGCGATGACCCTCTGGACAAGTCCTCGACTTCCTAAGATCCAGTACCTGGAGTTCACTGTGGTTTCCATTCTTGCTGCTCCTAGTCTTCCGCCCACCCTGAGGGTACTTGGATCATCGATGAGTGGGTTGAGCGCAATCCGTTTGCTTCGTCTTGATACTTGTCTCCCTGCTCTAATGGCCTTTAGGTCCGCCTTCCGCCACGCTACTGTTCGCACCGTTCGAGTGAAGCTGGAGACTCTTCTTGTAATGGACAGCTCCTCTTGCTGTATTACGACGCACGATGGCTTTCGCTGCTCGAGGTCTACCGGTGTTCGGGTGTCCGTCTCTCGGACTTGGTGAGTGGGCGTCCGGGGCAACTTCAGCTCCTTGTCTCGCAGAAAAGCGGGTCCTCGCCACCACCGCTCTGCTCCGATGAGCTCCTTTACTTTAAGGCCCCTTGATAAGTAATCCGCTGGATTTGACGCAGTCGGTACATAATTTTGATGGCCTTTAGATTGGTGTGGTATAGATTGCTGCCCCATAGGTTGTGAGGGCAAAGACTGCTGCGGAACAGATTGCTGCTGTATACTTTGCTGTGTCATATGCTGTTGTGGCACAGATTGCTGAGTCATAGGCTGTGGCAAGGTTTGATGAGAGACAGGCCGCCGTGCCATAGATTGTTGTGGCATGGATTGCTGTGGTATAGACTGCTGTGTCTCACACTGCTGTGGTACAGACTGTTGTGGCACCGACTGTTGTGGTACAGACTGTTGTAGCACAGATTGTTGTGACACAGACTGCTGTGGCATAGACTGTTGTGGTATAGGCTGCTGTCGCATAGACTGTTGGGGCACAGACTGTGGTGTTAAAGATTGATGCGGGGTAGATTGCTGTGATACCGTCTGCTGTGGTACAGATTGGTGTTGTACCGACCGCTGCGACACAGACTGGTGTGGCATAATCTGCTGCTGAACAGGTTGCTGTGACGCCGATTGTAACGGCACAGCTTGTTGCGAAACAAACTGCTGTGATATAGATTGTATCGGAACAGATTGCTGTGGCATAGATTGCTGCGCCACAGATTGTTGCGGCAGAGACTGTTGGGGCATTGGTTGCTGTGGTAAAGGCTTTTGAGGCATGTACTGCTGCTGAATAATTTGTGGTTGCAACGATTGTGGCTGTTGCAAAGTTTGATGCTGTTGCAGTCGTGGTGGTTGTTGTTGGGTTTGCATTTGCCCATTCGGCGGAGTCCCTGAATTTGAATATGGTTGTGAAGATACGTGATAAGAACTCTGTGGTTCATTTGTTACTTGAGAGTTTATGTACGTAGTGCCCGCCATTGTGTTTGCGGCACCAGAGGAATAGGATTGCAGAGTTATATTAGAAGCAGGTGGTGAATTATAATTTTGGAATTTTTGTTGCTGTGGTTGTGTGGAAGATGATGGAGAAACATCGAGTTGATTTCCACCTTGATACACCGATGTCGGAACATAAGGAGCTTGCTGATAATTCGTATTCGCAGCTTTACCGTTGCCGACATCGTTATATGTAGGCATATTTATTGGCAGTGTACCCTCTAATGGGTCGACTTGTTGGGTGACAGTGCAGCAATGTTGTTCCTGATCGAGCAGAGCTGGTCCACTCCCTGCGATTACCCAGCCGAATATGGTGTTCTGCGCCATCATTTTACTATCGGGATCCATCAGGCGTCCATCGCGCAGGATCTGGAAGATAGTGTCCGAACCCAGCAACAAGTCAATGGGTCTTGATTTGTGGAATAGCGGGTCGGCCAACGCCAGCGATGAAAAGCTTCTCCAGTCATGTGCCAGTGACCTTGACGGCAGATCCGAAGTCAATCGTCCCATCACCGATGCCGTTATCCGAATACTTGTTTCCCCAGTTCGGCCTTTCAGCAGCATCTCGACCTTTCCTCGGCTGAGTTGTGGATTCGCTTCCCCTATGCCACTTATCTTCACCTTCGCCTGCGTGCGTCGCAGGCCCAACTGCTGAATGAATGATTGTCGGTCTAAGGATGTGGTCGAGCCTGAGTCCAGCAGCACCCGGCATGGAACCAACTGGTTTCTGTCGTCCATCACCGTTACTATTGCTGTAGGTAGTAGTGAATCCTGGGTTTGTACTGTCGCGCAAGATCCCTCTGATGGTCCAAGCTTTGGTTATAACGTCGGAACGTCTACCGATTGATGCAGCAGGGTGTTGTGCCGCCCGTTACACTCTCGGCAGTTCCCTCTCTCACATTGGTTAATGTTGTGTTCTGGACTGAGGCAATTTCGGCATAGCCCTTGGCGGTGGACAAACTGATCTCGCTGTAGAGCTGAGAGATTCCTGAATGCACTGCATCGGAACAATGGATGCGGCTGCGTGCATCTGGGACACTTATCCGTCGCTGCTGATGTGATTGACGAGTACGTCTTCCTGGGTGGGCCGGCTGCTATACCTCTGTCCCGAACAAAGTGACCCTTTGAATAGTTCTTCGCTGTCGGGAGGATCTCTAGCTCAGTGAGGCGGGCTTCCAAGAATTCAGTCAGCTCCTCGAATGTCGGCATCTCGTTCCTGCTGGTTTCTCGAGCCCATAACTGCCTAGTCTCATTATCGAGCTCCTCGACTATGGTGAAAACTAGCCAACAACTCCAGTGCTCCACTGGTAGCTCCAATGCTCGCAAGGCCCGAACCTGCTCGAAGAGGCCGTAGATGAATCTGCGGAACTCCGTAGCACCTGGTGATTGCATAGCTGGAATCGTCATTACTGCCCGTAGATGTGCCTCCACGATGAGCTTCTTCTTGTCGTAGCGCGAGACCAGTGCAGCCCAGGCCTCTAGATAGTTTGCCGCCGTGACCCGAACATTGCGAACCACTGATAGTGCGTCCGCTCTTAAAGAAGTTCGGAGAAATTGGAATTTCTCGACGGCTGATAACTGGGGTTGTCGTGGATGAGTGGTTGGTACAGGTCTCGGAACGTTACCCACTGCTGGTAGTCCCCATCCAAGGTAGGCACGTCGATATGCCTCAATTTGACCGATCGGGTGGTCGCTCCACTCGTAGAATCCGTTGCTGTCGGTTCCGTGGACCGCGTACCCAATTGTTCCACCCAGCTGTTTATGGGCCTCTGGCTGGCATTCATGGTGTCAAGCAGCCTCTCCATTCCTGGTTGCTCCGCTGTTAACGTTGTAGTAGATGCCGTTCCCAGGGTGTCTCCTGACGTCTCCAATGCGGTCGAACCTGTGCCTGTTGTCATGGTCAACCGCTGGTTGAGCTTGCCTTGCAGCGAAAAGTATCGCTCTTCGAACTCTGCTCGCTCTTCGTTCTCCCTGTCGATGTTCAGGTCCGGGTCGTTCTCCTCGATACATTCCTGGAGGCTCTCAAAAGATTTGAATGAGTCCTCCAGTTTGCGCAGTCTGCTTGCGACTTCCTCCCTGGTCACCCCATTCGACTTGGATGCGAACTCCTCCAACCGCGCGAGGAATCCTCATCTCCGTTTCATTGTCGGAACAGTCATATCGCTGGTACCCATTGCAACTTAGTTTGCCCCTTTTTCGATACTTGTGGATCGAAGTGCCACTAGCTACTTGATTCCGATTCTTGTGGATCGGCTGTAGCTTGGCCTTAGGCTTCTACCCAACTGAGTGCGCTGCCGGTTGTGGCTAGCTTTGATCGGCGGATGACCGTCTGTCTTGTTGCTTTGCGTTGCGGTTGAACGCTTGGGTCGCACGTTGCACTGCAGGAGAGGTTCTTCGGCAGCTGGTGTTTATGCTGTTTACCTCGAATCGTGAATCCTCTAATATGCCGTGAATGACGGCGGACGGTCCTTAGGCTGGACCTTGGGGCTGCGACTGGGGCAGAGATATGTATCTGTAGTTTGGACAGCTTTGGTTATTGCGCCACGAACCTGGCGGCAGTATTGTATCTACAATGTGGGCTCGTTGCTGCGTCACTGATTTGATGGCATTAATGCACAGCGGTTGCTTGATCGACTATAATGTTCGAATGCTCATACGGTCGAACGAAGGCTGAGATGATTAGCAGCACTTCGTGACAAATGATGTGTCCTCCGTTGTCCTTGATTATTTCGACAATGGTAACCGCTTACTGCCGTGACGTAAGAATCTGCAACTCGTTTGTCCACTGCGAACTGGCAGCAGTGGATTGACTCCACAGACTGGATCCGGCTCGAAGGACCAATTTGTTTGGCACTCGCTCGTCCAATACGTATATTACTGCGAATGGCAGACTACGCCTTGTAAGTGCCACCAACAACTGCTTCTGGTGGTGGGATATATTGTCCGCTGCTGAACAAGAAGCTCCTGGCACCAAAAACACTGATTCCTGAAAACAATGGCTTATTTAGTGGAAAGTGGACCGAATACCTTGGATGAACTCCAGCAGAACGTCTTGGTCGACTCTTCAATGAAACGCATTTAGTATTAGTGACTAAATCCTCCTTTATTTGTACTGATTAACTTTGATTTCTATAGATTCAATGGATTCCGAACTGTCTCTTGAAGAAGGATTTACGGAGTGACAGCTCATTTAAATATAATTGAAATGTCAGCTGTTTGCTGACATTTGTTTGTCATGACGGCATTTCAGTAGTGCCTGTACCAGTGTTGCCTACGAGTGCTGCTCCGTCTCCAACAAACAAGTAATTGTAACACTTTACAAACAAAGAGTAAAATAAAACAAATATTATTAAAAGATATAAATATAGTTGTGTTTAATTGGTGACATCATTCGCTCCGGTGCCGTTTTTGTTTTTTTGTGAACAGTGTAAAAATCCGGCAAAGTGCTTTTATGGATGAGGTTTAAAAGGGATGAATCACACAAAAAAATGTTTGGTTTTTTTTTTCTTTTTCATTTGGAAAACAAGGAAGACCCAGACATCATATACCAGTAATACTTGATTATCCTATTGTATTTAAATGAAAGATATTTGAATAAAAACATTAGCACCAGTTATGTCATTTAATTGAGAGACCAATGATACATAATTTTAACAGTTTACATTTTTATTTAGCACCGAGAAGCAATATTTTGTTCTTAATTTATATAATACTGTTTTTTTTTTTTTTTCTTTTTTTGGTTTCGGTAGGAAGCCCCGAGACATTGTCACAAAATATATAAGACTTGGTACAAACAAATAATTCACTTTTAATGTTTAAATTATTCTTGAATTACGTAAGAAATTGAAATGCTCATTCTCACATATACCAAAGAGGTCGTGTTTTGAATTTCCTTATTTTTGGCCGAGGTCAGATAAAATAGCGGTACCGTTGAAGAACGAACTTTTCCCATTGCCTACGTTTAATGTTTTGCACTATTTTAACACTTAATAAGAATCCGCTTGAAGAAGAACTCCACCCACAAAATTGTTTTTAGTTTCGAAGTATTTCGCACAGAAATCAGCAATTCGCATACAAGCTTCTGTGATCATTTCTGCAGATGTTGTTAACACAATTCTTATATATTTAGGATATTCAAAACAGCTTCCTGGTAAACAAAATACACTTTGTTCTTTCACTAAAGTTTCCACAAATTGAATATCTGACGAGAAATAGGGGAAGCATTCAAATTCTATTCCAATCATCATATACATTGCTCCTTTAGGGAGGACTGGCTTTAAGCCTGGTACCTTATTTAAGATATTAAAAGCTACGTCCGCATTTTTCTAAAATACAGTGAATCAATATAACAGTTTGATGTATGTAATCCATATATATATATGTACTTACAGAAAGAACTTCAAGCACATTGTCAAAGAAACTTTTGGGGGTATTGCTTAGGATATCGGGTAAGGCGCCTTGTATTAACGAGTTCGAACCTAGAATACGACACCCCATATTTTTCAAGCCCGCAATAACATCTTTGAGTCGATTTTGGCGATCATGTATTACAATCCATCCCATCCTCCAGCCAGGAACTAGAAAACGCTTCGTTAATCCTCCGCATGATAGAACTGGAACATTTTGTGATAAAGAACTAATCGCTATATGCTTTACCCCAGGAAATACAAAATGTTCATATATCTAAATGGAAATTAAATAGTATTTATTAATTGTTACGTTTTAATTAAGGGTGATAACATTACCTCATCAGCAATAATTGGGAGGTAATGTGCTTCGGCGATTTTAATGATAGCCGTTAAATGTGTTTCAGAATAAACACTTCCACATGGGTTACTGGGATTGTTTACTAGTATACACCTCGTATTAACGTCGATTAGTGATTCCATTTGCGGTAAGTCTGCTTCCCACTCCTTATCCGGCAAAAGATCGTAGTGCCGAATTTCAATTCCTATGCCTTTACATAAGGTACTGTACAAACTGAATCCAGGCCTTGGAACAAGAATATTATCACCCCTGCCTGCTATCGTCAAAATGCATATATCGAGCGCTGAGGAGCAGCCACTACACAAAATGATGTCGTTGTGATCAACTACGCCTTGATGAGACACATACTGCGCAACAGCTTTCCGAGCTGATTCGTGACCAGAAGAATGTGCATATCCATTGTATTTGCCACATTCTAACGATTTTCTAACAGCATCAATTATTTCGGCAGAAGCGTTTAGGTTACCAAAAACAGTGGGATCACCTTTTTAAAAAATTCATTACGTTATTATTGTTTTGCTCAAGTAAGCATATAGAAAGACAATGATTATACCAGCAATATGTGTTACAAACTAACGAGAAAAACCTTTAGTGTTTTTTATTTTTTGTTGAGCTCTTGCAAATGGCAGTCTTATGGAAAGACTCGTGCTGGAAAAGTATTCTGGTTTGTGGTAAAACGAGTTTGATAAAGAGTCATACGAGTCGTTGTGAGATGAATTGCAAATTGACGGGATTTATCAGACTGCTTTGTAAGGCGCAAATATACAAAATTCTCTTAAACGACATCACGAATATCTAAGGGAAGTCGTCATAACTGGAAAAGAAGCAAAGGTGCGTATCCACTTTCAATGTGACAGGGATGCAGTGGCGATGTTGGTGCCTAATTTGTAGAGGAGGTCAATAATGTAATTAGGAACAGAATTCTAGACATGTAAACAGTATTCGGTCACGGGTATAATTTGAAGCGGAAAAGTTGTGTCGAAATAATATAATCTTCGACACATATCTATGCCACTTTACACTCGATTGTGACACTAAGTAAATTCATGCTCTCCGTAGGTTTGATGACTAGCATAAGCTATGCATTATGGATTCGGTTTTTCGAATAGGTCGCGAATGGAACCTTTCCGCCCTGAAATCTACGACTAAAGATTTATATATATTTCGACTTAGAAATTTCATCTGATATCATCTCAGTTTGTATAATGTTGACGCATTAACTGCCTGATCATTTCAAGCGGTAGAAATCAATGTATTAGCGACGATAAAACATTGAAATTAATACGAAGGAGAAAAAAAGTTGGCGCGATAGAGTCCTAGGCCATTCCCGAAACAGAAAAGGGGTCAGAAGACTCACGACCAAAAAAAAAAAAAAACAAATTGATCAATTATCGAGAAACGTGGATCCTGCGTCGTCACTCGGTCTGATGTAGGTTGCTAAAATCAAAAAGCATAATAAACCCACAACTAGGACATCAGCCAGTTGAAAATCGTTTTATGGCGATCTGTCAAATTTCCTTGTCGCCCGTCCCACAAGCGCACCTTTACATTTTTTTCAAGATCTGTTAAATTCAGTCAAGGTTTACATTTTTCTCATGGTGAAGCTAACAAACGAGCAAGTTTGGAAAAAATTCCTATCGAAATTCTGAGTCGGTGGTCGCAACTTCAAACCGCTCGCTTCTTATAGCGCTCGTAGTAATCGTTCCACCAGACAGGCTGTGCTGTAGTGAATATATTTCACAATTGAAAGTGCCTAAGATCAAATTAATTCAAGATATAAACCCTCTTGATGATTTGAAGCACGAAAATCTCCGATTTTTATTTCCAACAAAATTGATATATCCCTACTCAATCAATCACCCAGTATTTGAGATTATTGGTCTTGGTAATTTTAAGATACACAACTCCTAATGATTACATATTTTGACGCATATGACAATCGGTACTAGAATATTCTAGAAAGTCCAAAACAAAGTACTAGAATATTCTAGAAAGTACTGGAAAACTGGTGACTATGACCAGTAGAAAATTCGCGACAATGGAACGGACAGAAACGAAACACCGAATTAGAATGAAGAAACGGTATAAATACGTCACACGCAGGTAAAGAAGAAGAAGTGAAGCAGAGTAAGCAAGCGACAAGTACGGAAGCGATAAGTCAAGAAATCGTTAAGTGTACGGTAAAAGTAACGGTTGTTATTAATGGACTAATAAAGTGTTACAGTAATTCAAAATCGATTTACCGGCTGTTGTTTATTAAAATAATTGTTGTGATTAATTATTTTCTATTAACTAAAATTTTTAGAACTGTCAAAACTCTGTTATAAGTGTAAGTAAATTGGCGCCTTTTGACGTACACGAAATGACAGCAATACAAATTATTGTAAGACTGTGATTACTGAAGGGAGAAGTACTTTTATAAAATTGTAAATAAAAGAAGGTCTGTTGAAACAACAATCTGACTGTTTGGTAAGTTATTGGTATTTATTAACTAACAATAATTAATCCAGCGATAGTATAGTGGTTAGTATACCCGCCTGTCACCCGGGAGACCGGGGTTCGATTCCCCGTCGGGGAGCCCCTGGCGCAAGACTAATGACCTTGCCCAGAAAAAATAAACCATTATGGAAAATTTAACAAGCCCCAGGACTTGCTAAATAAGGCCAAGACCGGTTCCCGGTTGTAGTGCCGATGATGATGATGAATAATTAATCCAGCGAACCCTAAGCTCGCTACAATATTTTATGCTGGGGGGTCATCCGATGCAATATGACACCGCTAGTGGGGGAAACTAATCGAATGCCAGGTAACCAGGTATGCGAAAACCTTGGATCAATCCCATACAAATAACTGCGCCATTGGTGAACAATCAATTGCACCTGAAACGACTAATCAACCCAAGCAATCTTGACAGTGTTACTAACTGGGATGGTTTTTGAGATTTCCTCCCGTCCTTTCCTGGTCAGAGGTTGAAGAACATCAAAAACTCTAACTCCTCATTAATCGTAAAAATAATAGAGATGGTGAATCTATTTGCTGCCCTTTTCGCTGTCACCTCAATGCTGTCTGATACCCCGTCAGCTTCGTTTCAACTTGAACACAAGCAGCACACCATGTGCCACGTTCTCTTTCAAATTTTTCCTTTTGCGCTGGGCACTCAGGGGTGGACATTAATAAAAAAAAAAAAAAAAAAAAAAAAACCAGATGGCGTTCCCCTATTCTTTTCAGAGATGTTCGTCTTCACTCACTAAACCATGTACGAAATCTCACTCATCTGTCCTTTTCAATGTGTCAAGTCAGCGAATGTCTAACCTACTTCCACAAAAGCGTCCTCCTCTCCCTATTGACTCACAGCATTTATTCCTGTTCTGTGACAGGTTATGGAATCACTGGTTTGCATCTAGAAATTAACGACCTACTTAATTAACAGCCAATATTGATTTCGTATCAACATGCGACCTGATAGCGTACCCTACCGAAAAGCAGGTTATTTAACTAAGTAGACTTCAATGTGTCTAAAACCCAGCCTCTACCTCCTGTCCTCAAAAATGAATGCCAATATACCAAGTGTATAAGTTTGAATCCGAATTTTTAGTAGAAAGCGAAAAAATAATTTATTCAACATACTGGCCCTTGCTTGTTCCACATTTTTCCCAGCTCTCGATCAATTTATGAATATCATGGCAAAACATTCCTTCTCTTTTGAGCAAACCACTAATCAAGTCATGCTCGAACTTCTTCGAAAGAAGTGCTGCTCAATGAACGCGTGGTTCATTGTCGAAAATAGGTAGTCGGAAGGGACCAGGTCTGCTGAATAAGCGACCTAGCGTAGCACCCCCCAATTGAGTGCCTCCATGTAGTTTCGGACCATTGTTGACATGAACGATGGTGCGTTGCCGTGGAGGAAAATAAGCTTGTCAGGTCTTTACTGATAATCTGGACTGTTTTCACGCAACAACCAAAACAGGTGGCAAAGATCACAAAAATCTGCTTCATGAGTGGATGAAAGTCGATAACTGTTTTTATAGGAATATGTAATGCCTGCTTCGCCCAACCCTGCCCTCCGCGTATACGCTACCACAAATTGCCAGCGTCCAACGACTTTTCTGTTTGTTGGTGAAAGAATTCTCTCGGATCATGATAACGCAGTTATTATCATTATATATTAAAGGGCTTCACCACCTGTGAGTTATTGCTCGCCAACCCCCAGGTTATAGTTTCGCTACTCTTCATCGCAGCATTATTATTAGGAGTGACTCTGATGTGTATGCCACGGGAGTCAAGAGACAACTAACAAGGTTTCATAAAAGTCCGACATTTATATCCTTTACCATGTCCCACATGTCATGGAGCATGTGATGGATTATGTTGTGATACATGTTGTTGAATATGTCGTAGAACACCTTTGGGACATGTTTGATACATCGTTGGGACTTGCATAGGGCACCTTTAGGACATCCTTGGGTCATTCTTTGGCATCTTTTGCCCTGTGAGTAGGGCGTTAGAATATACTCACAGCTAGGCCAGCTTGTCGTAAGAGGCGACTAAAGGCCGAGTGGTAGCCGTGGTCCCAACGCCCTGTGCGCCCGGTGAAATACCACCCCATCAAGCTTTAGGCTCCGTGAAATGGTCGGGAGAAATCTCTGGCCATCTTTCGGAGCTTGGCTGATGGACCGGTTCGAGAAAAGGTTGGTTAGGTGGTAGTCGGTCCCAAGGTGAGATACCACCCCGTCACGCTGTACATTCGGCGATATCGCTGAGAGAAATCTTCGACGGTGTTTCGAATGTGTGGCTGATGGCCCGGACTGACACGGGGATAAGTCATGATGGTGTCTGCTGATATAAAGAATTCCGGAGGTAAACTAGTCTCCCATTCGGATCTCCGGGGGGGACTATGTCAGGGGGAACATCATGCAGATATCATGATAAATAATGGAACTTTGAGAGGTTCGTCATCGCATAACCGGACTAGCTCTCGAGGCTCGGCCCACGCTCGACTGGTGACGGCATTTTGTAACATCAGGGGCATCGGTTTCACCAATACTAATGTAAACGCCGTCCACCAATATTTGCAAACAACGAAACCTGATATCCTTGCCCTAACTGAGACCCAGGTCGATTCGTCAACTGATTCGACATATCTTCGTTGCTCAGGATACGACTTACATTCGAGATTCCGTTTTAAGGGCGGTGTCTGCGTCTTCGCACGGTCCGATCTGGCTTGCCAGAGGATGGAGGCGTTGGAACCCAATAATATGGACATCATATGGTTGAGGGTCGTACTGAGGAACTCCGTTAAATTTCTTTGTTGTCTTTACCGCTCCCCGAATGACGATCGGCCGGCGACATTTTTCGAACATCTTTCATATACCGTCGACTGGATACAGATCAACCACCCAGCTTCTGAAATTATTGTCCTTGGCGATTTTAATGTGCACAATTCCGACTGGTTGTTACATTCTAACAGAACCGACGAGGCTGGGAGGCTGGCGGAGATGTTTGCTGTAAGCCACAACTTGACTCAACTCGTGGGGGAGCCAACGCGAATACCGGATGCCCGAGACGATTATGCGAACACCCTGGATCTGTTTTTGACATCCGAACCGAGTATTTATACCGTAGAGGTTTCTGCGCCACTGGGAAACTCAGATCACTGCTTGGTATCTGTCGCGCAAGCACTTGCATACCAAGCGAATAACCGGCCTAGGCAGCTTCGCCATGTATGGAAGTATGGGGCCGCTAACTGGGACGATATGCGAGATTTCTTCGCATCCTTTCCATGGTCCGAGATGTGCTTCGGAAACTCCGATGTTAACGCTTGCACGGAGTCGGTGTCAGAGATTATTCTTCTGGGGATGGAGATGTATATTCCACATTCCATCAAACGAAGTTCGTCGTTCGGTTTGACAAAAAATGCGAGCTGATTACAGCGGCAAAAAATAGAGCTTTTAAGCAATGGCGCTCCAATCCCACCGATGTTAACAGAACGAATTTTGTTAGAATCAGAAACGTGTGCAACCAGGCGATTGATACCGCGAAGAAGGCTCACAACGACAGGGTGATCAATAAGCTCCTTCGGTGCCCAACTGGTTCGCGCTCCTTCTGGTCAATGGCAAAGGCTGTCAGCAGTAACTTTGCTTCCTCCTCTTTCCCTCCGTTGGTGACAGACAGCGGGACGTTAGCCACGAATCCAAAGGATAAAGCTAATGTGTTCGCGAATTTATTTTCCGCGAATTCAAACCTCGATCCCGGCCTTTTGGAGCCACCTGTGATCTCGCCGGTACAGTCTTCCATGCGGGATGTGAGATTTCGTCCGCGCACTATTCAACGCATTCTACGTGAACTGGATTGTAGGAAGGCAACCGGCCTGGACGGAATTCCAGGAATAGTCCTTAAGAACTGTGCTCCAGAACTATCGCCGGTTCTTGGCAGACTCTTCCGCTTATCTTATGCACGGAGGACCTTTCCTGCCTGCTGGAAAATCGCTCGAGTTCAGCCAATCCCAAAGAAAGGAAAAAAGTGTCTCCCACAAAATTACCGTCCGATAGCATTACTGTCTATTTTATCTAAGGTAATGGAAAAAGTCATCAATACAGAGTTGGTTAAGTATTTGGAGTGCAACGGTCTTCTGAATGATCGTCAATACGGATTCCGTGGCAGGCGGTCCACAGGAGACCTTTTGACACTTATAACCGATATATGGACATCTGCGATTGAACGGCATGGTGAGTCAAGGGCGGTCGCATTAGATATCTCCAAGGCTTTTGACCGCGTCTGGCACGGGGCATTGCTGAGCAAACTTCGTTCATATGGACTTTCCCAACAGCTTTGCGACTGGACGAGGAGCTTCCTTGAGAATCGATCGATCCGGGTTGTTGTGGACGGCGAGTGTTCGGATCTGTATCCTGTTAATTCGGGGGTGCCACAGGGTTCTATTTTAGCTCCAACCTTGTTCTTGCTTCACATTAATAATTTGTTGGAGACAACGGATAACAAAGTGTTCAGTTTTGCGAATGATAGTACGCTTGTTTCCTCCTTTTCGAGTGATCGGCCGATTGGTGCATCAACGTCGCACCAGCTGAGATGTAGACAGATTGACTCTCTGAACCAGGATCTAGATAAAGTCCTGCAGTGGGGAAAGGCCAATCTTGTCGACTTCAACGCAACGAAGACCCAGTATACAACATTCACAAAGAAAACTGGATCATCGGTTCTACAGCTGATGATGAGTGGCCGGGCCCTCGAGGCTGGGGAAAGTTTGAAATTGCTCGGCGTCACGGTCTGTGGGAATGTATCATGGCATAAACACGTATCGGGTATCGCCAGATCAGCCTCAGAAAAACTGAGTTATCTTTTTAGAGCCAAGAAATATTTTACTCCGGCCCAACTTCTTCTCCTATATCAATCTCAGATTAGACCCACGCTCGAATATTGCTCTCATGTTTGGAGCTCGGCTCCTAAACATATCCTCGACCTACTTGAGAGCGTACAAACACGAGCGATCCGCCTGATCGGGGACTCGGCGCTGACGTCGGGACTACAGTCGCTATCACATCGCAGGCGCGTGGCCGACCTCTGTCTGTTCTACAGATATTATCACGGGTGCTGTTCTTCGGAGATTCTTGGCATTGTTCCACGCAATTCGGTCTATATGCGCTCCACAAGACAATCCGACGGATCGCAGCCGTTTGTGGTTCATCTCCCGACAGCGCGAACATCCCTGTATCAGAACTCGTTCCGTTACAGAGCGGGGAAGCTGTGGAACTCCCTTCCCACGCAAGTGTTCCCGGAGCGTTACAACCTGCAACTGTTCAAAAAGAACTGCAACAGTTATTTGATGGCATCTCGGGGCGCCCACTCGACGCTATAGGTTCGCCTCTCCCGAGAGAAGTCTAATAAAAAAAAATAAAAAAAAATCCTTGGGACCATGTGGAAAATATTGAGGAAGAGTATTGTGTAACCTGTGGAACATGTGGGATATGGTGCCGAACTTTTTGTGGAACTTCATGAGTTGTCACCCGACTGCCATTGAATCATCCCAAAGAGAACTCGTAATAACAGGACATTTTTTTAAAACGCTGTCATTTTTTTATTTCTTCACAAATTGTATTGAAGTGAGCTAAGGAATTTCAAGAAATACACAAACATTTAAAAATCGATTTCAACTGTTTTCCATGGCCTTATTAGGCCTTCAGAACACACTCCAAAATCGTCTCGTGGTACACATTGGCATTCATCAGCACCCTTGACGTCTGGTGGCCTTAATCAATCTATCCAATAAAATGGTTACCGGAAAAATATGTGTCTTCTTTGTAGCATTCCTCACACAAATGCGAAAAACAACTCACCGAAGTTTCTTTTTTAAAACCCCCTTTCCTCTCCCCTTTGTTTTAATTTGGTTTTTGGTCTTATTTGAGGATTTTGTTTGTACGTAATAGTTTTTGTGAAAATAAATAAATTTACCTGTTTTAGGTAGATTCCCCGGAGATATTGTAAAGTGTATTTCCGTTGATTCAACGGAATCTCTTCTTGAATATGAAGCCCAAATGAAAATATCGCTTTATAATATCCACCAGAACATTCATCATCTTTGACTCCATCTGTGCTACCATCAGCAGAGTTTCAGTTAAAAATTGGGTTTACCGTATTGTTGTTAAAAAACCTATAGCGTTTGAAATAATAGTGGAGAAGAACGTGTGATTCGAACTGACGCTATGACAGTTTGAATCAACAAAAATTTTACCGAAGCGTTACCCATCAGGCTACTGGTCGATTTTAGAATTTGATTTTTAAACTCGACTATACTCCACTGATGTGAATTGTTATGTTATCGCTTGGTATACGGCTCTGATGTATTTTCTTATTCGATTTTTCGTTCGGTGCTCTTCACTATTTTGCTTGTGAATTGTGTGTGGATCTGTTAGAGTCGCCACAAACTACGTGCACCGGATAGACTGTGAGAATAGTGTAATGGTAAGAAAGATACAAAACAATAAATTGATAGCTGAAATGTAGATTGGGGATCAAAGAGGAAACGTAGCGCATACTGCTATAATTATTTTAGATACAAAAGGAGTTCTAGACATATCATTGGTATTGAAAAAGTTACAATTTCCAGTACCATTGTCATTCGCCATGACAATTAATATAGTTTCGTTGGGGTGGATTCATTACTTAACATATATATCATATTCATACATTGACTTGGTGGTCAAATGTACGTAGCGCTATCTAGAAATATAAAAGTAGATCTGGGATAAAGATTTCAAGTTCTTTAGATAAAAAAGTCATTAAGAATAACGTACACTCTGTAGATACAAATTTGTTTTTGTATCTTATTATATAGATTAATTAACTGGATTCAAAAGTTTAATTTGGAAATTTAAAAGTTTGAGTCAAGATTGTTTAAAACGAACAACGAATAAGATTTTTGAAAAAAAGACATTAGACCAAGCTACCCAATGGCAAGAGAAATGGGACACAACTGTCATAAGAAAATGAGCCTACGAAATTATACCAAATATCAAAGAATGGACGATTAAACTAAACTACATGACAAGGTAGGTTTTCATATGTGCAAATGCCTGATAGGACAGGGGTGTTTATACAATATCTGCACAAATCCAAGTACAAGGAAAACCCGTAATGTCCTCCTGGCAAGAGATGTATAGAAAAAGTGGAACATATCTTAACTGAATGCAGTAGATTCTAGAAGGAACGCAGTATACTCGCAGAGCAAACCAACGGAACGGGAGATGCGGCCAATAAAAAAATGCTAATGTTAATCTCGTCCGCGGAAGAAATGTCGAGAGATGATTCCAGGGGAAGTATACAGGTATAGGGTCATGGAGGTGGATTTAGTCCGTAGACACGGTTCGGTAAGTGAAAACGTATTAAATCGGACATGCAAGTGAACTCGGCAAACCTGTGTCTTCAGAAGATTGCCACCTCCAAGTTCCAAGCCAAAAAAAAAATCGATCTATCTGTATCTATTAGTCTATCCGTCCATGTATCTATTTTTAATTTACACCGAAACGCGCATAAAAGGGAATTTTGAAGTATTCTTAAATCTACCTATGTATCTTTCTATTTATTTATATCTATCTATCTATGTATCTGCCTATTTATGTATTTATCTATCTAGTTATGTGTATTTAGCTACAAGTTATTAGAAAATGCGGACGATTTTCTTTTATTTTCTCATTTAGCTAACCTAATAATGACGCACAATACTGTCCAACTGTCTGTCCCTTTTCCAAATAGTCAATGAAGAAAATATCACGTGATTTTTCCAGCTGATTTCACCGTCTTTGCCTTCTTTGGAGGCCGTTTCCCTTTAACAATCCACTGTCTGGACTCTTCTTTCGTCTCGGGAGTTTAGTGGTGTCCCCATGTTTCATCCACAGTTACTAATCTGTTACTCATCTGGGTTGCGACACATGCTCTCCAAAAGTTCTCAGCTGAGAGCAAATGCGGCACCCATCTCGCAAATTTTTTTTTTTCATACTCAATTTATCATGCAAAATTGAAACATGAAACAAATTGAAAATTGACAGATACCTAGTGAGGAATGATGCTTACTAAGAAAAGACTATTAGCAATGCTACGAGCGCTGTCGTAAGCGTTTCTGAGGATATATTGCCCTACCCTTGTATCTATCCATCTATCTAGAAATCTAACTCTTTCTGTCTATCTATATCGTTACTTAACCACAGCATTTTTTCTTATGAGTTGCCACCAATGTGTATGCCATGGCAGTCAGCAGATAACTAATGGGGTTTCGTGAAAAGTATGTATATATATATAGACATACCAGGTGTACCGGTCTGAAGGGAGCGTCAAGATACAAATGTATCGATAGAGAACGTTTGCTGTGAACGAGCCCTTATATTTTTTTGTTATTTGGTTGCTATGACATCTGTCAAACATATTTAGTATGCATCAAGTCATTGTACAAACATCATTTTTTATAATCCTGTTAAAAATGTCGAATTTTGTACCAGAAAATGATGATTTGCGGAATGCATTAATTTTTTGTTTTCATTTGAAGAAAAGTGCTGCAGAGTCGCATCGAATGCTTGTCAAGGCTTATGGTGATCATGCTCTATCGGAAGCAACATGCAAAAGATGGTTTAAGCGGTTTAGAGATAATGATTTTGATGTGCGAAATGAAGAACGTGGAAGACCACCAAAAAAGTTTGAAGACGCCGAATTGCAAGCAATATTGGATCAAGATGACACTTCAAGTCAAAAACAAATGGCACAAATGTTAAATGTTGCACAAAAAACAATTTCTGACCGTTTAAAAGCTATGGGAAAGATCCAAAAGTATGGAAACTGGGTGCCACATGAATTGAATGACAGGCAGATGGAAAAGCGAAACACCATATGTGAAACGTTGCTTCTACGACTCGAAAGGAAGTCAGTATTGCATCGAATTGTGACTGTTGATGAAAGATGGATTTATTTTGAAAATCCTAACTGCAAAAAATCATGGGTACATCCAGGAGAAGTGTCAACATCGACTGCAAAGCCTGATCGGTTCGGAAAAAAAGACAATGCTCTGTGTTTGGTGGGACCAGAAGGGCGTGGTGTATCATGAACTTCTAAAACCTGGCGAAACTGTTAATATGCAACGCTACCGACAACAAATAATCAATTTGAACCATGTATTGATCGAAAAACGACCAGAATGGGCCACAAGACACGAAAAGGTAATTTTGTTGCATGATAATGCTCCGAGTCATACAGCAAAACCCGTCAAAGAAACAATAAAAGCTCTCGGCTGGGAAGTGTTACCCCACCCGCCGTATTCACCAGACTTGGCTCCTTCCGACTACCATTTGTTTTCATCGATGGGACACGCATTGGCTGAGCAGCATTTCAATTCCTACGAAGAAGTCGAAAATTGGGTCTCCGAATGGTTTGCCTCAAAAGACAACCGATTCCACAAATTGCCAGAAAGATGGTCGAAATGTGTAGAAAGCAATGGCCAATACTTCGAATAAAATGTTTTTTACTTTCCCATTTACAATTAATGTTTTATTTATAGGGAGCGAACATACAGGGCAAATTCTCTGCTTTCAACCCGGCGAAGGCCAAGACGATCCTTGTCCCTATTCAATCCAAGTTGACATGCAGTCTCCACGTGACATCCCTGGATAACTACTTTGGCACCCGACAAGTAGTGAACCAATGCAAGCAGTGACAACCTGAGAAAGGTTGGCGCAAGGCTAATAACCTTGCCCAGAAAAACAAATTATTATAGACAATTTAACAAGTCTCGGCTAAGGACCGGATAACGGTGAAGAGACTTGCTAAATAAGGCCAAGACCGGATCCCGGTTGTAGTGCCGATGATGATGATGACATATATAATATATATTAATTCTAATGATACACCGAGTAACCGCACATACAGGAATGACACGTTTTTTTTTTGCGACACAACTTTTGACGACGATCACACAAAGATTGACCATATACTCATATACCACGGGCCACGTATCGTACACGTTTCACGATATAAAATATGCGACATACATATACGATATAGGATATATACAATTTTACGATATACGACACTTGATATATGTGGTATAAAGACCATTACTGATGGGAGAAATTTAACAACACCTAATCTATGTTGCTATTTACACTATGGCGACTAGACAGGCGTTATTTTAATTTAAGCATGCCTCGGACTATACATCCAACTTTATAATAGGGTATTAATTTCAAAACTGCAACGGTCGTTCAATTAGCCAACCAACATATAACAAAAATACGGCGAGCTTCTCGGGATCAAACTAAATAAAAATGGGTTTTAAAAACGAGTAGTTTCAGTATACCATTTTTAAACCGTCTACGTAATAAGTAAAACAACATTTGTGAAGAACTTGTTTAAATCGGAACTAACACGCATTTAAAAAAAAAAAAAAAAAAAAAAAAAAAAACTGGCACCACAAATACAACTTGTTTTTCATGTAGATATTATTGTAAAAATCAAAGGATTATATCTACAATAAAAACGAGAGTAGAATTGTTCATAGAAGAACCAATAGAGATCGTTTATGAATGCCGGTTAGGCAGATAATTTTGTTAAGTCAGCACTTCGCAATGTTTATGAATTCCTTGCAAATGATCGTATCGTAGACCGTTATGAACAGTGGGTAACTGCCTTGATTAAATGTTAAGCTTCTTTCATCTGAAAAATTACTTAAAGCGCACTATAACAAGTTATAAAAAGAAAACCGCGTGCCTTGCATATTTTGTAAACAAACACACTGAAGTAGTTTTTAAATATGTATTTTTTAAGAGTATATTAGCACTGAAAGCTTACCGATAGAAAGCGGAATCAACGGTTTTTCAGGATTCGGTTCGATCTTTAAGCGTTCTACAACTTCCCGAATTTGATTTACTGATGACTTTGCTAGATGAGATGGACGCAACGCCCATCCCGATGAAAACATCCGACTTTTTTGTTTAGAGGTTGCATCGACTTCTATCGTGTTCATTATATTTAACTTTTATTGAAACAACTGTATTTTACAACTTATATTGTATTCTATTTTCACTTAAATACCTATAAGATGCCGATTTAGCATTATTTGTCTGTATTAATATACCATAATCCAGCTAGACTTGAGTTTCTATTGGAACTAATCTAGAAGTCACATTTTTATCTGCTTTTATCGGTTTTGAGTATTTCGTTACTAAAAGAAAAAGCTTCTGTTGTAGCTAACTATATGCAAAAAATTCACACAACCAATCTTTCCAGTATCTTGTTTTAACTATTATTTCCAGCATATTAATCGCTTATGAATAGAGAGGTTGTGCGAGTTTTGAGAATGATGAATACAATTAAATTCAAATTCTTGAAGTGAGAGAAATTAAATATTTAATAAGGTCTGGTTAAATGAGATGCGTTATTCCACCGTAGTAACAGGTGCCAGAAAATTAAAGAAACGTTACATATATTAGAGCAGATTCTCTTTTATATCAGATTTAAATATAAGTAATTTATTTTTTACTAAGTTTGTTTACGTTTGTATCGGCAAAGTTGCCTTTATACATTATTAATACCCGTAATTGTGGTTGAATTTTTCTGTTTCCGTATTTTGCACAAATGCATCATAAATGTAACAGGTTATCAATTGATTAGAAATAATTATGAATATCTAGAATGTGCAACAACAACTATTTCACACCAGCGTTTTAGTGGAAATAGCTAAGGGAACCGGTTTCAGTCGTCGCTGTTATTTTGAATAAGATCCGAAATTTTAGAATTTGATTTCTTTAAATATTTTTTGCAACTAAGAAGAAATTGTTAATAAGTTAATCGCCTCGTGAACCCATTGACTTACCCTTTAGCTTTTTAATCAATCAAAAATAGTGAACCATTCAAGCATAATATTAGCCACACTTGTAGTTGGTAATACGTCGATGTCGTTGAATATTATATGATGACACGTAATATTCTGAAATCAGGCCAATGAATTACAAGCATTTTGAGGATATAGGTTAAAAAAATCGTGGAAAAAACAAGAACTCGTGTTAGCTACCTGCTAACTAGAAACTTACTAAAAATAAAAAGTCTTCCTAAAATTTGTAATTATCTGTAAAAAAACAAACCGAAAATGAGGATCAGGATGGATGTTTTTGCACCATCATAATGTGCGTCATTATACAAACAGTGAAATAATAATAATTAATTTGTTGGCATTCAAGGGTGTCCATGAAATTCATTTTGGTCATTATTTCCAAATCTAGACGCCTTCTGATCTATGCTTATTGTTTATGAGAACATGCGGCGCCATTTGTTTTCATTCGTTTCTTTTCCATGCCACGGCTCGGCCATCCTTATGATTATGATAGCACGCTGAGCCAGATGCCGCCGATTCCATACATTTGAATGCCACATCCCAGCCACAATTTATGACTGGGGAATAAAAACAGATTTCAGCATCATGCCACCATCACCACCAGACTCAACCCAGCAGGATCTCTTATTTGTCCGCAACCGGAAAAAATCCAATCCACCATCCACATACACTCTCGTCACCAGAGCTGATAAAATTAAATCTGCCGCCAACTCTGACTGACCGTCATAAACACACGGCGCGGATCCGCTGCACTGCGGTACACACTCATGTTAGCATTTATGTTTGATTGTACAGGAATGTGCGGTCCTTTGAATTCGGTATCCTTTGTATTAATTGAGAACCTCAATGCCTATTGTCTTTCGGCTTATTCATTTTGTAGATGCTACCTTTGCATCTTGTAATGCTTTGTGTTTAAATGTATGTATGGATAACGCTCTGTTAAGAGCAGATAATATTCAATCTTAGCTGTTACCATGTTGTTTGTTTCTTGTCGATGTATGTAATAGTAAACAGGAATCCTGTAGTCGAGTTCATGTATGTAAACAGGAATCCTGTGATCCTGTATTCAAGATTGTGGATGTAAGAGTATTAGTGTAAATATTTTGTATAAACAGAATTTTAAGCGAGAAATAAAATTCATTTTCTTCTTCAGCACAAAACTGAAGAAAGCACCCTTCCCAACAACATTCCCCTCTATAATAGAGGATTCCTGGATCCATCCCACAGGGTCTACTCTTAACAAACCACACACACACGGACGCACAGTACAAGACGGCACAAACACACACACACCGACCAAAGCGCAGATCATTAGACGCCAAAGACGTGATCTGCGTTTACTACCGCACCCAAGACCTACTGGTCTTGTATGATTTCTTTCCCACCATCCCTCTATAAAAGTAGTTAGAGAATACCTGGACTAACACTGTGCACACTATCCTTGGATACCCCCCCCCCCCCTTTTTTTTTTCTTTTCTTTTCAGATATCGCAAGACCGAGCCCAACATCCTCACGGATATGGGTGATTCTGGTTATCGCCAGTTGACCAGGAGTCAGAGACAAGATGAACGACACATCTGTCCTTGTCTCACTAAATTCGGCCCTCTCGCCACCCATTTTTTTTTTTTTAATAAAATTCATTCAGTCGCCGAACATTCATGCAGTCAGACATATAAAATTACAAATAAAATTGAAAAAAAAAAAAAAAATTGAATTCGTGGACGTTAGATCGCGTCACATCGAATCTTGTGTGATATATTGCGTTTGTTCGTGAGTATTACGACAAGTTATGATTACGAAAAAAAACCATACAAACACGAGCAAACACGTGTAATTTTCGCTGGATGCCGTAGTCGAAATCTGTCTTCACAGATGCCGGACAACGATCCGAGCGCTACCCGGGAATATCTATTGGAACGGAAGAGAAGAGCCACTGAAACTCTTCAAAACTCATCGAAGACCACAAAAATGGAAAATAAAGGGAAACACATTGCCTACGAACAAAAATTCCACGAAGCCGTGGAATACATCCAACAGCTTACAACACAGATGAAACAACTCCGGGAGGAAATTCACTTCCTAAAGCAACCCACCCAAAACAGCGACGATGCCAGTATGGAGATGACGCCTTCTCCCAGCTTAAACCATAAAACATCTCCACCCAAACAACTACCATCAGCCCATAAGGAATCCACCAAACAAGCCAAGCCAGCACCGAGTCCCCTGCCTGCCCAGCACAAAAATGTTAGACCACCACCAATCTACATAAAAAATGTGACCAGTATAAAGGGAATAATTCTAATAGTAGAAAATGTCCTAGGACACCGCAACTTCACCACAAACACTAAAGGCTCCTCTGTGTCCATTGCAACAACAACTCTGGTTGATCACGAGAAAACCGTTAGAAAACTTTGGGAACTACAACACCAATTTTTTACTTTCCAACACCATCAGCTCAAACCAACAACGTTCATCGTTAGGCAGATTGACCCAACTTGGACCAACGAAGAGCTAGCGTCGGAGATCATCAGGATTTGCCCAGAGCTGAAAATCCACAGGCTGGACTATTTTCAAACTCCGTACATGCGAGAAAATAATTCCAAATTATCCAAATCCTTCCAAATGAAGACACCAACAAGCTCAAACAAATTAAGTACTTATTTACGCATAAAATCAGCATCGAGGAACCTCATAAACAAAGCATCCTTCATTGCAAGAGATGCCAAGGCTCGGGACAGTTGGCGGTGGCTTGCCACCTAAATATACGATGCGGCAGATGTGCCGATGAACATCAACCAGGAGAATGTAAGGTCAATCTACAAGGTATGGAACCAGGAAAAATCCAAACCACAAACCCCGATGGATCCATTACTACTAAGGAAATCGCTGTGACATGCTGTAACTGTGGAGGTCCACATCCAGCCAATTTCTCCCAGTGCCCTCATAAATTGAGTATTCTCCAAAGAAGAATAAAACCAACTAGAACCAACAAATCCGCACCAACCACATCCATATCGCAGAACACATTACCACAACCTACAAGGCGAGGAACATCATATGCGGATGTCATCAAAAACAATCAAAACACGCCAGCGTCAAACAACCCCAACTCCATTGGCCTCAACCTGGACATCATGGGCTACATCAAGAGTCTACAAACTATGCTTCCTAGATTGAAGCATATGTCGGATATCGAAAAAAAAGGCCAGATTCTCTCACTTATAACCTCCCATATTCTTTCCCTCAATGTCTGAACTAACTATAGTCCCCCTCAATGCAGAGTCTATATACTCCAAAATCCGTAAGCAACACTTACGGTTGTTTGTTAAAACCTTCTCCCCAGACATCCTTCTCCTCTCAGAAACGTGGCTTAAGTCCAACTCTCGACTATCCATCCCCAATTATACATTTATTTCAATCCCAAGAACTACTGGATCCCATGGAGGTACCGGCATCCTACTAAATAATAAACTTCAATTCACCGAAATCAGGTTCGCCAATGTTTTCAATATTGAATACACGGCAGTTAAACTTTTTTCTGAAAACAAAAAAGTAATCATAATAACATCCGTTTATATCCACCCAACACGAGAACCAGACTAGAAATTATAAGACAGTCTCTCCCCGCACCATTCGTAATCGATGGAGACTGGAACGCTCGACATACAGCATTCAACGACATAAAGAATAACAAATACGGCTGCCAACTTTTGTACCTCCTCTGATCTCACCCATATACGTACATCGACAGTCCACCGCAGCCAACTCGTGTCACCAACTCGACGCGGTCAACAATTGACTCGGCTGATGTCTACTCAACGAGCCCCCCACCCACAGTATCCTTTCTCTTTCCCTCTGATCATGGTTCCGTTCACACCTCGATCAAAGTTCCCTCCTTCGAACTGCTCTACTCACACAGTCTTGTCCCGAACTTCTCCAAGACTAATTGGAACAAGGTCAATAGAGAAGTTGCCGAAAGTTTTTCTAACTTGCAAATCCCCGAATCTTCTAACCTAATCTCTGCTGATATCGATCGAGCAGCCCTAAAAATTGAGCAGACACTCAAGGATGCCCTCACCAGCAATACACCCACCACCATCCCTCATAATCATCTAGGAAAACCTTTACCCAGCATCCTAACTAAATTGCTGCGTCTCAAAAAACAACTCCGTCGAAAACTTCATATAAGATTCTGCCCCTTCATTAAAAGTCAGATCCAACTCCTGACCACATTAATAAATGAACATTTAAAAATCAGCGGATCAGACCTATACCTCTACACATAACAATATCAAACCCAACCGTGATCTCTACAAAAACATCAACCGACTGACTGGTCGGAAGTTTAAACCGCGAATCGATCACCTCATCAACCCGTTCAACAACAATCTTATCCAATCCGACACGGATATAGCCAATTGCCTCGCTGTTCACTTCTCAAAGATCCATCAACAAAATGATTCCCTCTCAGTCCCTAATTTTCGAAATACTGTCAACGAATATATCTCACACAGATTAGCCGCATCTTATAGTCATTTCATCGGAGAATTTAACGTCACAAACAAGACGTCACATCCTTCGGACACCATCACATTTCTAACCACAGATGTTTTAATCAAGTTCATAAAATCACGATCCAACAACAAATCTACCGGTCTAGATGGAATACCACACCTTCTATTTAAAAGACTTCGCCCGCCAAATCTACCTCCCATTCTAGTCCTTCTTAACCATATCATAAATGCTTCACATTTCCCAGAGAACTGGAAAATTGCGGTAGTAATTCCCGTTAAAAAGTCCGGCAGTTCCAATAACACCTCCAACTATTGTCCGATCTACCAAAACCTTCTCTCGTTTGCCGGTGATAACGCTCTCATCCCTAATTCTCAGTTTGGCTTTCGTGAGCGACACTCCACTTGCCATGCGTTACTAAAACTTACACACGATGTCACAACTGGTCTAGAAAACCAATGCCCTTCCGTATGCATATCTCTCGATATTTCCAAAGCATTTGATTGTGTCTGGATCTCAGGACTTCTTTATAAGCTGCACTGCTTATTTGGTCTGAATTCCAACATCACATAAGCTCCTAGCATCTTATCTTCCGGTAGGAAATTCATGGTCAGAATAAATTCTTCCCTCTCACAAACTCTCAACATAACCGCGGGAGTTCCCCAAGGATCTATAGCGTTTGAAATAATAGTGAAGAAGAACGTGTGATTCGAACTGACACTATGACAGTTTGAATCACCCAAAAAATTGAACTTAAGCGTTACCCATCAGGCTACTGGTCGATTTTGAATTTGATTTTTAAACTCGACTATACTCCACTGATGTGAATTGTTATGTTAGAGTCGCCACACCACCCCCTTCCCAGTAACTCCGTTACGATCAGATTCGGTGCGAACGACGAGCGAACGAGAGAATGTCGGAGCAAGCGAGTGTGGCTTGGTGCTCTATGCAGAAGTCATGATTGCGTGTGTGAAGTTCTGTTTACTACAGGAAGTGTGTGCTGCGTGTACAGATCACGTCGTAGTCACCAATTATATCGTTTGAAATAATAGTGAAGAAGAACGTGTGACTCGAACTGACGCTATGACAGTTTGAATCACCCAAAAAATTGAACCTAAGCGTTACCCATCAGGCTACTGGCCGATTTTGAATTTGATTTTTAAACTCGACTATATTCC
The DNA here is from genome assembly GCA_963931805.1 of Microdon myrmicae. NCBI lineage: Eukaryota > Metazoa > Arthropoda > Insecta > Diptera > Syrphidae > Microdon > Microdon myrmicae. Next base: position 130,868,938 of record OZ007502.1, on the reverse strand, counting down.
ACTGATGTGAATTATGTTATCGCTTGGTATACGGCTCTGATGTATTTTCTTATTCGCTTTTTCGTTCGGTGCTCTTGTTACGTGGTTTTAACAATATGATAATATAATTTATAATATAGGTAAGAAACGTAACACTCTTCACTATTTTGCTTGTGAATTGTGTGTGTATCTGTTAGAGTCGCCACAGATCCGTTCTCGGACCACTTTTATATCTTCTATACACATCCGATATTCCCCAACCTCCACCTAGTGTTGTAAAGCTAAATTATGCTGACGATACGTTAATCTACTCTAGCAGTAGATTTGTCAAAGCGGCAAGTAACCGCGTTAACAACTTCCTCCCGCTCATCTCAGCATACTTTAACAAATGGAAAATTCGCCTCAACCCAACCAAAACCCAGCTAACAGTGTCTAAAGGCAAAAGCGCTCACTGCTGAAACAACACTAAACGTTGCCACAACAAAATTAAACTCAAGCTTAATAACACCGTCATAAAACCTTCCAAAACTCTAAAATATTTGGGAGTAACCCTTTCCAACGACTGGTCATTCTCAACCCACATCAAAATTTCCCCCCATAAAGCCTCAATACAGCTTAACCTCTGCAGGCGAGTGTTGTAGAAACCTAAAGACCTTTCTCTCAAGGTCAAACAGCTCATCTATAAACAGATAATCAGACCCACTCTTACATATGCCTGCCCATTATGGTACCACATCTCACCCTCCCAAATGGAGAAATTACAAGTTTTTGAACGAAAATGTTTCCGGTTTATCACTGGCTTACACCGCAAAACCAACTCATATAGATACCATAGTAACAACGATCTTTACAACACCGCAGGCATCGAACGACTGGATAGATGGATCCTAGAACTGTCGATAAATTTCATAGAAAACCTTCCTAACAATCCCAACCCGATAATAACAGACCTACCATCACCCTCCTCCAATACGGGAACTCACTACCGTAATTGATTCCAAATCAGGACCCTCTTCACCTCACCTCAGGCAGACTGGTTAACGATCTAAACGAGATCGTGTACCACAACACCGAACTGGCACTCAATCATTTCAAATACAGCAACATCCAACCATTCTCCAAGATTCTTACCTTTAACACAGAACCGAATGGCACCCCCGTCCCTCAAGAACATACCTGACCATATCCCTTGCTATCCTCAATTAAAACGAGAAATCCTACATCCACATAAGTCATCAAATTGTCACTATCATTGCAATATTAAATATTGTAAATTGTGTATAAGATTAGATTAAGTTTTGTTAAGTAATTTTAAGTAGGCTAAGTTAAAATAAACAGAGTTCCTGGTTTTTCTTCTGACCTTTTCCAGGAAAAACAAAACTACCAATCTATATAATTCCCATTAAATCTTAAGCACATATAAAAAAGAATTGTTTGAAAAATGTTAACAAATAACATGTAAACACTTATTATGTAACAAATCTATTATAAGTTAGCTGTATTACTTATTGTAACACTTAATTGTTGGTCAAATAAATGCAGTAAATTAAAAAAAAAAGAAATAAAATTAGAATGCAACCGACCACCGTTCTCAATTAATAATTTCTTACTTTCAGGTTCCCTCTTTTTTTGTTTTATCCTCTGAAATATTCAGTGGCGTTGCGCCCGAATTTTCAAGATAGACTTTTTTTAGATGTTTAGTGGCGTTGCGCCCAAAATTATCACACTAAGGGTGTTGCACCCTAGTGTACAATAGGGCTTAAAGTATAGGCAAATAAAATACATCAGGTCAAAAGAGGCCTGATACAAACAGTTATTACTAAATTTAAAATACACACACTCTTTTTTATAAATCTAAACTGATAGCCATATTTAAATCAATTGCAAGTGATTAAGTAGGAGGAAAAACAAATTTGTTTATTATTGACACTTAAAATATTTTTAAAAATAAATTATAAAATTATAATTACGTATTACTAAAAAAAAAACACTATATTTATTTTTTCTTAAATAAATTACTTAATCTCCTTTTGTACGGAGGCAGGTTCTGTAAAGAAAAAAAAAATAATAAAATTAACTTTGCGGGAAACGATTAAAATTTTTATAAATAAAATGCTACTCTCTGGATTTAACATAGTTATAATAATTTATTTTTTTTATATAAATAATACTAAATAATCTACATTAATTATTATAAAATGACTTAATCACTCGTAGAAGAAGAAACATAATAGAAAACCCTAATATAAATAAACTAAAGATGGTAAATATTTTTAACGTAATGTTCATTTGCTTCCATACGGGAATCAAATCTCTTAAATTAATAGTCTGATTCAAATTTAGAGTAATAATCTCGGCTCGTTTCTGAACATAAAGCGACTGCCTACGTACGAATGTAGTGTTAATATTAGGAAGTTTCCGATTTAAAAATATGTTCGAGCCATAAATCGTTCGTGAACCAAAGTTATTATAATTCGAAAAATAAATGCCGAATTTATTCTTTTCAAACGGTGTACATGATACTTTTTTATTTAAAACCTGTTGAAATAATTTTAAACTTTTGCTGTTGTGGGTGCAATCAGTTTTAACTTTGTTTTTAACACCATCGTCACTGTTTTTTGTGTTAACATTTCTCATGAGAACGTTGCTTGCATCGACAGTCGTATTTAGAGGTTGTTTTATTGAATCTTTTATTGTCAATTGATTAAATGTAAGTCGTCGATTCTTATTAAAATGGGCAAAACGCCTAGATTTTTCTCTTTTTTTAACAGTATCACGAATCGTACGCCTATTATTATGCGTGTAACCGTTGTTGGCAAACATGCCGTTTGGGATATAAATAGACCTACGGCGGTCCCTGTGCCGTCCCCAGGTTTTGGTTTCTTTTCTATAGTCTGTATCGTCTGAAGAGCTAACATCTTGTGACCTTTCATTTAATTTTAATGCATTTTGCAATTGGATGTATTGCCTGTTTTCAATGCTATTTAGGCTTACTCTAGCATAGCGAGGACGATTAGTAATATCGTGTATTGAACTCTGAGTTAAGACAATAGTGTGTGACATAAAACTGTCGTCAATATGACGTTCATCATTATACAGTTTACTTTCCCGTGGTGTTGAGGAAGGATGTACATTTCCTCTTTGTGTACTAAGGCTAAACGTTGCCATATAATTGTTATGCTGAAATACGTAGACTTGTTAATATTATATAAAATAACTTACATACAACACATATGCTTGGCTATGACATACACTGAACGAAACGAAACCCAAACAATATAACATCAAGTAGCATGGAAAATGTGGTGCAATTGTTCTTACCTCATCACCAATACTGAGTCTTGAAGAGAACAATTTGAATTTTGCAGGTGTCTTTAGGGATGCTGCTGCATTGCCAAGGTCAAAACAGTCTTTTAAGACTTCTCGGTTAATTTCATTACTTCCTCCGAAAGATAAACGTCCAGCGTTTTTACTAGGTGTTGGGGGACCCGGGCGCTTGTAGGATGTCGCGCCGGATAACTTCTTACGGTGGCCGGTGTTTAAAAGAGCGCTTAAACTGTCATCTAAATTAGGCATCCCCTAATAATATCACAAGAAACCAATAAAATGTATTACACTAATTATAATAATATTTTTATGTTAGCCGAAAGCCTTAGTTGCTAACGCTATTAGATTTAAGTTATTATGTAATTTACTTACATTGTAATAAATAAATAAATAAAAATAAAAAAAAAATTGTATATACAGTAATATACTTCATACATTGTAATCGTTTAATGGTATACTTTTTATTTTATAATAACATATGTATGCTGATAGACGTCTAGAAGTTTACTAATGTGTAATCAAAGAATAAAGTAAACCAAACGAGCAGAGACTTAAACAACTAAAAAAGTTAATCAAAACGGTGTTAGTTTATATAAAACGAAAAGCTGCGAGCTTCGAAAATGTATCATTCAATAAGAGTAAATTGCCAATTGTGTCCAACTTTCCATTGCTCAATAATATGCCCTGCGAATTTTAATGAAACTAAAATCCAAATGAAATCAAAATTCTAAACTTGGATCTAAAGTCTATATGCAGTACTAATACTTAAACGGTGCAAAAGAAGAGAAGGTAGAAGGGCAATAGAAATATTGCTCTCGCGTTTAGCGTCCAGTCAAATACGTTACGAGTTTAACACCTATGAATTTTACACGTCCACGATAAGGTTAGTTGGTCTATCCATTAAACGACCGCCTAGGATTCGCCAACTGCCATAACCCAAAACTATAGCAATTGTACATGTAGCGGCATGAAACAAGAAACAATGTCAAATAAATAAAAGTAATTCTGAGTTTTTTTGATACTACGCACGACATAGGAGATTTTACAACCCTGTTAAATAACAATGTACAGAGCGGGTGGAAAGAGAGGACGACCATGGGGAAAATAGTTATCGATGGGTTAATTGATATTGAAAGTTTGAAATAGCGGGGCAACATATATCCAACCACACCATTTATCGCGCGGAGTAACAGGTGAACTCCGTCCCGCCCCGCGATTATTATTATTATTTATTGGCCTGTAGGAACCCGGAAGTTCATGACCTCACCGACTCGGCTTCGCCATCCTTCCCTGTCCTGGGCACTCTCCTTCCACGCTTCCCCATTCGATCCGATCTCCTCAAGGTCAAACCTAACATTGTCCTCCCATCTCCGTCGCGGCCGTCCTACCGGTCTCTTTCCCGTTGGTCTACCGTCAAGAATTCTATGCACGGTCCTATCGTTCCCCATTCGCACCACGTGTCCGGCCCATCTTAATCTTCGCGACTTGATTACTCTCACTATTGTAGGTTTGCGATATAGTTCTTCCAATTCGTGGTTATGGAGTCTCCTCCATTGTCGCCCCGCGATGGAATATCTAAAAGAAAGTTCCGCGGGGATCAACGGGAATATGAGCCTGGCGGGAGGTGGTTTTAGTGGGTAAAAAGCCGGCATGCCTCTGGATCGGTCAAGAGGTATCTTTTGGAGACCCTTCCTATCAAAACCAAAAAAAAAAAAAAGTCCAGATTGACTGAAAACTGTTTCTTTATGCTTTTCCACTCGGCAAAAACCCGAGGATAGTAAAGTGGTTAGTGTACCCGCCTGTCACGTGGAAGACCGGGGTACGATTCCCCGCCGGGGAGCCTCTGGCGGAAGACTAATGATCTTGACCGGAAAAAAAACAAATCATTATGGAAAATTTAACAAGCCTCAGGACTTGCTAAATAAGGCCAAGACCGGTTCCCGCTTGTAGTGCCGATGATGATGATGATGAAAAGTAAATTGATGGCACAAACAACATAACACAACAAAATAGTGATCGAAACCCAGGTGTTTGTCTGCACAGGTAGAGGTTGCTAAATAAGGCCAAGACCGGTTCCCGGTTGTAGTGCCGACGATGATGATGATGATGAAAAACCCGAGGATGAACAACTCAACCCTTCAAATTCACTTTTTTCTTTTTTTACACTAACGCGCGCCCAAAGGGGGATTTTGAACAAAGCTTGTGACAGGCAAAATATGTTCCACTAAATTCGAATGCTAAATTAGACGTGTTGCTAGTTGAGACTTCTATGAATGATATTTCCCAAGCACGTGTTAAGTTGTTTCTGATATTCTCGGGTAAATGCGGATTTCAAATTCAATCTATGGAGGAATCTTTGCGACAACCTTGCTTGCCCCGAAGTAGTGCAGAGTGGCTCAAGTTTTCGGCGGGTTATCCCACCATATCACATGTCGAACTGTTGTTCCGAGGTACGCCGAAAGGCATAAAAAAAAGGATAATGTATAGTTTAGGGTGGGGTCCTCGATAGTATAGTGGTTAGTATACCCGCCTGTCACGCGGGAGACCAGGGTTCGAATCCACATCGGGGAGCCTCTGACGCAAGACTAATGTCCTTGCTCGGAAAAAAACAATTCATTATGGAAAATTTAACAAGCCTCAGGACTTGCTAAATAAGGCTAAGACCGGCGCCCGCTTGTAGTGCCGATGATGATGATAGTTTAGAGTGCTTGCGAAGAGCCAGCAAGTTAATGTAAGAATGATATTTGTAAAATAGAAGTTAACATTTAGTCTTAAGTAAAATATGTATTTAATTTGTTAAATAAATGTGGATATAAAACAGAAAAAAAAAACCGTTGTTCCGAACATTATATCAGTGGATACTGTAGACTATATGTATTCGAAAATCTACTTAGATTTGGCAGTTGATTAACGACCCCATACCCCTCGATTGAGTGGCGGTTGGATAATTATTTTTTATCCAAAAGCAATAAAAAAGGCGATTAATGATTTAATAACATTAGGTGGAGTGTAAGTTGGTTAATCAACTCAAAGCCAAAAAATCAACAAGGCGTATTTTCGCGCAATATATAAGAGAGTATCAGATTTGCCTTAGAAAAACACTGCTTTATTGTTTATTAACCCTTTGAGTGCGAACTGTCGATAATCGACGATAGAGAGTCGATTTATCGACGGTTCGCACTCAAAGGGTTAAGGATTCCTCATAACTTTTGACCCGAATCGATATTTGTATTATATTTTATTTAATTCGGATACATATGCCCGATGTGAACGCAAAACATCAAAAATACTGAAAATAATGCGCATTTTCAAACTCAAAAGGAAAGTTATGGCTATAGGTCAATAGAAAGAGGGACGCAAGAATTACATTTTTTGGAGATCAGTTATATATTCGCAGCCTCACACGATTTTTACTTAAGAAGGTGCAGCACGGAAATAAATAAAAGGTTTTTGATAAATGAAAAACGAATGGGGTTATCTGAACCAGCACATCTTTAAATGGTCGACCAACCGTATGAATTCGAAGGAGAATTTGGCTTGTCGATTTATTCTCGCACAACAGGTTTTTTTTTTTTTTTTTTTTTTTTTTTTTTTTTTTTTTTTTAGACTTCTCTCGGAAGAGGCGAACCTATAGCGTCGAGTGGGCGCCCCGAGATGCCATCAAATAACTGTTGCAGTTCTTTTTGAACAGTTGCAGGTTGTAACGTTCCGGGAACACTCGCGTGAGAAGGGAGTTCCTCAGCTTCCCCACTCTGTAGCGGAACGAGTTCTGATGTAGGGATGTTCGCGCTGTCGGGAGATGAACCACAAACGGGTGCGATCCGTCGGATTGTCTTGTGGAGCGCATATAAACCGAATTTCGCGGAACAATACCACGAATCTCCGAAGAACAGCACCCGTGATAATATCTGTAAAACAGACAGAGGTCGGCTACGCGCCTTCGATGTGATAGCGACTGTAGTCCCGACGTCAGCGCCGAGTCCCCGATCAGGCGGATCGCTCGTCTCTGTATGCTCTCAAGTAGGTCGAGGGTATGTTTAGGAGCCGAGCTCCAAACATGAGAGCAATATTCGAGCGCGGGTGTAATTTGGGATTTATATAGGAGAAGAAGTTGGGCCGGAGTAAAATATTTCTTGGCTCTAAAAAGATAACTCCGTTTTCCTGAGGCTGACCTGGCGATGTTCGACACGTGTTTATGCCATGATACATTCCCACAGACCGTGACGCCGAGCAATTTCAAATCTTCCCCAGCCTTGAGGGCCCGGCCATTCATCATCAGCTGTGGAACCGACGATCCAGTTTTCTTTGTGAATGTTGTATACTGAGTCTTCGTTGCATTGAAGTCGACAAGATTGGCCTTTCCCCACTGCAGGACTTTATCCAGATCCCGATTCAGAGAATCAATCTGTCTACATCTCAGCTGGTGTGACGTCTCTTTTATTAACCACGACTTGTAATGTATTTAATAATCAATCAGTAAACTGCTGAAATCCAAACTGCTATCACGGAATATAAAGCTCCGTGTCTATAGAATCACAATCATGCCGATTATTCTATACAGATGCGAAACATGGGCTCTCACAAAACGGGAAGAAAACAAATTCCGCGTATCGAGAATAAAGTCCTAAGGGGTATCTTTGGCGGCAAATATGACGAGGAGGCAAGACAATAGAGGAAACTCCACAACCACGAATTGGAAGAGCTATACCGCAAACCTACAATAGTAAGAGTAATCAAGTCGCAAAAATTAAGATGGGCCGGACACGTGGCACGAATGGGTAACGATAGGACCGTGCAGAGAATTCTTGATGGTAAGCCAACGGGAAAGAGACCAACAGGGCGGCCGCGACGGAGATGGGAGGACAATGTTAGGTTGGACCTCGAAGAGACCGGACGGATGGTCGAACGTGGAAGGAGAGCGCATGGGACAGGGAACAATGACGGAGTCGAGTCGGTGAGGTCATGAACTTTCGGGTTCCTACAGGCCAATAAATAGTAATCAATTACTAAATATTGCCCGACGAAAGACTTACTAGAAATAAAAACGAAATGTAATATATTTTACAGGGCTGATTTTAAAAATATACGTTAGCATTTGATATAAGAATCTTATTTCTTTAAAAAATAAATGCGTTTCAAAATAAACGAACCATGTTTCATGCATTAATGAAGTATCATTGAGTTGTTTGTGGAATGTGTAGGGTATAGATCCGCTTCTCTGAAGATTGACTATAAGCGATGGAGTGCGTAAAGAAAGACAGCTTTTTGATGTTCTTTAAAAAGACTAAGAACCTTCTTTCTTCTGTTAGAGAGAGTATATATCGGGTTTTCCAGTAGGGACTTGACAACTTTGAATTTAATTTGTGAACACAACCTTTCACGGTGGCCATATGAACGAAGTCGAGTTCCATTCATAAATCTTTTGATTGTACTTCAAGCCGATGATAAAGTTTATGAAATATCTCTAAAGGTTTGCGTTTTATTTAAAAAGAAAAAGTTGTCAAGTCCCTATTGGAAAACCCGATATGTGTTGCCTTACTTTCTATTTTTGGAAGAACAGTTTGAATGAGCGCATTGTAGTTGTTTCTAGGATATTTGAATCTCGTATGTCTTTTCTCTGTATTGCACAGTGTTGGCAGAAGCTCAACTTATTTGTTCTACTAGTTTCTTTAAAATTAGAATCGAAACTCACGCTCTATTTCGCCTTGACGTTGTTCACTCGGTGTGAGAGGTAGTACCTTCCGCCGAGAAGATGTATGCCCGTTTTTTACGGCAGACGAAGCAGATTCAATCTTATCACGCCAACTATAACGTTGACATCGCTAATGAAAAAGAATAATGGATCAATTTAAACTCATGAAAAGGTCGTTTAGACCTTCCCAGTTGGCTTTATCGTGGAGTATTTTCAGCTTATGTCGCGATAAAATCATTTGACGTCAGCTAAAGATAGAGCCGATGGGAATAACAATTTCGTATTTGTAACAAAAGTTCAATGTGGTGGCTTTACTATTATTACTTTACGAAATATTTTCATTGGGTGACTTTTAATGGTGATTTTTAAATGATTAGATCCACAATCAAAATTGTGAAATTTACTACCCCGACTTATTTAAATACGCACTAACAATGAGGTATTCTCAATATTAGTAATCATTCTTTCTTTCCTATTGCGATATTTATTTAAAGTTTGAAGGGTATTAATAACTTGTTTATTGAATGTTAACTTTTCTTATATTTTGTTTCTAAGAACTCAAATTGTATTATGTGATTACGAAATTATAACGAATAAAAATACTAACTATTAGGCTGAGGGAAGAAGTCGTTGTTCTTCCGTTTGTTTCATTTGAAAACTTGACATAACTTCAAAGTGTGTCTATTGTGATAATTTACTATGATTATTGATGACCGTTTTTTAGAGATTAATGTATCGCAGTAAAAGTCATTACAAAGCCAAGGTGAGTGAAATTTCGAAAAAGAAAATACTACATTTTCCACGGCTCAGGCGTGTGAAAACAAATTATGGTAAAGGTATTCTCTATCGCAATTAACTGCTAAGGAAATTCTAAAAATTTGCGTGCGAAAGATTCATTGTCATTCTACTGTAGGGGAAAAGTCGATGAAATTATGCATAGCGTTCAAGAAGATCGACGTGTAAGCCAGTCATTGTGTCGCTAAGGAACTGAAGATCGACCAGAAAATGGTTGAAAAACGTTTTCATAAAGATACTTGGAAAAAAATAGACTGAATTTCGCTTGGCGGATAAAAGTTAGGAGTTCTAACGCATCCACCGTGTAGTCCTGAGAGATTATCATTTGTTTAGAACTTTGTTGTTTGTTCGAATCTCTGCAACATTCCCTTGGAGGAAAATCAACTATAATAGAGCTTGATGTATAACAGTTGGAATCAGTTTTTCAAAGATAAGACCTCAGAATACCGCAAGAAAGAAATAAGGGCTCTAATCGAAAAACGACGAAACATGGTCGAAAAAAATGTGGACAATCTAGTATACTAAGATGAGCAAATAATTCTAAGAAAAATTAAAAGAATATTCACAAGATTTTCCATGAGCTGAAAACTTAGCCTTACGGAGATAGAAAGCACAGTCGTAAGTAGAACTACTGCGTTTTTAGTAAAATGAATTTTCAATCGGCAGGAAACTCATGCAACTAGCTTAAGATTAATTCAATTATATCCTATATTAAATATGTATGAAAAAAGATGAAATTGGGACTTTAAACTTAACGCTAACTTGATTTAAAATATATTCCACTCATTATTGTTTTACTATTAATAAAATTAAATAACTCAAGTTTAAAATATATTTATTTTAAGTTCCATATCTCTTGAAAATTTCGAGGCAATTTTATAGGAGAAATTTCTATTGTTTTAATAAACTTCATTAAAAAAAAATAACGGAAAGTAAAGTTAACTTTATATCTTAAATTATTTCTGTTTATACAAAGTTTTCATGTTAAGAAAATCTTTGTTCAGTCGATTTCAAACAAAAAGTATGAAATTTCTAATTATTATTTTTCTTAATATTTTTTTGTTTTTTCACAGAACATTTCATGTCCTGGAGTCCAATTTTTAGAAGAAATCTTGCTTACTCTTATATCATCTTCCTCTATATCATTATCCAATTGTGCCAGATAAGTACTTTTAAGATGAGGCGGCTGTAGAGAATTCCGATACCGAAGCTCGTCCGTGCTGTAATAAAATGCATTTGCAAAAATACATATATCGTATTTGAATGCGTTATATTACCAAATCTCTGATTGGTGTTCTAAACTTGGTACATTTTTTAAATCAGAAAGGTATGTGGTGTTCAAAAATTCTCCCTCTTCATCTTCCATTTGAAAATCTGCATTGAACGCTTTGGATATCGCGGATTGTGGTGGATGAGAAACTGACATGCGACTCGTGAAACATAATTGGCTCTCTAGGTCTTTTACTTTCGTTTTCAAAAATGTGTTTTCCTTTTGATACTCCAAAATGTTTTCATTCAACCGAAAGACCTGTTTGGAGAGTTTTTTTGTGTGTTCTTCATATTTCTCGTTCTAATAATAAACAAAATAAGATTCCATTAGAAAAGTAAAACAAACCATTTAAAATCTCAATTAAAACGTTACCTGCAATTTTACTGCAGACAAATTTGTGTTCAAAGCCGCAATCTCCCGTTCCTGCTTGCTCTTTACCTTTGCAATCTCTTCGTTATATAGAGTTTTCTAATAATCGTGTAAAATTGGATTTGTAAGTATTTTTTAAACACATTGCAACGTAACTACAGTGAAACAAATCACACAAACTTTTATATATTTTATCTTTATTATATACAAAAAACGAGCTTTTTCCCAAGTGTAATCGAAAAATAAAAACTCCGATTCTTTATCAACTTAATTTTTTTAAAATACTAAGGGTGTTTTATTTTGCATAGTTATCTGCAAATCGTATCTCATTAAGAGATATTTAACAATTATTAAAAAAAATATAGGATATATAATAGCTATGATAAAGTATTTGAAACAGGACCAGTTCTGCTTGCTATTTTGTAATAAATAATTTTGCCCAATATCTTGCTGCCACTAGGTGCGAGAAAGAAAAGACGAAATGTATATCAGCAAACGGCTTTTCAAATAAGCAATTTGTAGTTCATAATGTGCATTAACTATTGTAAATAAAGCAGGTAAGCCGGGCAAAAGAAAAAAAACATTTTAGAAACGGGAACTGTGGAATATTAATGCCTAGTGTTAGCATATCTTGTTACATATCCAAAATGCAATCAACAACACCGATTTTATGACGAAGTGTTTATTTATAGTGTGAATATTAGGTAGTTGTGGCATAGCTCGAGTGTGCAGCGTTACGTTACGTTAAATTCGTGTACGAAGTAGATCATATTACAACCCCTCAACGATCATGTTATAGCAAATAAGCTGAGCTTCCGGTTGTATAAATCAAATAATTCAGAGGAAAATCGAAGGATTTTCAAGAGGACACGAATTCACTGCATTGTTACATTCACTACGAACAGTAAGTAATTCAAAATAATATGTTGCATTTTCCCGCAAGGAGAATCGTTGGGCATTTGAGAAGAATATTAAAGACGATTTTTCCTTTACCATTTCGATTCCATTATCAACACAACAAAACAAGTAAATCTGCTTGCCACAAATTTCGCAGCACGCTCCCCGATTCTACATCGTTTCTACCTCCACTCGAATCCAAATAACATTCGATGACCAAATTCCTTTTTGAAATCGTAATGTTTCAGCATTCAAAGAGCCGATGTATACATTTGGATGGCGTTCTCTCTATGATTTCGAATGTGTTCATCTTCACTTACCACCTGGTACTAAAACAATCCTACCTACCTTATAGAGTGTGCTTTTTATTTCCCAGATCAATGTTTTTCTTTTTAAATGATTTAAATGGAATACAATTTTATAATTTATATTTGACTGACGGAATACATGGTCGTTAACATAAAAGATGGAAGATGATGTCGGTCAAGTGGCCACGAAGGTGAGCTGCTCTTTTAAGTACATTTTTAATAATGATTTTGCAGACATCTGATAATAAATCAGCAATTTCTTTTGAATGAAATCGTTAAGCATCAAGGCCGTGCTTGATTTATGGATGTATACCTTTTCCCTCAAATACCTCATAGGAAAATATCAAGAGGTGTTAAATCAAGAGGTCGTGGGAGCCAGACGATATCACTTTTTAGCATTATTCAGCCGGGAAAATCTTCTCGCAATTTGTATCGTAACATTAGTTGTGTGACACCAATGCTAGCCTAATTGATGCAATTCAGGTACAAGAATGTTTTGGAAAGCAGTCACCAGTAACTGTTACACCATTGCCTCTAGCGTCCTCAAAGTAATAGGCCTTAGAATTATTCTACGGGAGCGTAGTGGTCTTTGATGTATCTATTGAAGGTTTTCCCGGCCTCATAGCGGCTTGTGGCGGATCTAACAGATGCACACACAATACACAAGCAAATAGTGAAGAACACCGAACGAAAATCGAATAAGAAAATGCATCAGAGCCATATACCATACCGATAACAACAATTCACATCAGTGGAATATACTTGAGTTTAAAAATCGAATAAAAAACACGGCCAGTAACCGGATGTGTTACGCATTGGTTCAATGTTTGGTGATTCTAACTGTCATAGCGTCAGTTCGAATCACACGATCTTCACTATCATCCCAAACGCTATAGGTTCTTCTATTCATTTACAATGCCAGTCAAGCCGAAATGGGGTTCACCACTCATAATAATTTAAAACAAAAACAATCAATTATTAAAGTAAAAAGTTTTAATAATTAGAAAGCGTTGATTCTGCGTTACCAGCCCTATAACGAATTGTTATCTATAGCTGTTATACGAATACTTATATATTACAATGTGTTCTTTTCTCAGATGAATTGATCGTTATCATTGCTCTTGCACTGGGCGTCAACGTCAAACCATTTGGAAGTACACTAAGAAATGTTTTTGAATGTAGCTGCAAATTTTTTGGTAGAAAAAGGTTCCGACATTGTGGGCTAAATATACATTAGTTTATACCCTTAGAAGTTTGATACTATAGCATTTTCCAATGATATTGAAGAACGTCATCCAAACCCACGCTATGGAAAAGTTAGACTAAAAGTATGGCACATGAGACAGCGGCAGCGTGTACCCGACCATGTCCCAACGCCCCACTAGAGATGTTTAATTACTGAGCGAATATTCTGGTACCTCGCTACGGTCCAGTGTGCGTAATATGTTTGAATTGTCCCAATATCATCCCAGTAAAGGAGATAAATAGCAAGGAGAAGGAAAATAGTGTGGAAATAAATTCGCATCATGGCACTTATCCCCAATCTTAGACGGATCATCGGCTGACCTTCCTAGCATAGCCAAACATTTTGGCTGACAATATCGTGGAACTTACAATATGATGTGGAGCGATATCATTGGGTAACTGACGTCAGAACCCAACCAATCACCTATTCTAATTTTACCATCACCAAAGCTATAGAAGTGTGGCGTTTCTAACAGATACACACACAATACTCAAGCAAATAGTGAAGAACACCGAAGGAAAATCCAATAGGAAAATGCATCAGAGCCGTATACCATAGCGATAGCATAACAATTCCACATCAGTTGAGTGTACTTGAGTTTAGAAATCGAATTCGTACACGCGGCCAGTAGCCTGATACTTCATTGCTTCGCTTCTCACCCGTTTCATCGTATGTTTAAATCTCCGTCTTCACTATCCTTGCTTAACGCAACAACCCCGACCGTGATCTGTGTACACACAGCACACACTTTCCCATAGTAAACAGAACTTCACGACAACGATTACGACTTCCGCATAGAGCACCGGCGCACTCGCCTGCTCCGACGTTCTCTCACTCGCTCGTTCCTCGCTCCATCGTTCGCACACGAAGTTGATCGTAACAAAGTTACTGAGGAGGGAGTAGTGTGACGTTTCTAATAGATACACACAAAATACACAGGCAAATAGTGAAGAACACCAAACGAAAATCCAATAAGAAAATGCATCAGAGCCGTATACCATAGCGATAACATAACAACTCCACATCAGTTGAGTGTACTTGAGTTTAGAAATCGAATTCGTACACGCGGCCAGTACCCTGATACTTCATTACTTCGCTTCTCACCCGTTTCATCGTATGTTCAAATCACCGTCTTCACTATCCTTGCTTAACGCAACAATCCGACGTGATCTGTGTACACACAGCACACACTTTCCCATAGTAAACAGAACTTCACGACAACGATCACGACTTCCGCATAGAGCACCGGCACACTTGACTGCTCCGACGTTCTCTCGCTCCGTCGTTCGCACACGAAGTTGATCTTAACAAAGTTACTGAGGAGGGAGTAGTGTGGCGTTTCTAACAGATACACACAATACACAAGCAAATAGTGAAGAACGCCGAACGAAAATCCAATAAGAAAATGCACCAGAGCCGTACACCATAGCGATAACATAACAATTCCACATCAATTGAGTGTGCTTGAGTTTAGAAATCGAATTCGTACACAGGGCAGTGGCCTGATGTGTTGAGCATTGGTTCCATTTTTTAGTGATTCTAACCGTCATAGCATCAGTTTGAATCACAGGTTCTTCGTTATCGTAGCAAACGCTATAGAAGTATGCTGGGTAATCGATGGACTATTTACCCCCAATTCCCCCACAAGAAAGAGACTAATATGCACTAAGGCATCAAAAATTGATCGTCATCATCATCATCATCGGCCAAACAACCGGGATCCGGTCTTGGTCTTATTTACCAAGTCTCAAGGCTTGTTAAATTTTCTCTCCACCTAACCCAACCGGTCACATTAATCATCATCATCGGCACTACAACCGGGATCCAGTCCATATCCGAGACTTGTTAAATTGTCGATAATAATTTGTTTTTACGGGCAAGGTTATTAGCCTTGCGCCAACCTTTCTCAGGATGAAAAATTGATCGTACGATTTCCTTATTACTATCACACCGCCCTTCTAATTAGAGACCTCTCCTGCAGTAGAAGTGGTCAGTGCAGATATTCTTTACTTCTTTTCGGTATTCCCAAGAGGAAGGCTAACATTCATGTGCGTTACTCTGGTGGTGCGAGACAGCAAAACGATGGAGGACTTCTTGTACTTGGCTTGCAAAGCGACTTGCCTACCACATTTTTTTCATCCAAACTATACACAACACTATTTCACGTGAGCTCCATCGGTTTACAGAACTACCCAAACGATATAAAAGACAATGAAAAACGAAAGTACAACATTCTTGAAATGTATCACATTTGGGCGCGAATTTATATGGCAAAGTGGAAACGTTCAGCTCATACAATTGCAGTTTCAAAACATACTTAAATGTGTGATACCTTAGACTTACCATTTTGGCTTTCATCTTTTCAAGCTTGCCCTCGAACTCCAAACGTGTTTCTTTAATCCGATCATTACTAGCTTTAAGTTCGGACAGTAATCGTTCTTTTTCTTCGTACCATCTATTTTCGTTGTCGTCACACTGCTGACGGCTTTTTTGAAGTTTCGCTTGCAAAATCGAAATATCTGTGTTCAATTTTTGAATGAAGACTTTGTCTTGTGTCCGTGCTTCTTCTAGAATACTCAGTTCAGTTGTGACTCGAGCGAGTTCCGACTCTAAGGATTCGACCTTGTCTGTAGATAATAAGTTGGACGCTTGCTTTTCGTTGATCAAGAATTCAACTTCATGGAGGCGGTCCAGTGTACTAGCTTGCTTGTTTTCAAGGTCAATAAGTTCTCGTTCCTTCGCTTCGAATGATATCCAGAGTTCATGGGCTTTGGATTTAACACTCTCGCATTCATCTCGGGTGGCTTGCAGTTGTGTGGTCAATTGAGTGATCCTATCTTTAATGTTGGTGTCTTCTAGTTTTAATTCCTCATTCGAACTCTCGAGTTGAGTGTTGCGCTCTTGTAAATCGATAATTACCTTTTCAGAATTCTCAAGTTCTGTGGTTTTTAGATTAATTAATTTGTTTTTTTCTAATATTAGACTATTAAGGCCACCAATTTCTAAGTCCAAAGTTACTTTGTCCTTTTCCAAGCGACTAATTGTTAGGTTAGATTCGTTAAGAGACGCCGACAATTTTCGAATCTTTTCTTCTAGCCCTGCCTTCGTTTTCTCTAAAGTAGCCAGCGCTGCCTTCAGATTTGCGTGCTCGTCACCTTCAACCGTTTTATCGGCATTTAATTGCTCGTTAGCCTTTTCTAATGTTTTTAATTTTATTTCCAATGCTTCGATTGTTTTTTCACATTTTGCGAGTTTATTTTTGTAAGTCGTGCATTCTGTGTTCAATTTATTGTTTTCGTTTTGACACAAATCTAAATTTGATTTTAAGCAATTTACTTCCTTCTGGAGTTTTATGGACTTTGCTTGAGCTTCACCAAGTTTGAGCGCTTGCCTTTCAATGCGTTTTGAATTCATCTCAGATACTTCTTTCAATTTAGCGTTTTCCTCTTGCACTTTTTTAACCTGTTCTTCTAAGGATAGCACTTTGAGCATTTCAGATTCTAGCATCTTTTTATTTGAATCAACATCTGCTTCGGCGCGCTGAAGGTTCTTTAAGGCAGATTGGTAATCTGATTCTAGTAACTTATAAACATTAGTTTTTTCCTCAAGAAGCTTCAGTGAGATTGCATTTTCTTCTTCAATATCGGTTTTAATTTTTTTCATGTCTTTTGTTTCTTGTGTCAGTTCGCGTATTTGTTGATTCAATTCCGAGGACATTTTGGAATACTCTGCAATTTTGCTATCTTTCATATATTCAGATTTTTTTAACTGGTCAATGCTTTCTAGGAGTTGTGCTTTTTCGTCGGATAGACTCTTTATCTCGGCATTGGCGTCTGTTAATTTTCCTGCTAATTGCTCTAAATTAACGCTTACTGTATTGTGAGTGTTTTCGAAATATATTTTTTGTTTTTTCATCTCGGCTAATGAAATATTTGCATTTGTAAGTTCATCTTGGAGTTTCTGCTTTAGAGTTAGTTCCTTTTCGAGTTGAGCTTTTAATGGGCCAATTTTTTTTAACTTCTCCAAATTGTTTGCTATAATTACAGCAGATTCTTCGTATTTTGTATTTGCTGTTCTTAGAGCCTCTTCTAAGGAGGATACTTGGGATTGTAATTCTATAATTTGCTTTTTTAGCCCATTGACGCAGTTGAGCTTAGTATATTGTTCTCTAAGCAGTTCCATTTCTTTTGTTTTTATTGTGAGCATCTCTTGAGCTTCGTTAATATCTGATTTAAGTTGCTCGGCTGTTAATTTTAGTGATTCTATTTGAAGACGAGATTTTTTATCAGACTTTTCAAGGTGTTCTGCCAATGTTAATTGAGCCGATTGAGCTGATTCGAGGATTATTATTTTCTCTTTTAGCAGACTGTTATAACAATTTAAATTTGAAACAACTGAACTTTCTTCGAGAAGTTTCTTATTTAAAATCAAATGTTTCCCATTTAATTTTTCGCACGTTTTTTCCAAACTACTGTTTTGATCTCTGAGCCTTTTTATTTCATTTGATAATTTACTTTGCTCTAATTGCCACAAACTCTTGCAGTTTTCGTGAATTTGATCAGAAACAGAATTTAACCTATTTTCCAGAGTTTCTTTTTCTATTTGCCATAGAATATCCTTTTCTCGAAATTGTCTGTTCTTGTCTTCAAGGTCCTCATTTTTTAATAGGGCTGATTGCAAGGATTGTATCAAAATATTTATACATTCTTTTAATTCGCTTTCTACCCCATCAGACATTGCAGGCAATATAAAGAGCAAGTCATTTTTACTTAAATATTCGGTCACGGTATTGAGATTTAATTGTTTAATGACGTCATACAAATGCATTTTGAGGTGGGTCAAGACATGGTGGAGATAATAGGGTTCAGCGCCATTGCTGAGTACTAGGGATTTGTTGCTTCCTTTTTCATATTTCTCTAAGACAAATTTAAGGCCATCCACTTTGGCCAGAATCGATGTGATTAATGCGTCTTTTTCGACTTGTTTTTCTAATAATGCCAACAATCGAAACTTTTCATCAGTCCTGTATTCTTGGAAGGATATTTGCGTCTCATGCAGTTGCATTTCTAGATCACAAAGTTGTTTTTCATTCTTTGATATTGTTTCTAGGTGGTTACTGTTAGCAATAGTTAAATTAGAGTTATCTTCCTTGATTTTCGTAAGTTCTGCGTTTATTCGTTTTTTCTCTTGGTCCATTTCATTGATCGTGTTGTAAGTTTCTAGGAGTTTTAACTCCAGACGGTACTTCTCCTTCATCGAATCAGCCTCTAACAAGTCACACTTGTTTAAATGTTGTGCTAGCCTATCGAAATCTTCACGATCATGTTCAGTCTTTAATACGGTTCCATTGAATTCTTTCTTGTTAAAGTCTGTTCCTAAATCAATACCCATTTGGTTGTAAGCATTTTTATATGAACATCCTTTTTGAATAAGATGTTCTTGCGTTTCCAATATACCTGTTTTATTCCTATTAATCAAATTATTCATTATTTTATTATCTAAATTATTCTCACAATACTCCGTGTCCATTGCTGAAACACCATTGCTAGCTATTTGCACCTCATTCCTGTTCCAAGGATAGTTTTCTTCCTTCATGCTCTCGAATCTTTCCTTCATCTCTTCGTATTTCGTATTACTATCGTGAAATTCATTCAGTAGTCTTTCCATATTATGTAGAAGGGCCTTTATGTTTTCGCTGGAATTAGCTTCACCTTGGCCGACGGGGCTATTGCAGACATGCTTTTCGAAAGTATCT
The DNA here is from genome assembly GCA_963931805.1 of Microdon myrmicae. Classification (NCBI taxonomy): domain Eukaryota; kingdom Metazoa; phylum Arthropoda; class Insecta; order Diptera; family Syrphidae; genus Microdon; species Microdon myrmicae. Next base: position 130,849,300 of record OZ007502.1, on the reverse strand, counting down.
GAATACCGATTTATTAAGTTTTTCATATAATCATACACTTCATGGTAATTTTGTCGTAAAGTGGTTATTTCCTCTCGGAGTCGGATGTTCTCGCTTTCTGTTTCCCGAAGTTGAACATCAACAACGGAACAACCTAAATTCTCGGGGCTATTTAGGCTACTAGAACCTTGGGTAATACGAGATATGTCCATGTTTTCCACGGATGTATTAAATTCTGGCCGAAGTTTACTTGACGCCGACTGCATTTCAGAAAAGTATTGTTCTAGTTCGGCTTTGTTTTCCGATAAGCAATTAATAATAGATTCTTTTTCCTGTTAAATGTTGAAGATGTAAAATAAATGTATGACTTTGTTGACAGTAAAAAAATTACCTGGATTTCTAAAGACAGCTCATGAATGTTCTCCACCAATTCCTCAGTTTTATAGCGAAACATTTTTAATTCACGTTCAGCGTGGTTTAGCTACAGATAAAATGTTTTAGCAAGATGGATTGAATAAGGACAAAAATTACTTTTTCGCGTAATCCGATATTTTGGTCTGTAAGGAGTTCAATTTCGTCTCGTTGCTTAGATATTTCCATTTCATTCTGCGAAATCTTTTTATAAAGTTTACGATTTATCTGCAAATGTAATGTAACATTTCTGTATTAATACATTTTTATACTGCAGTAAATATGAATACGATGAAATGATAAATAATACCCTACAGTGGAGAAATTATTAACTTATAATCAATAAGAATTTTACTGAACAGTCTTGTGGATCGACAACTGCAAATTCTGTCCATACTTTGGCTTATGGCCATAAACAACATACGGCCATGTGTCAATCATAACAATCGTCGGCATCATAAGATGTATATTTTATCGGTACTCGAAGCCTGCATTGAACATGTACCATTTCATTAGGGAAAGTAGATGTACACGATCACTGCCATGTACTGGAAGCAGCCTTTACATACAGAAGAAATCGAAGCAGATTATAAAAAACGTTTTTATTTTTTAATAAACTTCCTCTCGGGAGAGGCGAACCTATAGCGCCGACACGGTGCCCCGATATGCCACCAAATAACATTTGCAGTTCCTCTTGAACAGTTGCAGGTTGTAACGCTATGGGAACACTCGCGCGGGAAGGAAGTACCACTTTCCCGGTCTGTAACGGAACGAGTTTTGATGCAGGGATGTTCTCGCCATCGGGAGATGGACCGCAAATTGGTGCGATCCGTCGGATTGTCTTGTGGGCCGCATATAGACCGAATTGCACGGAATAATACCACGAATCTCCGAAGAATAGTACCCGTGATAATATCTGTAAAACAAACAGAGATGGGCTACGCGCCTTCGATGTGATACCGACTGTAATCCTGATGACAGCGCCGTGTTCCCGCCCAGGCGGTTCGCTCGTTTCTGTATGCTCTCAAGTGGGTCGAGGGTATGTTTAGGAGCAGAGCTCCAAACATGAGAGCAATATTCGAGCGCGGATCTAATTTGGGAAGAAGTTGAGCCGGAGTAAAATATTTCTTGGCTCTAAAAAGATATCTTCGTTTTCCTGAGGTGGACCTGGCGATGTTCGACACGTGTTTATGAGACGATACATTCCCACAGACCGCGCGCCGAGCAATTTCATGCTTTCCCCAGATTCGAGGGTCTGCCCATTCATCATCATGTGGGACCGATGATCAACTTTTCTTGATGAATGTTATATACTGTGTCTTCATTGCATTGAAGTCGACGAGATTGGCCTTTCGCCACTGCAGAACTTTATCCAGATCCCGATTCAGAGAATCGATCTGACCACATCTCAACTGGTGCGACATTGATGCCCTAATCGAACGATCACTCGAAAAAGAGGAAACAATCGTACTATCATCCGCGAACCTGAACACCCTGTTATCCGTTGATTCCAACAAATCATTTATGTGAAGCAAAAATAAGGTTGGAACCAAAATATAACCTTGAGGCACTGTAGCGTCTCTAACAGATACACACACAATACACAAGCAAAAAGTGAAGAACACCGAACGTAAATCGAATAAGAAAAATGCATCAGAGCTGTATACCATAGCGATAACATAACAATTCACATCAGTGGAATATACTTGAGTTTAAAAATCGAATTCTAGACACGGCCAGTAGCCTGGTGGATTGCGGTTTGGTTCAATTTTTGGTGATTCTAGCTGTCATAGCGTCAGTTCGAATCACACGTTCTTCACTATCAATCCCAAACGCTATAGCACCCCGGAATTAACAGGATACCGATCCGAAGACTCGCCGTCAACAACAACCCAGACCAATCGATTCTCGAGGAAGCTCTTCGTCCAATCGCAAAGCTGCTGGGTAAGTCCATATGAACGAAGTTTGCTCAGCAATGCCCCATGCCAGACGCGGTCAAAAGCCTTGGAGATATCCAATGCGACCGACATTGACTCACCATGCCGTTCAATCGCAGATGTCCATATATCGGTTATAAGTGTCAAAAGGTCTCCCGTGGACCGCCTGCCACCGAATACGTATTGACGATCATTCAGAAGTCCGTTGCACTCCAAATACTTAACTAACTCTCTATTGATGGTTTTTTCCATCATCATCATCATCGGCACTACAATCGGGAACCGGTCTTGGCCTTATTTAGCAAGTCCTGAGGCTTGTTAAATTTTCCATAATGATTTATTTTGTCTGGGCAAGGTCATTAGTCTTGCGCCAGGGGCTCCCCGACGGGGAATCGAACCCCGGTCTCCCGGGTGACAGGCGGGTATACTAACCACTATACTATCGAGGAGCCCGTTTTTCCATCACCTTAGATAAAATAGAGAGTAATGCTATCGGACGGTAATTTTGTGGGAGACACTTTTTTCCCGTCTTTGGGATTGGGTGAACACGAGCGATTTTCCAGCAGGCAGGAAAGGTCCTCCGTGCATAAGATAAGCGGAAGAGTTTGCCAAGAATCGGCAATAGTTCTGGAGAACAGTTCTTAAAGCCTATTGCTGGAATTCCGTCCAGGCCGGTTGCCTCTCTACAGTCCAGCCCACGTAGAATGCGTTGAATAGTACGTGGGCTGAACCTCACATCCTGCTTCGAAGACCGCATCGGTGCGATCACAGGTGGTTCCAAAAGAGCGGCATCGAGGTTTGAATTCCCAGAAAATAAATTTGCGAACACATTAGCTTTATCTTTTGAATTTGTGACCAACGTGTCGCTGCCCGTCACTAACGGAGAAAAAGCGGAGAAAGCGAAGTTACTGCTGACAGCTCTTGCCATTGATCAGAAAGGACGCGAACCAGTTGGGCACTCGAAAGAGTTTACCAGTCACTCTGTCGTTGTAAGCCTTCTTCGCGGTATCAATCGCCTGGTTGCACTCGTTTCTGATTCTAACAAAATTCGTTCTGTTAAGATCGGTGGGATTGGAGGGCCACTGTTTAAAAGCTATATTTGTTGCCGCTGTAATCTGCTCGCATTTTTATCAAACCAAGGTTTATCGGATGAACTTCGTTTCATGGAAGTCGGAATACAGATCCCCATCCCGAAAAGAATAATCTCTGTGACCGACCCCGCGCATGCCTTAAGACCGGAGTCTCCAAGGATGGGAAATATCGCAAATCGTCCCAGTTAGCAGCACCGTGCCTCCATGCATGGCGAAGCTGCTTAGGTCCGTTATTCGCTTGATATGCAAGTGATTTCGCGACCGATACCAGGCAGTGATCTGAGTTTCCCAGTGGCGCAGCAATCTCCACGGTATAAATACTCGGTTCGGATGTCGAAAACAAATCCAGGGTGTTCGCATAATCACCTCGGACATCCTGCACTCGCGTAGGTTCCGCGAGTTAACTTAAATTGCGGCTAATAGCGAACATCTCCGCCAGCCTCCCAGCCTCGTCGGTTCTGTTAGAACGCACCAACCAGCCGGAAAGTTAGATCGGACCGTGGGAAGACGCAGACTCTAACCTTAAAACGGAATCACGAATGTAAATCATATCCTGAGCAACAAAGATATGTAGGATCAGTTGACGAATCGACCTAGGTCTAGGTTAGGGCAAAGTTATCAGGCTTCGTTGTATGCAAATATTGGCGGAGGGCGTTTACATCCGCATTGGTGAAACCGATGCCCCTGATGTTACAAAATGTCGTTATCAGTCGAACGTCGACAGAGCCTCGAGAAAGAGTCCGATTATGCGATGACGAATTTCTTAAAGTTTGGTTATTTAGCATACTATCTGCATGATGTTCCCCCAGTGCGTATTACTGACTGTAATACGTACATTCAACACACAAAGTTCATACATGGCCAAAAAGTAAGACAAAATGCTAAACTCTCCAACAGATAAAAAATATTACTGTATATTTGTGTAGAACAGCGAAAACGATGTCACATTCTTCATTCACTCAATCATAGTGACGTCTTCTACACCATAGAGGAAGTGAGTCTACTTGTTACTACTTCAACGGAATACGGTGACACATTTCACCAGAAACTATTCCATTAAAATGTATCCAGCTCTCCAAAAAATAGACATCCGGCATTCGACAAATAACATACATACAAACATTCATACATAACCATAGCGAAGAACGTAACACCAAAATGGAATCGAAAAATAAATCATCAAAGCCTTATACCAGAACGTTAACGTAGTAATCACACAGCTAAAGTAACGAGTTGAATCATCGCCATATCTGATACGCTAAATTTCAGTTCTAACATCTTTATACCAATGTCGATTAGAACCAATGATCGCTGAGCCCTTCATGCCTGATTCTATCGCAGATACTAGTTTATTCTGTTTGCTCTTCGCACCCGGAAAATACACTTCGTGTTTGTGTTCCAAAAGTGTTCGATTCTATTTACAGCAAACTACACAGTTTTAGAAAATGTTACGATGTTAGTGCAGTTGCCGAATTAGGCGAGGAGATTTTGATATTATTATTTACTAATTTGCGTATCTCGACAAAATTAGATAAAAGTAAATAGATCTGGATTGGGAGGTTAAGTTCGGTGTCCAGAATATATTAATCCAAATGAGTTCGAGTTCGAGATTAATTGGAACTTCAGCAGCCACTATCTTGCTGCTGTTATTAGATTCATTAGTTTTGCAAGAATTACAATGTCAGAAGATAACAGTTGCGGCATGCCACGGTCTAGGATACAATATGACCGCCATTCCTAACTTAGTTGGACACACAAATCAGCTGGTTGCTTAATTACTCCCACGATTGGGAGTAAGAGCGATATTCCGCGAGCCGCGCATTTTTGGACAGGCAGAAATTGGACAAATTCACACGAACACTGGAAATCCAACGGATGGTTCCTCGGGCAGATCTTCCTCTTCTTGGGGACAACTGCCCGACACGTGAATAATTTATACAATTCTTCAATGAAGTCTTGCCTGAATCATTTCTAATTCTACATATGGCCACTACTCTCCAAACGCTTTTTGGAAGGGGAAGTCTATGGGCTTTTGTAAGGGAATATTCAAACTGCCCCAACCAATCTCCTGTAACTTTCAGGTAATGGACTCCCTACCGGGATTGTCAGCAGATGGGTTGTTAGGAAACGACTTCCTGGCTAGGAATAGTAAAGTCAACGGACCCGGGAATTGTTTGGAATTCTCCCAAACCAATGTAAATCCGGTAAGTTTTTCCTTTGAATTTACAAAAGATAGGAAGCAGACGCCAGGACATGAGGCAAGCAGTCGGGAACCCGTGCCAAGGGGATCCATAGAGGTCCAGACCGCGGCCGGAAGTACACCGGATACCCTACCCAAACAGGAAAAAGGAGGCGAAAAAATGTCAGGCTCCAAACATCCCAACCCCACATTAATAGCTGACAAACCAAAGAAAGCTTACAAAGAAGTAACAGTGGTGGAACACTCACTGCCAAACGCTTCGGAGGTAGACATTTTTCTGAACAAACCGGCGATAATACCGGCACGTTCACGAAAAATGCTGAAACTTCCCATAGACCTAAACCAATGCAATCGGGGATTTTCATATCCAATTATATTGTAGGGAAAGCGAAGAGTGCCTAAGTTGCCCTCAATAGCGCAAACTACCTCCAAACCATAGACCGAATCATGGTGGAGTTACATCCAATGAAGGACTTTTCCACCTTTCCGCTGGAAAATGAGGACAACCGTTCTACGGAATACAATGCGGATAAAAAACCTTCGGAGGGAGAAAACCTCCAGTATATCCGACATCTATTCCCAGAAGAGGAATCACCAAAAGATCCAAGGTTGACACAATTACACGAGGATCTCCACTTAGGTAAAAACCTAAGTCCTCAAGAGTGTCAATCCATAGCGGAAATATGTGAGGAGTTCAACGATATTTTCCACATTAAAGGTGACCTCCTAACATATACCAGTCCAATAACGTATGAGATACCGGTGATACAGGATCAAGCACCAATAAATCAACGAATGTACCGTCTACCTGAGTGCAAGAAAGAGGTGACAAATGAGCAAGTACGGGATATGCTGGAGAATGATATCATTCAACCAAGCAAAAGTAAGTGGAACTCAACACTATTGGTAGTTCCTAAGAAAGCGGGCCCCGATGGAGAGTTGTGGTCGATTTCAGAAAACTGAACGACAAAACCTTCGGAGGTGCGTACCCTCTTCCTCGAATAGAGGACATTTTAGATCAGCTCGGTCACTCACGCTATTTTTCCACGCTCGATTTAACCACCGGCTACCACCAAGTCTTAGTAGATCAGAAGGATCGAAGTAAGACAGCGTTCAACACAAATTACGGGCACTATGAGTTCAAACGTATGCCATTCGGGCTGAAGGGAGCACCAGCTACGTTTCAGAGACTCATGAATCATGTCCTAACCGGGTTGCAAGGTATCGAATGCTTTGTTTATCTGGACGACGTTGTTATATATGGGAAAAAACCTAGAACACCATAATGACAAACTCCGGAAAGTATTCGACCAAATGAGATACCACAACCTCAAGCTGCAACCGGAGAAATGCAAGTTCCTACAAAAGGAAGTAGTATATCTGGGACATGCTTGTTCCTAAAAGGGGGCAATGCCAAATCCCGACCCGACAGCTAGTGTCAGGGATTTCCCCATTCCCAAGAGGTAAAGCACGTCCAATCGTTTCTAGGCTTGGCGAAATAAATTTTTCGAAGATAGTACGCCCCTTAACAAATTTGTTAAGGAAGGACGTTAAATTCACCTGGTCAGACAAATGCCAACAAGCATTTGATAATATAAAGGAGTTATTGGTCTCGCCGCCACTAATAATCTATCCAGTTTTTACCAAACCCTTTAATCTGACTACGAATGCTAGTAATGAAGCACTGGTTGCCGTACTGTCGCAAGGCGAAATCGATAAGGACCAGCCAGTCGCATATGCCAGCCAAACCTTGAATAAAGCGGAAAAGAACTACTCTACGATCGAGAAAGAGTTACTAGCCATTGTTTGGGCGGCTAAGAATTTCCGCTGTTATTTACAAGGGAGAAAATTCAATATATACACGGATCACAAACCATTAAAGGGAGTATTCAACGTGAAAGACCCCACGTCACGTTTACTAAGGTTCCATCGCAAACTACTGGAGTTCGACTACCAAATCCGGTATAAGCCTGGTAAATACAACACTAATGCGGATACCTTCAGCCGCATTCCGCAAATTTGTGATGAGACTCTCACACTACCAAGATGCAATGTACTAACACGCGCCCAAGCTAAGAAGCTAAGAAACTCAGGATACTCACGACAAGTCCTCTCTTAACGAGAATCCCATTCCGGCCTGCACGAAAAAAGGAATGGAGATAACCAATCCCGAAGACATCCAGTTTCTACTCCAGGAAAAACATGATCCTCCGTTGGGTGGACACCAAGGAGTGAGTAAAACATATAATAAAATAAGTAGACATTTTTGGTGGAAGAACATGATGCGCGACATTAAACAGTACATCAAAGTATGTAAAACATGTCAAACCATGAAATCTTCACCGAACATACGTACGCCCATGGTAATAACCGACATTGCAAATTAGCTACTTGACGATTTGTCTTCCCTTTACAGGTAGAGAGGGGAAATTTGCGAAAGGGAATTAGTGGGTGTTAGGCGAGGACATGGACGCGAGGTCCGTAACAGTAACATGTGTAAGAAGTAAAGCCCCTTCGATGTGCTAGTAACTCTAGCATTCATGCTGTGATTTCAATCAGTCGGATAGCTCGTCTATGAATCCGAATACGTAAACAGTATTAATTTTGGACTTTGTAGGGGATGAGTTTAGTTAGAGTAAAATCTATTAGCTCTAAAAATACAACTCACTTTCCAGGAGGCGGACAAAATCGTTGCAATGACCTCAACGAGATTGACCTTGTTTCCAGGGAGTCGACCTGTAGTGCTCTAAAAAGCCCTACCACCTCTTTCCCCCATTCCTACATCCAAATCCCAGCAATAATACTCTAAAACCCAAACCCCAATCAAAACCCGAAAAAAACCCAAACATGATCCAAAATTCACAATCAACGAATCAAACATTCGTTTATCGCTTCACATTTGCCCCCACGGCATAATTTAATCCAAAATCCAAATTAAAATCAAAATTCACAATAAACGAATTAAATATTCGTTTATCGTTTCACATTTGCCCCACGACATCAGCAAAATCCAAAATCCAGAGATCTCTATCTCTATCTGAAAAAAATTCCATCAAATTAAACAAACAGAAAACCGAATCCCTTTACATATCCACATCTGCACAATAGTTTCATAAGAATTCAAGAAACTGAATTCTTATTTTATGTAAACATCTCACTCAGGATACAAAAATCGAGATTCTTGTAAGAAACTGTGCATTTTTGAGATACAAATCTCCATTTGTTTTCCTTTATAAAGAAATAGTAAAGTGATCTCCGGGCCGCAGTATAACATACCCCAGGAGAAAAACTCAACTATTTTATAAAAACTGATGCAAAGAATTTAATTAGAAATAAAACACTTTTTACCGAAGAAAAGAGAGATTTTATTTAGCGGACAACTGGTGAGTAAAGCTGTGGTACCTCCACAAGAAAAAACCATCCTTACAGATTCTGAGTATCACCAGCCCCCACGGAAACCTGCGGGACGAGGACCGTGAAAGACTAAAACGCGGCAGGACCAAAATAAGGACGTTGCTCTTCCCTCAAGGTTTGAGGAAGCACGGTGACGACCCCTTTGTAGGACATTTTTTTCAGGAACGGTCTATAAGAGATCCCTCATCCTTTTCAGGACAAGGAGACACGCTCCCTGAAACTAAACTACTACAGAACCTAACAGACCTGATTACATCTCAGCTGGTGCAATGTTGGTGCGTTAATCGGCCAATCGTTCAAAAATAAAGTGATCAGAATGCTATCGTCAGAAATACAGAATATCTTGTTACCCGTTGATACTAGCGTATATTAAATAAGCCATCCTGCAATTAATAGAATAGTGATGCAAAGACACCCCACCCAACCCAAATTAATCGAACAACAACCCAAATTAATCGAATTTCGAGGAAACTCTTCATCCATTGGTAAAGTTGTTAGGAAGTCCACTTGAATAAATCTTTCTTAGCAACGCAGAGAGGGCTAAACACGGTCGAAACCATTGGGAGCTTTCCAATGCAACTACCCTTGACTCAAAACTCAAACCATTTCCCACGAATCCCCCACTGTGGAAAACTTTTGTAAAAACTTTTAAAGTTTGACAATTAAGATTTTTATAACATGGGAAGCATTAACTATATTTTAACATTTCTCAATGCTTCTAATATTACACACTGTATCCTGGTCCTGGTTACCTGAAGTTAAGCCTAGTTAAGATAGCTCTTAAGCTCTCTAGTATGTGACTTAGGTATGCTTTAGATGCAGGTATTGTGTTGCTTGAATTAAGCCAATGAATGGGGTGGTTGCCCCACTAAACTAAACTAAAAACTAAGAATGTATTGAGTGGATATAAGAATATTTAAGTAAATTGATGTAACTTTCGATTTTAAATTAAACTAAAGGGTTCAATTGCCGTTGCTAATGCTGTTAATTGAAAACTGAATTATGATAAATGAATCAGAAATAATGTACCTTGGGTTTGCTTATAAGCCATAGGATTTTTTTTTCACCGTAGCTTATTTACTTTGTATTGTATTAAAAGTAAGCGGTTTTGGGAACTGGTTGAATTTGTTGTATTCCAGAATACTACCCTTTATTAAATTTAACACTGAATCTCCTTACACATCCTTAAAAACTTCCCTTAACATATATTACATTCTCACTTAATACATACCATTCATAAACATTCACAATATTGCCAGTTACAGCACATTTAATAACCTGCACCTTTTTATTCATTCAAAACATAGTAACTTTGATTTTCGTCCAAATTTTATTCATGTGAAAAGTCACAGAGAAAATTGAGGAGAAAAAATCAGTTGAAATTTGGAAGTCAGAGAAACAAGTCAGAAGTCAGGAGTTCAGAAAAAGATAAATATAGAAGTTATTACAATAGAGAAGAAGTTATTAGTTCAGAAACAATAGAAACAATAGAAGAAAAGAATAAACAGAAAAATTCTGAGAGAAGATAAATTAATTAATTCCTGCGTTTTAATTAAGATCAAAAATAAAAGGTCCACGCTCTTCCCTCGAAAGAGGAACCACGGCGTCGGACATACAACACTGGTGGCAGCGGTGGGATTCCCAGATAACGGGATCCCGATGATGATGATCACTATGATGAGGACTCCCAGATAATGATGATGACGAGATGAAGACGAGATAATCGAAGACTGGAGATATCCTCGAAGACTGGTGGGATGATCCAACCAAAGGATCCCACGAATTAGAAACAAAACAAAAAATAAAATAAAACAAAACAGAATTTAGAAAAAAAAAAAAAATATTTTTTTTTAGAAAAATGAAAATTTTTTCAAGAAAAGAGAGAAAAAAAACACACAAGAGAAATAACCAAACCAAAATAAGAAGAAAAAAAAACCCCGACATAAAACAACAAAAAAAAAGTAAACGTAAAACAACGAAAAACAAAGTAAACATAAAACAACGAAATAAAAGGAAAAAAGAAAGAAAGCAGCCAAGACCAGGATAAGCAAATCAACTTTAGGACGTGAAGTTTGCCTGGCGATAATTAAAATATTTTTAAAAAAGTGAAAAAAAAAGAGAAAGAAGAACACACAACAGTAAGAACTCAAGACAAAGACTTCTATCAACATTACGTATGACAGCAATCAACATTTAGTAGTAGTGAGAAATTTTTTTCAATATTTTGATTTTTCTCTCTTCCTTTTTTTTGTAGGAATATTTTTCTTGGAATTTTCCTTTTTTCAAAAAAAAAAATGTGTTTTCTCGATAGAAATTTTGAAAATTCTCTTTTCAGTTTTTTCGACGACATTTCCGTTTCTTTTCTTTCGCGTCGAAAATTTTCTTTCTTTTCAGTTTTGGGTCCAATTTATCATTATTTTCCTGCATATATATTGAATAACTAAATAAAGGCCTTTTCTTTTTTTTCATAACCATATTTTAAGAATTGAATTTTCGCCATACAGTATTTTAAACTTTCACTATTACGTGTCCATATTACACGAGACAGGCGGCTAGGCAGGGGGAAGAACAAATCCACTATCAACCGATATACAATAAACCCCCTGAAATGGCTCTCTCTGTCGGAATTTCTGATGTTTTCAGAATCGTCCCTACCTTTGACGGGAAACCCTGCGACTTAGCTAAATTTATTTCCGGGGGAGACGTTTTATTTAGATCCATAAAGAAGGCAGACCCGGATATATACGAGACATTTTTAGAGCTAGTCAAAAATAGACTAGAGGGTCATGCTTACGATCTGATTAGGTATAGCCAAATCGCTAAGTGGGAGGATTTAAAAGAAAAATTAGAATCGGAATATAAAGAGGAGCAATCTCGGTCGACGGCACACAATGAGTTGATTTCTCTGAAACAACGCTACAGAGAAACCGTCCGGGAATACGGCGATAGAGTCGCGAATGCTCTAAGGACTCTAAACTCTGCCACGTGTGAAATAACAGCAGACGCGGTGGTTAGGGATTACTTAATAGAAGAAAACATAAAATTGGCCGTACAAACATTTGAGGATGGACTAAACAACGAACAGCTAAAGATACTAGCTAAAGTCCATGGGGGAAACAATTTAAAACAGTCGATTGCACATGTAGTGTCACATGCGGCTCGAATGGACAACTCTCCCAGGTCATATCAATATAACGAAAAACCTACATTCAATCGTATAGTCTGCCAAACCTGTGGTAAGTCAGGGCATACACAGGACACATGTTATCGAAACATGCAGTCCACTTTTCCGAATAGACAACCCATAAAAAGGGAATATAACATTTTATGCAATTTCTGTGGTCGGAATAATCACACAGAGAATGAGTGTAGATACAAGATATCTAGGAATGGATCGTCTTCAACAAATTACCAACAAGGTACAGCAACGCGTAACCCATTCCGAAATAATCCTACAAACTCTGAAAATCGTTTTGGTGAAAATTCTAGGACCACCAATACACAAAACGATCGGCCAAATGTTCACTTTTCTCGGGTGCAAGAGTCGGAAAACGAGGTATCGCCAACCAAAAATTATGGAAGACAAACAAAATTTTTCTATTTACAGCATTAGATCTTTGGAAATAGATAACGACAAATTTAATGAAACTCCTACCCAAATTTACCTTGAGCCAGCTTATGATTATCCTAACCATATGAATACAAATATAAAAGAAGTTAAACCAAACCCTAATATAATGACTCCGATTCAGACTGCAATTCTGAAAAATAATTCAGCAACTAAGACTGAAAATTCGAAATTTTCAGCAGTATTAAAGACTGATATCCTTAATATTTCAGCTATCCCAATTCATTACCCAGACACTTCAGCAAGCAAGACTGAGAACTCAGCAGTAATAAAGACTGAAATCCCTAATATTTCGGCTATCCCTATAGACAACCCCATTTCAGCAACAAAGACTGAAAACTCAGCAGTATTAAAGACTGAAAATTCGGAAATTTCAGAAAATATACAACCAAAAATCCCTTATATTTCGGCTATCCCTATAGACAACCCCGGCACTTCAGCAACAAAGACTGAACATTCAGCAGTATTAAAGACTGAAGATCTAAAAGTTGCCATTAAAATCAAAACCCAAGTCAGTTCTGCAGCTAACACTGATGAAGAAATCTTTTCAGCAGCAAAGACTGACGGATTAAATGTTTCTACAGCAGATACAACTGAAGAAATAGTTGAAACAGCAAATAGGACTGGGAACCAAGATGTTCTAACAGCTAATAAGTCTGAAGAACTATACGAATCAGTAAATGAGACTGAGAAACTAAACGATCCATCAGCAGTGAGTAAGACTGAAAAGGTAGACGTTCCGACAGCGGTTAAAGCTATGGACAATGACAACACTAAGCCGAAAACAGTAAATATTTTAAACAACGAAAACAAACACAAACCCTTACTCATACACGAAATAATAAAAAATGAAAATAATAATTTAACTAAAATAGGTATTGTAAAGAATAACTATATAAATACATTACAAATTTTTTTTTCAACAATAAAAATTTATTCGAATACAAAATACAAAAAAATAAAAAGTTACACCGTCATTTAAATTATTTAAGATCATTGTTCAAGAAGATTTTTGGTAATAATCATCTTTATTCAATCATCATAGTAATAGGCCCAAAAAGGTTTTGGAAAATTTTCCATAAATTTAAGGAAAAGATAAACACATAACAAATGGCCTTTGTTTTTTTATTCAATATATATGAAATAATCTAACAATTGTAGGAAATGACGGAAATGAAAAAAAAAAAAAAAAAAAAAAAGTTAATGAGGTGGACGAAAGAAAGAAAATTTTCGAGTTAATATGTATAATGGAAATTTTAGAATTAATATATATATTCAAACGGAAATGAGAATTTTGAAACATAATATTAATATTATATAATTAATATAATAAGTAATAATAACTTTTGGATAAGAAAAGAAAAGGTTCCAAGGAGAAATATTTAAATTTAGTTAATATACAATGTAAATAGACATAGTGATAAGAACTTTTTGAAATTTAAATATTGTAACCTTTGATTTAAATTTAGTTAACATATAATGTAAATAGACAATAGTGTTAAGAACTTTTTGAAATTTAAATATTGTAACCTTTGATTAATTCTGAAAACCATTGTAATTGAACGAAAATCCAAGCCTTTAATTAATCTTAATCTAACCTATAGTTACTAGAAAATTATTCTCTTCAAGGATAATTTTCTTTCTCGAAGAAGGGTGGGATGTTGTATTCCAGAATACTACCCTTTATTAAATTTAACACTGAATCTCCTTACTCATCCTTAAAAACTTCACTTAACATATATTACATTCTCACTTAATACATACCTTTCATAAACATTCACAATATTACCAGTTACAGCACATTTAATAACCTGCACCTTTTTATTCATTCAAAACATAGTAACTTTGATTTTCGTCCAAATTTTATTCATGTGAAAAGTCACAGAGAAAATTGAGGAGAAAAAATCAGTTGAAATTTGGAAGTCAGAGAAACAAGTCAGAAGTCAGGAGTTCAGAAAAAGATAAATATAGAAGTTATTACAATAGAGAAGAAGTTATTAGTTCAGAAACAATAGAAACAATAGAAGAAAAGAATAAACAGAAAAATTCTGAGAGAAGATAAATTAATTAATTCCTGCGTTTTAATTAAGATCAAAAATAAAAGGTCCACGCTCTTCCCTCGAAAGAGGAAGCACGGCGTCGGACATACAACAAATTTATGAAGAGTATTTTCGGTCAACATATGTAAAATACACCTTGGAACCTTGTTTCTCCACCCATCCTATTTGCAGACACAAAACAATCAATTCACTTTTGGCAATTGGCAGTTGTTCCTATCCTCTCTACCACAACTATCACTTTTTGCGTATTTCCCACCCCCGGAATTTAGAATACTGTTAGCCACTTTACCGCCCGGAAACCCAAAAAAGTGTAAATATATAGTCAATCCATACGTACGTGTTCCTTTTCGCAATATTTATCCAACGTTTCCATATCAGAATGGCTTAGCAATAACTCATTTTTTAAATCCTGTATTTCTTGATGTGCCTTTTTAATCTCGAGACCTTAAACGATTAAATAAAATATGTTAATTATTAAAGCAGGGAATTAACTACAAGAAGTTATTGTTATTTCGTTTATTTACTTAGTTTCGCACTTACTTAATTTGCTCACTTTATCTTGATTTTGCTTTACTTCAATTTCCAGTAAACCTTTCTCATAAATCTCATTATCAAGTTGCATCTTTAAGTAAATTTTTGATTGCAGATGTTTTTAAACAATATATAAGAGACTAATAACAGAATCTATACCTTTAATTGTTGAACTTGCTTAACCTTCTCTTGTAGCATGGTATTTCCAGGAGTCGTCGGAGATATTTCCTGTTTTTTTGGCGTCCTCCTCGGACTATCCATACATACAAATCCAGTACTGAATGTTAAAGGACACCTAATAGAGGCTATGGCCTTTCGAATGTTGCCCTTTGTTAAGCAGTTTATTTCTAATAATTTCTCGAAGAAGATTGCTATATTTTGTTGCGCTATTTCGTTGAGTTTTTGACATTTTCCTTGAAAAAACTGATCTGAGATTTTTACACAAGAAAAATGCAACAACAGGGAATACACATATATATAATCATTCGAACTTAGAGCATTCTCATCATCGACATGTATCTCAAAAAGTGGATATTGCTCTAAGATGTTTATAAAATTGATTAGGCTTTAAAATTAATTGTGTACGATATACGACAAACCTTTTATGAAAGATGCTAAATCTAGATGTGCTGCAATATTGCTCTTTAATCGTTCTCGAACCCTTGCAAAGAATAACTCTATGTCCGAATGTTCGATGCTCTCAACAGTTTTTTCCAAAAAATCACATTCTTTTATCTGTAAATACAGCTATGTAAATCAGGATATTTTATAAGAATATTTGAAAAATACCCATTGCAAAATAATCTTCTTCCAATAATTTAGAGCATCCATACTAAAATCCAAACAAATATTAACAATACGGGACACGAAACACACCAAAAATTAAATACAGCTAAGGCTCTAATACGAATTACATTCGCCGTTAAATTTTATTTAAAAGCTGTATGACATTTGACGCCTAACGGCGGACTACTGTCAGCTGACGTTTGTGCGCAGATGCATTCAATGCCATCTGAAAACTATTCCTAATTAAAAACTTAAAATTTCGAGTTCGTTATTATTCGTTAACTGAATTGACTAATATCTTACTTATAATTATATCTTACTTATAATATCTCGTGTTCGTACTTATTATTATTTTTTTGTTATTTATTTGATATCGATGATCCTGATCGCTCGTAGTAAATTATATCTGCCAAAAAAGCATTTGATTTAAATAGTAATCCGATTGTTATAAGGCAAACAAGTAACTTACAGTAATTATAAATAAACTTTTTATTTGCTGTGAGGTGCCATAAATTTGTGTTTTTACCTTTCAAGCGATTTCACAAAAGTTTGCCGAAAGATATCTCATCGTTTGATCAGCTTCAGGTTTTTGATTCTTTTCTTTAAGTTAGTGAAGGACATATTACTGAATACATTTTTTATTTACTTTTTTATATATTCACTTCTCGGGAAACGTGAATCCATAGCGTCGAGTTGGACCGGATCCATTATCCAACCTCCAAAAGATAATCAAAGATTTCTCGAAACCATATCACGAAGTGTATAGTGTAATGGAGTAATATTTCACCGGTGGCTAGGTTTTTGGACTCAACCTACCACTAAGAAACTGTGCCGAACTAAACAATAGTAGGAGTCGTAAGTTGAACCTACGTTTGCACAATTAAACGAGGGGACACAACTTCCTTACGAACTTCTTCAGGCGGCTCTTACCTGGTAAATGGTTTTTATATTATTTACTTAAGGTCCAGTTGAGTTTTCCTTGGTCAACCATGGTGTTTTAAACACTAGTTACCTAGGTCATCTTCTCTTTTCCTTAGCCGTAAAAGACCTTGAAGGGGTCATCGAACGATTGTCTCTCTCACTATATACCGACGAGACCAATTTTTCCATATCTACACCTTTTCCAGTGCCTCAATACCTCATCATCATCATCATCTTTGGCACTACAACCGGGAACCGGTCTTGGCCTTATTTAGCAAGTCCTGAGGCTTCTTAAATTTTCCATAATGATTTGTTTTTTCCGGGCAAGGTCATTAGTCTTGCGCCAGGAGGTTCCCCGATGGGGAATCGAACCCCGGTCTCCCGCGTGACAGGCGGGTATAGAGTAACTTCGGGTATTGTGATATGGTTGGGAAATGTGATATACCATCATATTTTCCGAAATAATCAATTCTCGACAAGAATTTTCTTGTCAACATGACGGCAATGGAAAAGAACACGTGCTGCAGTTTTAGGCGCGCTCGCGCTCATTGCATTGTATGTCAGTGCATTGAAATTGTTTAAGGTGTACAGTCTTTTTGTGTGAGCTTTATGTTATGTTTCAGCAAAAATTGGAGCAAAATTAAAAACTGAAGTAATACATTTTGTTTGTGTGTGAATAGAGCTGACAGTATATTGGGTGAGTTTTTAATTCAGTGAAGTGCATTTTTAAAAAAATCTCTTGATTGTTTTGGCGGTATATCACATTATCCGTCAATTTTAATAAGGGGGGTTACAGAGATTTTTTTATTTTGTTGTAAATAGCTGCAGATTGGCTTACGCTGCAGGTTTCTGAAAACGAAATATACTTCGCAATGTATCAAAGAGCTATAATGAATAGTGCGGCAAAAGCTATGTAATAAAAATTACGAATAATTGTTAGAAAACAAATACCTATATCACATTACCCGAAGTTACTCTACTAACCACTATACTATCGAGGAGCCTCAATACCTTACAGTGCCCCAAAACCTGCTTACATATCAACCCCAACGAATGCCAAATGTGACGTATGGGTATCAACATTTATCTTCTCCAAGGTCAATTTTCCGAATAAGCTGCTAAATGTTCGTCCAAATATCTATGAGATTTTCCTTAAAGACGAAGCACTCGGATTAATCAAATGTTTATCTGCCCAGTTCTTGAGTACATCCATCATGCTAGGTCTTAGAAGAACACGATTCCAATCCACCGTATAAATAGCTAAAACCAAAGCAGGAACGCGTCAAATCCCAGTCAAGTGCACTACTTCCTACTTAAGCTTCGGATTATTACATTAATGCTCTGGTATATAGCTCTGTTCCAGCACAACAACAACAACAACAACAAGGGATTTGTTGATTCCTCAACGAAACAATAAAAGGGGAATCGATTCATCAAGAATTCGAATGATGAATTCATCTGTCATCAAAGCAGCAGAAATTCACCACGGCAACTACATCACCGAAAGGTATGCAACAAAAGGCGGTTGCACGGGTTGCCGCTTTTGCTAAATTGTTGGCATCGGCATTATAACTCATAAAACACTCGTTCGATAGAACCGTTTCCACGGTAATTTCCTGTTCGATAGCACGGTGCTTTTTGTTGGAGGATCGGATTACACTAACGGCGAACGATGAAACTGTGCACCGGGTATATAAGAAGGCACATGACGACGAAAAGCTCTTCAGTTGGCCTTCAGCATTTTTTGTTATCTTGATTTGTGACAGTTAAAGTGAAATTCAAATGAATAGTAAAATAAATTAATCTTAACGCCACCAAGAGTTTTCTTTTTTTTCATTTAATTTTGTGCATGTTGTGAATGCTGTCTCGTTAAGGATTGGAAACCAGCGGAACTAGTATATAAGGCAAAACAACAATAATCCACGACTGGTGGATTCAAATTTGCTGTATCCATAGCGATAACAAGCTCTGATGACTTCTTTTTTTGATTCCGCATTCTTCACTATTTCGGCGCAAGGCTAATAACTTTGCTCGTCAAAATATTGTGACGCATATGACAATCAGTACTGGAATCTTCGAGAAAGTCCGAAACAAAGTCCTAGATTATTATAGGAAGTACTGGAAAACTGGAATAGAACATTCAAGACTATGGAACGGACGGAAACGATATACCAAATCAGAATGAGGAAAAACGGTATAAATACGTCGCACGCAGAGCGGAAGGATAAGTCTCAAGTTAGAAGTAAGAAGGAAAATACGCGATAAGTACGGAAGCAATAAGTCAAGAAATCGTTGTGTACGGTAAAAGTGACGGTTGTGATTAACGGACTAATAAAGTGTTATATTAATTCAAAAATCAATTTAACGGCTCTTATTTATTCAAAAATAATTAATCCAGCGAACCCTAAGCTCGCTACAATCGGTGTCAGAAGTGGGATTAATTATTGTTTAAGTGAATAAGTGTGTGAAAGTGTGTTGTGACGATGTCAGATCGACATTTAGAGGATCTTCGCGTTCCTGAGTTGAAGAAGGAACTTGAGGACCGGAATCTGGATAGCAGAGGACAGAAGCAAATTCTTCGACAACGTCTGCAAGCAGCAATGGAGGAAGAGGGTATTGATGTCGACACATATGTTTTTACGATTGGTCCAGACTGTCCGGATGGAGAAGAAACAGCGAGTCAAGATGGTTGCAATATAACGGAGAAGAGTTCGCCACTGTTAGACATTTCGGAGATGTTCCGGATGATGATGACAAAATTCGACGCACAAGCTGCAGATGTTAAGGCAAAGCTGGATGTCCAAAATTCAAAATTCGACGCACAAGCTGCAGATCTGAATGCAAAATTGGATGCTCAAACACAGTGGATGAAATGTAATTTTCAACACTTGAAGGAAGAAATCCAGTCAGAAATCCGAAACGAAGTAGAAAATCTGGATCTAAAAGTCACCGAAGAAATAATGCGAATCGAAAAGAGACTTGAGTGTGTTGAGAGAAATAAGACATCGCCTAGCAATCAACATGACTACAAAGATACAAGGATGCAACCGCCAACATTCGATGGAACGGGACCCTTCTCCGTATTTATACGTCAGTTTGACGCCGCGGCCAATTAAAATATGTGGTCGGATAAGCAAAAGTCAACATCACTAATCTTGTCACTCCGCGGGGCGGCTGCAGAATTGCTACAAACCATACCAGCAGAGAAGCAAACAGATTTCCAAGTGGTAAGACGGCCTTGAAGCTAGGTATGGAGACAACCACATGCAGCAGGTCTACCGCATGCAACTGCGGAGCAGAACGCAGAAACCTGGAGAAAATCTTCAACAGTTGCAGGCAGAAATTGAGCGATTGACAAACTTGTCTTATTCAAATATGACTAAGGAATTTCTGAACGAGGTAGCAATGGATGCATTTATAAACGCACTCCAAGATCGGGATTTGCAACAGGCCGTTCGTTTGGCGGGAAAGAAGACGACTAATGAAATACTGGCGTTCGCATTGGCTTATGAATCTGCTAAACTGGCCACCAGGAGTACATATAGAGTCCGAGAAATGTCCGTCGAGGAATGTTCCTGCCAAAGAATCGGGCATGTACAACGGAGAACCCTGAGGCCTGATATGAAGTGTTGGACATGCGGCGAAGTCGGTCACATCTCTGTTGACTGTAGGAAACGTCGACGAATGAATGAAACATCAAGTGAGAATTGTTGTTCATGCGCTAATCATAAGAGGAGACTATCAACGGACCAACCTGAGGCCAAGAGCTCGGGAAACTTGTAAGGGCAGACTTTACGGGGCGAAAGTCGCCTGGTGGAATGTATAGCCCCAGCATCGTAATTGTATCACAACTCCAACGGGATAACCAAAGTTTGCTTATAACTACGATTGTTAATGCAAGGACAACAACAGTGACAATTGACACTGGAGCAACGAGATCCATAATTCGGCCGGATGTCGTGGGAAAAATTGCCCTTAATAAAAATAGAAGATACGCTTTGAGGACTGCTACAGGAGAATGTTCTACAGTCTACAGAGAAGTCGAGAGCATAATAGTACTGAGCAATATTTCCATATCACACCAATTTTTGGTTGCCGATATTACGGACGATTGCATTCTTGGAATGGATTTCATGAAGGAGCATCAAGTTGTTCTAGATATCGGGCAAAGAACACTGCGAATTGGTAACTTGGAGGTTGCTCTTACACTGCAGGACGAACAATTGCAAAGACTGAAATGTTATGTGCGTGAGGAGGATGAGATCCCAGCTCGTTCAGACTCGGTAATTTGGACCAGTCTCGAGAGTGATCCCGGTGACAATCGATTTTATATCACCGAAGCTGCACAAAATCAGCGTAAGGGGAACATCCTTGTTGGTAAAGCCCTTATCGACGCGAAGAAGCACATCGTACCTGTCAGAGTACTAAATGCGTCTGAGGAGCCGTTCACAATAAGAAAAGGAGAAGTAATCGCAGAATGTGCACCCGTATCAATGATAAGTTCAATTCAGACAAGGGGAGAGGATCATTCAATTCAAAGGCCCTCTGGTGCATCCCCTTGGGTTAATAGGCTGATGCCCCAGAAAATCGGATTAACAGATGGAGAAAAGACAAGCGTTGAATCACTTCTAAACGATTTTTCTGATATTTTTGTGACAGGAAATGATAAATTCGGACGCACCGGTATAGTTAAACATCGCATTGACACGGGTGGGTCAAGACCTATAAGACAGCCACCTCGTCGACTACCGTTGGCCAAACAATCAGAAGTAGGCAACATGATTCGAGATATGGAAGAGCAAGGAGTCATCGAGAAACCATCGACCCCATGGGCTTCGCCGGTAGTGCTCGTCAAGAAGAAGGATGGGGCAACTAGATTTTGTGTCGACTACCGCCGGTTAAACGACGTCACGAAGAAAGACAGTTACCCACTTCCTCGAATCGACGACACACTGGATACCCTTTCTGGAGCTCAGTGGTTTTCAACATTGGACCTAAAAAGCGGTTACTGGCAAGTGGAAGTGAAGGAGGAGGACAAGGAGAAGACAGCTTTTACTACCGGAAACGGACTTTATCAATTCAACGTGATGCCTTTTGGATTGTGTAATGCTCCAGCAACGTTTGAACGATTAATGGAGAGTGTTCTACGGGGACTTACATGGAAGACGTGTCCTGTGTACTTGGACGATATCATCGTTGTTGGAAGGAATTTACCAGAACACATCAATAATCTGCGCTCCGTCTTCGAACGACTAAGACAGGCCAACTTAAAGCTCAATTCGAAGAAATGTGAACTCTTCCAAAGGAGAGTAAAATTTCTGGGACACATCGTTTCATCTGCAGGAGTTCAAACGGATCCTGATAAGATAGCAGCCGTACGAGAGGGGCCTACTCCAGAAGACAAGCAGCAGCTGAGAAGCTTTATGGGATTAGCCACATATTACCGACGGTTTGTTAAAGGTTTTGCCAACGTGGCTAGAACCCTACATGAACTAACGGGTAAAGACAAGAAATTCAATTGGACAGAAAAGTGTGAGGCAGCATTCAACACATTGAAGGCCGAGTTATGTAAGACACCAACATGGGCATTCCCAAGAGCGGATTGCCCATTTATATTGGATACTGATGGAAGTAACACAGGAATCGGAGCAGTGTTGTCACAGGAGGTGGATGGTAAAGAGAGAGTTGTCGGATATTATAGTCGAGTTCTATCTAAGCCAGAGAGAAATTACTGCGCAACAAGAAAGGAACTGCTGGCTGTCGTAGAAGCCGTTAAGAAAATACGATTTCCAAATTTCCCACCGTCAAGGGAAGGTGCATAATAACGCTGATGCTCTATCAAGAAGACTGTGTAAGCCAGATTGTAAACATTGTCATAGAGCGGAAGAGAAAGAAGAGGCGTACGACCTGCGAAATGTACAAGTAGAAGTACTAGATGGGTGGGCGAGTGATGCTATACGCGCAGCTCAACTTCAGGATGAAGATATGTCGCTAACTCTGGAATAGAAAGAAAAGAACGAGCGGCCAACTTGGAACAGTATTTCCGACAAGAGTGGAGCATTTAAGGCATATTGGGCACAATGGAATTCCTTGCTGGTGGAAGATGGTATTCTTAAGCGTAACTGGGAAAAGTAAAGTACGATTTCGTTTTTACTGGCTTCACATGAGAGATGACGACGAGTCTTGGTGTAAGAAGTGCACAACTTGCACTGCGACCAAAGGACCAACGGCAAAACCAAGGAGCGCTATGAAGCAGTACAACGTGGGTGCCCCTTTCGAGCGAATTGCGATTGATATCTCAGGACCATTCCCAAAAACAAACGACAACAACAAATACATGTTAGTTATCATGGATTACTTCAGCAAGTGGGTGGAAGTCCTTCCAATTCCAAACCAAGAAGCAACAACTGTCATTGAGCAGCTAATCAATAATTGGATCAGCAGATATGGAGTTCCCTGTGAGCTTCATTCCGATCAAGGCCGAAATTTCGAATCACAGATATTTCAAGGCATCTGTGCGGCACTGGGCGTAAGGAAAACCAGGACCACACCCTTACATCCGCAGTCAGACGGAATGGTCGAAAGGTTCAACCGAACAATGAAAGAGCATTTATCGAAGGTCGTTAGTGATCACCAAAGAGATTGGGACAAATATGTACAAACCTTTCTCATGAGCTATAGATCGGCTAATCACGATACGACGGGCCATTCTCCAGCAAAAATTATATTTGGACGGGAGATACGATTACCAGCCGATCTGCGATTCGGAATACCTCCAGACTCCATAGACAAGACCGAAGACTACGTAGCCGAATGGAGAAATCGCCTCGATGAGATTCATCATTTGGTTCGAAAGCAAATCAAGGTATCCAGTGACAGGATGAAAACAAGGTACGACGTTCGAGCCAACGCATCCGGATTTAATGCAGGCGATAACGTATGGCTTTATAACCCTCGTCGGCAAAAAGGAAGGTCTCCGAAGTTGCAGCAACATTGGGAAGGACCGTATAAGATTCTCACAAGAATTAACGACGTTGTCTATAGGATTCAGCGAAGACCGAACGCCAAGATGAAAGTGGTACATCGTGACCGACTGGCTACTTTTGTTAACCCAGGAGATCAGTGAACTTAGTTCGGGACGAACTAATCTAGGCGGATGGTAGTGTGACGCATATGACAATCAGTACTGGAATCTTCGAGAAAGTCCGAAACAAAGTCCTAGATTATTATAGGAAGTACTGGAAAACTGGAATAGAACATTCAAGACTATGGAACGGACGGAAACGATACACCAAATCAGAATGAGGAAAAACGGTATAAATACGTCGCACGCAGAGCGGAAGGATAAGTCTCAAGTTAGAAGTAAGAAGGAAAATACGCGATAAGTACGGAAGCAATAAGTCAAGAAATCGTTGTGTACGGTAAAAGTGACGGTTGTGATTAACGGACTAATAAAGTGTTATATTAATTCAAAAATCAATTTAACGGCTCTTATTTATTCAAAAATAATTAATCCAGCGACCCCTAAGCTCGCTACAATATATTATTATAGAAAATTTAAAAAGCCTCGAAAATTGTAAAATAAGGCCAAGACCCGATCGTGGTTGTAGTGTCGATGATGATGATGATTCTTCACTATGGTTGTGCTCTATTATCCACAGTTTCCCACTCAATAAGTACACATAACTTAAATTAAAAACTTTCAACACTGCTTTCTTTTACCTGCTTTTCGGGATTTATATCGGGAGACTCCTTTGTTCTAGTTTCCTGCAAAGAACCACTTTAATTTAAGGGCATTGGTGCCTAAATTGTATCTGACGATACACTGATCTGATGGATAAGAGACTGGTCTTTCAATACAAGTAATTCTGGATGGTACCAAATCTGCCGCCTATCAAATTAATACTGCTGTTACGGATTCACAAATGAATGTACTGAAGAGATTTAGTACGTTCATATCTGATTACCATGCGCGAACTGTCCCCGCCAGCTGACTACGCGTCAGTGAAAAAAGAGACGCTATTTAAACATCAAAAATCAAAATTGCTCAACAGTTTTCCTCTCGGTCGTCCCTCTATCGATTGTCCTCTTGGATGCAGCTCACCGTTCTTGTACGCAGCCTACTCATTGGTTTTCCTCATGCTCTTGGATGGAGCTCACCGTTCTTGGACGCTGCCTACTCATCGTTTTCCCTCACGCTCTTGGACACTGCTTACTTATCGGTTGTCCAACTTCTTGAACGCTTCTTACTTATCGGTTTTTCATCCTCTGGGACGCAGCTCAACTCTTGGACACTGGTTACTTATCGGTTCTGCAATCTCTTGGACACTGCTCTTATTCATCGGTTTTCCTCATCTTCTTGGACGCAACTCAATACTCTTGGGCACTGCTTAGTAGGATTTAATATCTTTAAAATCCAGTGCTTCCTTTGGCACGACAATTTTCATTTCGATGAATGATATATGCATCATCAAAGCCAACGAATTCTAATTTCTTGACACTCGAATCAATTCGTCTCTCAATTAAAAGAACTATCAGTTCACAGCAACTTCGTCCCCAGAAATTGTCCATCTGGCCCCACGGTAAAATATAGTTTAGGGTGGGCCATACATTTTTGCACATTTGAAACAAGAATAGAAATGAAATTAAAAATGTTATTTTGTTGATCATTTATTTAACGTAATAAACGAAGCGACGCACAATTCCCCGCCAATCGCGCGCCCCACCCTATAACGGTTTTTAAGAAATCAAGTGCTGCCATCCGAAAAAAAATGTATGGCCCACCCTATATTTTGTTATCCTAATAGCAGAAACTGTCATACTGTAATACTGTCACTTTTGGAATTGTCTAAATATTATGTAGTTTTTTAATGGCAGTAGGTACGACTTAGAAAGGATTATTGAAAATAACATTAATCTAGCACATTAAAAACGAAGAATGTTGAAATATACAATAGTAGCAACAACAAAAATTTACAATTTTTTAAGTATCGTGAAAAATTAGTGAATTAACAATTTATTTAAGCTAATATTTAAATGAACTTATTGCTTATCTTGTTGATTCCAGAATTACATGTGAATAAAAATGGAGAACATCGATACCGTTTCCCGTACAAGAAGTTTAACAAAATGCGGTGATGCGCTTCCAGTGACTTCACTAATTTTTGACTCATATAAACAGGATTTCCAGCAACAGCCATTGTCACCGGCGTCATCGTCGACTTCCCAAACTACGGGAGATACCACATTTGAACCATCCGTAGACATGATGGTAGATGATTTTGATGATGAACAAACGTTGAGGGAGGAGGAGACTTTAGCAGAGCTAGAAGTTCAAGATCCTGCTAACGAAATAGCAACTTTACAGAAAGAAAGTGAAATGCCCTTAGAAGATTTGTTGGCGCAATACAATTACCAGTTAAAGAAACAATACACGCAGAAGCGTTCAAAAAAGTTTAAATTATGTCGCAAATCATTAAAGAAGAAGCAAGTTGACGGAACTACACCTACAGATGTAACACCATCAACGGATATAGGACAATCGTCTAAAACGCCAAACACACTTGAAAGGAGTGACGATGAATTAGCATTGCCCAACGATGACAAGTTAAATGGAAATGGTCACGGAATGGCTAAAAAACGATTAATTAGCAGTAAGAATGATTATCAGAATCTTGATTTATTTAGGAGCACCGAAGAAACCGAAATTGATGAGCAACTTACTGATGAAGAAAAGAGTATAGAGCATCCTGTCAAAATATCTGAACTGAGTAAAAGATCACATTTATTGGCTCTATACCCAGAAGAATTTGGAAACGTTGATCAGAAGTTGGATGGTAATATAAACGTGCTTGCTCTATTCTATCAAATTATAATCTATGTGTTCGTATTACTAGATGTTTCTGAAGACGACGAGGATGGAGGCGATATGGACTTTGTGAAAAGAACTATTATGGTTGGAACACCGTATCAAGCTGTCATTCCATTGGGTTTATCAAAATATGGAGATGTACTGCCATATGAAAACGAGGACAAACTGGTTTGGGAACCATCCCAAGTTAGTGAAAGAGAAGTCGAGGAGTACCTCATACGTGTTAAAGAGCATAAGTATTCTTCGGATCAAGATCAAGAGGTTACTACGTCTTCAACAATGATTTCTGATCATGTACCTAGTAACAATGTAGTCAAAGATGACGAACAAGTTCGTAAGATATTCAATATACATCTATGATAATTTTTATGTGAAACTTTGTTTTAGGTTTTGCATCTTTTAGTACAATGTGGCTACAATTTTAAGGAAGCATTACGTCGAAAAAGTTTAAACGCTGTGCCTCTCACAGGATCAATTAGTCTCTGGTCTGAAGATGAGTGTAAAAATTTTGAAGAGGGTATACAAAAATACGGAAAAGATTTTCGTAAAATTCAACAGCTGCAGGTACAATACATGACATATAAATATACATTTCATATACTAATTTATAGATTCCTTATCGTACATCAGGTTCGCACACGTTCAATACGAGAACTGGTCCAGTTTTATTACTTATGGAAGAAGACCGATCGTCGAGATCAAGATATTGTCGACTCCGATACAGTTGACCACATGGATATATATCTAGATTCTGATGAACGTGATTCTGGCTCTAATAATGTGGGAAAGATTATTCCTTTGTCTTCCAGCGACAATTGTTTAACACGTAAGTAAAGGGAGACAGTTCTGTATGTAGAATTTAAACTTCCTCAACTTATTACATAAACAAGGTTGCGGTGCTATGATATTTATTGTAATTTGTTTAAACGTAACCATATTTAAGTATCCAAATGGTCAGTTGTTTAACCATATCAAGAAGTGTAAAGTGTATTACAGTGGTATATCACTGGAGGTAAAGGTTGTCCTTCATATCGTTGAACTCTGATTTACACAAATACGAAGCCTCCAAAACATAATACTATCTCCTCTTTGTTTTTAAAAGGATTTCCAAATGAATCCATTGCGTCTGAATGGCATTTGCATCATTGAAGCCCTTGCAGCAAATCAACTCTTAACTCATTGCAATTCTTAGCGTTGAATTTCTTAGGTTTCCTTCTGAGATACCAGAAATACATCACCCCATCCAACTTGGCACAATTTAGTTGTTGTCTTTAATGTTGTCAAAAACTAACGACAATGTTTTCTCTTTAAATAATCCTAATTCATTAGATAATCTTCATTGATTAATCAATTTTAACGTTTTTTCTTCATTTGGAAGCAATTTTTAATTCACTTGTTGGTGTGCTTCAAGGATTTCGTTTTTATCTCATCAATCCCGTCGGAACATCAACGTTTTATAGGTCTATCAGCCTCGGGAATAAAAATAAGTCGCGGAGGCTAGGTTCAGTGAGATATGAGCGAAAATAAAAAATTGGCGATCATACTACAACACGTATAATATTATCGTCAAAAATAAAGTCAGCTTCACAGTGGCTGCAAATGTCGACATTCACTGGACCAAAAATTTAAATATCACTATTACCTCGTGACTATACCAGGCATATATGTATAAAATTGGAATTTGATTGACATATTTGGTTAGGAGCATTAAAAACAATACTTCTCGTAGTCGATGGGATGCAAATAGAGCAATGAAATCGATCTGTTTTTTATTTGCATTGTGCTTTGTTATTTGGGGGTATATTAAATCACTTTTTGTGATGGGTCTCACATTTAATTCCGTCATTTTAGAACCCAATGCAACGTACCACCTTAAAGTGTGTTTTATAGATATTATCAGAAACGTTGTTCACAGAAACTCAGAAGTTGAAATCTACATCGACAGACATCTCTATTCCTAGTCTCATCCGGATCGCACTGCATTTAAGAGTATCAGACAATAGCTTTTGTCCGGACGTATTATAAACAAAATTACTCTGTAATTTAGACACGGCCACTGTCGTTATGGGAACAACTCGTGGCTCATTAATTTTAAGAACCGACTCATAAATGGGAACAACAGGAGCGATACTCCCATATCATTATGTTACTGCAACGAAAAAACGGAAACTGAATCGCGAATAGCGCTTTCTTCAGCGACGTCCCAACAGTTTCGCCTTAGCGGACTGTATTTTCCGGCACTGGCCGGCCAACGATGATTTATTCTAACTTAGAGGGATTGCACCTCTAGAGCCGGACTCTTCTCTGGATTGGCGGGCGTTTTTGTCTTGCCCAGTACAGATCCCTCATAACAAGTGGAGACGCGGCCCCGAAAGAATATCGACCAAGAATGTGTCGCAGAAATTTGCTTGAATTTATTTCCTATTTAATCAATGTATATTATCCAATCTGTAATTTTTGATTATTCCTGATCTCCCTGGAGCTGGTCTTGAACAAGACCGATTGGGTAGGAGTTCCTTCGACGACCTCTCCTGCTCCATCGAATGTGCCCGCCTTATATAGGCCCGCAGTTGTCCCCTCCTTCTCTCGTTTCCTGGGATCTGCTTTTCTTAGTGGCTTCCTGGAATCGGTGCGCCGCTGATCGTCGTTTCCCCGGAAATGGTATGTTAGCGCACGCCTTGCCTTTCCTGAGAATTCGTGTCGACGTGATGCATCGCCAACACATTAACTTTAAGAACCTCCTTATAATTGATATTATTCTAAAGCGGTTGTAATCGTAGCCTCTCCGAAGCTCCCACTGAACCTGTTTTTACTTCGAAACTTTTATTTTCCAGAGTAATACACCCCTTTTAGAAATGATATCTTGGTTCCGTAGCATGCCACAATTTTACAGATTCAATAATAGAAGTTTAATGCGCAACTGGCACAACAAAACTGCATAAGCTCAGTCCTCTTTACCGTCTTCATTGCTTCCTTGAAAATTCCAAACTACTTTGCACCATGAGTGGAGCTGTGAGATTTATGAATGTGCCATGGTTTCTGTAAGGATTTAGTAGGATAACAATGTAGGATGCCGTTTTCGCTTATCCATTGCAGAAATCAGATGTCAACCCATTCCGAGGGCTGTTGCTCAACTGAACATTGTGAATGAATCCCACCTCTCCAAATATTTTAAAGCAATCAAATGGAGTGTGCTCACCGGTTCATTTTAAAAATCAACTTCAAGACAATCGGGTAAATATAACAAATCCTTGTTCAACTAAACCACACAAGCTTGAAATGCTCTGCGTCATAGTGTGTTTTCTCGTCAGGGTAATCTTCAGGCATTCAAGGCCAATAAACATAAGTACATCATTTCAACTTTCTTTCGACCGCACCTTGCTCTGGCATTTAAGGATATAAGAAAATCACGAAAAATATACATTTGGTACACACATGAAGCAGTATTTGGGAAACCAAAAATTCAAAAATAAATACTTTATCAAAATGATTCCAAAACTCTTTTTCCAGAACTTTGATTACGTATCTATAGGAATTAACAGATGCTAATTTTGGACTGATTTGCCTTACTGGGAATTTAATTAGAAAATCAACTGTTGAAGAAGTATATTAGAGAAACCTCAAGCATTGTTTTGTATTTTCTCTCCTATATTTTCAGATGAGGCTTATGCGGCAAATACACCATATTTAAAGAGCCAAACTTCAAATTTCTCAATAATGAATGAAGCAAAACGTTTAGGTATGCAAAAAGAAGATAAAGCAGTGGACAACACCTTTGAGAACCAAGCTGACCGTCATCAAACGGTTTATCGACGGCGCAATAGTCTTCTAACCGCCAGTAAGAATCAACACCACGTCGGCAATAAAAATCAACACATAGTCAATGAATGTACCTTAAACAAGAGAAAGAACGTGCTGCCTAAATCAATAAAAGATACTGCAATATGAGAGGAGCGCTAAGGAGTCAAACGCGTTGTTTCCTTCGTAGTGAGTGTAACAATGCCATATCCTTGTTAATCAAATGATGAAAATGATCAGAAGTCTTTTACGGTTATTGATATGCTATTATAAGATGCTCTAATAAACGGAAATAAATAAATAATAAAAACATACTATTTCTAGTGAAGCTCTAGTCAATTTAATTAATGTCATCGAAATTGCTGTCGTATCTAGAGAGGTCATGGGTGTTTCTCACTGGAAAACTTTAATTTGTATGCATTTAACCTGCTATTGAACAATACTTTTGCTTGAACTTCTTAGGATTAATAGTCCTATATGCTATGAGAATTGTTGTGCCGGTCCGTAAATAGGTCGTAATACTAACTTATTATTATTAACCAATATATTTCTTTTGATATCAAACCCCAAAATAAAGTTGTTCGCTTTATGCGAAATATTATGACATTCTATCCCCTTTTTCCTACTTTACTAACCACTTCATTTTCACAATTACATCAAAAATTTCTAGTCCACCCTGCAGCTGTTGATAGTGACAATAGACCCTTTAGGACTCACCTCACCAAGTAGATTTCATCAGTTGGGTCAAATGTCAAAAATTTTTTTTGTGGAATTCGATAGCTATAACTGTCTAGAAAACCGAAATTCCGAAGAAATGCCCAAGCGGACCAAACTCTTGGTGTAAATGGCGACAAGCGGAAGCATGTGGAACTTTACAATCATACAACCATCCTCCTCCTCTTGACTCGAACGTGCAGGAATTGATTTGCCCCATTTATGAAGACCTTTCGTCGCAAGATTTGTTGAACCGTTGCTGTGGAGGATTCACACAAAACAACAACGAGTGCTTCAACCAAATTGTGTAGTAGTTTGCCCCAAAACACTCTTCTTATGCTAACCGCATAAAAGACGCCGAGCGGTTATCGACGATTCATTCAATCGAGGCGAGAATGGCCAGAAAAAAAGGTAAATTGCAGGAGCAAATCGGTTTTGAAGAAGTCGAAGGATTGTTGTATGGCCCTGGAATAGCTGACTAGCGGTAAATATCAAAATATAAACATTTATGTCGAACTAACTACACTTAAAACTTTAAACGCGTTTGCTGGAAAACAACGTTTTTCGAGCTGGCGACTGTGATAACTCAGTCAATTTTCAACGAATTTTAATGTTTTTTTTTTTAAATACGCGTAATTGAACTCTATCGCATGAACCATGCCGATACGTTGTAAACAGATTTTTTTATAAACAAAAAAAAGAACGAAAACATTCATTAAAAGCGCACATAAATTTCAAAACGTCGCCATTTTGTTATTTTTGGATAGATTTCATTTTTCGTGGTTCATGCCATAACCACACTCATACTAAACAAGTAAACTTTTTCGTTTCAGATAAATCGTAGGACCTGTAGGACAGTCGCCATTGAGGTCCTTTATTTCGCGACGGTCTACGGCGCAACCCCTACCTCGGGGTTATCATGAATTTAATTGAAAATTTTTTAAAGGCTACTTAAAAGTACAATAGATATACCTGAAAAATCACGTGTCTAGATTTATTACTTTCCTCAACAAAAAAAAAACATGAAAATAGCCTATTTTTCGGCCTTACTGATGAGAATGTACCCTTAAGAAAAAAAAAAGAAAAGGCTTTTAGGATTTGTTTATTATACAATAATGCTTTACCTGAAAAACTACGTCTCTGCGCCATCAATATTCTAAAGTATTTCGAAATAAATAATAAAATAATAGCTGGGAGGATAGTTCAAAATATTTCAATTGTTTGACCATGTAATAAATATCGATTATTTAATTTATTAGGGAATAATATAATTATTATATAACCTACTATAATTGTGATTATAATTAGAATTAATAAGGTATGGTCATGGAAAAATTTTAGTTGTTCTATTAAAGGAGAATTACTATCTTGTAAAGATTAAATTTTTCAATAAAAGTTAAATTACTTTATTAAAAGAGCTTAAATTCTTTGCATTTATCTGCCATATTAGAAATTAATTAATAAAGGTAATTCTGAATATGAATGTTCAGAAGGAGGATAGTTTTGGTATCATTCAATTAATGAATTTAATTGAGTAGGGTAAATAATTTGTCGTTGTTTAATTATTCTTTTTCAAATTAATATTATAAATAATAGAATTCTAAGAAATGAAATTATAGACCCAATAGATGAAATAATATTTCAAGAAAGGTATGTATCTGGATAATCAGAATATCGTCGTGGTATACCTGCTAGACCGAGGAAATGTTGAGGGAAAAATGTAATATTTACCCCAATGAATATAATTAAAAATTGAGTTGTTAATTATTTATTATTTAAAGTTAATCCAGTGAATAATGGGTATCAATGTGTAAATCCAGCTATAATGGCCAATACAGCTCCTATGGATAATACGTAATGGAAGTGAGCAGTGAAACGATAGGTAATGTGAAACGATAGCAGAGGTTGTGCATCTTTTATTCCTACTTGTACATTCGAATAACGACCTGTAACTGGCAACCTTAAATCTGATTACGTATTTTCTGTGACTAATGGTACTCATCTTATTAATACAAAGATCTACCATCCCTAATCCAGGGTGTTATGCGTCACCGTGCCCCTTGGATGGTTTGCGACCAGGGGTACACCGGCTGTATTATAACGGGGCCTCTCTGACACCGGGTCGAATCAGAGCAGTAAGCAGACCTTACCATATCAAAGAGGGCTCTGACTATTTGAAACCCCAGACTGTTCCCACGAAATGAATAATCAATATACTGTAGCGAACTTAGGGTTCGCTGGATTAATTATTTTTAATAAATAAGAGCCGTTAAATCAATTCTGAATTACTGTACACTTTATTAGTCCGTTAATAACGACCGTTACTTTTAACGTACACTTAACGATTTCTTAACTTATCGCGTCTTTTACTTCTTCACTGTTTACTTCTCACTTATTACTTATCGCTTGCTTCACTTTCTTACTTATTACTTGTCTCCATGATCTGTGTGCGGCGTATTTATACCGTTTCCTCATTCTGATTCGGCGTTTCGTTTCCGTCCGTTCCATAGCCTTGAATGTTCTACTGTTCCTAGTCTCCAGTTTTCCAGTACTTTCTACAGTACTTTGTTTCGGACTTTCCGAATATTCTAGTCCTGATTGTCATATGCGTCACAATACAACAACAAAAAAATCTCACGAAAAACCCGGTAGGCGCAGGTGTGATGCGCCGACACTACCACAAGGGTACAAATCATCAAGAAACACCGACTCGGCAAAAAGGAGACGTAGGGAAAAACGGAAAAAGCGGGATATACGCGTCGGCACGTGGAATGTTCGAACGTTATATAAACCTGGCGCGATAAAGACGGTCGTGGAAAACGCGAAACAATATAAAATGGACACCGTCGCGCTTCAGGAAGTCCGACTCCCACATCAAGTAATCGAAAGCAATGGGTTTGCACTGGTGTGTGAAGGCACCGATACACATAACCTCGGAACCGGCTTCATCATAAGCAAGAAGATTACGCCCCATGTAAAAGATGTGAAATTTATTAGTCACCGAATGTCGGTTTTTTTTTTACACTAACGCGCACAAGAGGGTATTTTGAAGTACCCTTAAATGTCAGAGCACAGTGCGAGGTGCCAAAAATACAGGGCCCATAGTACAATCATATATTTATAAACGTACACGCCCCAACAGAATCTATCGACGAAGAAACGAAGGACACGTTCTACGAGACCCTAGAGGAAGTATTTGATGGGATCTCATCATTCGGTGTTAAAATCCTCCTCGGGGACCTCAATGCGAAAATTGGAAACGAAGACATCTTCTAACCAACTAGAGGTAAAGAAAGCCTACACCACGTTTCAAATGATAATGGAATTCAAATTATCACGTTCGCAGCTTCAAAAAACCTGGTACTGAAAAGAACGATGTTCAAGCATTACTTTTACCGTACACTTAACGATTTCTTGACTTATCGGTTCCGTACTTATCGCGTCTTTGACTGCTTAGTTCTTACTACTTCCCGATCTCCGTGCGACGCATTTATACCGTTTTTCCTCATTCAGATTCGGTGTTTCGTTTCCGTCCGTTCCATAGCCTCGAATTTTCTATTGTTCATAGTCTCCAGTTTTCCAGTACTTTCTAGAATATTCTAGTACTGATTGTCATATGCGTCACAATATGTTTTATTGGTCTCATAGCATAAAAAAATATTTTTGTGTCTGTATATATCGTGTTTCAGGCTAGTCCTTCTTTTGTTGTCTCTATTGGCTCTTATTTGAATTTAGGATGAATTTTTTTTCAAACAGCTTCCCAGTAAACATCTAGTACACTTGTGGAAGATAAGATGCACTCTTTTTTAAAATGTGTCTAACCTACGAGAAAATGCAAACGCGACTTTTATTGGTGTGATTTAATTGATCTAAATTTGAAGCGGTGCGTTCGCTATGGGGAGCTGGCAAAGACTAAAAAACCGTTGGTCACATTTGAAAAGGGTGACAGTCCGATGGCGTCCCTAGGTGATACCGCATTGTGAGCTGGCGGTGTTACGGACCTCGTGTCCATGCCTTGCCCATCATTAATCCCCACCAACTTCCCCTCTCTATCTTTAAATAAGAATTATTGTCAAGTAGCTAATTTGCATAAACTACTTTACTACTTGGCAGGAAAAATAATAAAAAAAAACGGCGTTGGTGGCGAATAAAATAAAAAAACGTCAAACGGCGAAAAAACTAATTAAGCAGTTGGAATAAAACGGAACACAAATATATATACACGAATTATATTGTGACGCATATGACAATCAGTACTGGAATCTTCCAGAAAGTCCGAAACAAAGTACTAGATTATTTTAGGAAGTACTGGAAAACTGGAATAGAACATTCAAGACTATGGAACGGACGGAAACGATATACCAAATCAGAATGAGGAGAAACGGTATAAATACGTCGCACGCAGAGCGGAAGAATAAGTTAGAGTGATAAGTAAGAAAGCGAAGCAAGCGATAAGTCTCAAGTTAGAAGTAAGAAGGAAAATACGCGATAAGTACGGAAGCGATAAGTCAAGAAATCGTTGTGTACGGTAAAAGTGACGGTTGTGATTAACGGACTAATAAAGTGTTATATTAATTCAAAAATCAATTTAACGGCTCTTATTTATTCAAAAATAATTAATCCAGCAAACCCTAAGCTCGCTACAATTGGTGTCAGAAGTGGGATTAATTATTGTTTAAGTGAATAAGTCTGTGAAAGTGTGTTGTGACGATGTCAGATCGACATTTGGAGGATCTTCGCGTTCGTGAGTTGAAGAAGGAACTTGAGGACCGGAATCTGGATAGCAGAGGACAGAAGCAAATTCTTCGACAGCGCCTACAAGCAGCAATGGAGGAAGAGGGTATTGATGTCGACACATATGTTTTTACGATTGGTCCAGACTGTCCGGATGGAGAAGAAACAGCGAGTCAAGATGGTTGCAATGTAACGGAGAAGAGTTCGCCACTGTTAGACATTTCGGAGATGTTCCGGATGATGATGACAAAATTCGACGCACAAGCTGCAGATGTTAATTCAAAATTCGACGTCCAAAATTCAAAATTCGACGCACAAGCTGCAGATCTGAATGCAAAATTGGATGCTCAAACACAGTGGATGAAATGTAATTTTCAACACTTGAAGGAAGAAATCCAGCCAGAAATCCGAAACGAAGTAGAAAATCTGGATCTAAAAGTCACCGAAGAAATAATGCGAATCGAAAAGAGACTTGAGTGTGTTGAGAGAAATAAGACATCGCCTAGCAATCAACATGACTACAAAGATACAAGGATGCAACCGCCAACATTCGATGGAACGGGACCCTTCTCCGTATTTATACGTCAGTTTGACGCCGCGGCCAATTAAAATAAGTGGTCGGATAAGCAAAAGTCAACATCACTAATCTTGTCACTCCGCGGGGCGGCTGCAGAATTGCTACAAACCATACCAGCAGAGAAGCAAACAGATTTCCAAGTGGTAAGACGGCCTTGAAGCTAGGTATGGAGACAACCACATGCAGCAGGTCTACCGCATGCAACTGCGGAGCAGAACGCAGAAACCTGGAGAAAATCTTCAACAGTTGCAGGCAGAAATTGAGCGATTGACAAACTTGTCTTATTCAAATATGACTAAGGAATTTCTGAACGAGGTAGCAATGGATGCATTTATAAACGCACTCCAAGATCGGGATTTGCAACAGGCCGTTCGTTTGGCGGGAAAGAAGACGACTAATGAAATACTGGCGTTCGCATTGGCTTATGAATCTGCTAAACTGGCCACCAGGAGTACATATAGAGTCCGAGAAATGTCCGTCGAGGAATGTTCCTGCCAAAGAATCGGGCATGTACAACGGAGAACCCTGAGGCCTGATATGAAGTGTTGGACATGCGGCGAAGTCGGTCACATCTCTGTTGACTGTAGGAAACGTCGACGAATGAATGAAACATCAAGTGAGAATTGTTGTTCATGCGCTAATCATAAGAGGAGACTATCAACGGACCAACCTGAGGCCAAGAGCTCAGGAAACTTGTAAGGGCAGACTTTACGGGGCGAAAGTCGCCTGGTGGAATGTATAGCCCCAGCATCGTAATTGTATCACAACTCCAACGGGATAACCAAAGTTTGCTTATAACTACGATTGTTAATGCAAGGACAACAACAGTGACAATTGACACTGGAGCAACGAGATCCATAATTCGGCCGGATGTCGTGGGAAAAATTGCCCTTAATAAAAATAGAAGATACGCTTTAAGGACTGCTACAGGAGAATGTTCTACAGTCTACAGAGAAGTCGAGAGCATAATAGTACTGAGCAATATTTCCATATCACACCAATTTTTGGTTGCCGATATTACGGACGATTGCATTCTTGGAATGGATTTCATGAAGGAGCATCAAGTTGTTCTAGATATCGGGCAAAGAACACTGCGAATTGGTAACTTGGAGGTTGCTCTTACACTGCAGGACGAACAATTGCAAAGACTGAAATGTTATGTGCGTGAGGAGGATGAGATCCCAGCTCGTTCAGACTCGGTAATTTGGACCAGTCTCGAGAGTGATCCCGGTGACAATCGATTTTATATCACCGAAGCTGCACAAAATCAGCGTAAGGGGAACATCCTTGTTGGTAAAGCCCTTATCGACGCGAAGAAGCACATCGTACCTGTCAGAGTACTAAATGCGTCTGAGGAGCCGTTCACAATAAGAAAAGGAGAAGTAATCGCAGAATGTGCACCCGTATCAATGATAAGTTCAATTCAGACAAGGGGAGAGGATCATTCAATTCAAAGGCCCTCTGGTGCATCCCCTTGGGTTAATAGGCTGATGCCCCAGAAAATCGGATTAACAGATGGAGAAAAGACAAGCGTTGAATCACTTCTAAACGATTTTTCTGATATTTTTGTGACAGGAAATGATAAATTCGGACGCACCGGTATAGTTAAACATCGCATTGACACGGGTGGGTCAAGACCTATAAGACAGCCACCTCGTCGACTACCGTTGGCCAAACAATCAGAAGTAGGCAACATGATTCGAGATATGGAAGAGCAAGGAGTCATCGAGAAACCATCGACCCCATGGGCTTCGCCGGTAGTGCTCGTCAAGAAGAAGGATGGGGCAACTAGATTTTGTGTCGACTACCGCCGGTTAAACGACGTCACGAAGAAAGACAGTTACCCACTTCCTCGAATCGACGACACACTGGATACCCTTTCTGGAGCTCAGTGGTTTTCAACATTGGACCTAAAAAGCGGTTACTGGCAAGTGGAAGTGAAGGAGGAGGACAAGGAGAAGACAGCTTTTACTACCGGAAACGGACTTTATCAATTCAACGTGATGCCTTTTGGATTGTGTAATGCTCCAGCAACGTTTGAACGATTAATGGAGAGTGTTCTACGGGGACTTACATGGAAGACGTGTCTTGTGTACTTGGACGATATCATCGTTGTTGGAAGGAATTTACCAGAACACATCAATAATCTGCGCTCCGTCTTCGAACGACTAAGATAGGCCAACTTACAGCTCAATTCTTCCAAAGGAGAGTAAAATTTCTGGGACACATCGTTTCATCTGCAGGAGTTCAATCGGATCCTGATAAGATAGCAGCCGTCCGAGAGTGGCCTACTCCAGAAGACAAGCAGCAGCTGAGAAGCTTTATGGGATTAGCGTCATATTACCGACGGTTTGTTAAAGGTTTTGCCAACGTGGCTAGAACCCTACATGAACTAACGGGTAAAGGCAAGAAATTCAATTGGACAGAAAAATGTGAGGCAGCATTCAACACATTAAAGGCCGAGTTATGTAAGACACCAACATTGGCATTCCCAAGAGCGGATTGCCCATTTATATTGGATACTGATGGAAGTAACACAGGAATCGGAGCAGTGCTGTCACAGGAAGTCGATGGTAAAGAGAGAGTTGTCGCATATTATAGCCGAGTTCTATCTAAGCCAGAGAGACACTACTGCGCAACAAGAAAGGAACTGCTGGCTGTCGTAGAAGCCGTTAAGAAAATACGATTTCCAAATTTCCCACCGTCAAGGGAAGGTGCATAATAACGCTGATGCTCTATCAAGAAGACCATGTAAGCCAGATTATAAACATTGTCATAGAGCGGAAGAGAAAGAAGAGGCGTACGACCTGCGAAATGTACAAGTAGAAGTACTAGATGGGTGGACGAGTGATGCTATACGCGCAGCTCAACTTCAGGATGAAGATATGTCGCTAATTCTCGAATACAAAGAAAAGAACGAGCGGCCAACTTGGAACAATATTTCCGACAAGAGTGGAACATTTAAGGCATATTGGGCACAATGGAATTCCTTGGTGGTGGAAGATGGTATTCTTAAGCGTAAATGGGAAGCCGCGGACGGAAAATCCCATCGAATGCAGATTCTAGTCCCACCATCAAAAGTGAAAGAGGTTCTAACAGAAATGCACGACGGGGCCTCGGGTGGACATTTGGGAGTTAATAAGACACTCAAAATTACGAACTCGTTTTTACTGGCTTCACATGAGAGATGACGTCGAGTCTTGGTGTAGGAAGTGCACAACTTGCACTGCGACCAAAGGACCAACGGCAAAACCAAGGAGCGCTATGAAGCAGTACAACGTGGGTGCCCTTTTCGAGCGAATTGCGATTGATATCTCAGGACCATTCCCAAAAACAAACGACAACAACAAATACATGTTAGTTATCATGGATTACTTCAGCAAGTGGGTAGAAGTCCTTCCAATTCCAAACCAAGAAGCAACAACCGTCATTGAGCAGCTAATCAATAATTGGATCAGCAGATATGGAATTCCCTGTGAGCTTCATTCCGATCAAGGCCGAAATTTCGAATCACAGATATTTCAAGGCATCTGTGCGGCACTGGGCGTAAGGAAAACCAGGACCACACCCTTACATCAGCAGTCAGACGGAATGGTCGAAAGGTTCAACCGAACAATAAAAGAGCATTTATCGAAGGTCGTTAGTGATCACCAAAGAGATTGGGACAAATATGTACAAACCTTTCTCATGAGCTATAGATCGGCTAATCACGATACGACGGGCCATTCTCCAGCAAAAATTATATTTGGACGGGAGATACGATTACCAGCCGATCTGCGATTCGGAATACCTCCAGACTCCATAGACAAGACCGAAGACTACGTAGCCGAATGGAGAAATCGCCTCGATGAGATTCATCATTTGGTTCGAAAGCAAATCAAGGTATGGCTTTATAACCCTCATCGGCAAAAAGGTAGTCTCCGAAGTTGCAGCAACATTGGGAAGGACCGTATAAGATTCTCACAAGAATTAACGACGTTGTCTATAGGATTCAGCGAAGATCGAGCGCCAAGATGAAAGTGGTACATCGTGACCGACTGGCGACTTTTGTTAACCCAGGAGATCAGTGAACTTAGTTCGGGACGAACTAATCTAGGGGGAGGGTAGTGTGACGCATATGACAATCAGTACTGGAATCTTCGAGGAAGTCCGAAACAAAGTACTAGATTATTTTAGGAAGTACTGAAAAACTGGAATAGAACATTGAAGACTATGGAACGGACGGAAACGATACACCAAATCAGAATGAGAAAAAACGGTATAAATACGTCGCACGCAGAGCGGAAGAATAAGTTAGAGTGATAAGTAAGAAAGCGAAGCAAGCGATAAGTCTCAAGTTAGAAGTAAGAAGGAAAATACGCGATAAGTACGGAAGCGATAAGTCAAGAAATCGTTGTGTACGGTAAAAGTGACGGTTGTGATTAACGGACTAATAAAGTGTTATATTAATTCAAAAATCAATTTAACGGCTCTTATTTATTCAAAAATAATTAATCCAGCGAACCCTAAGCTCGCTACAATATGTACGCGATAGCCCGAAAAGTATAACGGGAATTCGAATACCACCGCGAGTCCCGAACAATACATTCACCTGACACTACCATCGCGAGTGGACAAGAGTCTTTTTTATTTGAAGGTGCTATGTCCCCTTAAGCGAATGTATACCACCTCCAATCATCCAGTGATATGGCAGAGCGTCAGAAGATATCAATGTCGTAAATTTCACAGCAAAGGAAAAAAAAGTTATAATGGACCTAACTTCCATTCAATTACAGAACAGTACAATCAATGTCGGAGATTACTTTGCAATTCCTTATCATTGTAGTAATTCTAGTCAACCTCACACCGTGGAGTACCATGTTACATGTAATTTTGTAAATTTGTTCCAGCTTAGCACAAATAGATAGACCCCCACATGATAGCCGCTCCGACGCCAATCTACCATCCACAATGATTTGGGCGACAAGAACCTCAGAAATTCATCTCCCCACGTGCAATGAAGAAGCCGGTGTGTTTGGTTTTTTTTTCTGTCTCGCCGTTATACACACCAATCTGTCATCATAACCACACAGCCGACATCTGTCATTACAATGATATGATTGCATACTAACTTTCTGTTGCACTAAAAAAATTGTATAACTACTTTGGCTAAAAATAAAGAATACATGTTCAATGAAAAAAAAACACTGTTGGTCAATAGTTGATTACACACTTCGAATGTTAGCAACAATCTTATTTATACTTAATAAAGATTTCCGATGTACACATACCTAATTAATAATACAGCAGTGAAACCGCTGTGAGCAAGAATGTCAACCGCTGTAAAAAACAATAACACCACCTGTAGCTAAATAAAGTGTCAGTTTTATAATATAAATGCGGAAGTGTGTTATGGAAAGTGGGTCTAGTTAATAATGAAAGAACACGACGTATCAGAGATCTGTGGAACTCCTGCTCCGGAAAGTGATAACGTGCCAGTTTTATCGAAACGTCAAATAAAGAAATTAAAAAAACAAGCAGAATGGGAAGAAAAAAAACGAGAAAAGCGCCGAAAGGAACGAGACAAGCAAAGACAAAAGAGGCAGCTTGCTAAAGCTGAAGGGATTCCAATACGTTCAGGACCTTCTCGTAAAGAATTAAAAAAAAACCGGTGTGACCAAAGCACTAATATTTTAACAGTAGCTATCGACTTAGATTTTGATGATCTAATGATAGACAAAGATATCGCCAAATGTGCAAATCAACTGCTCCGAATTTACACGATTAACCGCAGATCCAAAACACCAGCTAAAATATACTTTACTGGCATTAAACCGGATGGTAAAATCCACAAATCATTGGAAAAAAATGATGGATACGAAAACTGGGATGTTCAGTGGGTTTTCGATGCATATTCCAATCATTTTCCCAAAAGCAAAATAGTATACCTTACCAGTGACTCTGACCAGATCCTTGATAAAATTGAGGAAAATTCTGTATATATTATTGGAGGATTAGTAGATCATAATCACCATAAGGGATTGTGTTTAAAAAGAGCACAAGATCTATCATTAAGAACTGCTCGTTTACCAATTGCAGAAGAAATTGACATGAAAACAAGATCTGTGCTTAGCACCTATCATGGTAGGGCAACGTAAGGGTTTTTGTGCCATGAATTAATTTTTCCCTCTTTTTTTTGTAGTTTTTGAGGTTTTGCTCCGTGTATCCGAAGGTCGTTCCTGGGTTGATGCAATTTTAGAAACGATTCCAATGAGGAAGGGAGCTAAAGCGAAAAAACCGAAACTTTCGGAAACACCACCAAAAGATTGTTGTAAGGAGAGTGATAATAATCTACCTGATCAGTCAGCCGGGATAGCTTTCTCTGTAAGTATTCCACTCGTACACACGTATGAGCGACCAATTCTATGCTGGATTTTTCACTTTTCTTCAGTAGCAAGATCGCTGCAGAAGCTTTTGTGTCGATTCTGTTAAACTAGCCAATTTGCTAGTAGATGGAAGGCAGCATGAATATATTGGATCTAGTCGTGTTCGCACTAACCCATAGAGTACGCTCTAATTATTTAAGTCCTATTGCTAGCGGATTTTCTAAAAGAGAATAACCAGTAGAATGAAAACTAAAGCCTTCAAAACTAAATGCTACGTCTTGTCATCAAAAAGTATCTTAACTGGAATAGTTATATTATTTTATTCCTGATCTTACCGCAGGGTGAAAAAACTTCAATTCCTATATTTAATCAAAGTGGCGTCTCGGTATCAAATCGTTGTAGTTTTCAATTTAGCAGCCTGATGCTCTTTACTTTCCGTTACTTAGTTGCTTTTAATAAACTGCTACAATTTAAATTGCCAAACACATAAAAGTAGCACTCCAATTGTTTGAAAGGACTATATAAATGAACATTGATATGAGA
The DNA here is from genome assembly GCA_963931805.1 of Microdon myrmicae. NCBI lineage: Eukaryota > Metazoa > Arthropoda > Insecta > Diptera > Syrphidae > Microdon > Microdon myrmicae. Next base: position 130,805,740 of record OZ007502.1, on the reverse strand, counting down.
CTCAGGCGCAAATGGTCCAATTCCGTAATCAGAATGTAGGCGCAACGTTTCTTGCCTATTTCTTTTGTCATTTACTATGGTCGTTTGGCGGTAAATATGACGAGGAGTCAGGACAATGGAGGAAACTCCACAACCACGAATTGGAAAAGCTATACCGCAAACCTACAATAGTGAGAGTGATCAAGTCGCGAAGATTAAGATGGGGCGGACACGTAGCGTGAATGGGCGATGATAGGACCGTGCATAGAATTCTTGACGGTAAGCCAACGGTAAAGAGACCGACAGGACGGCCGCGACGGAGATGGGAGGACAATGTTAGATTGGACCTCGAGGAGATCGGATCGGATCGGATGATCGAACGTGGAAGGAGAGCACACAGGGCAGGGAACAATGGCGGAGCCGAGTCGGTGAGGTCATGAACTTCCGGGTTCCTACAGGCCAGTAAATAATATAATAATAATAACTATGGTCGTCGCTCAACTGAGGAACAGACACAGTAGATTGCCGAAAGAGCCGCATTGACTCATTTACGAGCTGATTTAGAAAATTGGATTTGACGAAAATCGGAACATAAAAAAAGACTTTAACTGTTGTCTCATTAGAGTAGTGAGATCAATGAGAGTTATACATATTGAAATCACCTACAATAGTGATGTCAGTGTGAGTAGAATTTATTTATGGATGAATTTATGTCCTAGTGTGGGCTGACCCTCAGGAAAAAATAGTGGATATAAATACGATATTTTAGCCAGGAGAAGTTAAATCGGTCCTACCACTCGTTGCGAAGGCTTTCGGCTTTATTCTTTATAAAGCTCCCCACTCTGCTCAACCATGCCTACAACATGGGGTACTTTCCTCACGCTTGGAAGCATGCTACTGTCTGCCCAATAGCAAAAGCTGGGAAACCAAATTATCACCCCTCAAGCTTTCGTCCTATTTCGCTCCTCACCTGCATCAGCAAAATATATGAACAGTTCATATACGAAAAGCTAAATAAATTTCAGTGTCAGGAACCTAATACCTGACTTCCAATTTGGAATTAGAAGAGCGCACAGCACCACCATGGCTCTCAACATATTTCAAAACCACGTTTGCGTGCGCCTCTTTAATGAGGAACCCACCATTGCGGTGAACTTGGACATTGAAAAGGCTTTCGACACAACCTGGATCGAAGGTCTCGTTTTTAAATTACTGAATACTGGCCTCAGTAAAACGCTGTGTAGTATCCTCTACCAGTTCGTTTTAAACAGAACCTTCCAAGTTCGAGTGAATGGAAAGCTTTCCCGAACTTTCAACGCCGCCGCAGGCGTACCACAGGGCTACATTCTAGGTCCCATCTTATTTAATATCTACACCTCGGATATTCCTCGCCCCGTGGATGGTAGAGTAAACCAGATTTGCTATGCGGATGACGTCCTAGTGTACACGTCATCTGAAAGCCCAAAACTCGCAACAAACTGACTCACCCGTCATCTGGACGAACTGTATCAGTATTACGGTCGATGGAAAATTCGACTTAACCCATCTAAAGCAGTAGCTATAATTCTGAGTAGTAAACACCCCCAACCTACTTCTCGATATTCACAGAATATCCAAATACAAATAGGAGGTACTACGATTAGACCATAGGACAGGATGAAATATCTTGGGGTCATCTATACCCCAAAAATGAATTTCATCAAACATGTGACCCACATTATTCAAAGGTCTAAGCAACTGCACAACATCTTGAAGAGGAGCAACAAAGTTGACACCAAAGTTAAGCTTCTTTGCTATAAGCAGCTAATCCGATCTGGAATATCATACGCCTTTCCCATATGGTCCTGCATATCTTCGGCTGAAATGGAAAGACTTCGAGTTTATGAGAGAAAACTCCTCAGAAGATGCACCAACCACTCTAGAAGGCCTGACAGTCGCCATTACCCAAACTCTCACCTATACGAAGGTGCCTCCATTATCCCGATCGACGAGTACTTGCTACAATTAGCATACAAGTACCTCGAAAGCATTCAGAACAGCGAGAACCCACTTGTACAGGAGTCCAGCGTTCTTGACCCTTCTCTCTTTCGATCTCTTCGTACAAGACGGCACAAACACACACACACACACCGAGTAAAGCGCAAATTATCAGACGCCAAAGACGTGATCTGCGTTTACTACCGAACTCAAGACCTACCGGTCTTGTACGGTTTCTTTCCCACCATCCCCCCATCCAAGTAGTTAGAGAACAATTGAACTAACCCTGTCCACACTATCCTTAGATACGTCCTTCCCCTTTCTTTTCAGATATCTTGAGACCGAGCCCAACATCTTCACGGATGTGGGTGATTCTGATTATCGCAAGATGACCAGAAGCCAGAGACAAGATGAAGGACAAATTTGTCCATGTCTCCCTAAAATCGGCCTCTCGTCACCCCATTTTTTTGGAGAAGTTAAATCTTGTGTTTAAAAAGATTCCATATTGCGTCAGAAGTGAGGACCTTAGTTACCGATCTTGCTTTGGATGACGCGAAACACCCGTCACTTTACATTGGTTTGGTACAAAAGATTAATTCTTCCTCAAAGTACATATATTTATTTAAAAAAAAACATTTACACTGATAAATCCACTATCACGAACATCGAGCAAAGCAACATATCAGAAATGTTTATGCTAGAACAAATGACGTCAGTGACGTTTCTTTTATGCTCACGAGTTACAAAAGCAAAATAATTGTAACTTATTTAGGCATGGTTTAAAAATGCGACTACAAGGTGTCACGTGAACTCCTTGCACAACTACCTCAGTACATAGTAAACGTCAACTTTTTTTTAAAAATAAAGTTCATTTGACATTTAAAAAAATATATTATCATGTATGAAATAAACATTAGTCAAAAGAAACTCTAAAATTAGAGAAATCTCATTTTCATACACTCAGATCGGGTCGACGACTTGAAAGTAACAACACAAAATTGAATATATATATATACAGATACAGATACATATATATATATATATATATATATATATATATATATATATTTATATATATATACATGCATATATATATATTTAAGGTCATTCGGTTAGTTCTTATTAGTGATTACAACTTTTTTATTATTTTAATTAATGATGATTTTAGTATCACAAACAATTTAAATAGTCACCATATTAGCCTCATCTCTTCGAACAACATAAGCCAAGCCAAATTTGGCAGTTTATTTTAAACCTACTTTTGAGAATTCCTCCGAACATTAGGAAGTTGCTAATAATTCTAAGAAACGAAGGGTACAATACATAAAACTATGGGGTCAATAATAAGTCTCTAGTTCGTAGTTCTTTTGCGTGTACAATGACGAACATTACTCTGTAATATAAAGTAGTGTAATTTTTACTCATATTCTTCAGTGCGAACAATTTCAAAGTCGCTTTCATCATCTTCCGAAACTGCCGGTTCGTAGACTTCCAATGTATCTGACTTGGTCGCATTTCTAGCCCAAGATGTAATTCCAGAAATAAATGCGGGCAAAAGGTTACTAGAGATCGCTATTGGGTTGTCCAATTTTGGATTACTACTCGCACTATTAGCATTATAATTATACTGTATACTTTCTTCTTCTAGCGACGATGACGTGGAAGCCGATATCGATGCTAGGGAATCATATTTAAAATGACTTTTTATAAAATCAATTTCAGAAGGCTCCTTCTGTTGAAGATGATTAGTCCCGGTAATACCAACTCCAAATTCTAAATCATCATTTTCGTCAGAAGAATTCTCATCAATTTCGGGTATACTTTCATGAATAAGCAAGTCTGAAGGAACTTCTTCACTCTTGTCTTCAGCTTCATCAGTAATAAAACTTGTATTGGATTGATCGCTGGCATATTCAAGATAGCACATCATAGAATCATTTATTTCAGGTAAGAAATCATCAATTTCATTGTCTGGCTCTCTACTCACAGGCTTTAGATCTGTAACAATAGAGATTAATATTTTCCTGCAAGGATACACTCTTACTTACTTGTCTTTTTTAGCCACAATATTTTCATATTGTATTTGCTTGACATCAGTACAGCCATAACTAGAGAAAGTAAAATGACCGTCCATCCAGAAACAAAGCTGCCAACGATAGCTAAAAAGATCAGTAAAATCGACGAGAACGTGCAGAATCGAGTAGGATTTTCATTGCGCTGTTGCTGCAGAAAGTCTGATACTTCATTCAATTTCGGTGTCAATTCTTCAGGCATCAATATTTTAAAAGTGCTTCTGGTTTTACAAAGCCACGTTATATATATAAGTAAAAAAATTATGCCCAAAGGTTTTATGTGCAACCTAGAAGTAATAAAGTTGAAAGAATAATGAATAAATATTTTGCGATGTAACATGTGTCTTAAGTTGTTCCAATTATTAAAAGATGTTGTAGTTTAAAATTTAAAAAACCGTACATCAGAACTGATCCATATAAAAACAAAATCAATAATAATAATAAAAACAAATAAGGGCCACCAATTGAAGCTATCCACTGCGAGTGCATAAGGTTGGAAGTATTAAATAAGATATTCCTTATAACTTGCCTTGTGGGACGCCGAATCCCTCGGAATAATACCACGAATCTCAGAGGAGTGGTCCCCGTAATATGTGTAAACAGACAAAGGTCGACGACACGCCATCTACAACAACCCGAATCGATTGAATTTCGAGGGAACGCTTCATTCAGACGCAAAATGGTAGGGAAACCTCGTTTGAACAAAGCTTACTCAGTAACGCCTTGTCCCAGACGTGATAAAAACCTTTGGAGATACCTAATGCAACCGTCCTTGATTTACCATGATTTTCAATAAGAAATGTCCAGGTGTTTGTTACAAAGATTAAAAACTCTGGCGTGGATCTCTTACTACAGAATCTGTATTGATGATCATTTAGGAGTCGATTGCATTCCAAATATTTAATCAACTCGTTACTGATGACCAATACCATCACCTTAGATAACATAGATAGTAATGCTATGCTGGTAATTTTATAAGAGACACTTCTCCCCTTCTTTGGGATTGGTTAAATTCGAGCGATTTTCCAGCAGATGAAGATGGTTTTCTGCACACGAGACAGTTCTAGGGCGTAGTTGAAAAATTTCACTGGTCGATCGTCTTTCAGGGAGCGTTTGGCACAACAAAGAAATTTGACAAAACTCTTCTGCACGTTTTTCATCTAAATGATGTCCATGTTATCGGATTTTAATGCTTCCTCCCTTTGGCAAGTTAAATCGGATTGGATGAAAGTGCAGACTCAACCCCTAAAACGAAATCTCGAGAGTAAGTCGGACCTTGGGCCACGAAGATTCGTCGAACCAGTTGACGAGCCAAGCTGGGTCTCGGTTAGGGCCACCTCATTAGGTTTCGCTGTTCGCAAATACGGGTGGAGAGCGTTTAGATTTGTATAGATGAAATTGATGTACCATATCTTACAAATGTCATTATCAGTTGAACATGATCACTATTTCGTTGATAGATCCGGTTACTCGGGGAAGAGTTGTTCGCAATTCGTTTTCTTATCAAAACACTGCATGATGTTCCCCAAAATCCGATTAGGGAGCTAGTTTACCTCCGGAATTCTTCATCACAGGAGGGTACCATCATGTCTTATCTTAAATTTAGTCCAGGCTATCGCCAAACTTTCGAAATTCGAAGATCTCTCCCGACCATATCGCGGAACTTTCAGTGTGACGGTGTGGTATCTTATCTAGGGACCGACTTACCATCTATACCAACTTTTTTTCCGAAAAATGGCCAAGGATTTCCCCCGACCATTTCACGGAGCCTATAGTTTGATCGAGCAGGAGGGAATTGGGGCCATGCTTACCACTCAGTCATCAGTCGCCTTTATAGTAGATTTCTCACTCCTTTACAGTAGATTCTGAATAAGGAATCCTCGCCAGCCCAATTTCGTATTTCTTCCTTTTGTTGAAAACCATTGCAACTCACCAAATTATGTTATTTATCAAATCGATATTCTAAATCGTGTTCATACATTATTTTACGAAATTTATAGCAACACCGATGTAAAACAATTGCAAACATAACATTTCCGTGCACTTTTCTATATATGCCGCTATATTTGGTATTAACCAGTCGAGCTCTCGAATAGTTTGTTGGTTACTTTGTTGTTGTGAACCTTCTTTCCGACATCAGTCGCCTCGTCGCAAGGACTTTTATTTCTGATGAAATTTGTTTTAATGACCGTCGTTGGCAAAAAAGCGGCGCCATTTCAAAGTCCTGTTTTTGACTAATGTTATCTGTTCACATATCTTATCAAACAAAGGCTCGTAGCAATTCCGTTTGGTACTATGCGAAATGTGAAGTACAGATATTGACTATGCAAAGGTTAATATTCTAAAACAAACCTCTGACGAAAGGACAATACATTTTGCAAATTCTCAGTTTGTACCTCCGTATTTCCATTCTCGGTGAGAGGCTGCTTAGGTTGGTTAGTCCTTTGAAACAAAAGTGACCGCATAACAGCTATCAGACGATGGTCTCAATTTCCCAATGGCGCGGACAAAGGATTTAAAATAGGCATTTGTAACTTGAATAAAATACGTCTTATGACTAGACACTGAATGCTATCATGCACTACCCGGTTTAGTAAGGAACTGAGATCACCCAACTTTAATGCTTCCAGAGATGACCACGAAAAAAGATTCACCTTACAATATTTACTTGTTCAATAAATGATACCATATGTATAACTGTAACTATTTTATGTTGTAGAAAGGCATATAATTGCTTAAATAACACTGGCTTCGTTTATTCGATTAGCAATTTCCAATACCTAGAACCCATACAAAAAACATTGGAAAAATGTTCTCATTATGTAGAACGTAAATTGATATCTATTTTTGTTTCATCATCCCAAACGTCGGAAAATAAATATTCGGATTATCATGCTTGCTTAGCAATTCTTACGGCTTAATGAGCTAACATAACAATTTATTATAAGGCATTTACGTCACTGTTCCCTGTTTCATTGTAACTTTTAGATATGGGTAGCCTCCCACTCCATTTCCCTAGAATTGTATATTATTAAACTCACCATGTTATTACCGCCAGCAATGAAATAGTAGTAAGTCCTGTGAAGACTAATAACCGATTTACGTGCGGTAACATAACCATATCAACTTCTTTTGCAACAGTTGTTACTGTATATATTATTGAGTAGTATTCAAAATAAGCCGGAGCATTTGTTGAGCCAAATTTATTTAAAAACTATCACACTACGTAGATTAGTTGATTTCGACGCAGAAAATATTATATGACGAATATTGAAAGGTAAGCAAAATCTTCCAAAATAGTCATTTCATTCGTTGTATTTCGGCTTTGTTATTGCGTCTTAAAACATGCACTGCATGATTATTTTTTTGTTTGTCCTCGTATCTCCAAAATTTGCTTTACGAATTTATATTAATTGTTTGCGAAAATGTCTTTCTTTTTACTTCAAGGCACATACAGCTCTTATTTTTAAACAAATTCGTTTTCAAAGAACTCTATTTTACATTTACGTTGTTTAGTTATTTGTCAACAGTCTACCAAGTTTTGTCTATATCTGCCAATATCAGCTGATGTAAACAATGAAAGATCTATTACAATATCCAAATGCCAATAATGTATTGTAGTTAATGTTTAGCAAAAATTTACACACAATCCTACAATCTGAAACTAACAAAAATTCGCGATAGTTCAAACCAGATATGATTCTTAGTTTCCATTACAAACCTCGTCCGATACCGATAACGAATATAAAAAAATTAAATTCATGACAAATATGCGGGTGTCGAAAGAAAGTGTATACCTGCATTTTTGGATTAAAAATCCCGATAGGAATATACATAAGGAATGCTGATTTTCGTTGAACCTTCCGCAATGATAAGTTAAATAATATTGACCAAAAATACCATGGCAGTTTCACCTGTTATAAAATCTCTACTGGAAAAGTACGTCCAAATCATCATCATCATCATCGGCACAACAACCGCAATCAGGCCTTTGCCTTATTCAGCAAGATCCGAGGCTTGTTTAATCTTCCACAATTGTTGCGGATTGGCAATTAAATGTGCTGGAATGTACTGGAGAAATCTAGTACATTCGCATGTATACCAGTTGCGCAGCAGCTGACACCAACTGGCCATCATTGTCACCACGATGATGTCATGGCGTCACTTTTTGAATTGGCAGTTATGCCATTTCGTCAGTCCGCATTCAACCTTCATCAAGTGCACACCATCGGTTCTCGTCCGATCACCGAAATTAAATAATAAAGTAAATAAAAGTTAATCTCAAGGAGAAAGGACTCCAGACTTGGTTTTGTGCTTCCTCTTCGTTGTCTCCATTGGCTTCCCCCCATCATTTGCATTTATTGGTTACGCTCTTGGGTACAGCTCACCGTTCCTGGAACCTGCCTGCTAATCTCTATCAACCACCACTCTTGGACGCTTCACTCGTGGAACGCTTTTCTCCTGGACGCGACCTCACTATCGGCCGCCTCTATTACAACATTTCTGGTCCTTCGAGCCGGATCCAGTGCTTCATTGGATTAGCATCATCGCCGCCCAGTTCGCGGCACATAGACACTGCAACCTGACTCGACACAAATCAAGGAGCTGAAGCTGCAACACTCATGAAATCATAATACCTGTAGGATCTGAAGGTATTCCTAAACTCCAATCGTCTGTGAAACAAACACAAGATGTCTGACTGGGACACAGTTACGGTTTTACGTAAACGGGCTCCGAAATCACCTGCCCTCAAAACAAAAAGTGCTATTAATCAGGCACGTCGTCAGGACGTTCAAGCGGATACTCAACAGAAATTTGGTGTCGGTACTAAAAAGCATCACATCAACACTCACAACACTGCTAAATTGGACAGGGAAACTAAAGAAATTAAACATGAAAAAATACCTTTAGAAGTCGGCAAGATCATTCAACAGGAACGTCAAGGGAAAGGATTGAGCCAAAAGGACTTGGCAACAAAAATATGTGAAAGGAAACCACAGGCAAAGGTAGAAGCCGATCTATCGAAGCTGCGCCCAGTGCAACAGCGAAGGCTGGCAATATCCGGACAAAATGCTGGTGAATCCCCGAAGGGAACGGAGAGTGCTCAAAGGAAACGAGGAAAGGAACAGGACCCTAAGCCTAACCACAGTGAGAGTGGCATGCAGGAAGAAAGTGATACATCGAGTGAAGCTGGTGACGGGGAAAGTGATTCGACGTCGAAACCTGGTAACGATGCTCCTCGGACTGGTGCACCGGCCAACTCCCCGCCAGCAAGTCGTTCGCCGCCAATGATGTTCCGGCCACCTCTACGGCGCCCGGAAACTCTTGACATGCGAATGCCGTCCGGCCCAACCACGGTTCGTCCCTGCCTTGGCGGCTTGCCTCGGCAATTAGGAGTTAATATGCCGCTCGGCCCTCCACCCGGATTGCCATCACGGATGATGCACCCGGAAAATTCCCCCCGTAGGGACAACGGTTCCCCGACGACATTCCTCTGTCGGCGGAACAACAAAGATCTCGACCGACGACATTCCTCGCTCGGAAGAGATCATACGTTTTCTCGCTACACTATGCGCAACGGAGCCGACAATCACCACGGCAGTGGTGGCGGCGGCGACGGCGACAACTTTGACAACGGTTCCGCGATGACATTCCTCAATCGGCGGAACACCAAAGATCTCGACCGACGACATTCCTCGGTCGGCGGAGATCATACATCTGTTCATCACCAACCCGAGTCGAGTACAAATGTAAGGACATGCACAAAAGAAGATGACAGTTCCAAGGATTCCTTAAGTCGTGGATCAGAGGACAGCGGCCGCCAGATGATCATTGCAAATCAAACGCTAAGTGATTTGTTGGAGAAAAATTCAATGGAAACCGCTGTTGATGCGAAACGAAAGCTGGACGACGAACTTTCTACAACGAGAGTTCAAACCAAAGTGCCCTCAACATCAGCTCTCGTACAACAACCGACCACGATTAAGGAACTCATCGCCGCTCAGTTCGCGGCACAGGCCACCATCTCCGGTACTTTCCTCAACATACAGGAAAAGGGACAACCAAGTCCGACAGCAATCGAGGCAACCAAATGCGCACTCCGCGCCGAATGGGAAGCCTTCTCCAAGCGGCACTACGACATCTTCTACCTGGCGGCACCTGAGGATCTGCAACACGCGTACTTCGCGGATGATTGTTTCGGCGAAACCGAAGAGATATACCTCGAGGAAGAGACGAAGCTCCTTGAGGCCCAGTACGCGCTCAAGTCAGCCTCCCCAACCATGGTCAACAGCACCAACCGCCTTCACCCTAGCGAGCTGCCCCCAGTGCAGCTGCCAATGGCCGACATCAAGCCATCAGAAACGGAACTGCACCCCAGAACAGTGGATAAGAGTGAGCAGGCCGCCGACCAGAGTGCCGCCTGCCCAAAGCCTAACCTACCCAAGGTCCCGATGATCGACCCAGTGCCGAAGCCGCCACAGAAGACGATGCTGCGCACGCATTGTGGGGCACACCATGACATAGCCGTTCCTCGTGGGTTGCGAACTTACAACTCCGACCCAGAGGAACTGGCTACCATCACACGGACTCCAGAGCAAGCAGTGGGCACGGCGTACATAGGATCCGTGTCAGATCCAACGCCAATGCCTTCCACGAATTCGACTGTTCCAGCAACAGTAGTCGGCCCGATGACTAACCAGCCCAGAGTCCCGATGCACAAAACACCGCCGACACCCGTAAAGCAACAGGGTGCTTGCACATTCTGCACGGCCGCACACACCATTTACACTTGCGAGGGCTTCCGATCACTCACACCTGGCCGTCGAAAGTCCTTCGCACACAAAAGAACCCTGTGCACCAACTGCTTGGGTCGCCACCGCCTGCGCGACTGCCACTCCAACAAGACGTGCCGTCGATGCCAGCGGAGACATCACACCCTGCTGCATGTCCGGTCTACCGCCATCGACAGGACAACATCGCCGCCACAACGAGCCAAAGGATCCGCCCCCCGGATCGACCGCCAGGAAGGGGTCTGCGCACATACAATCAGCACCCCTTCACAGCATTCCGCGTTGCTGCCAACAGCCAGAGTCATCGTGACGTCGGAGACCGAACAGAGGATTGAAGTCCGTGCTCTACTGGACCCCTGCTCCAATGGCACCTTCATTTCAACATCACTCGCCCGAAGGTTGCACCTCCGATGCCAAGCATCACCCGTCCCCACCTACGGTGTTGGGGGCACTCGTGGCCTTGCCACCATTACTCAGGCCGCCATCAGAATCACTTCTCGCCTCCACGGCTCGAGACAATGGACACTGAGGCCCTTCATCCTGTCCGGGCTCTCAGTGTATACACCACCACCAGGATCAACGACAAGGGATCTCTCGTTCGTGGCGGATCTGGAACTTGCAGATCCGAACATCGCCTCCGCCGAGAAGGTGGACATCATCCTTGGGGCAGACATATACCCCAACATCATCGTCGAAGGTCTCAGGAAGGACCAACGTTCCGGCCTCGTCGCGCAGGCCACTGAACTGGGATGGGTGCTAACAGGCGCAGCACCCACCACATCATCCAGCGCAAAGGTGACAAGGCCTGTCACCAGCCATCATATGGCCATTCCTCGTGGGTTACGAATTTACAACTCCGACCCAGAGGAACTGGTCGTCCTTCCGACTGAGGGCCGCGGCTTCCATCAGAGAACCCAAAGAACGTCTCGCCGGCATCGGCCGCGGTGGCCACCTACGAGGCCCGCGCAACTACCAGCCACCGACCACTTGCGCGACCCAACTACAAGACATACCCCCCGCCCGCTGAACCACTGCAGGGGCAAGGGGCAATCGAGGAACCAGGAGCTTACCCACTCGAACACTTCAAGGCATCCCACCACACCCAGGACACCACGTGGTCAAGCTCCTGCCCAGCTCCAAAGCTACCCGGGCCAACCGCTACCACCTGTAGCCACCACAACAGGACCAGGAGCGCGCAATGCCCCGCCTGGCGGGCGGCGCTACCCAGCAACCAGCGGTCTCTCGAACTCCAGCAAGATAGCACGCCCCTCTGTGCATCCACAGAGGCTGCATTCCGACGACCCCGGGAGGCACTTGGCCCGTGACTGCCACTACGAAAGGACACGCGGACAGTGCCAGGGTAGACACCGCACCCGACTCCACATTACAGCACACACCCCCAACGGTCGCAACCTGCCGGCCACTCACTCCAGACGGGCGCCAACGTGCGCAGTACATGGCACCACCACCGGTCTCGACATAGCTAGACCCATCACCAGTCATCACGTGGTCATTGATCGTGGGTTGCGACCTTACAACTCCAACCCGGATCAACTGGCCGGTCCCGCGACCACAAGAGGCAACGGACATCAGCGATGGGAAAGAGGTTCCTGTCGCCATCGCTCATACGGGCCACCCCAGACCCTCAAGCCTCCAGCGCTCCTCAGGGCGGGCGGCCCCCTCTCAACCGATCATCAACGTGAAAGTGGACAGCCGACCAAGACCAACCGCCACCAGCAGACCGCACACTCCCGGCCCTTGGCCACCGTCCCCTGGAACGAAATGATTCGCCAATGATTGGCGAAGGCGGGCGGAATGTTGCGGATTGGCAATTAAATGTGCTGGAATGTACTGGAGAAATCTAGTACATTCGCATGTATACCAGTTGCGCAGCAGCTGACACCAACTGGCCATCATTGTCACCACGATGATGTCATGGCGTCACTTTTTGAATTGGCAGTTATGCCATTTCGTCAGTCCGCATTCAACCTTCATCAAGTGCACACCATCGGTTCTCGTCCGATCACCGAAATTAAATAATAAAGTAAATAAAAGTTAATCTCAAGGAGAAAGGACTCCAGACTTGGTTTTGTGCTTCCTCTTCGTTGTCTCCATTGGCTTCCCCCCATCATTTGCATTTATTGGTTACGCTCTTGGGTACAGCTCACCGTTCCTGGAACCTGCCTGCTAATCTCTATCAACCACCACTCTTGGACGCTTCACTCGTGGAACGCTTTTCTCCTGGACGCGACCTCACTATCGGCCGCCTCTATTACAACAACAATAGTTTGCTTTTTCGGGCAAGGTTATTAACCTTGCGCCACGTCCAAATCAATCACATGATATATAATAAGAGTGTAGTTTTTGATTTGTATTCAATGTAAAAACAATAGAAACTTTAACAACATTGGAATAAAAATAAAACAAAAGCATCTCAAAACATTGTATATAAAGCAAACAAGAGGAAAAATAGAAAACTTATTTATTGACATGAAGGAACCCGGAAGTTCATGACCTCACCGACTCGACTCCGCCATCGTTCCCCGCCCTGTGCAATCACCTTCCATGCTTGACCATCTGATCCGATCTCCTCAAGGTCAATCCTAACATTGTCCTCCCATCTCTGTCGCGGCCATCCTACCGGTCTCTTTCCCGTTGGCCTACCGTTATGAATTCTATGCATGGTCCTATCGTTAAGAATTCTACGCACGGTCCTATCGTTGCCCATTCGCGCTGCATGTCCGGCCCATCTTAATCTTCGCCACTTGATTACTCTCACTATTGTACGTTTGCGGTATAGCTCTTCCAATTCATGGTTGTCGAGTTCCCTCCATTGCCCTACCTCCTCGTCAAATTTGCAGCCAAAGATACCCCTTAGAACTTTATTCTCGAATACGCGGAATTGGTTTTCTTCCCGTTCTGTGAGAGCCCATGTTTCGCATCCGTATAGAACAATCGGCATGATTATGGTTCTATAGACACGGAGCTTTATATTACGTGATAGCAGTTTATTGACTGCATGCTAACTAGCGTTGCCAGAGTGTAGTCTTTTGTTAATTTCCTCCGACATTCCGTTACTGGCCGTCAGTATCGTTCCCAGATATTTAAATTCTTTAACATTTTCAAATATTTTGCCTCTGACATTTATATGTATTCCTTGAATTCTACCTGCTCTCGCCGTAATCATGTATTTTATTTTGTCTTCATATATTTCTAGGCACACCTCTTCTGCCACTTGCATGATGATTTCACAGCTTTTACTTACAGTTTCTAGATTACCCCCCAGAACGGCAATGTCATCGCATATGCGCGCACTTGTGTGACCCCGTTCAGGGATGATCCGGCCATGTTGTCGTCTTGTACCTTTCAGATGACATAGTCGAGCACAAGGTTAAAAAGACACGGTGAGAGTCCATCCCCCTGTTTTAGTCCGTCCCGGATTTCAAATGGTTCTGAGAGGTGGTTTTCTATTCTAACTCGCCTTTTGTTTTCGTTCATGCAAATTTGAATGAGGGCAGCATATTTTTTCGGGATTCCCAGCTCAACTACAATATGGTAGAGTCTTGCCTTGCGACTGAGTCGTAGGCTTTTTTTAAGTCAACGAACAGTTGGTGAACCGTCTCTCCGTATTCCCACTTCTTTTCCAGTAGTTGCCTTATTGTGAAGATTTGGTCGCTTGTTGACCAGTTCCTACGGAATCCGCATTGGTAGTCTCCTAATATTTCTTCTGCATACGGTGTGATTCTCGCCAGTATAACATTTGTTAGTATTTTGTATGTGGTTGGAGGCAATGATTTTCCTCTATAGTTTTCGCAGTCAGATCTGTCACCTTGTTTGAAAATGGGGACGACTATTGAGGTTTTCCATTCTTCCGGAGTGGCTTCCTTATCCCATATTGTGTTGATGAGTTGGTGGATCTTTCGAGCGGTTGCCTCTCCTTCATGCTTCACAAGCTCTGCCGGTATGCAGTCGACTCCGGGAGCCTTGTTGTTTTTCAATCGATTTATTCCGTCTAGAATTTCGTTGAAAGATAGCTCTGTGATCTGAGGCTCGACTGTATGTACGTCTGGTGCGTTTATTTGTGGTTGATATGTGCGCACATTGAGCAGGTTTTCAAAGTACTGCTTCCATCTTGTCACGATATTGTTTGTTTCTGTGACCAGACAGCCGTTTGCGTCTCGGATTATTTTGTCTCTCCCTTAGTAGCCATTCCTAATTGAGTTTACGCCGGCATGCATACTCTGATGTTCTTTGCTCTGGCATTTTCAAGTTTTTTTCGATCCGAATCTTTTCCCATTCGCGCTTTTTGCGTTTAATTGTTTCTTTCCGAATTGTCGCGTATCTTTCTGTGTTGACTTCGTATCTTTCTAAGTGGATCACTCTGAGGCGTTTACGTTGTTCGATCTTTGCCCTGCACTCACCGTCAAATCAAGGCTTGGCCTTAATAGTTTGCTTAAGTCCTAATACCTTTTGGGCTGTTTGTTTGATTGTCTCTCTAATCGATGTTCACTTCGTGTCCACACTATTGGCTTCCTCTTCCTCACTGCTCCCATTGTCTAGGATGCTAAATCTATTTGTTAGTTCGTCTTGTTATTCAGCCCTTTTGCGCAGGTCTTTTAGTTTATCAGTGCCGAACGCTGCGAGGCGACTCCTGATTTTGCCCATCACTAGAAGATGATCGGAGTCGCAATCTGCTCCTCTATATGATCTTACGTCAAGGATATTCGAATGGTCTCTCTTATCTATGTGCTTTCCCTTCGCTTTTAAAATAATATCCACTCGCTTTAGCATTGATTTATGCAGTGTCTTCGCCGATCCGACAGCAATGTCTCTTTACTTGTTATATTCCTTTATCGAAGTGGACCTGGGGCAACGTAGCATTTATTCGACGAAATCCAGTCATTCAAAACTGCAATACTCGTATTGAGCTGCTAGAAATTAACATTCCGGCCTAAGCATTGATCATGTCAACACGGTATACCAAGTAACATACAATAAAAGAAGAAAGCCATTCCGTTCATTTAAATTGAGAGTAAGCGATACAAAATGTGAGAAAGTTATTATCGTAGATTAATGAAAATATTTTTTGTTGGTTTTATTTTATAAGTGGACATTTTTATTATTATGAATAATGTAAAATGTATATGTAAGTTAATAAAATTGTTATTTTGTTGAAATGTTAATATGTTGCAAATTGGTGTAGTACAATTATTTTCTTATTAAGCAATATCTCTTAGTGAATAAATCTCAAATAGCTTAAACATTGGTTGTTCATAGATTCCATTTACAGATTTTAAAACAAATGGAAACAGTTTTTATTTCGATTACTGCTTTTACATGTGGTGATATAGTTATGACGTCGTATTAGCTTTAAGCTGATTTTAAGTACACATAAAAGTATAAGAATAAAATAGTCAATAATACCGATCTTATCAGTACATTTTGTTTAAAATTACACAGATTTAAATTAAGTTAAAGAATAAGCCCATATTACTTTATGTCAGTAAAAACATGGCTAGAAAAAAAAAACGAGCTAAATATATGCTGAAAAATAATTTATTATAAACATGAATTGTTTTATTAATGAAACTCTAGTATAAAAGAGAAATACGTGGCAAGACCAATAGTCCACAGCATGATGCCCTCAAGGTTTAATAATTTATATGGAAAATGATCTACTTAGGTTAGAGGTATTTGATCACGAAATTATATGTTTACGCTCTTCATGAATAACGAGGCGACATTATTCCAACGCCTCGAATATATTAGTTTCTTCACCAAATTTACTCTACTGTGTATTTTCCGTTAAGATTACAACCTTTTTCAATATTTCGTCATATTGCTCTGTATTATCGGGATTGCAAGTAGTTAAAGGAGAGATGGAAATAAATTAAAGACAAAAAAGTTCTCCCTCTACAAATCATTATTATTTTGATATAACGTTTTACTACGAATCTAGTCTGCATTGTTTACACAAATTAAGTATTTTATTTTTTGTTTAATTTGTAGTACTTTGTTGTTAATTAGCGAGCCTTTTTACCTATCACAGATATATTATCAATTTCTTTTAACGCCTAAACAAAGTTTAAAAACAAACTTTTTTTTTTTTAAAATAATAACTAAACGACATTGTTATATATAATTTGAATTATATATCTATTCATATAATGGCACGCTTTTTATATAACTTACACGCTGAGCGAATTCTCACAATGCTTAGTAATACTTTATTGCACAACGAATTTCAAATAAATTAATTTATTTAAATTTTAATTGTTTATTTCTCGAACACCTTCTGAATCTTTACGATGTCTGTCCTCACTTTTCCAGGAGGTAACTGGAATATGTGGTGTCGGTAGACAATTTCTTAGCGATTGAACCAATTGGACAGTATCCAGCAATGCTTAATTTCAAGAAAAAGAAAAAATAGTAAGTGTACGTTAGAAATAATTCCACTATGAATTTGAAATGAGATATTTTAAAATAAATTTGCTTGTCAAGTCCGATGAAATAATGTAGTAATATCTGCAACAAATCGAGGTAACAATCTGCTGCAACCATTCCACATACTAAATGAATTAATCTGAGACTGTAAAAATTATGATATAACACATAAAATATCACTCTAAAAACGTTGTATATTTGGGAGATCAAGATCAGTTCTGCTCTTTTTTGGGCTATAACAAATGTAAAAAAAAAGAACTTGACCGGATGAATGAATAATAATGAATTCTTTTATGTAATATTTTCCAACTTTGTTCCTCGTCATATGCGTTGTAAGAGATTTAGTCCTCTACTTTAAAAGTTTCTTTTAAGACAGCAACCTCCTATCTAATGGCGTCGTCGTCGCCATGCGCGTTATACAAGATTTAGTCGCCTACTTTAAAAGTTTCTTTTAAGACAGCAACCTCCTATCTAATGGCGTCATCGTCGTCAAATGCGTTATACGAGATTTAGTCGCCTACTTTAAAAGTTCATTCTAAGACAGCAAGCTCCTATCTAATGGTTTAATGTATATAAAAATAAACCAAAAGTAAATGAATACCCAAAAACTAGAATAGAATTATCTAAAAACCATTAAAGTTCCAGCACAATAACTGTGATGGAGTTGAATGCTAAAGTTATACCAAGTTGGATGATATCGGGTCTAGATCACGAAAAGTAGAGATTAAGGTCGGATCTCCATTGCAGCAAAACATTATGGCTCTATCAGTTTTCCTACTTTTTTTACTTTCCGTTTCTTCAATACTCGTTCACCGCTTTCGTGCACGCCTTGTATTTTTATACTAGAAGTGGCTATCACCGCAAGTTTATGGGGGACGTATGATGAAGAATGTCAAATAGATGTGTAGTACATGGACATCTTTTAGGAGAAGCTAGTCAAAGCAACACTTTCTAATACCTTAAAAAATTTAATTCAACTTATCTTATCACCAAAATGCAGTCACATTACATTAAAGGAAGGAGTACTTACCCCCACCGCCCCCCCCCCCCCCCCCCCCCCTCGCTTGGTAGAAACCTTGACGCGGTACGGGGGCTTAAACTACAATGAATCACTCAAACTATGCTGACGGAAGTATACGCTTCCAGTAGGGCCACCCATGTCAGACAGGCTAGCGAGGAGTAACACACAAAGACCTACCACCCCTAATCATGGGTGTTACGCGTCACCGTGCCCATTGGATAGTTTGTAGCCAGGGGTATATCGGCTGTATTATAACGGCGCCTCTCTGACACCAGGTCGAATCAGAGCAGTAAGCAGACCTTACCATATCAAAAAAGGGGCTCTGATGTGGCGGACTATTTGAAACTCCACGACTCGTGGGATCAAAAATGAATAATCAATATACAAAAAACAATCCCACAAAAAACCCGGTAGGCGTAGGTGTGATGAGCCAACACTACCATAAGGCCACAAATCATCAAGAAAACACCGACTCGGCAAAAAGTAGACGTAAGGAAAAACGGAAAAAGCGGGATATACGCGTCGGCACGCGGAATGTTCGAACGTTATATAAACTAGGCGCGATACAGACGGTCGTACAAAACGCGAAACAATATAAAATGGACATCGTCGCGCTTCAGGAAGTCCCACTCCCACATCATGTAATCGAAACCAACGGGTTTACACTGGCGTGTGGAGGTACCGATACACATAACCTCGGAACCGGCTACATCATAAGCACGAAGATTAGGCCCTATGTAAAAGATGTGCAATTCATTAATGACCGAATGTCGGTGCTTAAAATACAGGGCCTATGGTACAATTATGTATTTATAAATGTACACGCCCCAACAGAATCTACCGACGAAGAAACAAAGGACACGTCCTACGAGACCCTAGAGGAAGTATTTGATGGGATCTTAACATTCGATGTTAAAATCCTCCTCGGGGACCTCAATGCGAGAATTGGAAATGAAGACATCTTCCGACCAACTATAGGTAAAGAAAGCCTACACGACGTTTCAAATGATAATGGAATCCGAATTATCACATTCGCAGCGTCAAAAGATCTGGTAGTGAAAAGCACGATGTTCAAGCACAAGCAAATCCATAAAGCCGCATGGATATCACCCGAAGGCGTAACACGTCACCAAATAGACCACTTCCTCATACACAAAAGACACGACTCGAATATCCTTGACGTAAGATCATATAGAGGAGCAGATTGCGACTCCGATCACCTTCTAGTGATGGGCAAAATTATAAGTCGACTCACAGCAAACCCACATGGGCAGTCACGGGAGACGAGCAAAAAGTTGTACATTGATAAACTAAAAGACCTACGCAAAAGGGCTGAATATCAAGACAAACTAACGAATAGATTTAGCATCCTAGAGAATGGGAGCAGTGAGGAAGAAACCAATAATGTGGACACTAAATTGGCATCGATCAGAGACACAATCAAACAAACAGCCCAAAGGTATTAGGATTTAAGAAAACAATTAAATCCAAACCTTGGTTTAACAATGAGTGCAGGGCGAAGATCGAACAACGTAAACGCCTCAGAGTGATCCAATTAGAAGAGTATGATGAAGTCAACGCAGAAAGATACGCGACAATTCGGAATGAGACAACGAGACTTTTCAAACCCAAAAACGCGAATGGGAGAAGACTCGGATCAAAAAAATCCTAGAAAATACCAGAGGTATGTATGCCGGCATAAATTCAATTACAAATGGCTACCGATGGAGAGCCAAAATAATCCGAGACACAAACGGTTGTCTGGTGACAGAAACAAAAAATATCGTGACAAGATGGAAACAGTACTTTGAAAACCTGTTCAATCTGCGCACCCATCAACCACATATAAACGCGCCAGACGTACATAAAACCGAGCCTCAGATCCCAGAGCCCTCTTTCGACGAAGTTGTAGACGCAATAAACCAATTGAAAAACAACAAGGCTCTCGAAATCGACTGCATACTGACAGAGCTTGTGAAGCATGGATGAGAGGCAACCACTCGAAAGATCCACCAACTGATTAAAACAATATGGGATAAGGAAGTCATTCCGGAAGAATGGAAAACCTCAATAGTCGTCCCCATTTTCAAAAAAGGTACAGATCTGACTGCGAAAATTATAGAGGAATATCATTGCTCCCAACCACATACAAAATACTAACAAATGTCATGCTGGCGAGAATCACACCGTACGCAGAAGACATATTGGAAGACTACCAATGCGGATTCCGTATGAGCCGATCAACAAGCGGCCAAATGTTCACAATAAGGCAACTACTGGAAAAGAAGTGGGAATACGGAGAGACGGCTCACAAACTGTTCGTCGACTTCAAAAAAGCCTACGACTCAGTCGCAAGGCAAAGACTCTACCATATTGTAGTTGAGCTGGGAATCCCGAAAAAATATGCCGCCCTCATTCAAATCTGCATCACCACCTCTCAGAACCATTTGAAATCCGGGAGGGACTAAAACAGGGGGATGGCGTCTCATCGTGTCTTTTTAACCTTGTGCTCGAGTATGTCATCAGAAAGGTACAAGACGACAACATGGCCAGATCATCCCTGAACGGGGTCACACAAGTGCGCGCATATACGATGACATTGCCGTTCTGCGCGGTAATCTAGAAACTGTAAGTAAAAACTGTGAAATCATCATGCAAATAGCAGAAGAGGTGTGCCTAGAAATAAATGAAGACAAAACAAAATATATGATTACGGCGAGAGCAAGTGGAACTCAGTCAGTAAACTGCTGAAATTGAAACTGCTATCACGTAATATAAAGCTTCGTGTCTATAGAACCATAATCATGCCGATTGTTCTATACAGATGCGAAACATGAGCTCTCACAGAACGGGAAGAAAACAAATTCCGCGTATTCGAGAATAAAGTTCTAAGGGGTATCTTTGGCGGCAACTATGACGAGAAGGCAGTACAATGGAGGAAATTCCACAACCACGAACTGCAAGAGATATACCACAAACCCACAATAGTGAGAGTAATCAAGACGCGAAGATTAAGATGGGCCGGACAGGTGGTGCGAACGGGCAACGATAGGACCGTGCATAGAATTCTTGACGGTAAGCCAACGGGAAAGAGACCGACAGGGTGGCCGCGACGGAGATGGGAGGACAATGTTAGGTTGGACGTCGAGGAGATCGGATTGGATGGTCAAACGTGGAAGGAAAGTGCACAGGACAAGGAACAATGGCGGAATCGAGTCGGTGAGGTCATGAACTTTCGGGTTCCTACAGGCCAATAAATAGAATAGAATAGAATAGTACTTACTTTTCTGCAAGCTTTCACTTTGCTTCCCATACGGTTTACACATAGAAGGCCGTATATAGGTTTTCATGCGAGATATGTTCTTCATTAAGTCAGAAAATGCTCGAACTATTTTATCTTGGCCTAACAACGGTCCCTCTCTAGTGTCCGGGCTACCCCAAGCTCCATTATGCAAGGCCAGTAGATCTTTGTTCGATTCCAACGATTCCAGACTAGAACTACGATCAATATAAAACTTGGGTAAAAAATATATCTTTTAAATTTTACCGCAAGGCATCTATATTCTTTTGACTTGTTTCCGAATGTGAAATGTTGGCATTAGGTGGCGGTGGAAGCAGTGGTGAAGTATTCTGTTGCTGCACAACATTATTACCTGCAATGACCATATCCCACCAAACGAATGTATCTCCTTAATTAAAATAAAAGCAATTACGTACTTGGTGGCGGTACGGGTGTACTTGGCGTAACTACAGGAATGATTTGCTCATAATGCTTTTTATCTAATTGTTGAATAACTCGTTGCTTATCAATCACGGATAAATTATTAAATTTTTCGTGGTTCTGATGTGCGATTACTCTGTTCTGCTGCTGAATTATCGCAGCGGTTATTTGATGCTGATGCTGCTGTTGCAACTGCTGGTGATGTTGTATGTTATTGACTGGCGGCGGAATAGTTTGCTTAGGTAAATGCGCAACCGATTGAGGAACTTTTTGATTTTGGCTTTTACTTAAATCAACCTCTCCACCAACGGAATGCGCCGTCGGTATGTGTTGTATAAATTCTGGGGAAACACTGTTATATGACTGATCCATAAAAGAAATTGGCGGTATTGTTATATGGTTTTTGTAATATCTACATGCTGGACTTGGACATGATTGTACCACTTCAACAATGAAATCCTTTTCCATGCCAAAATTATCTCTACCGATTGTGTAGGATTCAACAACTGCTCTTACGGTCGCTTCAATGCTCAAGTGCAAGCCATGGGGACCTGACATGTGCTTCAACATAACTGCGTTGGCAAAGTGTTCAAATGGGAGAACTATTTTCCCATTTTCACGTAATATGAGTCTGCCTTGTCCATCGAGGGTGAGGCGATTTGCCAGAACTCTATAAATACAAGATATTTTTTAAGTCCTTTTTACAAATTCTACTTACTGCAAATACGCAGCACTAGGAAGCATTGCATTATCCTTTAGCTCGGAAAAGCATTGAAGTAACTCAACACTTGGATTCCAACCTTTATTCTGCAGATAAAGTTGCAAGAGCATATACAATTTTTCGGTGACATATCCAACTCCCTGTAAGTTACTGTGTTGGCTTTCAGATGAAATCTGAGTCATGTTACCACCAACTACTACATTTGGAACATTAGATCCCGCACAACTTGCGCTAATTGCAGAAGGCACTTTCGACAAAGCAGCCTTCATTGTTTCTGATAGATCCATTTTGTAATTTTCCGGATAGTAGCTCTTAACGTGGTCCTTGAAAACAAAAACATGAATTAACATAAGTTACTTCAACCTGACATTCAATTTACCAAATTATTCATTATGAAGTCGCAGTATTGACTTATTTATGGCTTATCATATTTTGCATTAGACCAACAAGCCTTCTCCATATTATTCGTTACCACGAATGAAGACATTTAACACCCATTTCTTTTAAATTATTTATTTTATGACTGATTATGTTATCGAGAGATACATATAATCCAAGCCTCTTGAAGGTGTCAGTTCACTTCGTACTTGTTTATTCACATTTCTCGATTCGTAATGATGGTCAAATGTACAAAGGATAATCAGGAGAAAATGAAAACAAAATGGCTAGCCATTATAAATTTCGATCCGCGTGGTGTATATTGAAAGTGTGGTGAATTTGTATAATCCATGTTCAAAGTTTACTTGTGGGCGCTTGTATCTTATTTTATCTAATATCAAATAGATAGTACCTTAAAATTGTTTAATTCTTTTGTGTCATCGAATGTCGTACGATTTAAAGAGTTCATGATTCATATCGCAATAGTGCACGGAATCACTTAGGATAATAATCAGTCACCATTGTGTATGAATATATCTATTTAATGAAAAGAGTAATGGTTTTTTGCTTACTTTATAAAAGTGTGAAAGATTTAATCTATAATCTACATAACATAAAGGTAGTCAAGGGGACAATCTTGTCTTCCAGCTACCATTTCCTCCAGTTGCCTTCATTTCGAAGGGGTTTCATCCAGTGTGTTATTCATCGTACAATATTACCTGTCCCACATCCTTCGCGTTAGTGAGATAACATTTACGATTAGTTTATAAAATGTTAAATAAATCAACGAAATAATTATACTAACTTGTTAAATGAAGTAGTATATAATGAATGATAAACCGGCTGAAGTGAGGCAGGATTAAACCGGGGACGGGGGACGGATCTGTGGCGGTTCCGCCAAACCCCGCTGTTACTTGCTTGAAGAACCCCATAACTTCGACCCAACCTTATAAGTTTCGCTAATGCAATCGCATTAGCATCTTCAATGTTTTACGCATCTAGGTTATCTAAGGTATAACCTAAAAGTCCTTGTAAAAGAATTCTTACCTTTCATGCATCTCTTCGCATACAAATTCCCTACAAGGATTTTTTCCATTATAGAGGAGCATAAAACCAAAACCTATTCGGTACCTTCAGTTGCCAGGCAAATTTCAACCTTACCACACCTGCACCACAATCTCCCCGCAGCATAAACATTTCCTTCCCAATGATAATGAATGCTTTCAATGCATTACCTGGAAATGCCTGCAAAGAATTTTTCCTACAAGGGCATTCATACGTGTATTAATGCATCTATAGCGTTTGCGACGATAGTGAAGAGCGAGTGATTCGAACCGACGCTATCACGGTTAGAATCACTAAAAGATAGAACCAAAGCTCTTACCCATCAGGCCACTGCCGCTTATGTGAATTTGATTTCTAAACTCAAATACATTCGACTAATGTGGTATGGTATATTATTGCTATGGTATACGGCTTTAATGGATGTGCCTGGTGTTGTTCTTTACTAGTCGTGTGTGTATCTGCTAGAAACGCCACACATATCTGCATTAGCGACTAAGAACGGAATTCCCAATTAGTGTAGATATTCACACTAGAGTTCGATCCTGGCGTCGCATTAGATGCCATGCATAATTCACACAGATGGTATACAAGTTAACACGTGGCACACAACATATTACAAACCAATGTCACATAAGTTAACACGTGGCACATTATACACCGATGACAAATATCATGATCCGCATAGGCATTTGTGCGGCATACGCACTTCATACAAAGTACCACTTGCCCCATAAAGTCCACATAAAATACAAACTAGTACGTGTCCCATAGATCAATTTATGCACGCATTCATGCATATCATCAGTCATAAACTTATCTGCGCACCCGTTCGTGCGTATCACCATGCAACCACAGGTCACGGCCCATCGCGTTGGACATTGTCACACTAGCCTCTATGGCACATCCAATCATCACAGCTTCCACGACAGCAACAATGTTGCACCCAGCATCCGTCGCTTAGTTATAAATACAAAATTGTCACTTAGTCTGTATGTTAGTTGCTTAGTGATAATTCATTAATAAAGTTTGTCTTTTTAAAAAACCAAAAGTTCTCTTTTAACTTTAATTTACACAACCGTCATTGTGTAACCATCTAAATTACTTTCCAAAGACTTGCAACTATTGATTCAACTGCAAGCACTTCTCTCGGAAATACTTCTTTGTTTGAATATTCAACAATCACCAACGTCGCACTTAGCCGCCGGATTGGATTCAATAGCATAAACATATGCAAACAAAAGAATCCGATTCTCCCAGTCGGCAGAGATACGATATACGATCTCCATTATCTCAATCCCTTTTACCATCTAACTAGTGGCTGCTATTTACTCAGCTGACCCTCATTACCGGACGATGCATTAGGTCGTTTCTTCCTTTGTTCTGCATCCCTAGTGTAGGTTTTGTTTCGCTTTGACCTGCGAGCGTTAGCAAACAATCTGATATCAACGATCGACTTCACGCACACCACTACAGGACCTCACCAGTGAGATCCTCTTTCCTCGTTTTCACCACGAGAGGAACACTTTTTCTCTCGGGGAATCTCACTCCATTAGCGAGTCGGCTCTGCACGAGCCGAATATCGCTGAGTCCCTTACCATCACCCGACCGAGCCGGTCGGCCTGCCTCCCACTCTCCGTCGCGCGGCGGAGCAGCGTAAATATCCTGAAGTCGAGTTTTGCATAAAGTTTTAGAAGTGCGGAAGTTGATCGTATACGGTGGAGTGTTGCAACCACAATTGTAAGTCTGTCGATATTTGTAGTTCGGGACAATCGCCTGCAAGTACGTCAAGTACTAAAATATTCTAAAATAAACGTCAAGTTTAAAACTCAAGTGTTTTTCGTTATGGTGATTCAAAATTCTAAATTTCAAGTCATTGTTTTTTGTGAAGTTAAACTTTTGGAGTGGCAGTGCATCCTTCTGATGACGAATCGCATACATATGATACACATATGATAGTCAAGTACATATAAATAACAGTTTAAATAAAGAGCTCTTTTTGAACAATATACACTAGTGTTTTCTTTCCCGGCTGCAGTTTCCTGAGTGTTTGTGTGTACTTCCTTTTTCTCGACGAACAGTTTATTTTACGGCGGACCTTGGAGAACTTGTGGGGACGAGGTAGAACTCCGCACCCATGCTGATGCAACGACTTTGTCCCCCAAAGATCCAATGGAAAATCACTTATTTTTATTATAATCTGCACATTGGAGCACGGTTCACTAATTATTCAACTGTCCTTATCACAGTAAGAATTCACTTATAATTTTGGTGATGATAAGTTTTAATTCTATATGCTTTATAATTTAATTTAACTTAAACATAAATTAAAAACGTTACTGCTTGAAATATGTATTACATGGACACAGTAAGTATGGTTGAACACTGGCAACTACATTTTTTTTGTCAGATTAGTCAGTTTAAGAGTACCAAAACGCAGTACGCGAATTCCAATACGAGTTAGTTATATTATTTATAATTGTAATCTTAACAGTTATTAAGCACGTGATATCGAAATCAGAAAATTATTTGATATGTACTGTCCCATTTATAATAGAAATCTCCTATCGGATTCCGTCCGAAAACCGAAACTTACTTGGGTCTCTGGTCTGGGTTGATTACTTACTGAACTCCCCAAATTTAGGTTCTTTCAGTATATGAAAATCGCCGAGCAGATCTAATCGGTGGAGCGGATGCATTCTCCCACATATCTAGCCACCAGAATACTTGCCACGCACTCGAACTGTGTGAGGGATTTTTGAACATATCTAGGTGGTTGTCCGATTATTTCAATGTCGTCTGCGTAAGACAGTTGTTGGGCGAGAGTTATATAAGACTGCATATCTCATTGCCACACCACAATCCAACTAATCTCCATGTTGTATTCCATTATACAATTATTTGGATAGTGTTTCGTATTTTTTCAGTTAACGTCTCACGACGGCATATTCAACTTGCTTAGTCGTATCAGTTAATTTAAAATGCCACTCGCGCGCCATTCAAGTATAGGTGTTGCACGGAATCATTTTATCATCACCTGTTCAAGGATCATATCTGAGCTATTGTTGATTTACCTGCAACGGGGTCCAAATTGTATTAGCCTGTGAGTAGGGCGTTAGAATATACTCACAGCTAGGCCGGCTTGTCGTAAGAGGCGACTAAAGGCCGAGTGGTAGCCGGGGTCCCAACGCCCTGTGCGCCCGGCGAAATACCAACCCATCAAGCTTTAGGGTTGGTGAAATGGTCGGGAGAAATCCCTGGCCATCTTTTGGAGCTTGGCTGATGGACCGGTTCGAGAAAAAGGTTGGTTAGGTGGTAGTCGGTCCCAAGGTGAGATACCACCCCGTCACGGTGTACATTCCGCGATATCGCCCAGAGAAATATTCGACGATGTTTCGGATGTGTGGCTGATCGCCCGGACTGACACGGAGATAAGTCATGATGGTGCCTTGTGATATAAAGAATTCCGGAGGTAAACTAGTCTGCCATTCGAATCTCCAGGGGGGACTATGTCAGGGGGAACATCATGCAGATATCATGATAAATAATGGAACTTAAGAGGTTCGTCATCGCAAACCCGGGCTCGCTCTCGAGGCTCTGCCCGCGCTCGACTGGTGACGGCATTTTGTAACATCAGGTGCATCGGTTTCACCAATACGAATGTAAACGCCGTCCACCAATATTTGCAAACAACGAAACCTGATATCCTTGCCCTAACTGAGACCCAGGTCGATTCGTCAACTGATTCGACATATCTTTGTTGCGCAGGATACGACTTACATTCGAGATTCCGTTTTAAG
Organism: Microdon myrmicae; assembly: GCA_963931805.1. Lineage (NCBI taxonomy): Eukaryota > Metazoa > Arthropoda > Insecta > Diptera > Syrphidae > Microdon > Microdon myrmicae. The sequence goes on along the minus strand of OZ007502.1, from coordinate 130,777,774 downwards.
GGCGGAGTCTGCGTCTTCGCGCGGTATGATCTGGCTTGCCAGAGGATGGAGGCTTTGGAACCCAATAATATGGGCACCATATGTTTGAGGGTCGTGCTGAGGAATTCCGTTAAATTTCTTTGTTGTCTTTACCGCTCCCCGAATGACGATCGACCAGCGACATTTTTCGAACATCTTTCACATACCGTCGACTGGATACAGATCAACCACCCAGCCTCTGAAATTGTTGTCCTTGGCGATTTTAATGTGCGCAATTCCGGCTCGTTGTTGCATTCTAACAGAACCGACGAGGCTGGCGGAGATGTTTGCTGTAAGCCACAACTTGACTCAACTCGTGGGGGAGCCAACACGAGTGCCGGATGCCCGAGGCGATTATGCGAACACCCTGATTCTGTTTTTGACATCCGAACCGTGTATTTATACCGTAGAGGTGTCTGCGCCGCTGGAAAACTTAGATAACTGCTTGGTATCTATCCCCAAGCACTTGCATATCAAGCGAATAACTGGCCTAGGCAGCTTCGCCATGTATGGAGGTATGGGGCTGCTAACTGGGACGATTTGCGAGATTTCTTCGCATCCTTTCCATGGCCGGAGGCGTGCTTCAGAGACTCCGATGTTAACGCTTGCGCGGAGTCGGTATCAGAGATTATTCTTCTGGGGATAGAGATGTATATTCCACATTCCATCAAACGAAGTTCGTCTGATAAGCCTTGGTTTGATAAAAAATGCAAGCAGATTACAGCGGCAAAAAATAAAACTTTTAAGCAATGGCGCTACAATCCCACCGATGTTAACAGAGCGAATTTTGTTAGAATCAGAAACGCGTGCAACCAGGCGATTGATACCGCGAAGAAGGCTCACAACGACAGGGTGATCAATAAGCTACTTCGGTGCCCAACTGGTTCGCGTTCCTTCAACGTATTCTACGTGAACTGGATTGTAGGAAGGCAACCGGCCCGGACGGAATACCAGCAATAGTCCTTAAGAACTGTGCTCCAGAACTATCATTTCTTGGCAGACTCTTCCGCTTATCTTAAGCACGGAGGACCTTTCCTGCCTTCTGGAAAATCGCTCGAATGCAGTCGAAATCCCAAAGACGGGAAAAAAGTGTCTCCCACAAAATTACCGTCCGATAGCATTACTCTCTATTTTATCTAAGGTGATGGAAAAAGTCATCAATACAGAGTTAGTTAAGTATTTGGAGTGCAACGGACTTCTGAATGATCGTCAATACGGATTCCGTGGCAGGCGGTCCACGGGAGACCTTTTGACACTTATAACCGATATATGGATATCTGCGATTGAACGACATGGTGAGTCAAGGACGGTCGCATTGGATATCTCCAAGGCTTTTGACCGCGTCTGGCACGGGGCATTGCTGAGCAAACTTCGTTCATATGGACTTTCCCAACAGCTTTGCGACTGGACTAGGAGATTCCTCGAAAATCGATCGATCCGGGTTGTTGTGGACGGCGAGTGTTCGGATCTGTATCCTGTTAATTCGGGAGTGCCCCAAGGTTCTATTTTGGCTCCAACCTTGTTTTTGCTTCACATAAATGATTTGTTGGAGACAACGGATAACAAAGTGTTCAGTTTTGCGGATGATAGTACGATTGTTTCCTCCTTTTCTTGTGTTCGGCCGATTGGTGCGTCTGCGTCGCATCAGCTGAGATGTAGACAGATTGTCTCCCTGAATCGGGATCTAAATAGGGTCCTGCAGTGCAGACTTCAATGCAGCGAAGACACAATATACAACATTCACAAGGAAAAGTGGATCATCGGTTCCACAACTGATGATGAATGGCCGGGCCTTCGAGGCTGGGGAAGATTGAAATTGCTCTGCGTCACGGTCTGTGGGAATGTATCATGGCATAAACACGTGTCGAGTATCGCCAGGTCAGCGTCAGGAAAACTGAGTTATCTTTTTAGAGCCAAGAAATATTTTACTCCGGCCCATCTTATTCTCCTATATAAATCCCAAATTAGACCCGCGCTCGAATATTGCTTTCATGTTTGGAGCTCGGCTCCTAATCATATCAAAAGTAATGGGTAATACCCGTGCGGAGGTATTACCCATTACTTTTGTAATAGAAGCCCATAAACTAATATAGTATGTCGAACCTTTACAGCTTTTAAATTATATATATGACATCCAAGCGGCTGTTATATAAATAAGCTTTGCTCTATTAGAACTCACGTATGAACAAAAGGCTTTGATGCCAGGTATACAGCAGAAAAGAAAGGAAGGAGTGCCTAGAGTATTTGAACACTACTATCGCGTTTTCCAATAGGGACTTGACAACTTGGAATTTAATTTGTGAACGCACCTTTTCACCAATCATCAGACTATCACTGTCAATTTATTCAGTAAACTCAACATTTTCATCATAGTTAAGTACACGAACGAACAATGTCTGCAAATTATAAAAAATTACTACCGAAAAAAAGTTGTCAAGTCCCTATTGAAAAACTCTATACAAAATTAATTTTATTGATAAACATGACACCCAGCTTGCATAAGTGAAGACGAAATATTAAAAAAAAATTGATTGCTGTGCGATTTATAGTCAATGTCAGCCGAAGGATCTACACAACTGTTGGTGGAATGGAATACGTAAAAACCAATTGGGTGCCTCGAGTCCTGTAGAAAAGATGGATATATAGATGCCCAAGACCGAGTTGTGAAATCGGACAACTAAGTACATAAAAGCATAAGTATCAAAACTAGGTTTTACTATCTATTTAATTATTTGGTTGGATTACCGTACCTATTGTGACGAATTTACAGTCGAATAATCGTGAATAGTATGCCGGGTGTCTCTCAATAAGTTTAAACTGGGACGTCGAACGATATACATCGAGTCAGCAAGCAAACTGACAGCGGATATTAAGTGCCAAAATAATAAGTGAAAATAAAATAAATCTGTTCAGAAAAAGAGAACAAGTTTTGAGTTTCGCTGGATTATTCACAATCCAGATATCGAACCGTGGAAGTCGATAAACGTAAAATAAAAATTACGTAACACTATGCTTTCCCTTATGTAGCACACAATTAAATACTAACAGAAATATGAAAAATAAATGGTACGGCGACAAACCAAATCTTATATGTCCAGATATACTGAAATATTTGTCATTGTCTTGTTCACATTTTACCTATTACGATAAAAGGTCAAGAATCGGACACAACTGAAGAAATTAAAATGAAAGTGATATATGTAAATTTTGAAAGCAATTCTTAACATTGTTATTGAATCTATCATTATTGATATGGATTTCGGAAAACACTTTCACCCCTTTTTTTAACATTTCTTTTTGGTATTTTATTTTTATCTTCTAAGTTTCTCAATTATATGCGAGACAAAAACTGCTTAAATTCTAGCTTAATTATCTTATATTATAACTTACTGGTCCTTCGCAGACACTTTAACCCCTTTTTGATCGCAGGATGCATATTCTATCACTAAGTCCAAACAAATTTCGGAAAACACTTTCACCCCTTTTTTTAACATTTCTTTTTGGTATTTTATTTTTATCTTCTAAGTTTCTCAATTATATGCGAGACAAGAACTGCTTAAATTCTAGCTTAATTATCTTATATTATAACTTACTGGTCCTTCGCAGACACTTTAACCCCTTTTTGATCGCCGGATGCATATTCTATCACTAAGTCCAAACCAAATTTCCAACATTTAAGTCCTCAAACTTCACTTAGAGCGTTCCGTTTAGCACGAAATACTTTAAATCTTCAGTAAGCACTTCTGCGTTTTTTAACTTTACCAACATTTTGCAAGCGTTGGGTTAGCGAATGACACCGCTGACGTTTGTGAAGGCGAACAGGGCGATAACATCATTTGACGTGTTGTGTGCCATAAACTATTTATGTAAATACAAGTGTCAATGCTGTTAGATTGTTTATGGATATAGCGTGCTATCTGTTAATTGCCGGCGGCAAATTTATTCTTTTAGCAAACTATCAATGAAGTTGTCGAAACCCAACTGGGTGCATCATGATGGTAAGTAAGACTACAATTAAGGAACATTTTTGTTGAAATGTTAACAATTTCCCAGATAAGCCCATATTTTCGGTCGACATCCATCAGGAGTGCCTTAAGTTTGCCACAGGCGGACAAGGAAATGACTCAGGAAGGGTGGTTATATGGAACCTCTTGCCCGTTTTGTCCGAGAAAGCGGAAAAGGATGATTCGATTCCAAAAATACTTTGCCAAATGGATAGTCATTTGTCATGTGTGAACTGTGTGAGATGGTCGCAAAATGGTCAACTATTAGCTTCTGGTTCTGATGACAAATTGGTGATGTTATGGAAAAAAGCGAAGGTTAATGAAAATCGTATATAACATTACGAGCATGTTATAATGCTTAATAAATATATCATTAGTAGGGCAGCAGTGGAGTATTTGGCACTGGTGGCATAACAAAAAACCCTGAAAGTTGGAAGTGTATAGCAACGCTACGAGGCCATTCTGGAGATGTGCTTGATTTGGCATGGTCACCGTATGATCGCTGGTTAGCAAGTGGTAGTGTCGATAATTCTATAATAATCTGGGACGTTCAAGCGTTGCCATCAATGGTAGCAATGTTGAAGGGGCATGCTGGTCTTGTAAAGGGCGTTACATGGGATCCCGTAGGAAAATTTCTAGCATCTCAAAGTGATGATCGTAGTGTAAAAATCTGGAAAACGTCCGATTGGACATGTAGTAATACAATAACTGAACCCTTTGAAGAATGTGGAGGCACAACTCATATTCTTCGTTTATCTTGGTCTCCTGATGGACAATATCTAGTTTCGGCGCACGCCATGAACGGTGGAGGGCCAACTGCACAAATTATTGAACGTGAAGGTTGGAAATGCGATAAGGACTTTGTGGGGCATAGAAAAGCGGTTTCATGCGTTCGATTTCACAGTTCTATTCTTAAGGGACAGGCAACTAAAACAAATAAATCCCAACAATATTGTTGTCTTGCTGTTGGTTCAAGGGATCGATCGCTATCGGTGTGGATGACTGCTTTACAACGACCTCTGGTAGTAGTTCATGATCTCTTTGAAGATAGTATTTTAGATTTATCATGGGGAGCAGAAAAATATGTTCTATTAGCGTGCAGCGGAGATGGTTCTGTGGCGTGTTTACAATTTTCCGAGAAAGAATTAGGCACGCCATTATCGGAAGAAGATAAAGTATATTATGATATATTTACATCAAACATTTACTAATCATTATTAACCAATGTTTTAGAATTTGCTCTATCAGAGGATTTACGGAAAAGGCTCAACATTGGAGAATAATACTTCAGCTAGAGACACTGTGATCGAAAATGCCGAATTTTTAGATATATCTTCGGAACACGTTCGTCCACCAAGTCTCCCAACTGGAATACCAATAGAGAACGTTAAAGATTTTACATCTCAAACTATCAAACCAATTAACAATGTGTCTAATCAAAAGAGAGCTATAAACAAGCAAACGGAAACAAGAACACCGGATGGAAAACGTCGGATAACACCTGTATTCATCCCTTTAAACCAAGAGCCATCGTAAGCATACGCCGAATTGTCAAAAGGTAGTTAAATACATATTTTAAATTTTAGCCAGCATATTACATCGCGGAGTAGTGAAAATATTTCCATATCTGAAAAGCAGACAGTACGTTTCCCTGAATCTACGGGTATTAAACCCATCATCACAGAAGCCGAGCAAACGTAATATTTTAAATCAGTATATTTAAGCACTACTTAATAATTCTGTTCTAAAGTCGCTTAGATACCAGACTAACAAAAACAGCTCTAACCGATTCACCTTCTTATGTCAATCAAACATTTCTTAAATCATTTCCCACGATGTCTCCAACCAAAATGAAAACGCAAGTAACTGCTTCAAGTGGGTTCTCTTCAGGTGCTTCCAAGAACGAATTAAATAAGTCTGCGCAAGACTACAGAATACATGTTCAAAATGGTAGTATAAATTCCACGTTGGGGTCCTTAACTAAGGTATCGTGCTGGATTTTAAAAACTAACGAGCAACTGTGGGATATTTTCATAGGTAATATATTTTCTAATAATTACGTTTATATTGAACAATCTTTTAAAAGTTTCGATGCATTCTAGGTTCGCCAGTAGGGTCTTCCTCTTTATCAGCAAAATATGTCATTCTGTGCAGTTTGGATGGAACATTAAGAATTATTAATTTGAGTACGGGAAATCTGATATTTCCTGTCATAAGCTTGGCAACAGCGGCAATTCAGTGCGCATTTGTACGTAAGCTCATTAATTAACGAATCCGTTTTTGTTTTTCTTCAAATAGTCCCATTTCATATATCCGCTTACTAAATAATTTGTCCGAGGGGTGTTCAATAAAGATTGGCTCGTCGTTGGGAAACTTGGTATGTTTACATAAAGTTCTTCCCTCTTCCAATTGCATATCTCAAGACGGAATTCGTCTGCAATGACAGAAGTATCAGTCCTTATTGAACACCGCTCATATAAATCAATATTTCCGAAGCGTTATAATTCGCCATTGATCAAAAATCAGGCAAACAGTTATCTATAGCAACACAGATTCGCACGCGGCTTCGGACGCAAATATTAAATAACAGAGTGTGCTCAACTCACTGGATTCTCACCTCAACAAGATCCATTACCAAGTCGAACTCAATGCCTCTGAAACACATCGCTGTCTCTTGTCAAACACGAGAAACTCTAAAATGTGCCACAATATATAAAGTATTTATTTGTCCTAAACAGGAATTTAATTTTCATATTGGGTCGCGTGCATGTAAAATAGCGCATGTACGTTCTGGATACGATGCAAAAATGAGCGGTGAAACTCATTAGCGACTCAAAGGGTCAAGTTTTTTAATGTCAGCATTTCAACGGGCTCGCAACATCTGTCCATCTCTTTTCTGAAGATATACACCACAATCGTTCCATAATTGAATTCGATAAATCTATTCCACAAGTTCAAATATTTTCTTATGAATCATTTCACGTTAAAAATGAACGTCAGATTTTCAAATATATACACGAATGTAGAATAGTCTGCTTACTCATGTTTCTCCCCTGAACTAGAATGGCGTTTTTGAACAATTGCAAATTATAGAATTCTGGAAATGGAGACAATTTCAATTCCGAAGCAATTTCCATTCTGGATTCCCAATTGAGGGGATCTATTGAATTGCTGATATTTCGGATCTCCAACGAACATTCCCCACGGTAATATCTGCAAATAAGACAAATCCAACATGCGCCTTCATTGTGAGCTGTCGTATCGATTTTTTTTATTAGGCTTCTCTCGGGAGAGGCGAACCTATAGCTCCGAGTGGGCGCCCCGAGATGCCATCAAATAACTGTTGCAGTTATTTTTGAACAGTTGCAGGTTGTAGCGCTCCGGGAAAACTCGCGTGGGAGGGGAGTTCCACAGCTTCCCCGCTCTGTAACGGAACGAGTTCTGATGCAGGGATGTTCGCGCCGTCGGGAGATGAACCACAAACGGGTGCGATCCGTCGGATTATCTCGTGGAGCGCATATAAGCCGAATTGCGTGGAACAATACCACGAATCTCCGAAGAACAGTACCTGTGATATCTTTAAAACAGACAGAGGTCGGCTACGCGCCTTCGATGTGATAGTGACTGTAGTCCCGACGTCAGCGCCGAGTCGCCGATCAGGCGGATCACTCGTCTCTGTATGCTCTCAAGTAGGTCGAGGGTATGTTTACGGGCCGAGCTCCAAACATGAAAGCAATATTCGAGCGCGGGTCTAATTTGGGATTTATACAGGGGAAGAAGTTGAGCCAGAGTAAAATATTTCTTGGCTCTAAAAAGATAGCTCAGTTTTCCTGAGGCTTCCCACAGACTGTGGCGCCTTGCAATTTCAAACTTTCCCCAGCCTCAAGGGCCCGGCCACTTATCATCAGCTGTGGAACCGATGATCCACTTTTCCTCGTGAATGTTGTATATTGTGTCTTCGCTGCATTGAAGTCGACGAGATTGGCCCTTCCCCACTGCAGGACCCTATCTAGATCCCGATTCAGAGAGACAATCTGTCTACATCTCAGCTGATGCGACGCAGACGCACCAATCGGCCGAACACTCGAAAAGGAGGAAACAATCGTACTATCATCCGCAAAACTGAACACTTTGTTATCCGTTGTCTCCAACAAATCATTTATGTGAAGCAAAAACAAGGTTGGAGCCAAAATAGAACCTTGGGGCACTCCCGAATTAACAGGATACAGATCCGAACACTCGCCGTCCACAACAACCCGGATCGGTCGATTCTCGAGGAAGCTCCTCGTCCAGTCGCAAAGCTGTTGGGAAAGTCCATATGAACGAAGTGTGCTCAGCAATGCCCCGTGCCAGACGCGGTCAAAAGCCTTGGAGATATCCAATGCGACCGCCCTTGACTCACCATGTCGTTCAATCGCAGATGTCCATATATCGGTTATAAGTGTCAAAAGGTCTCCCGTGGACCGCCTGCCACGGAATGACGATCATTCAGAAGTCCGTTGCACTCCAAATACTTAACTAACTCTGTATTGATGACTTTTTCCATCACCTTAGATAAAATAGAGAGTAATGCTATCGGACGGTAATTTTGTGGGAGACACTTTTTTCCCGTCTTTGGGATTTTGGCTGAATTCGAGCGATTTTCCAGCAGGCAGGAAAGGTCCTCCGTGCATAAGATAAGCGGAAGAGTCTGCCAAGAAATGATAGTTCTGGAGCACAGTTCTTAAGGACTATTGCTGGTATTCCGTCCGGGCCGGTTGCCTTCCTACAATCCAGTTCACGTAGAATGCGTTGAATAGTGCGCGGACGAAATCTCACATCCCGTATCGAAGACCGTACCGGCGAGATCACAAGTGGCTCCAAAAGGCCGGTATCGAGGTTTGAATTCGCAGAAAATAAATTCGCGAACACATTAGCTTTATCCTTTGAATTCGTAACCAACGTCCCGCTACCTGTTGCCAACGGAGGGAAGGAGGAGGATGCGAAGTTACTGCTGACAGCCTTTGCCAGAAGGAACGCGAACCAGTTGGGCACCGAAGTAGCTTATTGATCACCTTGTCGTTGTGAGCCTTCTTCGCGGTATCAATCGCCTGGTTGCACGCGTTACTGATTCTAACAAAATTCGTTCTGTTAACATCGGTGGGATTGTAGCGCCATTGCTTAAAAGTTTTATTTTTTGCCGCTGTAATCAGCTCGCATTTTTTATACACGATTCGGATGTCAAAAACAGATCCAGGATGTTCGCATAGTCGCCTCGGGCATCCGGCACTCGTGTTGGCTCCCCCACGAGTTGAGTCAAGTTGTGGCTTACAGCCAACATCTCCGCCAGCCTCGTCGCTTCTGTTAGAATGTAACAACGAGCCGGAATTGCGCACATTAAAATCGCCAAGGACAACAATTTCAGAGGCTGGGTGGTTGATCTGTATCCAGTCGACGGTATATGAAAGATGTTCGAAAAATGTCGCTGGTCGGTCGTCATTCGGGGAACGGTAAAGACAACAAAGAAATTTAACGGAATTCTTCAGCGCGACCCTCAACCATATGGTGCCCATATTATTGGGTTCCAACGCCTCCATCCTCTGGCAAGCCAGATCATACCGCGCGAAGACGCAGACTCCGCCCTTAAAACGGAATCTCGAATGTAAGTCGTATCCTGAGCAACAAAGATATGTCGAATCAGTTGACGAATCGACCTGGGTCTCAGTTAGGGCAAGGATATCAGGTTTCGTTGTTTGCAAATATTGGTGGACGGCGTTTACATTCGTATTGGTGAAACCGATGCACCTGATGTTACAAAATGCCGTCACCAGTCGAGCGCGGGCAGAGCCTCGAGAGCGAGCCCGGGTTTGCGATGACGAACCTCTTAAGTTCCATTATTTATCATGATATCTGCATGATGTTCCCCCTGACATAGCCCCCCCCCCCCCCCCCCGGAGATTCGAATGGCAGACTAGTTTACCTCCGGAATTCTTTATATCACAAGGCACCATCATGACTTATCTCCGTGTCAGTCCGGGCCATCAGGCACACATCTGAAACACCGTCGAAGATTTCTCTGGGCGATATCGCGGAATGTACAACTGACGGGGTGGTATCTCACCTCGGGACCGACTACCACCTAACCAACCTTTTCTCGGACCGGTCCATCAGCCAAGCCCCGAAAGATAGCCAGGGATTTCTCCCGACCATTTCACGGAGCCTAAAGCTTGATGGGGCGGTATTTCACCGGGCGCACAGGACGTTGGGACCCCGGCTACCACTCGGCCTTTAGTCGCCTCTTACGACAAGCCGGCCTAGCTGTGAGTATATTCTAACGCCCTACTCACAGGGCCAAATGATGTTGGACACTCACAATAAATCCGACCGTAAAATCTTTCTGGGTCACAGAAGGTAGTTTTTCTATCCACTTAAGATTAATGCTTTTTTTCTAAGTTGAAGTTTAGTAAGGGCAGAACCCTCATATATTTAGCTTAGTTCAAGCGATAAAACTTAACAGATATCTTAAAACTAACGGATATACACTATGGTTAAAAATAAAAAGAGGGGGGGGGGGGGGGGGGGGTATGTTTGGCGAGTTGATTACTAGGTTTATCCATCAATTATTACTCATTTATTTATTTAGCTTGGTGTGAGTTGTGAGAGTGTAAACGGGGAGTTGACAGATGTGGGTGGGTGGACAGGTAGAAGAGACGAGGGTTTCGCAGGTTACGGGGGTTAGTGTGAAGTGCAATGGTGAAGAGCAAGTTTGGGCAGTTGATTGTGTCTGAAAGGTGACGGAGGATGAAAAGTATATCGACATGAGTTCTGCACTCCTCAAGTGTGTTGAGGTTAATCAGATGGAGCCGGCTTGTGTATGGGGACAGAATCCGAGGATTCTCCCAGTTCAGTCCGCGGAGGGCAAAACGCAGAAAACGACGTCGCACGCTTTCTATTCTGCGGATATGGGACGAGTAGTGTGGAGACCAGGCCTGACTGACGTATTCAAGAAAGGGGCGGACGAAGGCTATATAGAGAGAACGGGAAACGTAAGGGTTAGAGAATTCTTTAGGCCAGCGTTGGCCTTAAGTATAATATCAATATGTGGGATGAAGCTAAGCTGACAACGTTGAGTTCAAGGCAGTTATTACGGCACCACGTTAAGAAGCTGTCGAGGTCCGTTTGGAAAAGTGAGGAGTCGAGAGGAGAGATGATCGTTTTGTAGAGTTTGGCGTCGTCCGCATAGAGGGAGATGGGCGAGTATTTAATAATGCAGTCAACATCATTGATGGTAAGGATAAATAGGAGAGGACCTAGATGACTGCCTTGCGGAACCCCTGACGTGGGAAGAAAAGGATTGGAAAGGGAGGATCTGAATTTGACACGGTAGGATCGATCTTTCAGATAAGAAGATAGCCACTTGATCAATAAGGGTTCGAAACATAGGGAGGACAGCTTAAAAAGGATGAGATTATGGGAGATTTTGTCAAAGGCCTTGCTGAAATATGTGGTGATTATATCGACATCGTTGTCATTCTCTAAGGCACGGAGAGTATGGGATGAGAACTCGATCAGATTCGTTGTGGTCGATCTACCCGAAAGGAAACCATGCTGGTTGGGTGAGATGATGGATTTACAACGGAAAGATAACTCGTTGTAAAGAATCCCTTCGAACAGTTTAGGGATTTGAGACTATTTGGCGATGGGACAGTAGTTGCTGATATCATTTTTAAGTCCCTTTTTATGTATGGGGATGACATAGGAGGATTTCCAGATACTAGGGAAGATCCCTTGTGAAAGGGATAGATTGAATATCGTTGATATCGGGAGAGAAAGAGAAGTGGAACATTTCTTTAAAAATACAACCGGGAGTCCATTAGGTCCAGGGCTGAACTCGTCTTTGAGTAAGTTTAATTTCTCCTCAACTACGTGACGCTGAATAATTTGAGGGGTGAAGGGGCCAAGGGAGAATTCTGGCAAGTCTTTGAAGTAAGACGGATTGGGTTCGAAGGAGATGTCTGTGAAGGATTTATTGAAAAACGAAACGAATAGATTGGCAATAGTTAGGGGGTCGGTTGAAGTAGTCGAGCCATAAGAAAGGGAGTTAGAATAGGCGTCGGATTTACGTTTGTAATTTATGAAGTGGAAAAAAGATTTAAGGTCATTGATTAAATTGGATTGTGTTTTTGTGAGGTAGTTGGAGTAGAGGGAGCTGTAGAGCTCGGAAAATTATAAAAAAGAACTGAGATAGTTGGAGTAGTTTTGGAAGGAACGCGTTTTGGGGAAAATGTTCCACAAGTTATTTCTCTTGTTCCGAAGAGCGCGGAGTGTGGGGTTGTACCATGGCGGCGATGAAACCGATGACCTGAGAATAGGGGACATATAAGGCGACGGCATAGTAGATCTCCTTATAGAGAGTGGCAGTAGCTTCTTCTACCCCCAAATGATCAAAGCGAAACGCTGTTTTGCTAAGATGCTCATTTAGAAGGCGGAAGTTAGCTTTGTGAAAGTTGTAGGAAAAGCTGTCATGAGGTAGAGAAGGGTGGGTTTCATGATCAAAATATAGGGATAAGAGCAGCGGGGGTGGTAATTATCAATGGTAGAGAGGGCGTGTGGACTAGGGGCATCTTATATATATTATCAACGCTTCTATTGCGAGTTCGTAAAACACGATAGGTCGTGGAGGAGGTATATATAAGCAGGTAATGAATAGACACTTAGGGCGCTTGTCGATTTTTATTGCGACATAGTCAAGATCAGGAGGAGAGGTGGCAATTAGAGACGAGGCGAGTCTGTTATGGGTGGCAAGCAGCACTCCACGGCATGGGGAATTGGGGCCTTCTCGATGAACGTTGTCATCGCGAAAAACATTGAAGGCGGAAGGGAATAGTTCAAGACTATTAATACTAGGGATAAGATTGGTCTCAGTCAGAGCGTATATGTCGAAGGGGAACTTTTCTTTTTCCAGAGTCGATTGTGTTGTGAAGCGGAGACCTCTAACATTCTGATAGTAGACGGTTAGGGGGAGCGTATTGAGGGTATTGAGATGAGATGAGGGGGACGACAGGGCGACTGATTAGGGTCAAAACAGAAAAGCTGGTCATGAGGTAGAGAAGGGTGGGTTTCATGATCAAGATATATGGATAACAGCAGCGGGGGGTGGTAATTATCAATGGTAGAGAGGGCGTGTGGACTAGGGGCAACACCCATAACCATAATCGTGGTGGCGCTTATAGACCTCTAAAATCGTCCTGTTTCATATATGGAACCAACAATTCTTTGAGCATGCCCAAAAGGTTAGAATGTATTTTACTAAGTATTCAAGTCTATACTAAAACAGCTTCAATGTTTTAGATATCTTGCTGTTAATTCTAAAAATGTTACCATTGTTTCTGTTGCTGTCTTTGTATTTTGTGGTAGATGAGTGCATATCCTTTTTTTTCTTCACATCTATGATGATATAAAGATTTAACTATTATCACTATCTCCATTTAACGGATTTTCGTTGTCATCGCAACGGAACATTTCAGCTTCTTCCAAAGAAGTAAAAACATTACTAACTTCGGAATTATTTTTCGAACTTAACCTAATTTCAATCTTTGTTATTCTTTTCATTGGTAAAACCCTTTTGTAACACCTACTCGAAATATATATATATATATATATATAAATATATATCTATATATATATATCTATATATATATATATATATATATCTATATATATATATATATATATCTATATATATATATCTATATATATATATATCTATATATATATATATATATATATATATATATATATATATATATATATATATATATATATATATGGCGCAAGGCTAATAACCTTGCCCGGAAAAACAAATTATTATGGACAATTTAACAAGTCTCGGATAAGGACCGGATACCGGATATAGACTTGATAAATAAGGCCAAGACCGGATCCCGGTTGTAGTGCCGATGATGATGATGATATATATATATATATATATATATATATATATATATATATATATATCTATATATATATATATATATATATATATATATAGCTATATATATATATATATATATATATATATATATAGCTATATATATATATATATATATATATATATATATATATATATATATATATATATATATATATAGCTGTATCTATATATATATATATATATATATATATATATAGCTGTATCTATATATATATATATATATATATATATATAGCTGTATCTATATATATATATATATATATATATATATATATATATATATATATATATATATATATATATATATAGCTATATATATATATAGCTATTCGAATGACATGGTCATTCTACAAGTTTCGATCTCAAGCCGACGTCATTGACTTCGTTAACAGTTCAATGCTTTTTGCGTTACAGTCAATCCTTTTCATTTACCATAAATCCAACTGCAAAGGGCTTTTCCAACTGATACTTCTTCGCGCATCGTACCCATCAGACCGCAGCCAGGTTGATTTATTTCGTGTTAGCATTGGGAACCCTTCGGTATTGTCCGCTCTCACATCTATCGGTAGATGCCACCAAATAACTGTTGCAGTTCTTTTTGAACAGTTGCAGGTTGTAACGCTCCGGGAACATCTGCGCGCGGAGGGAGTTCCACAGCTCCCCCGTTCTGTAACGGAACGAGTTCTGATGCAGAGATGTTCGCGCCGTCGAGAGATGAATCGCAAATTGGTGTGATCCGTCGGATTGTCTTGTGGAGCGCATATAAACCGAATTGCGTGGAACAATACTAGGTATCTCCGAAGAATAGTACCCGTGATAGTATCTGTAAAACAGACAGAGGTCAGCTACGGGCCTTCGATGTGATGGCGACTGTAGTCCCGACGTCAGTTTCCCCGACCAGGCGAATCGGTCGTCTCTATATGCGCTCAAGTAGGTCGAGGGTATGTTTAGGAGCAGAGCTCCACACATAAGATCAATATTCGAGCGCGGGTCTAATTTGGGATTTATACACTAGAAAAAGTTGAACCGAAGTAATATATTTGGCTCTGAAGAGATAGCTTAGTTTTTCTGAGGCGGATCTGGCTATTCGATACGTGTTTATGACCCGATACATTCCCACAGACTGTGACGCCGAGCAATTTCATGCTTCCCCCAGATTCGAGGGCCTGCCCATTCATCATCAGCTGTAGAACCGATGATCCACTTTTCCTGTGAATGTTGCATGCAGTGACTTCCTTATATTGAAGTCGATAAGATGGGCCTTTCCCCACTGCAGGATCTTATCCAGATCCCGATTCAGAGAGTCGATCTGGCCACATCTCAGCTGGGGCGACGTTGATGCACTAATCGGTCGGTCACTCGAAAAAGAGGAAACAAGCGTTGACTCCAACAAATTATTTATGTGAAGCAAAAAGAAGGTTGGAGCCAAAATAGAACCCTTAGGTATCCCGGAATTAAGAGGATACAGATCCGAACACTCGCCGTCCATAACAACCCTGATCAATCGATTTTCGAGGAAGCTCTTCGTCCAGTCGCAAAACTTCTGGGAAAGTCTATATGAAAAAAGTTTGCTCAGCAATGCCCCGTGCCAGACGCGGTTAAAAGCCTTGCGAGATATCCAATGCGACCGCCCTTGATTCACCATGCCGCTCAATTGCAATGTCCATATTTCGGTTTGTTGCGGATTCGCCCTGGACACAACCAGTGAATTCGCAACTGAATGTTACCCGTGGCACCAACCTCGCAAATGTCAACAATCAGCTGACACGGTTATAAGAGTCAAAAGATCTCCCGTGGACGGCGTGCCATGGAATACGTATTGACGATCATTCAGAAGTCCGTTGCACTCCAAATACTTAATTAATTCGACGTTGATAACCTTTTCCATCACCTTAGATAACATAGACAGTAATGCTATCGGCCAGTAATTTTGTGGGAGACACTTTTTTCCCGTCTTTGGAATTGGCTGTCTCGTACATAAGACAAACGGAAGAGTCTGGCAAGAACCGGCGATAGTTCTGGAGCACAGTTCTTAAGGACTATTGCTGGAATTCCATCCGGGCCGGTTGCCTCCCTACAGTCTAGCCCACGTAGAATGCGTTAAATAGTACGTGCGCGGAATCTCACATCCGGTATTGAAGACCGCACCGGTGCGATCACAGGTGGTTTCAAAAGACCAGCATCGAGGTTTGAATTCGCAGAAAATAAATCTGCGAACACATTAGCTTTGTCCTTTGAATTTGTGACTATATATATATATATATATATATATATATATATATATATATATATATATATATATATATATATATATATATATATATATGGCGCAAGGCTAATAACCTTGCCCGGAAAAACAAATTATTATGGACAATTTAACAAGTCTCGGATAAGGACCGGATACCGGATATAGACTTGATAAATAAGGCCAAGACCGGATCCCGGTTGTAGTGCCGATGATGATGATGATATATATATATATATATATATATATATATATATATATATATAGCTATATATATATATATATATATATATAGCTATATATATATATATATATATATATATATATATATATATATATATATATATATATATATATATATATATAGCTGTATCTATATATATATATATATATATATATATATAGCTGTATCTATATATATATATATATATATATATATAGCTGTATCTATATATATATATATATATATATATATATATATATATATATATATATATATATATAGCTATATATATATATAGCTATTCGAATGACATGGTCATTCTACAAGTTTCGATCTCAAGCCGACGTCATTGACTTCGTTAACAGTTCAATGCTTTTTGCGTTACAGTCAATCCTTTTCATTTACCATAAATCCAACTGCAAAGGGCTTTTCCAACTGATACTTCTTCGCGCATCGTACCCATCAGACCGCAGCCAGGTTGATTTATTTCGTGTTAGCATTGGGAACCCTTCGGTATTGTCCGCTCTCACATCTATCGGTAGATGCCACCAAATAACTGTTGCAGTTCTTTTTGAACAGTTGCAGGTTGTAACGCTCCGGGAACATCTGCGCGCGGAGGGAGTTCCACAGCTCCCCCGTTCTGTAACGGAACGAGTTCTGATGCAGAGATGTTCGCGCCGTCGAGAGATGAATCGCAAATTGGTGTGATCCGTCGGATTGTCTTGTGGAGCGCATATAAACCGAATTGCGTGGAACAATACTAGGTATCTCCGAAGAATAGTACCCGTGATAGTATCTGTAAAACAGACAGAGGTCAGCTACGGGCCTTCGATGTGATGGCGACTGTAGTCCCGACGTCAGTTTCCCCGACCAGGCGAATCGGTCGTCTCTATATGCGCTCAAGTAGGTCGAGGGTATGTTTAGGAGCAGAGCTCCACACATAAGATCAATATTCGAGCGCGGGTCTAATTTGGGATTTATACACTAGAAAAAGTTGAACCGAAGTAATATATTTGGCTCTGAAGAGATAGCTTAGTTTTTCTGAGGCGGATCTGGCTATTCGATACGTGTTTATGACCCGATACATTCCCACAGACTGTGACGCCGAGCAATTTCATGCTTCCCCCAGATTCGAGGGCCTGCCCATTCATCATCAGCTGTAGAACCGATGATCCACTTTTCCTGTGAATGTTGCATGCAGTGACTTCCTTATATTGAAGTCGATAAGATGGGCCTTTCCCCACTGCAGGATCTTATCCAGATCCCGATTCAGAGAGTCGATCTGGCCACATCTCAGCTGGGGCGACGTTGATGCACTAATCGGTCGGTCACTCGAAAAAGAGGAAACAAGCGTTGACTCCAACAAATTATTTATGTGAAGCAAAAAGAAGGTTGGAGCCAAAATAGAACCCTTAGGTATCCCGGAATTAAGAGGATACAGATCCGAACACTCGCCGTCCACAACAACCCTGATCAATCGATTTTCGAGGAAGCTCTTCGTCCAGTCGCAAAACTTCTGGGAAAGTCTATATGAAAAAAGTTTGCTCAGCAATGCCCCGTGCCAGACGCGGTTAAAAGCCTTGCGAGATATCCAATGCGACCGCCCTTGATTCACCATGCCGCTCAATTGCAATGTCCATATTTCGGTTTGTTGCGGATTCGCCCTGGACACAACCAGTGAATTCGCAACTGAATGTTACCCGTGGCACCAACCTCGCAAATGTCAACAATCAGCTGACACGGTTATAAGAGTCAAAAGATCTCCCGTGGACGGCGTGCCATGGAATACGTATTGACGATCATTCAGAAGTCCGTTGCACTCCAAATACTTAATTAATTCGACGTTGATAACCTTTTCCATCACCTTAGATAACATAGACAGTAATGCTATCGGCCAGTAATTTTGTGGGAGACACTTTTTTCCCGTCTTTGGAATTGGCTGTCTCGTACATAAGACAAACGGAAGAGTCTGGCAAGAACCGGCGATAGTTCTGGAGCACAGTTCTTAAGGACTATTGCTGGAATTCCATCCGGGCCGGTTGCCTCCCTACAGTCTAGCCCACGTAGAATGCGTTAAATAGTACGTGCGCGGAATCTCACATCCGGTATTGAAGACCGCACCGGTGCGATCACAGGTGGTTTCAAAAGACCAGCATCGAGGTTTGAATTCGCAGAAAATAAATCTGCGAACACATTAGCTTTGTCCTTTGAATTTGTGACTAATGTCCCGCTGCCCGTCACTAACAGAGGAAAAGCGGATGGACTGAAGTTACTGCTGACAGCCCTTGCCATTGACCAGAAGGGACGCGAACCAGTCGGGCACTCAAGGAGCTTACTAGTCACTCTCTCGTTGTAAGCCGTCTTCACAGTGTCAATCGTCTGGTTGCACTCGTTTCTGATTTTAACAAAATTCGTTCTGTTCATCTCGATGGGATTAGAGCGCCATAGTTTAAAAGCTCTATTTTATGCTGCTGTAATCTGCTCGCATCTTTTGTCAAACCAAGGTTTATCATATGAACTTTGTTTGATGGAATGCGGAATGTAGATCTCCATCCCGAGAAGAATAATCTCTGTGACAGACTCTGCGCATGCATTAACATCCGAGTCTCCAAAGCACACCTCCGTCCACGGAAAGGGTGCGAACAAATCTTGCAAATCGTCCCAGTTCACAGCTCCATGCCTCCATACGTGGCGAAGCTGCTTAGGTCGATTATTCGCTTGAGATGCAAGTGGTTGCGCGACAGATACCAGTTGAGTTAAGTCAAATTGCGGCTAACGGCGAACATCTCCGCCAGCCTCCCAGTCTCCTCGGTTCTGTTAGAATGTACCAACCAGCCGGAATTGTGCACATTAAAATCGCCAAGGACTACAATTTCAGAAGCTGGGTGACTGATCTGAATCCAGTCGACGGTACGTAAAAGATGTTCGAAAAATATCGCCGGTCGATCGTCATGTGAAGAGCGGTAAAGACAGCAAATAAATGAAGTCAACAATTCACCGTACGACTTTTGTCAAGATCGCGGATGCTGTTTGATTGGCAGTCAATTCTCGAATTCATACGTGATCAGTATTAAAACCATCATCATCATCATCATCATCCGCACTACAACCGGGATCCGGTCTTGGCCTTATTTAACAAGTCTGAGGATTGTTAAATTTTCCATAATAGATTGTTTTTCCGGGCAAGGTTATTAGCCTTGCGCCATGTATTAAAACAACATTCCTATATATAATTACAACGGTGGCTGTTTTTGATCCAAAACTGGTGATGTGATCCACATACTAGGAAAAAATGTTGGCCGGGGTTTAATCTCAGGAAAACAATCAATTTCGTTTTTCCACTTTTTATTATATGTCCGCTCTCTGGAACGGTTTTCCCAAAACTATCCCTCAAATCTTAAAATGCACAGTCTTTTGCCCTATTCGGTCATGGAATTTAGTGGAAGATAAAGATGCATAGAAAAGCCAAAAGGGTAGTGCGACGATTCAAATGAGGGATACTATGTGTAGTCAATCGCTTGGTTTTGGATATGAGGTGTATGGTTTTTATGCATATTTTCATCCTAAATTTTTTACATATTTATTCAATCGGCACAAGCGTATGAAAGGTATGGAAGAATAGTATTTTGGAAACATTACCTACTCTGGATAGCTTTTTGTTGTTGCTGCATATGGAAAATGTTTAATTTATAATATATTTACTTGGGGTGAAGCTTAATTGGTACGACTTCTGTATTAAAGCGTATGCGATCACTCGAACTTGTAGAATAGGGGAGAATATATAGCGTTTGGGATGATAGTGAAGAACGTGTGATTCGAACTGACGCTATGACAGTTAGAATCACCAAAAATTGAACCAATGCGTGACACATCAGGCTACTGGTGTGAATTGTTATGTTATCGCTATGGTATACGTCTCTGATGCATTTTCTTATTCGATGTTCGTTGGGTGTTCTTCACTATTTGCTTGTGTATTGTGTGTGTATCTGTTAGAGACGCCACAAATATATTTAGCATTAATATTTTACTCGAATGCATTATACAGCAGTGATTGTGGCCCACTGATATCTTCTTATTATGGCGCATAGATAGATTCAGTTTCCTGGCTACGCCAAGATGGAGTTGAAAGTAGCAATGTTAGCATTTTTAAGGAGGGCCATTCCATTTTGAGTAATTCCCACGGCCGACATATTCACCCTAAGCGAAACGAACTTAATCCCCAGTATTCATAACCTAGAGCTTTACTCTTCCACGCTCAACAATGTCCGCGACGATGACCTCAATCGCTCTTCTGACGTTTCTCCTTGGCGCGGTGTCTTCCTTGCCGTGCATAACAGCCTTTATTCGTGTCTTATTGCTTTCTTCACCACTAAGCTCGAATTTCTTTCAGTCAAAATACCTCTTCCCCACAAGACAACCTTTGTCATCTAATTTTATACTTTGCCATCCCAGCCCATCGAAGTTTACAAGCTCGTTCGTAACGCAATTGACCACATAATCGAGCTGGGTAATTGCCACGACGATATTGTCATCCTTGCTGATTTTAACTTCCCAAACTCAACTGTGTCTTGTCAGGCGACCTAATCTCACTATGTATCCCATCTCATCCCTATCAAGGAGGGTCTATTCACCGATCGTCTAGCTGAAGCCTGCAATTAGACCATGTTTTTATTACAGACCCCATCCATACGTCAATCTCACTTAGCCTCTTCCTCCTCACATTTATTGACAGCCACAACCATTCCAGATTACTCCAACTTTTTCGTCTGTTACTTCCAGTTCACTGAACTTTATAACACTATTTACAACGCGTATATTCGTCCAAAAATGGAGTTCAACTCCCATATTTGATCAGGCGCATCCAAAACTGCACTACACCTGCTCGACAAGATGCAAAAACGAGCAGTGAAACTTATTGGGGACTCAGCCGTTACTCGATCAATTCCGTCGTTAGAACACAGGTGCAACGTATCATGCCTATCTCTTTTCTATAGGTATTACCACGGTCGTTGCTCAACTGAACTTGCTGAATATGTTCCGCCCATTCAGACATTTTCCCGCGATACCCGTCAATTTGTGAGTGCGCATCAGTTCACGTTGAAAGTGAACTTTAGGCGCACAAATAAACATAGAGAGTCATTCTTTAGCCGAACTACACCAATGTGGAATGTTCTGCCTGATCATGTGTTTCCTGGCCGTTGTGATGTCCAGACATTCAAAACCAATATACATCGACACTTCCTTTCCTTATCCACCTCCTCTCCATCCTGCCGTACTGTACTCTGACATTTAAGGGTACTCCAAAATCCCGTTTTGTGTGCGCGTTTGTCTAAAAAAAAAAAAAAAACCTTTACGATAGCTATCTGATCAAGATTCAGACCAATCTGAGAAATGACCCCAAATCCTTTTTCCAGCTCGTTAACAATAAACTCGAATCCGATGGTTACCCACCTTGTTCTCTCTAAAGTCCCAAACATCATCTAATCACCTTACTATTGGTAATCTATTTGCCATCCATTTTAAACAGTCGATCGCTAATTACTCCCTCGTTGTAGATCCATCATACTCCGACCTCTTACCCAACGTTTCCCTCTTCCCAAACTTCTTTGATCCGTCCATAATCGAAACCAAATTACTCCTACTTAAAGACGAATTGACACCGGACCCCGATGGTATCCCTGCTATTTTCCTCAAGAAATGCTCATTCATTCTCTGTGCTCCCTTCTCGACGATCTTCAATCTTTGACTCTCGAAAGGTGTATTCCCCCATCTTTGGAAAACGTCCTTCATTACCCCGATCCACAAGAAGGGGCCCAAAACCGATGTCATGATCTACCGCGCCATTACCAAACTCCCCAATTTACAGAAGATTTTCGAAAGCATTCTTTACGGATCTTTTAGTTTTCGTTGCAAAGCATATATCTCGCCAAGGCAAATTGGTTTTCTAAACGGCCGATTAACCACATCCAACCTTCTTGAGTTCACATCCGTTACACCCTCAGCACTAGAGCACGGTAAAGAACTCGACATGGTCTCAACCCATTTGAGCAAAGCTTTTGACAAAATCTCCCACAACCTTATTCCGTTCGGTTCAGATCCGTGATATCAAACCCATTCCATTGTGCCTCTGGAGTCCTTTAAGGTAGTCACCTGGGCCCTTTCCTATTTATGGTATCTAGCCACCAATGATATTGATAAGGTTATCAAGTATCCCCGCTTGTCTCTATATGCTGATGACACTAAGAGGTATAAGATCAACGAATCTTCACCTGATTGTGCATCGCTGCAAACAGGCCTGGACAAATTCTCCGCTTGGTGTGACAATAACTCCTTTGTACTTAATATTGCCTAGCGCCAATCTATAACCTTTTCTCGAAAACTTATCAACTCTTCTCCGGGCTTCTATTTCCTTCATAACCAACCACTCACCATTATCCACACTAGTCGAGACCTCGGATCCTATGCGATAGGGAACTTAATTTCCTCTCTCATATTGACGGGATAATCCTGAGGGCCAACTCGTCCCTCGGGTTTGTGAAACGTTGATTAAAGGAATTCTCCAACCGGTACGTAACCCGATCCCCCCACCTTTCCCTACTAGGATATGCCTGCCAGATATGGTCCTTTGGCGGTAGTATTTTGGTCTATTAGTTGTAAGTGTTCCGCCGAACACTGTCCACGCACGAAAGAATAACCTGGACCACGGGGACACTGTCAAACAATCAAACACGAAGAGAATAGTTTTGAATCTTTCCTTTTATTTTTATTGTTTAATTAATTCAGTTTTATTGTTACATGAAATACGGATTTACAACACTTGATCATCCGTGGCGATCCTATGAGAGCTCCTTCAATGTCAATACACAATACGAGCTAAACTCCACCGAGCGTTTTCGGGAGGCTGATGGCCCAGTACCAATCAGGGAACTTTTGCACATTAAACTTTTTCAACACTACGGATCACCTGGCTGAAATACAAGTTCTTTTGTCACTCGACGTTACTTTTTACACCAGAACGAATTTGCAACGGCGCGATATCGAATACTTTTCGGAAAAAGCTCTCACACCAACGTTATGAAAATTAATACCTCTTCCTCCGGATTCTCTAGGTCGACTCTCTATTCGACGGATGCTCTAAGTAGACTAATTGTCTCTATCTTTTTAATCCCATTCGAACTTCTCATCCCCGCATTTGCAAAAGAAAATTTCCCATCCAATCTGCAAAGAAAAATTTCCCATCATCAATCCATCATTCTTCTTTCCGTCCTCCTTATCGGAATCTTGTTCCTTTGTTTGAACGATGGATCGTACCGCTGCTTAATTTCCGATCTTTTCGTGGGATTTGTTTGGGTTACCCATCTGGCTTAAGCTAACAATGTTCACTTCAGATGGGTAATAAAGGAACCGTGGGATTGGTATTGGTTTCTAATTGCATTTCCAAATCATAAACATCTAGCGTGATGTTTATGATTTTAGTTTTTGAGTCCTACTGGGAATTTAGGTGCTAATTGCTATTAGCTACCAGAGGAGATATTCGTTGTTCGGTTTGTTTACCGAAAATTGCGTTTAATGGATGCAACGCATTAATGCCTTGAATGGGTGCGTTGGCTTGGATGCATTGAATTGACGCGTCGAATTGGATGCGTTGAATTCAATATTAGAGACTTTTGAACGTTTAGTTCGATTGATTTCTGCTATTGAATTCAATGTTGATGTGTGAAATGTTTCTTTCTGTTTCAGGTGGGAGTAAGGGCTTTTGGGACACGTGTCTGTGGGCACGTGTAATGGATAAAGTTGAGTATGTTACTTGGCGGAAAGGGCATCTCAACCTATAGTGGGTTGTGTGGTTCGTAGAACCTCCACAGTCCCCCTATCAACAGATTCATATCCGTAAAATCGCAAGCATCCAACGCCGCTTGCTACGATTTGCTCTCCGTGGATTAGGTTGTAATCAACCTTACAACCCTTGGGGAGAGTAGAATCCAGGTCGACATTCTGTTCATTCATCGACTCCTCTCGGGTTCGGTCGACTGCGCCTACCCCTTGAACTTGACTCTTCTAAACACAAGCACTCGGAACACATATAATCCGTGCCTTCTCTACATTCCCCGCCCACCTAACATCGTATGGCTTCAACGAACCCCTTTCATGGATGCTGAGAAACGTAAACTCCAATTCCACCTGTTTGGTTTCGACCTCACTACCCTAACTCTCAAACACCGTCTCCTAAATCATTTTCTCCTGTTACATCTCTGATCCTAAGCAATCCCGCTACACATTCCACACTAACAGACCTCCTTGCTCAGATATTCTATCTATATCAGTGACCAGGGTCTCCGGCAGCTAGCCAAGTCGTGCTTTCTGCAGAATGTACTCGTTTTGCATTGCATTGTGGTTTCTATTGTGTATCTGGAACTTAAACTTAGTTCTGTAACACTGTAGTATGTTAGGGTCATGCCAGTTTTGTAAGTCATCAATTAGTTGTTTTTTTAGACGGTTTTCACTTTCCACAATCTTCGACTAATTTGAAATATTGGAGTTACATGCATACGCTTTATTTGGTTAGTAGCTGAAGTTAGGGGTTAGTAGTGGAACATTAATACTACTCTAAGACTCAAGAAATTAGATTTAAAAAAGAATTTAAAAAAACCTGATGCCATCATTCGCTGAATTCTTGTCCTGTATGTAATTTAAGTGTCCTGCTGGAAATCTTGTTGGTGTAATTACGGAATGCGGGCAGCTCAGAGTATGGAATGTAGATTCGAAACAAATTATTTTAGCAACATCTTGTGCCGAAATATTTGGAAAGAACGGACAGGTGGTTCAGTTCAGTATTACAGAAACTGGTGTTCCATTTGTCCTATTCTCCAATAGTCATTCATATACATATTCATCTAGTATGCAATCATGGTTGGTTCTGAATTATAAAGACCCAACATTCCGTTACGGATTGAGGATGACGGTACCTAAGGACTTTCAAAAAAACTTTCGTCTATATCCTTTAACCACCACACAATCTTCGTCAAATAATTATGCATCATCAAATACCGAGGTGTAAGTATATGAATAAAGGTACTTGTTATCCTCTACTAAATAAATCTCTCTGAAATAGACAAAAAGACGATTGGCAAAGTGTGGCTAAGCTCCTATTCATTGAAAATCAAATTAAGCTTTGCGAAGTAATTAAATCGCCAAAAGAATTACGACATTGGTACTGCATGCTGGCATATCATCTCGCAACAAGTGGTGTTGAAAAACGAGTGCGATTGTTACTGGACGGCCTTCTGGACAATAATTCAAGCGAAAATCCTAGTCCTACAATACTGGTAAATGATATGAATCACAAACCAACGCGCATCTCTAATAATAATGTTTTTGAATAGGACATACCCAAACGTGTACTCTTGGATTCAGTGCTCAACGTTTTCAAGGCACATCCGAAATGGCAAAGACTGTATATGGAATACCGGGAGCTCTTAAACAGCAGCCAAATGCTCTGATTTATTTTAGTTCACCAATAATTCACATTGACGGAAAGCATAAATTGGTGAATAATAATCATGTTTGTACCATTACACAAATAAAATTTAGTAACGTAGAAGTCGTTGTTTTATTGGCATTGAATCATCTGTCACTGCATGTAATGTGGGCCTGGTGTTGGGACACTTTTTAGAGGTGAGTCGAAATCGCTTTGACTAGTTTCTGTAGTGGGTGTATCCAAAGGTGAGGCTCCGATACGTTCTTGGAGAGATTCATATAATTTGTGAACATTTTCGTTGTGGGCCGCTGTTGGTTGCATAGCTTTCATTAATGACGCAAGTCTGCCGCTTGGTAATTTGTTATGGATATACCTTAGGAGGAAAAGAAAAACATTTCATACTCAGCAATATTGTTTATAATATCATAAAATACCATAGTAATTTTAGCATGTGTCGTGTTACATTGTCTCTCGTTAATCCAGCGAAGAGAAATTCATCAAAAAGCGTGGTGCAAAAATCCTCAGTCGTAAATTCCTCGGACATGGGTATAAAAAGCGCTATCTAATGGTTGAAATCATCAGTAAAAGAAATGTCTTGATCAGAGTTACTTTTACCAAAGAATGTAAAAACGGATCTTCGTAAGCTCTATCTTCCTTACAGGCCGACAAAATTGCGAGCACTCTCAGAACCCCTACGCGATCCTTTTGCCTGCCTGTATATAAAGTGTAGTACATGGCTAAAATAGCAGCAACCGAGCTTTCTTGTATATATGCTTCTACAGCATCTGGAGCAGGTCCGGAATGCTCAATTGTTGTTAGTGCACTCTCCCTTTCGTCTGGTGGTAGTTTTGAATGCAAACTTCTACACTGATCATCTACCATTAACGACATCAGCGCAGGCAAAAACTTAGTCACGACTTGGCTGTCAAGTTTCGGTTCTTTAAAATCTTGAGAATCGATCATCACCCACGCGCTCAAACCAAGCGCCAACATTCTGAGCAGTAGCAGCAATATTGTGTTGTCTCGTGGAAGGGATTCATTGTTAATGAGGTGTTGTAAAATTTTAATAGCTGAAGTTGCTAAGAAGTTAATTGCATATGGATCACAAAGTGTCATGGAAAGGTCGCCCAACACTTGTTCTTGACCACGTTTTATATTGTCTAAAAAGCCTTGAAGTTCTCGAGATCTTTTAATATCAACATTTTTCTCCCTGATGCAAGCATCAAGACACCACGTAAATTTGTGGCATGGATCAACTGATATTATTTCTTGTACTTCTAAATCATGCAGTGCCATCAATAATTCGGCTCGAAGAGTACAATAGTGAACATTACGTGTTCGCAAAAAGAGAGTGCGTAAAAATTGCAGTACCATGTCATAGAGCTTAACGCTTGTTCCTATCATATTAGCCAATTTTTGTACCACTTCCCCTTGTCGACGGATTTTAGGGGAGGGGTGGAAAAACAGGTTATTCAGATTGGTGTGATCAAATAAGACGTGCTCTTTCTCGCGGATGTACTGTGACAATAGTGGCGAAACTTCATCACCAAATAACGATTGATTGTCTCTCCAAATCTGACGCTTAACTTCGGTGTCTGTGTCAGAATATAATTCTCGATCGCGCACTAAAATCCTCAAATATTTATCATCAATATGAGTTGTGTTTCTTAATATTGCCATAACAACTGGCCTCAATGATTTCACTCGAACTACTGGGAAACTTTTCACCAGCAATTCCTTTAATTTCTTCTCCCTTTCACGTGCGTCCTTTTGTCCTAATTCGTTAATCCTCCCAATAAGTTTTTCTCGTAACTCCTAAATCGATGATTATTAGCATGAGTATGATTGAAATACACAGAAATAGAATTACCCACCTCCATAAGCGAAGTATGAAAATCTAGCCGACGCACTCCATGCAAGTCCAATAAAGGAAGCATTGGCCTCAGCGATGGAAGAAGAACTCCATTTTCTAACTAAAGAAATATGATGTATTATGTATGCAAATAGGAAAAATAATATAAATTACTTGAAAACTTTCTATTGCTTTTAGGGGGTCTGTACATGACGTTAGTGCTTCCCGCAAAAACGATTGTCCCGGAATGTTAACATCTTCTAAACCAGTGCCCGTAAACTTCGCTGGAGTAGTCATTTCTCTATTTTCAGCTTTATATTTCACAAGTGCTGTTTAATTTGATTGATTTTCAACGTGTACCTAGTTTAGCAAGATGTGCATGTAATATTTTTTCGTGTTTAAGATTGAAAACTACGAGAAAACGCATAAAATTTGCATATTTGTCGGGACGAGCAACAATTGATGCCTAATTGACACTTCTACACACAATGCAAGACATTGGAAGTGTCAACTGCTTGTCAAGACTTTAGGCGTGGTTTACATGTAAGTTGCAATATTAGTTTCGCCGCTGAAACGTAATCCTGGGTTTACATGTGAACTATGGTCTGCCTTATAATATATTATTCCTACAACTGATATTTTTATTATTATTAAAATTATTGTTCTTATTAATTCCATTATTGTTTTATTAATATTTATTATTAAGATTACTAATATGGCTTTTATTATTATTTATACAACCAATATTTTGGCGCAAGGCTAATAAGCCGGAAAAACAAATTATTATGGAAAATTTATCAAATTTTACTTGCTAAATAACGTCATGGCCGGATCCCGGTTATAGTGCCAATGACGACGACGATATAATCAATATTATTAGTAATAATGTTGTTTTAATTATTACTCATATTTTTATTATTGAAATTATTACAATTATTTTTACCATTCCAAATTAGTAGATGCTGTTGTGTTTTCCTAAACTAACCAGTTTTTTTTTAAATACAAAGTACTCGCTTTTTACAGCATATTTTTTAAACAAATTTATTTATTCAATCCATGATATCAGTCAATCAAAAATTAATAAGATATCAGTCGGTCATAAATTAACGTAAATTCTAAGAGAAATTGTTGAACAAAAACTGGAGTTTGTTGATTCGCGCATGAAACAAGACCTTCGATACTACTTCATACATGTAATTGTAATATGAAAAGTAACACCTCGTCTATAATATAAAAATAAATTTATTGATGGATTTGATATTCATATTAGTAATTAATCTGCTCTTGCAGAATCTGTATCACTGATTTCTTCTTCGGAATTCTCTTGATATTCGTTTTCACCGAGCATTTCGGTTAATACCCCGACGAGATTTTTAGTTTCTTCAAGCATTTGACGCGACGTATTGAGCTCATTTTCTAGCCCTTCTATCCGTTCATGTAAATGCTGATTCTCAATTAAAGTAGCTTCAAGGGCTTCACGTCTTTTCTCTGCAAGCAGCTCCCAATATGTTCCACTTGGAGTGTCACTGGTTGTTAAGTCTTCGGCAGTTACTGTTTTGGATGGAGAAGTTTGAGTCGCTTGTACATCAATTTTTTTTCGCTTGCTGGCCTCTGTGGTGCCCACAGAATCGGTTAATCTAAAATATGGTTATTGCAGTTTAAACTATTTAATAAATTAATCATGTGTACAAAATAAAACAATGTTAAAAAATGGAAAAACAATTATTCAGTAATTGTGTTGTGGGTAACCCAGTTCTCGTAATGTTATATACATTAGCCTTCGTTCATTTGTAAGTGCAATATAATCGGGTGTTTACTTTTCAATTTTGATATAACGAAATCGATTAGTATTTCGTTTGTGTATGTAGAGTCAAGTCCTAGGTTCGGGTAATCCGGTAATTGTTTTAATGCACTGTACGTTTTTGCTGTGTTGATAAACAATTCGAATTTAACAAATATTGATGGTTTTTTTTTTTATATTTATACGGCTAACATTGTATGGTAAGAAAGGGTCATCCACAAAAAGAGCATACATATATCCAAATGTCACGCGGGAGACCGGGGTTCGATTCCCCGTTGGGGAGCCTCTGGTGCAACACTAATGACCTTGCCCGGAAAAAACAAATCATTATGGAAAATTTAACAAGCCTCAGAACTTGCTAAATAAGGCCAAGACCGGGTCCCGGTTGTAGTGCCGATGATGATGATGATCATTCATCTAAAATACAAGCAGGGTGTGAAAGAAGGTAAAACAGCAACATGGTGGAACCATACATTATTTTCTTCAAATCAATTAATGAAAGCTATCATTCATCTAAAATACAAGCAGGGTGTGGAAGAAGGCACTCGAAACTAACCGCGTTTTGAATGACCATGACTGCAGGCCACTCTCGTTTTAGTATGATGCTTTAAACGTGTATTACGCCTCCAAAAAGTTCGGGCACGGTTAAAAATGTTTTTTTTTTTTTTTTGGAAGGTCACGGCCAAGGCCGCATTTTGGAACTTGGCCACAGTGATAAAAGAGTAAGTTTTCGTTCAACTATATCAGATACGAACGAAAGTTCTAACGCCTTAATAATTGTGCAGTTGTACTAGCAACGTGATCGGAATGACTCGTTCGACAATGCAAGTTGATGACTGATGAGAGCAATGCTGTAATATCAAAGAACATCGATAAACATAATAAAAAAAAAAAAAAAAAAAAAAAAATTGAAAAATAGATTCGAGGTCGAAAGAGCGATACTTTCAAAAATAATCTCACCACAGAATCACGGAAGTTCTATCAGAGTCTACAATCAGCAAGGATGTGATGCAATCGGAAAAGCACTTTCATAAATTGCTAAACGACCTGCTAATACATGGCGGAATAAACTCCACCCGGAACAGTTCATTTCTGTGAGATCAAAACACCGAGAAGAAAATGGAAGTATGTTCCCTAAGCGATGGATTGAGATGAATGAAACATCAATAAGTCGACATCGGTATTGTGACTGGAAAGCGAGTGGAGGACTACATTTAGGGTTCTCAAATAATGGAATCACGTATATCGAAACTCGCTCTAAATCAGATTAAGGCGGCCCAACGACTAAAGAATAAAGGTCCGAGAATCAACATAATACCGGAAGAGACGACAAAAATTGTAGATGAACAAACTCCACAAATTCGTTTGTAGAATTTAAGTTAACCTCTTCACGCCCTTGGCCACATATGTGGACGTTAATTTTTTTATAATCATATAAACAAAAACTATAGTAGTTAACTATAATTATAGTAACTGCCAACATTTGACAATAATGTATTCACTGTAGAATCCCTCAAAAAGCGAAATTAAATTTTTTGGTTTGGCTGCCCTGGTAATTGTTATGTCCGATGTAAATCGGTTATAATGGTTATTTCAATATGAAAATCGTCCCTGAACAGGTTAAAAAAGCTAATTTATGGGACGTCACCAATGATTTCAAAAATATGACGAACACACTATCGGCGGGTAACAACGTAAGTTTACCTCGTACCTCTATCGGGCGAAAATGAGTGAAGTAAGTCTTCACAAGTAATAGCAGAATTTCAATGAAATTTGGAGAATAGAGAGCACGTAGTACTCCAAAGGTACAAATGAAATTGAATTAAAAATGAAACAAACAGTGAAACAAAAGTAAAATTCGAGTGGATCTAAAAATAAATTTTGGGTATTCTACAACATAAAGAAAACATCTTAAAGACATAAGTAATATCGAACACTCTGATAATGAAAGCAGCATAAGATACTGGAAGTGAATTGGGTAAACATTTGCAATCGACATTAGGAAACTCACGACATAGTCGTACATGGTAGTGTCCAGAGTTTTCAAATAGAACTATGTATTTGAAAGAAATTAGTCAAACTCATCCGCGTTCGAGCGAGAAAAGATAAGCCGGTTGGGAACTTGTTTCAGACTCATTTGAAATTCGCGATGAACTCAAAATAAGGGAAGATAATCCTGCCATTCTAGTTCAAATTAGAAGTCGAATGTGGACAATGCATCTCGAAATCGGAAGAATAAACAAAAACGAATACCAAATATATACCTAATCAGATGATCTGAAGTGATTATGAAACCGGAAAAATGTCAAAGAAGAACAAGAGTGAGCGGATAAAAAAATGATTACAAACAGGATGGACATATACAAGACTTATAGGCAGAAAACACGTTCAGTAAGAATTGAGAAATGGCTCCGAGAGTGAAGTTGCAAGCATCCGATTCCGATAAATTCTTGATTGATAATTGGAACAAAAAATTGAAATCTTAGCCACAGTCTAGCTTGAAATGTAATTGTTCAGTTGGGCTAAGATTCAATCAAGCAAACTAACCATAATGAATTAGAAAATAAAAAATATTGACCATCCGGTCATATTTCGACGACTTCAAATTACATCAAACATGAATATAGGAATTATTTAAAATAACACTTTACGTGTCTAAAACAGGAAGGTTTCTAACAATTTAACTTTATATCATCGCTTGCAAGAACAATGAAGCATCGCAGAAAACTTAAGTTCGTTCAACCAATTCATATCCGTTAATCACTACTCGATTTCAGAAATACGCTCAGCTACACTTTCTTAACCGCGTCACAAAACACAAAACATTATCACATACCGTTCTTGTTTGACAAAGCTTTTTCTAAAAAAAACTTGTGTCGAAGAAAGCAAAATGAGTGTTTTAAGTAGAGAGAGAAAGAGCGATTATTTGGCCAAGGGCCGCGTAAATAAGTGGTAATTAATATAAAGACCCATATGGGATCTGCTTTCCAACAAACTACACAATTTTCTACATGCATTGATTGAACACCTACGATTTTAGCCTGTTGAGATTGTCGCTCACAGGTCTGCCAGCCAAATTTTCTTTATCAGTTGCACCGCTTTGTAATACTTTAAAGGTTTTCCTTGTGTTTCTGATGTTTTCCTATCAATTGAAATACATTAAAACAAATAAGACTAATGGTTAACTGTGTTACTTGTTGTTCCGAAGCACTCTCAACTTTTATAAACACTTTCTTCGTCGAAATTGCAGACATTTTTTAATTGTTTTCCTCACACGAATTAGTGACTAAAAAATATTCGCAACTAATTCCAAAACATAAAACCAACCCACTTAGTTATATTTCTTTGAGCGCCAAAATTTTGACATTTCTCTAATGGCGGCAGAATACATTCAGTGAAGTCTATCTTCTCAACAGACAGAATTGAGTTGAAGTTTATTTACCTATTAACAAAAATAATAAACTTTAAAACGAATTACCGAAGAATGTGAAATTGTTCCAGGAAATCTTTACTCCGTAATTTCTTTTTTGTCATAGGTCTCTGATTAATTACCAACATCAAATTTAATAAAATAGTTCCTTCAAAAAATAATATGTATACATATTTGCGTTAAACCAATTATTGGAATCAACGTTTTTTCCAAATCGCTCATGATATTTTGCAGATTTTATTTCTCATATATTGAACAATGGATGGGATAAAAAGTTTGATGGCTTCAAATTTATAAAATTCAACGATTTAATATGAAATAACTGAGTCTCAAAAACTCAGGAGCCCCAGGCAGTATTTCAACCGTATCGCAGTAAAACAATTAAATTTTCAACAGTGGATTCATCTGTATCGCCAAAAAAATACAAATTACATACTCCTCTTCAAATGCCACACATCCAATAAGTACCCAATGCTTCACTATCAAGTAATAGTGCACACTTGATAACAGACCAGCCGCTAGCGCAGTATA
This sequence comes from Microdon myrmicae, assembly GCA_963931805.1. NCBI lineage: Eukaryota > Metazoa > Arthropoda > Insecta > Diptera > Syrphidae > Microdon > Microdon myrmicae. The sequence goes on along the minus strand of OZ007502.1, from coordinate 130,744,219 downwards.
TAAAGCCAATCTGTGTGCACACATTTCGCATTAACTTAACGCCGCATCGGCTCCACCTCAACTTGATCATAAGTGGCACAACATTGTCCAGATTCACTTTCAAAAATGTATTGTTGCATGAGCACTCGCTGGCCCGGATAGGGTTCCTCCTTTCTTTAAAGAGCTGTGCTCTTCATACGAATAACTCTCCCATGTATTTCTCGAATTCATTAAAATGAGCGATTATTCGATCAACACCAAAAAGGAGAACTTATCATCCCCTTTTTCCATTAACACATAGTTTATAAACGACATTAATTAAGGATCCTATCTACAAAGTTTAGACTCATCTGAACGACATTTAGTATCATCTATCAATTCGCTCGAAAACGAACATTCCAACTTTGTACGAATATAAAAGTTTCAAAAAATGTTCACACCACTTCAGGTGGAAAGGGATATCCCAAGTTCTTATGGACTCTGGACTCAGCCAAACGCTCTTTAGTATCATCCCAAACTGCTCAAAAAAGACATTCCAAGTTCATATAAGTGTAAAAATATTATGAAATTGTCCCACAACCGAATGCGTACTTCAAAACTCGGTCGTATATTATATACAATATTGGTTTCGGGCCTGTGGTTGAGAGAATAGTGTGGTGGTTTAAACTGGGCGTCAACATGGACGCAGATTCAATATAAACATCACCTACGTTTTGCTCAAAGTTGTCCACCGACCAATAAGGAATAGTAAAATAAAAAAACTCGGTGACAATGTTGCTGTTGAATAAAGTTCTCTTTATTTCTTCCGGAACGATGAAGGGTTCTTGCCGAACACTTTATTTGGAAATTACATAAACGGTCTGAAGGTCCCTTGTTAACGCTTATTGAAAATTACTTAAATGAACTGAAGATTCTTTGTCAACACTTATTTGAGAATTACATAAACGTACGGAAGGTTCTTTGTTAACACTTATTTGAAAATTACATAAAAGTACGGAAGGTTCTTTGTTAACACATATTTGAGAATTACATAAATTGACTGAAGGTTCTTTGTTAACACTTCTTTGAAAATACATAAATGGACTGAAGGTTCTTAACGCGAACCCTTAGAAAGTTGAAATTTGACTCCTGGTCGTGTGTGTACACTGACTTCCCGAGGCATTGAGTAACTTGTCGCCACTGGGGTGCATTTCCACCACGGTGGTGGAAAGTGAATCAGCTTTCCTTTCTGGCGGCGACCAATGAAAAACCAGTTCGGTTTAATTGGAAGCACTTCCATGTGATCGTACAGATCTGGTGGGATGTCCATACACAGAGTGAGGACAACGATAATGCATCGCCGGTTAGATGTGAGGGAGAGCGATCAATCTTGCAGCTGTTCAAATAAATGAACAAGCAACAGAGGCTGCAGGCATTGCTATCGTAAACGATAGATAGTATTGCCGAATGCAAAAATAGATTTCTGTGTATTGTATATACAGAAACGCTATCTCGAAGGGCAGGCGCTAAGATGCGCATTTTTTGCATTAGCTATTGAAACATGGGAACATTGGTTGTTTACCCGATGGGCTAAAGCCATGCCGTTATAAGCAATAGAAGATATTGCCGAAGGCAGGAATGGATTTTTCTGTGATGTTGTCAACAGAAAATTTGCTTGCGATGGCAAGGGCTAGGGAGGGAGATTGTTTGGTTTAGAAAAACGGATCGTGGGACACGGCCGTTGATATTATTGTTTGGACAACAATTATGGTCGAGTCCAACTCGATGATCGGTTATCGGTTTAGGCGAATCCTTACCAGCTTGGCCTTGGACCAACGGGTGGTAAGGAAAAATAAACGCAGTGAAATTACTGTGTGTTCGATTAACATGGTTGCCGATCAGTTCCTAAATGGTTCGTGAAAGATGAACCGAAATGGTTTGGATAATATGGTTTGTTTGATGCCATGGCAAGATGATTATCTTGCCGTGGGTTTATATTTCAGGTTAAAGATATTGGAAGGTAGCTCAACGCTGCTCGATTGCAGGTAAGCTAATAATCTCTAGATGAGGGGTGGGGAGTTGCTTAAGGTAAATGGGTGGTTCTTTGGATGGGTAAGAAGAACCCTCGCAATAGAGCAAATATATTGTTGGTACCGCGACTTTCCCACAAATCTCTTTTGTGGTAAAGCGCTGGCAACGATACGCTACCCGAAAGATTGGGTTTATTGTGTAAGTAATTTCCTGGTCGCACAACTTGCTGTTTTTATGTCAACAAGCCCTCGACTTTAAGGGACAAATTATGAAAGGGCCCCGGGAAATGTTGACAAACGGGTGCATAGGTGCCAGCAAAACCGTGATCAATATGTTATTTTATGCGTATAACATTATACTGTATACTTTGCAACTCAATAAAATTTAGAAAATTAGTTCTTTAAGACACTCTCAAAAATGCTGAATATTTTTTCTCACCAATAATCGTATTTAACACTTTTCAAAATGCCAGCCATTGATTTACATAAAACTCTTTTTGTGGAATAAATGTTATATTTTCAATACATTATTTCAATTCGTTTTTTACGGCTTCCAGTCTAACTTAATATTTAATTCACCCAGAAAATTATATAATCAATATAAAAACTGACATTTCAATCATTTATTCATTATTTTAATGTTTTACTTCTAAATTAAATTACCTCTTGCAATAGGCCCAGTTTTCCTGCTTTTCTAAATAAAATTTAAACCTTATCAAAGGTTCATATAACTCCCAGTACTACACTGAACACACCAATCAGCTGCAACGAAATTTTTGTTTTTGAACTGAACAATTATCACAAATGTCATGTAGCCATCATCAACGATTCACATATTTAAACTAAACCGATTTTATTTTTGAGGGGCAGGTGTTTTTTAGATGCATTTTCCTAATACAAGAGTTCTTTTGCAATACTATATACGATTTAAATTTATTATATTTACATAAATTGTTTTAAGTAAATGGCCACAAATGGCGATACTAGTGGTCTTTTTTGTGAAGTAGGCAAAACAGAAAGTGATGCAACACATTTTCGTTTGCGAAGTGATCAACATCCAAAAGAGGAAATCTCATGTACAAGTTGTGGAATTATATTTTATGCTTCATCTATTATAGATATTTTTGAGCACTATTCCGAAAATTTTCATAAACATTATTTCCAAGATTGTTTATATTGCCGTGGGAAGGTCCACAAGTACATACAAAGCAACCAGACAGTGTTTTTTCACAATTGTTTTCGTTGGAAGTGTGGGGAAGAAAAGTAAAGGTTCTGTAAATACTACAAATTAAAGAATATGCAAGAGAGCGATTCGAACGCTGAAGCTGACTATTCTGAATTCTCGGATGGAGTAGGGGGAGACGATGATAGCAGTATCAGCTCCAAAACAACCGGAACAGGAAAACGATGGTCCCGATGGGAAGATGCGACTTTAAAAAAACTTGTTGCCCAATACGGTGATAAATGGGACGTAATTTCATCAATGCTAAAAGATCGTACTGAATTCCAAGTTCAGCAAAGGTGGGCAAAAGTTTTAAATCCAGATTTAATCAAAGGTCCATGGACTAGAGAAGAAGATGACAAAGTAATTGAACTGGTCCGTAGATATGGACCAAAGAAATGGACCCTTATTGCACGTTATTTAAATGGACGAATAGGCAAACAATGTCGTGAACGGTGGCACAACCATCTAAACCCAAATATTAAAAAAACAGCTTGGACAGAGGAGGAAGATAAGATAATTTATCAAGCACATTTCCAGTACGGAAATCAATGGGCAAAAATTGCAAAACTTCTTCCTGGACGAACGGATAATGCAATAAAAAATCATTGGAATTCAACAATGAGGCGGAAATTTGAGTACAGTGATAACGGTCGACTAATTCAACAACAAAATCGGGCTGTAACAGATTTAAAAAATTCCAGATACAACTTAAAAAGTCTCATTAAGAATGGATATGCAGCTTCTAATCTACAAGCATCTACAAGCTCTGATCTTAATGAAAAGACACAGCAAACGTCACTAGTTGATCGAATACAAAATAATGCAAAACCAAAACTTTCACAGAAAAATGTGCAGAACAAGCCACCAAATATTTTGAAGAAATCACGTCAAGTAGGCCAACAGCATTTGGAGGAGCAAGGACCTATGCCAGCAGTGAACCCTTTAAAACTACCCGATTCACCAGTAATGACTCCCATAAAGCCGTTACCATTTTCCCCAAGTCAATTCCTTAACTCTCCATGTTTAACGACATTCGATGACATGAACATACGGGCTAGTACACCAGTAAGGAAAACCTTTAACCGAGTTGGAATGGAAATAAAAAAAGAATTTGAGAACTCATCAATAGAAACGCCTCATAAAAGTATAAGTATACGTCATAATTTCCTCCTTAATAATAACCCATTAATTTTATTTCAGGTTTACTCGGGCCAAGAACTCCAACGCCATTTAAAGATGCACTCGCCGCTTTGGGAAAAAAGCGCAAAGGTGACCGGTATATACCTCCAAGTCCGTCAAGCTTTGTGGAAGATCTGGCTGAAATTATACACGAAGAACAGTGTAATGAAACTCAAGCCTCCAATACCACTAATAATGTTAGAGTGAAAACTGAACTTAAATCTGGACCAGAGCAACCTTCCAAAAAAGCACGAAAGTCACTTAGTGCAAGTTGGGAAAATGATTCAACGGTGGAAAAAAAATTACCTTATGAAACGGAGACCCCCAGCAAATTCCTCACTTCAACTAATTCCATCGGGTTTTCTCCGCCCAGCATCTTAAGAGATACATTTGCCGATTCTGAACTTCTGATGGACAATACAGAAGCTAAAAAGGAAAACAAAAGTCCAAAGCAAAATTTACCCAAATACTTAGATCCGAAGTGGGAGAAGTTAGCATGCGGTCAAACGAAGGATCAACAGTTCATGGTCCAGCAGGCGCACATGTGCTTAAGAAATCTATCCTTGATGCCCAGATCATTAAATTTTGAAAAGCAAAAATGATACGCGACTAAAGGAAATAGAAACCGGTGAACTTTACTCCTTACTCATTAAATGTGTTTGGCATGTACATAGCACATTCTTAAAGTCCAAGATATGTTGATTTCTTAAATATAATGCAAATATTATTAAGTGAAATAAAGAGGCGAAAACTGTTAGGATTACACTTTTACAATAGACTCTCAAAGGCAAATCAATAAGGTGGATGCATTGCTACTCTTTCGCCCCTCTGATTTTATTTTTGTGTTTATAAAAATGGGCTCTTTTATACTTTATTTAAATAACAAATACATTTTTAAAAACTGAATCTTGTAAATAAATTTACTGGAAAGTTCTTTTTTTTTTTATAAAATTGAGAAGCATTCCACAAATGTTGCATTATGTCGGTGGGAGTCGACAGTACACTGGAGCATATGTTTTGGATCGTTCATCGGCCTTAAGGCCAAAATCACAATTATCCGACAAAGAAAGGAAGGAACATCTCATACTGACTGGTACTTCGTTACTGTGATGATCCTTTTTAACAGCGTTGCTATCAAAATAAGGTCCAACCATTTACAAAACAGAATTTATTATCTAAATGTTACAATCGAATAGAATCGACAATTGAACCTACATATGCACAGTCGAACATCTGTCGCAACTTCCTTACAGACTCAAATTGATACTAGATCAAGAGCTTCAATTTAAAGTGCGTCTATAGAATTCTTTTTTACGTACGCCAACGGGAAAGAGACCGACAGGACGGCCGCGACGGAGATGGGAGGACAATGTTAGGTCGAACGTGGAGGGAGAATGCACAGGACAGGGAACAATGGGGAAGTCGAGTCGGCGAGGTCATGAACTTCCGGGTTCCTACAGGCCAATAAATAGAATAGAATCACGTACTCACATACATTTTGTAGTAGCGGCACGGTGTTATCGGCACCCACACCCTAACCACCTCTTAAGACAAATGTGAGTATATTCTGTGGTATCACCACTTTCCCGTTCTTTATCAAAATAACCCGCATACAAATTGGATGCTGTGATACTCTTAAATGTCAAAGCGCAGTCCGAACGGAAAAAGATAATCAATCTACGTTGGTTTTGAATGCCTAAAGATTGTAACGACCCTATCACTGGACGAGAGTTCCACACTCACGATTGTTCGTATTTATAACTATGCCTGGAACTGATTATTAAAGTGAACCAATGCTCACTTTTGTAATGGCCGAGAATTGCGGACAATTTGTGCGCAACCTATTTTATTTTAAGAAAGCATAAGAGCTAGTTTCATTTCCTTCTGATTCTTTTATTTTTGTGTTCTTGTTTTGATGAGAGTAGTGAAGCTAAAAACACAAGGAAGCTATGAAACCTGATTTGATTGACAAATGTAATACAACAATAAAGTATATGTACGTAAAATAATACTTTAACAATGGGTTTACTATGCAGCTTTGATCTCAGAAGGATCAATAAACATTTCAACTAACATATTCTCTTAAAACTACTCGCGACGCTCTGAAACAACTTTGTTTTATATTGTTTTGAAAAACCGAACTTTTTTTTTACACTAACGCGCACAAAACGGGATTTTGAAGTACCCTTAAATGTCAGAGCACAGTGCGACCGGATGGAGAGGAAGTGGATAAGGAAAGGAGGTGTCGATGTATATTGGTCTTGAATGTCTGGACATCACAACGGGCAGGAAACACATGATCAGGCAGAACATTCCACATTCGTGTGGTTCGGCTAAAGAATGCCTCTCTATTTTTATTTGTGCGCCTAAAGGCCACTTTCAACGTGAACTGATGCGCATTCACAGATTGACGGGTATCGCGGGAAAATGTCTGAAGGGGCGGAACACATTCAGCAAGTTCAGTTGAGCAACGACCATGGTAATACCTATAGAAAAGAGATAGGCATGATACGTTGCGCCTGTGTTCCAACGACGGAATTGATCGACTTACGGCTGGGTCCCCAATCAGTTTCACTGTCGAGCACGTGTAGTGCAGTTTTGGATGCGCCTGACCAAATATGGGAGTTGAACTTCACTTTTGGACGAATATACGCCTTGTAAATAGTGTTATAAAGTTCAGTGAACTGGATATTACTTCCGAAAAAGTTGGAGTAATCTGGAATGGTTGTGGTTGTCAATAAATGTTTGGAGGAAGAGGCTAAGTGAGATTGACGTATGGATGGGGTCAGTAATAAAAACAAGGTCTAATTGCAGGCTTCAGCTAGCCGATCGCTGAATAGACGCTCCTTGATAGGGATGAGATGGGATACATCCTGAGATTGGGTCGCCTGACAAGACACAGTTGAGTTTGGGAAGTTAAAATCACCAAGGATGACAATATCGTCGTGGCAATTGCTCAGCTCGATTATGTGGTCAATTGCGTTAAGAACGAGCTTGTAAACTTCGATGGGCTGGGATGGCAAAGTATAAAATTAGATGACAAAGATTGTCTTGTGGGGAAGAGGTATTTTAACTGAAAGAAATTCGAGCTTAGTGGTGAAGAAAGCAATAAGACACGAATCAAGGCTGTTATGCACGGCAAGGAATACAGCGCGCCAGGGAGAAACGTCAGAAGAGCGACTGAGGTCATCGTCGCGGACATTGTTGAGCGTGGAAGACTAAAGTTCTATGGTATGAATACTGCGGATATCGCGGGAAAATATCTGAAGGGGCGGAACACATTCAGCAAGTTCAGTTGAGCAACGACCGTGGTAATACCTATAGAAAATAGATAGGCATGATACGTTGCGCCTGTGTTCTAACGACGGAATTGATCGACTTACGGCTGGGTCCCCATAAGTTTCACTGTCGAGCACGTGTAGTGCAGTTTTGGATGCGCCTGACCAAATATGGGAGTTGAACTAAAGTTTTGGACGAATATACGCCTTGTAAATAGTGGCCAGGTTGGATGGACTGAAGTATCTTTTGCATCTCTTAAGGAACCCCATACATTTGTCTGCACTTTTCGCAGCTTTAAATATGTGGTCATTCCAGTTAAGAGTCGAATTAATTCGCGTGCCGAGGATTGATAATTCCTTGGTTTCGTCGATGCAAGTGCCGTTCATAGACAGTATATTTACTTTGGGGCTCACCTTTGATGACAAGAGGCAGCACTGAGTTTTTTGGGCATTGAATTCTACTCGGTTAGATAATCCCCACTGATATATCTTGTTGAGGTCTGAATTCAATGTATCAAGCATAAGTTGCTGGTTGGTAGTGACGTTCGAAGAGTTTGGACGGGAGTGTTTGTATGAGTATGAGAAGCTCAATGTGCTATCATCAGCAAACGATTGACTTGGGTTGTGAGTAATTGACAAGAAATCATTTATAAAGATGAGGAAGAGAGTGGATGAGAGTACCGAACCCTGGGGAACACCTGCATTAGTTTGATGGGAGACCGATTTGACACCATCAAGAACCACTTGGATTGAACGGCCAGAAAGATAATCTCTTATCCACCGGATCAGGGAATTGTCCACTCCATATGAATGCAATTTTGACAAAAGGGCTGGATGCCAAACTCTGTCGAAGGCTTTTGAAATATTCAATGCGTCTACCTTGCTTTCACCGAGGTAGTGGATGGAATGGCTCCACTTTTCGGTAAGGGGCGCCATCAGATCTCCTGTGGACTTGTTGCTACGAAAACCGTATTGGCGGTCATTTGATTCCAGATATTTCGAAAGTTGACGGTTGATAAGTGATTGCATTACCTTGGAGAGAATAGAAGTTAGTGCTATGGGTGGATAAGAAGAAAGGGATGATTTGTCACCCTTTTTGGGAATTGGCTGAATGTTCGCCGACTTTCATCTATTTGTGAAACGGCCAGTAGAAGAAGACAAATGGAAGAGTTTCCGCTGTGGTTTAGCAAGTAAGGAGGAACATCTCTTGATTGGGGGAATGCCGTCCGGACCAGCGGATTTGTGTGCGTTTAGCTCTTTGAGTGCGCGGGCAACAGTACGCATTCGGAAGCGAATCTGGCTCATGGTGTGCTGCTTATGCTCAAGTTAAGGTGGAACTGATGTGGTATCAGGCAGCGTTGAGTTGGCTGCAGAATGTGCACCAAGTAGATTCGCCTTCTCTATTGCAGTGGTGGCTGGTTTGTCATCGACTATAAGAGATGGAATGGATGAAGAGACTGAGTTTTGAATGTTTTTCATGAATGCCCAGAAGTTTCTATTACTTGTGGGAGAGTATAGTATTTTTTGTCTCACTCTCTGGTCATGAAACTTAGAATTACAGCGTAACAATAACATGCAATTCTTGAGGTGCGCAACTATGCACCGTATCGATTTGAACGAAAATAAATTTGAAAACTCCTGTGCACTAATTCCATAGAAGATATCAATGTAAATAACGGTTTCCTTTTGCACTTATCCCAAGGCCCGAGTCTAACACTCTCATTGATGTGGGTGACCCTCGTCGCGACGATCGGCCTTAACATCACTCTTTCTTTTATACAAAGTTAAGTTCGCAAAGGCCAGTCGAAAAATGTGAAAGCAAAGAACGAAACTTCTAAACCTGTATACAAGTTCAGAAGGAAGAAGAGTTCGGAAAGAATTCACAACCCAGCTGCCAAATAGACGTGTGCTATTTAAGATATCGGGGGATGGGAGCGAACATACGGGGTAAAGTCTATGCTTTCAACTCGGCGAAGGCCTGCACGATCCTTGTCCCTGTTCAATCCAAGTTGACATGCAGTCTCCACATGACACCCCTGGATAGCTACTTTGGCACCCGCCAAGTAGTGAACCAATGCACGGAGCGACATCCTGAGAATGGTTGGCGCAAGACTTATAACCTTGCCCGGAAAAACAAATTATTATGGACAATTTAATAAGTCACGGATAAGGACCGGATACCGGTGGAGAGACTTGCTAAATAAGCCCAAGATCGGATCCCGGTTGTGGTGCGAATGATGATGCTGATTTTATATAGAAAGCTTGAAGTAGCTAATAAAATGCACAAATATTAATAACAGTAAAAAACGAAACTTTGGGCAATTTTTGCAACACTAGCTAAGAAAGAAAGAAGAAGCATCGTCATTAAACCAGTTAACACCAATTCAATTCAGTTCAATTTTTTTTAGGTAGATAATATGGTACATTTATATTTTACAACTAGTATTTAAGAGTTTTAGGACAGCAATTCCTTTACAACTATAACCTTAAATCTATATAATGAAAATAGCGCAATTTTAATGAATAATAAATAATAAATAAACACGAAAAAACCCTTATTTGAATCTTAAGACTAGTATTGCACAGGTTTCCGGTTATTTTATGTAATAATGACCTCGATATAATTTTCATAGACAGAGTACATATGTAGTGATTTAGGATAACGCAAGACGGGAAACGAGAACATTGTCAGAAAAAGAACAATTGATGAAGAAGTTTCGATGGATTTTGTCAATAAGGAACTCTACCGGTTTAACGTTAGCGTTTTCATGTAGTTCATGTGTCGAATAATGCCATGGCGAATTCAGCAACATTTTCAATATTTTATTTTGACACCTTTGCAATTTTATTAATTAACCTAGCTTTCCTCGAAATCGTTGAGAGGGATTGCTATATATAAGGCATTCTGTAGAATTGTTGCTGCAAACCATATTATTGGCAACTATAGGCTAGTATGGTTGAACAATTACTATAGAGTTGTGTGGTTAAAATAGACAGAACGGAAGAATGATTCCTTATTTGTATTCGTTTGTTTAAATGGGACTCTTTATGCAACCCGATGTATGCTCTTTTATTTGTAGAGATCCGTAATTTCCGTGTTTTCTTGCACAATGTTTGTGGTAATTTCTGTACAATAACCATGGACAGTGTATTTTCATTGTACAAGTTGCTGCACGGATTTGGTTGGTAGCACTGGTATTCTTTACCCCAACCAATTACTACTACTACTACTATTATTTATTGGCCTGTAGGAACCCGAAAGTTCATGACCTCACCGACTCGACTCCACCAACCCAACCAATACTTAACTAAAATATTTTAGATACTTAATGTATGTGTGGAGGTTGAAGTGGTACGCGTTTCGTTGGCCGCCGATGGACGGTCACAACGAACAATGGCTGTCGCAAAGGAGAGAGAGCAGCGTCCAGGAGAGGTGAGCTGCATTCAAGAAGATAGCCGAGATCTCTTTTTTGTTCTACGTCGGTTGTTGGGTTGGCTGCACAACACAACACACGTATCGAAAGCAAACCTCGCTGATGCAAATTGCGAGAGGAAAAGTCACTGGAAATAGTTCGGTATCAGTTGTTTATTTGGCTGCACACACAACACGTGTATCGAAAGCAAAAGGCTGCTAATGTAAATTACAAAAGGAAGAGTCAATGGAAACAGTGATGAGGAAGGGCAAAATCAACGTTGTGACCTCGAACGCTGGACATCTTGGCGGTATGTACGCGTTTGCGGTTGAATGCAGACTGAATGAATGGGCATAACTGCCAATTCAAAAAGGGACACTATGACATCATCGTGGTGACAACCGGCCAGTTGGTGCCAGCTGCTGCGCAACTGGTATACATGCGAATGTACTAGATTTCTCCAGTACATTTCAGCACATTTAATTGCCAATCCGCGACATTCCGCCCGCCTTCGCCAATCATTGGCGAATCATTTTGTTCCGGGGGACGGTGGCTAGGGGCCGGGAGTGTGCGGTCTGCTGGTGGCGGTTGGTCTTGGTCGGCTGTTCACTTTCACGTGGATGATCGGTTGAGAGGGGGCCGCCCGCCCTGAGGAGCGCTGGAGGCTTGAGGGTCTGGGATGGCCCGTATGATCGATGGCGACAGGAACCTCTTTCCCGTCGCTGATGTCCGTTGCCTTTTGTGGTCGCGGGACCGGCCAGTTGATCTGGGTTAGAGTTGTAAGGTCGCAACCCACGATCGATGACCACGTGATGACTGGTGATGGGTCTCGCTATGTCGAGACCGGTGGTGGTGCCATGTACTGCGCACGTTGGCGCCCGTCTGGAGTGAGTGGCCGGCGGGATGCGGCCGTTGGGGGTGTGTGCTGCAACGTGGAGTCGGGTGCGGTGTCTACCCTGGCACTGTCCGCGTGTCCTGGCGGAATGGCCAGGGGCACGGGCCAAGTACCTCCCGGGGTCGTCGCAATGCAGTCTCTGTGGATGCACAGAGGTGCGTGCTTTCTTGCTGGAGTTCGAGAGACAGCTGGTTGCTGGTGAGCGCCGCCCGCCAAGCGGGGCATTGCGCGCTCCTGGTCCTGTTGTGGTGGCTACAGGTGGTAGCAGTTGGCCTGGGTAGCTTTGGACCTGGGCAGGAGCTTGACCACGTGGCGTCCTGGGTGTAGTGGGATGCCTTGAAGTGTTCGAGTGGGTAAGCTCCTGGTTCCTCGATTGCCCCTTGCCCACGCAATGGTTCAGCGGGCGGGGGGTAGGTCTTGTAGTTGGGTCGCGCAAGTGGTCGGTGGCTGGTAGTTGAATGGGCTTCGTATGTGGCCACTGGGGCCGATGCCGGCGAGACGTCTTATGCGTTCTCTGATGCAAGCCGCGGCCGTCAGTCGGAAGGTCGACCAGTTTCTCTGGGTCGGAGTTGTAAATTCGCAACCCACGAGGAATGGCCATGGCTGGTGACAGGCCTTGTCACCTTTGCGCTGGATGGTGTCGTGGGTGCTGAGCCTGTTAGCACCCATCCCAGTTCAGTGGCCTGCGCGACGAGGCCGGAACGTTGGTCCTTCCTGAGACCTTCGACGATGATGTTGGGGTATATGTCTGCCCCAAGGACGATGTCCACCTTCTCGGCGGAGGCGATGTTCGGATCTGCGAGTTCCAGATCCGCCACGAGCGAGATCCTTTGTCGTTGATTGTGGTGGTGGTGTATATACTGAGAGCCCTGACAGGATGAAGGGCCTTAGTGTCCATTGGCTCGAGCCGTGGAGGCGAGGAGTGATGCTGATGGCGGCCTGAGTCCTGGTGGCAAGGCCACGAGTGCCCCCAACATCGTAGGTGGGGACGGATGATGCTTGGCGTCGGAGGTTTAACCTTTGGGCGAGTGATGCCGAAATGAAGGTGCCGCTGGAGCAGGGGTCCAGCAGAGCACGGACTTCAACCCTTCGTTGGTTCTCCGACGCCACGATGACTCTGGCTGTTGGCAGCAACGCGGAATGCTGTGAAGGGGCGCTGACTGTGTGTCCGCAGGCCCCTTCATGACGGTCGATCCGGGGGGCGAATCCTTTGGCTCGTTGCGGCGGTGATGTTGTCCCGTCGATGGCGGTAGACCGGACATGCAGCAGGGTGTGATGTCTCCGCTGGCATCGACGGCACGTCTTGCTGTTGTGGCAGTCGCGCAGGCGGTGGCGACCCAAGCAGTTGGTGCACAGGTTTCTTTTGTGTGCGAAGGACTTCCGACGGCCAGGTGTGAGTGATCGGAAGCCCTCGCAAGCGTAAATGGCGTGTGAGGCCCTGCAGAATGTGCAAGCGTCCTGTTGCTTTACGGGTGTCGGCGGTGTTTTGTGCATCGGGACACTGGGCTGGTTAGTCATCGGGCCGGCTACTGTTGCTGGAACAGTCGAATTCGTGGAAGGCATTGGCGTTGGATCTGACCCGGATCCTATGTACGCCATGCCCACTGCTTGCTCTGGAGTCCGTGTGATGGTAGCCAGTTCCTCTGGGTCGGAGTTGTAAGTTCGCAACTCACGAGAAACGGCTATGTCATGGTGTGCCCCCCAATGCGTGCGTGGCATCGTCTTCTGTGGGGACTTCGGCACTGGGTAGGTTGGGCTTTGGGCAGACGGCACTTTGGTCGGCGGCCTGCTGACTCACTGTTCTGGGGTGCGGTTCCTTTTCCGCTGGCTTAATGTTGACCGTTGGCAGCTGCACTGGGGGCAGCTCGCTAGGGTGGAGGCGATTGGTGCTGTTGACCATGGTTGGGGAGGCTGAATCGAGAGCGTGCTGGGCCTCGAGGAGCTTCGTCTGTTCCTCGAGGTATATTTCTTCGCTCTCGCCGATGAAGTCCTCCGTGAAGTACTGAAGCTGTTTGTACTCAGGGGGCGCCATGTAAATGACTTGGTTATGCCGCCTGCGGATGGCTTCCCATTCGATGTGGAGGTCTCGTTTTGTGGTTTCGATTGCTTTCGGGCTTGGTTGTCCCTTGTCTTGCAGGTTGAGGAAGGTGGCAGAGATGCGACCCTGTGCCGCGAACTGAGCGGCGATGAGTTCTTCAAGCGGCATTTGCTCATCGATAGGTTGGTTCGCGGCAACAGAGGTTTCCGATGATTTTTTATCTCTTCCGACCGAGGAATGTCGTCGGGGAACCGTTGTCATCGTTGTCGCCGTCGCCGCCGGCACCACTGTCGTCACCGTTACGCATAGTGTCAAACAGAGTATGACCTCTTCCAAGCAAGGAATGTCGTCGGTCGAGATCTTTGGTGCTCCGCCGACCGAGGAATGTCGCCGGGAAACTGTTGTGTTGCTTCGTTGATGTCTTTGCTAGCATTCGCTTCTGCACTGGGCGGTAGATCGGTTTCTCCCTTTCCTATAGAGTGGTCGGGTCGGCGATTTGTTCTTTCGGCTGGTTGTAGCGGTGCGGCATCTTCTTGGTGGTGTGTAGTCAGACGTTCTGCTTCTGAACCTGGAGCAACTCCACTAACGTTGCTTTCACCCTTGCCAACCACAGTCTTCAGTTTCCAATCCATCAGATCTTTGTCCAGTTGCTGCCGACTCCTTCGCCTGTTTCATTTCCTTACTGTCGAGAAGACATGAAGTTGAGTCGTTAGTTTGTAAAATGAGATCCCATGCAATCCCCTCTAACAAGATCGGAGTAATTTCGGCACTGTTAAGCAACTCATCGGGCGGGTTGTCTACCAAAGCTTCTTTGTCATTATTATCATTAAACCCAGCAACCACTGCACCTGGTCTCTCTCGGCTGTCGTCTACTACATCGGAAAATTCAAATTTGTCTTTTGCCTTTTGGCATTCGTCGGAATTAAATATTAAATTTAAACCTATCTCATGGATAGCACTGGCGTTTAAGCGTCGTTTTATTTGACTTACTTGGCTTGTGGGAGTGGAACACTTCGCTGAGAAGTCAACTGCAATATTCTTGGAATTCTTCTTGACCATAGCTGCATCGACTGTTCCCTTCTTCACTGTTAATAAACCGGGTTCGTCGGCACCGTCAACCGGTTCTAATGTGTTGTTTAGATCAATGTTGATGTCCTCATTAAGAAGGGATGTTTCACAGTCGTTATTCCTAGTAATTTCAGTCGTCCTTGATTTGTGTCGAGGTGACTGGCAGTTGTCGATGTGCCGCGAACTGAGCGGCGATGATGAAAATCCAATTAGGCACTGGATCCGTTTCGAAGGACCAGAAAATGTGGAGGTTGAAGTGGTACGCGTTACGTTGGCCGCCGATGGACAGTCACAACGAACAATGGCTGTCGCAAAGGAGAGAGAGCAGCGTCCAGGAGCGGTGAGCTGCATTCAAGAAGATAGCCGAGATCTCTTTTTTGTTCTACGTCGGTTGTTGGGTTGGCTGCACAACACAACACACGTATCGAAAGCAAACCTCGCTGGTGCAAATTACGAGAGGAAAAGTCACTGGAAATAGTTCGGTATCAGTTGTTTATTTGGCTGCGCACACAACACGTGTATCGAAAGCAAAAGGCTACTAATGTAAATTACAAAAGGAAGAGTCAATGGGAACAGTGATGAGGAAGGGCAAAATCAACGTTGTGACCTCGAACGCTGGACTTCTTGGCGGTGTGTACGCGTTCGCGGTTGAATGCAGACTGAATGAATGGGCATAACTGCCAATTCAAAAAGGGACGCTATGACATCATCGTGGTGACAACCGGCCGGTTGGTGCCAGCTGCTGCGCAATTGGTATACATGCGAATGTACTAGATTTCTCCAGTACATTTCAGCACATTTAATTGCCAATCCGCAACATATGTTTTAAACAAAAAATTATGTTTAGAAAAATATTAAAGATTTTGTTTTCAATTACGTACAGACTTTTTTGTATATTCGACATGAATGTAAACGGTCTATTTGCCCCAATTTATTTTTTTTTAATATACTTTGTACAGTACAATCGAAATATACATAAAAAAAGAAACTATTTAGAAAGGACAAATATTTCCAGAAGATATTTATATTCAAAAGTTTGTTTGAAGTATTATGAAATTTTAATTAGTATTCAGAATAAATGTGTACACCACATTCATTTAAAACAGAAAATTTTATGTAAAATCATCTTTACATTTTTGTTTTCAATAGGTTATTTGCAAAAAAATTTTATATATACATAAGCCCGTACGTACGAAATTTTAAAGAACATTTAAAATCGATATAAATGTACACATCATATCTAAATGCTGTCTCACCTACAATTTACTAAATAGTTGGTGTTAAAAAGAATATAATAGACATAATGTCCAGAATATATCTATACTAACCTTCATGTGCAGCTATATGAATGAATATATCTATCACAAATTAACAACAATGTGTATGCCTTATCAAAGTTCAAACGTGCAATCAAACTTATCTCTGTTCACTATTGTAACTAACCACAGTTGATCAAATCAGCTTGGAGAGTTAGTACTACAAATTGGGAAACGCGAACTAATCGGACGTAAAGATGCTGAGTTATTTGGGTGACTTTCTCCATCCGCACAGTGAAACAATAGCTGCCGTTGCAGGGACAATAACATGCATACATTTCCTCTCGGGAATATTCTTCATTGAGACAATTCGAAGGAAAGGCTCTGCTGATGAATTCCCGGCTATTCCTCTTTTAGGAGGCATTTTACTGTAAGTAGCACTTTATTTTTAATCATTAAATCAACAATAATTTATCTGCTGACATATTAGTAGTATTGTGGCATATAGTCTCTGGTCTGTAATATTTGATAACATGTTCTTGTTACGTATGAATAGAGAATATTGGCTCCCATCGAGTATCATCAATAAACTCACCACCCCTGCGTGCAAACTCACCTCATTTATCATGATCATGTCAATGCTTTTAAATTAAATTAGGTTTCAAATCAAGCAGTTCTGAACTTGTACTACATGTGAATTTAATTAGTAAAAAGGCAAATCATGTCGTTCAGACTGTGAATTGATTACAAATTAATATTGCCAGAACTTCCTGCCAGGAGGTTTTCAAGGGCGTATTTACCGTGGGGAACTAAGTGTGTATCATGTTATGATGTGTAGATTCGGTTAATATCACGCTAATTATTTAAGTATTCCAACGTGATGCCGGCACGTGATACTTGTTCATTGTCTTATCTAAATTTGTTATTATATATTGCACTTTCCCAGTGATTTAAAATATGTACCTCAACAATGCACGGTATTTTTATGTTATTATGAAACATACGGCGACAGTTGGCTTATCTAAGATAAGTTCTTAGCATCAATTTTAAATTCATAGCACGTCACTTTGACGTGGAATTAATGGGCAAAGACAGGACACTGTTGAAGTGGGAAAAGCAAGATCCTAGCAACACGGTGTGTTTGCTAAGATACATAATATTATATTAAATGTCAAAGGCAATCACTTCATAAAAACTCGTTTCCTACTGATTGGACGACCCTCTAACCGAATTCACATGTTGAGGTTTTTGAAAAACAAGTCATTCCTTTACTTTTTTCCACTCCAGTCGCTGTGAATTGCCGTATGTTATTCGTAAAGTGTGACTACGCTATATATCAATAAAAGGAAGAACGTTTTAACGAGTGAAACAGAACATGCGAATGCCGTATGGGTCGGTGAGCTTGTGAATGCTCATCTCTTTGGGTAGTCGCGCAACGAGTTTGAAAGCATATTTGAACCATAGAGTAGAGGCGAAAATAAGGTAATCTTAGGAAGCGTTGCGGTGCCTGCTTTACGCATTGATTCACTTTCTTTATTGCGTTGATCACTTAACTATAGATGATGAAATTGATGAGGAGTTAGAAAAATGTATAATTTTGCCGCTGGATATCTATACTCAAATGAAGAATCGAATTCCTCCTGAAGGATTAACATCCTGGTTGTTTTTTTTTTCTTCTTTTTTACGAAACGCGCATTCAGAAGGTTTTTGGGGTTCTCTTAAACGACAAAGCATAGTGCAAGCGGATCGAACAGTTTTCAAAATATGCAGGATGTTTATAAAAACCATACTTGAACTTAAATTCGATTTTTCTCTAGTATAATTTTTAATTTATTTTACCGCTATTGTGTTTTTACAAATTCCGAAGGCTGTTTACTTCAGTTTGCTTACTTCTAATCCGTTTCCAACTCTTCAAGTAGATGCGTTGTTAAGGTTATACAGACTTCTTCCGGTTGAATCGCATATCCTATCAAGTTTTTGTTTTTGTCGATATATAGCGTTTGGAATGATAGTGAAGAACGTGTTATTCGAACTGATGCTATGACAGTTAGAATAACAAAAAATTGAACCAAAGCGCACCCCATCAGACCACCGCCGTGGGTACGAAGTCGATTCTTAAACTAAAGTACATTCGACTGATGTGGATTTGTTATGTTATCGCTATGGTATACGGCTCTGATGCATTTTCTTATTGGATTTTCGTTCGGTGTTCTTTCCTATTTGCTTGTGTAGTGTGTGTATTTGTTAGAAACGGCACACTACTCCCCCCTTAGTAACTTTGTTACGATCAGCTTCGTGTGCGAACGACGGAGCGAGGAATGAGCGAGCGAGAGATCGTCGGAGCAGGCTAGTGTGCCGATGCTCTATGCGGAAGTCGTGATCGTGTCGTGAAGAACTGTTTTACTACGGGAAAGTGTGTGCTGTGTGTACACAGATCACGTCGTAGTCATCAATTATAGCGTTTGGGATGATAGTGCAGAACGTGTGATTCGAACTGACGCTATGACAGTTAGAATCACCAAAAATTGAACCAAAGCGCATCCCATCAGGCCACCGCCGTGTGTCCGAAGTCGATTTCTTAACTCAAGTACATTCGACTGATGTGGATTTGTTATGTTATCGCTATGGTATACGGCTCTGATGCATTTTCTTATTCGATTTTCGTTCGGTGTTCTTCACTATTTGCTTGTGTATTGTGTATCGCCACAGATATATCCAAGAGAATTTCGAATATTAGTATTAAATATAGGATTAAACTGAAGCAAAAACAATCGCGACGAATCTTAAACTATTGTTTGTATGTTTTTCTGACTGTCGTTAATTTTCACTATTTAGACTTTAACTTGGAATGCAAATTATGAATAAAGTGTTGATTCAACCAAAGCTTTCAAAAAACTCAAAAACACTCTATATGTATATAAAAAACATCACAAAGTGTCGAAAAAACGATATGATGTGCTTCGTATACCTGTCCATTCATTTGCACAGAAACAAGTTAGCTTTAGCTCTTTTGAAGTGTTTTATAAAAAGTTAATAATAAATATAATTTTTCGTTATTGTTTTAAAAATTTTATTTGAAGGTGTTCCGATTATTTACGGGGCAGTGCAATATTCGAAATGAAGTATTTGTGAACTTGCAAGACAATTTTAGTTTTACAACATTGTGCTATTATTAATTCTTCAAAGGCCAGAACTAGAAAATAAATATAATAAATATGTAAAAAAAACATCGAATTGAGATAAGAAATCGAAAAAAGATGAAAGGTTTGAGGAGTTCGCTTAGAAATTTTCCAATGCTTGCAGGAAGGGTCCTATTTATTTATTCTTTTTTTTTTGTGAAGCAAACTTCCATCACAGGTTTAGTTTAAATGAGGTAGATAAAAATTTAAATAAACCGCTTATTTTTAATTTCTTACAGTACAGCCCTCAGCGTCTTTTATGGAGTGTTCCTTGAAGATAGTGGAATGATCAAAGTCAACATATTTGGATTCATTGTTAACGTTGTGTTTTTAATAATTTTTCATATATATACTTCTCCGGCTAACAGAGGAAGACTTCAGAAACAAATATTAGCAACCGCCTTGCTCATTGTACTTGGTTTGGCTTACACAAAATACGAAAATGTTGATTTAATTGAATTTAGACTCGGCATGGTGATTACGGCAATATTAGTGGGCCTAGTAGGTTCTCCACTTCTAGAAACAAAGCACGTCATCAGGACAAAGAATACTGATCGTCTTCCATTTCCGATTATTACATCCGGATCGATTGTGTCTGCGTCGTGGTTATTGTATGGGATCTCAATAAAAAATTCCATCCTAATAGTGAGTATAAATTGAACATTTTAAGTGTTTCCCCTTTCAAAGATATCGTTTTTCTTTGCAGTATCAAAATCTTTTTCTGCTATTCCTTTCTTGTATTCAACTATCATTTTTTGTGGTGTATCCAAGTAAGGCTAAAACGAGAGTACAGAGAAAACCGATAAAAAAAGCTGATTAAATAAAAGATTTTTGACACTCCAATTCGAAATAATATTCGCACCTTTGTTATAATCGACATATTGACTTGGCTATAAGAAATCGGCGAAGAGATACAACTTTTTCTAAAAATAATATTAATAATAATATATATATAATATATTAAGAAAAAACAACCCAAGTCTCATAGAGAAATGGAGTTTTAATACGAGGAGAAAATAAAACAAAATGAATGTAAATAGAACAAAGTGAGGCTGTAAAACCATTTAGCATTTGGTACAAAATTAATAAAAGGCAATGATAGTAAATGAACAAATAAATTTATAAGGATTTATATATAATTACTTTGCCGTCAGTGCAATGTTCTTGCAACTATTTTTAGCATTGTGAAATATAGATGGTATACTTGGTATACTTTGTTGGCTGAACTGCTCTATGAGCTACACATTGAAAAAGATTTCAAAACAATTTTTATTAAGTGATCAATGTGTATAAAATATTAAAAATAAGGCAATAAGTGTAACATGTACTGTACATGTATTAACAAAACATCGCCTTTTTGTTCCGAAGCTTACCTCAGCATTTCGATTTAAACAGATGTTTTGCACTAAGCTATTAAGAAATAATTAAAATCAAAAGAAACATATTAAATGCTCTAGTGAAGAGAATGCCCCCGCTTGGTAGAAACCTTGACGTGGTATGGGGGCTGAAACTACAACGATAACTCAGGCTATGCTGACGGAAGCATATGCTTCCAGTAGGGCCATTCATGTCAGACGGGGGTATACCGGCTGTATTATATATATATATATATATATATATATATATATATATATATATATATATATTTTTTTTTTTTTTTTTTTTTTTTTACAGTTCTCTCGGGAGAGGCGAACCTATGCGGCGAGTGGGGATCCCGAGATGGCACCAAATAACTGTTGCAGTTCTTTTTGAACAGTTGCAGGTTGTAACACTTCGGGAACACTCGCGCGGGAACGGAGTTCCACATGTGACCCGCTCTGTAACGGAAGGAGTTCTGATGCAGGGATGTTCGCGCCGTCGGAAGATGAACCGCAAATTGATGCGATCTGTCGGATTGTCTCGTGGAGCGCATATAAACCGAATTGCGCCGAACAATGCTACGAATCTCCGAAGAACAGTACCCCTGATATTATCTGTAAAACAGACAGAGGTCGGCTACGTGCCTTCGATGTGATAGCGACTGAAGTCCCGACGTCAGCGCCGAGTCCTCCGTCAGGCAGATCGCTCATCTATGTATGCTCTCAAGTAGGTCGAGGGTATGTTTAGGAGCACAGCTCCAAACATGTGAGCAATAGTTTTTTTATTTTTTTTTGTTTTTTTATTACAGTTCTCTCGGGAGAGGCGAACCTATAGCGTCGAGTGGGTGCCCCGAGATGGCACCAAATAACTGTTGCAGTTCTTTTTGAACAGTTGCAGGTTGTAACGCTCCGAGAACATTCGCGCGGGAAGGGAATTCCACAGTTTCCCCGTTCTGTAACGGAACGAGTTCTGATGCAGGAATGATCGCGTCGCCGGGAGATGAACCGCAAACTGGTGCGATCGTCGGATTGTATTGTGGAGCGCATATAAACTGAATTGCGTGGAACAATACCACGAATCTCCGAAGAGCAGTACCCGTGATAATATCTGTAAAACAGACAGAGATCGGCTACGTGCCTTCGATGTGATAGCGACTGAAGTCCCGACGTCAGCGCCGAGTCCCCCGTCAGGCAGATCGCTCATCTATGAATGCTCTCAAGTAGGTCGAGGGTATGTTTAGGAGCACAGCTCCAAACATGAGAGCAATAGTCGAGCGCGGGTCTAATTTGGGATTTATATAGCAGAAGTTGAGCCGGAGTAAAAAGCCTTGACTCTAAAAAGATAGTTCAGTTTTCCTGAGGCGGATCTGGCGATGTTCGACACGTGTTTATCACACGACACATTCCCACAGACCGTGACGCCGAGGAAATTCCAGCTTTCCCCAGATTCGAGGGTCTGGCCATTCATCATCAGTTGTGGAACCGACGATCCACTTTTCTTTGTGAATGTTGTATACTGTGTCTACGTTGCATTGAATTCGACGAGATTGTCCTTTCCTCACCGCATGAGCTTATCCAGATCCCGATTCAGAGAGTCAATCTGTCTACATCTCAGCTGGTGTGACGTTGACGCACTAATCGGCCGATCACTCGTAAAAGAGGAAACAAGAGTACTATCATCCGCAAAACTGAACACTTTGTTATCCGTTGTCGCCAACAAATCATTTATGTGAAGCAAAAACAAGGTTGCCGCCAAAATAGAACCTTATGGCACCACATAATTAACAGGATACAGACCCGAAGACTTGCCGTCCACAACAACCCGGATCGATCGGTTTTCAAGAAAGCTCTTCGTTCAATCGCAGAGCTGCTGGGAAAGTCCATATGAACGAAGTTTGCTCAGTAATGCCCCATGCCAGAGGCGGTCAAAAGCCTTGGAGTTATCCAATGCGACCGCCCTTGACTTACGGCGCCTCTCTGACACCGGGTCGACTCAGAGCAGTAAGCAGACCTTGCCATATCAAAGAGGGGCTCTGATATGGCGGACTATTTGAAACCCCAAGACTCGTGGGAACAAAAATGAATAACAATATACAAAAAAAAATCTCACGAAAAACCCGGTAGGGGTAGGTGTGATGAGCCGACACTACCATAAGGGAACAAATCATCAAGAAAACACCGACTCGGCAAAAACAAGACGTAGGGAAAAACGGAGAAAGCGGGATATACGTGTCGGCTTGTGGAATGTTGGAACGTTATATAAACCAGGCGCGATACAGACGATCGTGGAAAACGCGAAACTATACCAAATGGACATCGTCGCGCTTCAGGAAGTCCGACTCCCACATCAAGTAATCGAAACCAACGGGTTTACACTGGCGTGTGGAGGTACCGATACACATAACCTCGGAACCGGGTTCATCATAAGCAAGATTACGCTCCATGTAAAAGATGTGCAATTTATTAATGACCGAATGTCGGTGCTAAAAATACAGCGCCCATGGTACAATTATGTATTTATAAACGTACACGCCCCAACAGAATCCACCGACGAAGAAACGATGGATACGTTCTATGAGGCGCTAGAGGAAGTATTTGATGGGATTTCATCATTCGATGTTAAAATCCTCTTCGGCGACTTCAATGCGAAAATTGGAAAGGAAAATATTTCCAAACCAACTATAGATAAAGAAAGTCTACACGACGTTTTAAATGATAATGGAATTCGAATTATCACGTTCGCAGCGTCAAAAGATCTGGAAGTGAAAAGCACGATGTTCAAGCGCAAGCAAATCCATTAAACCACATGGATATAACCCGACGGCGTAACGCGTAACCTAATAGATCACTTCCTCAAAGACAAAACACACCACTCGAATATCTTTGACGTAAGATCTTATAGAGAAGCAGATTGCGACTCCGATCATCTTCTAGTGACAGCCAAAATTAGGAGTCGGCTCGCAGCAAACCCATATGGGCAGTCACGGGAGACGAGCAAAAAGTTCGACATTGATAAACTAAAAGACCTGCGCAAAAGGGTTGAAGAATATCGATCAGAGACACAATCAAACAAACAGCCCAAAAGGAATTAAGATTTAAGAAAATAATTAAGTCCAAAGCTTGGTTTGACGATGAGTGCAGGGCGAAGATTGAAGAACGTAAACGCCTCAGAGAGATATACTTAAAAAGGTATGAAGTCAACGCAGAAAGATACGCGACAATTCTTTTCAAACCCAAAAACGCGAATGGGAGAAGACTCGGATCGAAAAAATCCTAGAAAATACCAGAGCAAAGAATATCAGAGGTATGTATACCGGCATAAATTCAATTAGAAATGGCAACCGATGGAGAGCCAAAATAATCCGAGACAAAAACGGTTGTCTGGTGAGAGAAACAAAAAATATCGTGACAAGATGGAAGCAGTACTTTGAAAACCTGCTCAATGTGCGCACCCATCAACCACAAATAAACGCACCAGACGTACATACAGCCGAGCCTCAGATCCCAGAGCCCTCTTTAAACGAAGTTGTAGACACAACAACCCGATTGAAAAACAACAAGGCTCCTGGAGTCGACTGGATACCGGCTGAGCTTATGAGACATGGAGGAGAGTCAACTGCTCGAAAGATCCACCAGTTGATTAAACCAATATAGGGTAGGGAAATCACTCCGGAAGAATGGAAAACCTCAATAGTCGTCCCCATTTTCAAAAAAGGCGACAGATCTGACTGCAAAAACTACAGAGAAATATCATTGCTCCCAACCACAGCCAAATTACTAACAAATGTCATACTGGCGAGAATCACACCATACGTAGAAGAAATACTGGGAGACTACCAGTGCAAATTCCGTTGGAACCGGTCAACAAGCGACCAAATGTTCACAGTAGCCAAATGCTGGAAAAGAAGTGGGGAGACGGAGAAACAGTTCACCAACTTTTTGTTGACTTCAAAAAAACCTACAATTCAATCACAAGGCAAAGACTCTACCGTATTGTAGTTGAGCTGGGAATCCCGAAAAAATATGCCGCCCTCATGCAAATCTGCATGAACCAAAACAAAGGGCAGGTTAGAATAGAAAACCACCTCTCAGAACCATTTGAAATCCGGGACGGACTAAAACAGGGGTATGGTCTCTCACCATGTTTTTTTAAGTTTGTGCTCGAGAATGTCATCAGAAAGGTACAAGACGACAACATGGCCAGATCATCTCTGAACGGGGTCACACAAGTGCTCGTATATGCGAATGGCATCGCCGTTCTGGGCGATAATCTAGAAACTGTAAGTAAAAACTGTGAAATCATCATGCAAGTAGCAGAAGAGGTGCGCCTAGAAATAAATGAAGACAAAACAAAATACATGATTTCGGCGAGAGCAGGTGGACCTCAGGGAACACACATAATCGTCAGAGGCAAAATATTTGAAAAAGTTAAAGAATTTAAATATCTGGGAACAATACTGACGGCCAGCAACGAAATGTCAAAGGAAATTAACAAAAGACTACACTCCGGCAACGCTAGTTGGCACGCAATCAGTAAACTGCTGAAATCCAAACTGCTATCACGTAATATAAAGCTCCGTGTCTATAGAACCATAATCATGCCGGTTGTCCTATACGGATGCGAAACATGGGTTCTCACAAAACGGGAACAAAACAAATTCCGCGTATTCGAGAATAAAGTCCTAAGGGGTATCTTTGGCGGTAAATATGACGAGGAGACAGAACAATGGAGGAAACTCCACAACCACGAATTGGAAGAGCCATACCACAGACCTATAATAGTGACAGTAATCAGGTCGCGAAGATTAAGATGGGTCGGACATGTGGTGCGAATAGGCAAAGAAAGGAACGTGAGCAGAATTCTTGACGACAGACCAACGGGAAAGAGACTGGTAAGACGGCCGCGACGAAGATGGGAGGACAATGTTAGGTTGGACCTCGAGAAGATCGTATCGGATGGTCGAACGTGGAAGGAGAGTGCACAGGACAGGGAACAATGGCGGAGTCGTGTCGATGAGGTCATGAACTTCCGGGTTCCTACAGGCCAATAAATAGTAGTAGTACTAAAGAGGAGAATGACCAAATGTTTTGTGAAATTTTTACAGCAATATGAAATTGAAAATAACGAAGGTTTTTTGCTTTTATTGTTGTCTTCTTGACTCTTTGATCAATAAATCCATAACATTTAAAATTTTTCTCGTTGCTCATTGACTTTTAATTCATCATCATCGGCACTACAACCGGGATCCGGTCTTGGCCTTATTTAGCAAGTATTTCCACCGGTATGCGGTCCATATCCGAGACTTGTTAAATTGTCCATAATAATTTGTTTTTCCGGGCAAGGTTATTAGCCTTGCGCCATTGACTTTTAATTGGTCTCGTAAAATAAAGACTATATTATCGACGTACAAGAGATGTTTAATAAACTATCGACTTCTAAACAATATTTTGTTAACAGGGGGACTCGCTTTTCCTGACAAAGTAAAATCCGTCTATAAATGATAGAAAACACGTTCGACATTCTTTTTGAATTAATCTATGTAGAATGCACATTTTTTTGAGGAAACAGATATCCATTATTTTTTCCTTAGATGACTGTAGTGACATATGTATATCTCGTAAAGTATTGATTTACAAATACAGACAAGCACTTGTTGGAGGTCATGAACTATCGGGTTCCCACCGACCTATAAATATTGTGAGGCATATGGCAATCAGTACTAGGTTCTCACAAGAATTAACGACGTTGTCTATAGGATTCAGCGAAGACCGAACGCCAAGATGAAAGTGGTACATCGTGACCGACTGGCGACTTTTGTTAACTCAGAAGATCAGTGATCTTAGTTCGGGACGAACTAATCTAGGCGGAGGGTAGTGTGACGCATATGACAATCAGTACTAGAATATTCTAGAAAGTCCAAAACAAAGTACTAGAATATTCTAGAAAGTACTGGAAAGCTGGAGAC
Source organism: Microdon myrmicae (assembly GCA_963931805.1). Classification (NCBI taxonomy): domain Eukaryota; kingdom Metazoa; phylum Arthropoda; class Insecta; order Diptera; family Syrphidae; genus Microdon; species Microdon myrmicae. The sequence goes on along the minus strand of OZ007502.1, from coordinate 130,717,376 downwards.
TATGAACAGTAGAAAATTCGAGGCTATGGAACGGGCGGAAATGAAGCGCCGAATCAGAATGAGGAAACGGTATAAATACGTCGCACGCAGATCAAGAAGTAAGTAAGAAGTGAGCAGTAAGAGACGCGATAAGTACGGAAGCGATAAGTCAAGAAATCGTTAAGTGTACGTTAAAAGTAACGGTTGCTATTAACGGACTAATAAAGTGCTACATTAATTCAAAATCGATTTAACGGCTCTTATTTATTAACAATTAACCTAGCGAACCCTAAGCTCGCTACAATATGTTAGTAGTAGTAGTTTTATGTTGGGCGCAATGCTAATAACCTTGCCTGGAAAAACAAATTACTATGGACAATTTAACAAGTCTCGGATATGGACCGAATACCGGCGCAGAGACTTGCTAAATAAGGCCAAGACCGGATCCCGGTTGTAGTGCCGATAATGAGTACTTTGATGTAAAAGTAATATTACACATTCCGTGCCACCCAATCTGACGTAAAAATATGATGTGGAATTAAATCGACCCACTTCTTAAACGGATGGTGAAATGGCCCAGCCAGCAGATTGTTTTGTGCATTTGGCGGGGACAGGAAATAAATCATCTTCCGAGATTCATAGTATTGTTCCTCGCAATTCGGTTTATATGCGCTTCACGACGCAATCCGACGAATCACACCAATTTGCGATTCATCGCCCGACGGCGCGAACATCTCTGCATCAGAACTCGTTTCGTTACAGAGCGGGAAAGCTTTTTGTTTTTTATTAGACTTCTCTCGGGAGAGGCGAACCTATAGCGCCGACTGGGCGCCCCGAGATGCCATCAAATACTGTTGCAAATCTTTTTGAACAGTTGCAGGTTGTAACACTTCGGGAACACTCGCGCGGGAACGGAGTTCCACATGTGACCCGCTCTGTAACGGAAGGAGTTCTGATGCAGGGATGTTCGCGCCGCCGGGAGATGAACCACAAACGGGTGCGATCCGTCGGATTGTCTTGTGGAGCGCATACAAACCGAATTGCGTGGAACAATACGAAGAATCTCCGAAGAACAGCACCCGCTGTGGAATTCTCTCCCTGCGCGAGTGTTTCTGAAGCGTTACAACCTGCAACTGTTCAAAGAGAACTGCAACAGCTATTTGGTGACATCTCGGGGCACCGACTCTGCGTTATAGGTTCGCCTCTCCTCGGAGAAGTGTAATAGAAAAAATCTACAATAATTTACACTTCCATATGGTCAAACTCCAAATCCAGATTTCGGCTATCATCAAATAGATCGTTTGAAACTAGCGATTGACCAGAAGCGGCCAAAGTCGGCCCAATCGGAGAAGTGTCACATTTCATCAGGACAAGGAAGATCTCGTTTATTTACCTTTTTAATTCACATGCATTCAATGTTACCGTCATTTGGACTAAATTTGTTCCTAAGACTCACCAAAGCAAACAATACAGGTTATGATATAAGTGCTAAATAGATAATACACGTCAAAAAATAAGGTTTAGTTAATAAACAATTCAAAGCGATTGATTAACATTTGTCGGCAATCAATCAAGAAGTACCTTATAAATGTTAGTAAAAAAGAATTTTCCCACAGGGTAGGTTGTATTTAGCACATTATAGTAATAACAGTGCGAATAACACGGCGGTAGTAACAATTTATTATCAATACTTCTGAAGCTTGCAGAAAATGTTACATCCAAATGTGCAATAAATACTTCGTATGTTTACTTTTTATATTTACGAAAATAATTCTAAATGGCTATTATAAGGAAACAATTATGAATAAAATGAATTATTTCTGCTGAAAATTTAAAACACTGTAAGTATTAAATACACATTAATGAATCCTCGTAAGATCCTCCACTATTTTGATGACCTCATCCACCGTGGCTTCTCTCTTATCACCATTAAGACAGATCTGGAATCAATTACAAAAAATAGTATGTAGTGAATATTTAAAACCCAACGATAACAAGTTTTACTTCTAATCCACTAACTGCCTCCTTCATTTTGTCACGGCTGAGGTCCAGAAAGCTTTCGACAAGGTCGCCATCAATAAATCCTTCACAAGGTTCAGTTTTTTGCGGAGTATTATAGCTACGGAAATAGGGATGGTCAATTTTTCCAACCGATTTAATTATGGTTGTGAGACGCTCTTCTAAACTATGTAGGAATTCGTAAAAATCATGAGGTATCTGTGTCACAATGCCGATTCCCCCGAAAACGGTACCAAATAGAATACATCCTTGGTTCGGAGTCGTCCGTTCTCCGACATTTTGCATAACTAGAGATCCATGTCGGAAAACATTGACAATATCACCTAAATGTAATTTCGCTATTTCAGGTAGTAATTGTCGTTCTTCGTCGGTTGTTGCAGCACTAAACGATTTGAAAGTAAGCAGTCGTTAGCAGTATTATGGAGTCATATACATTGCATGTTATATACCTGTCTTTTTGGCAAACAAACAAGTTACCATGTGTTTCAGAACCTAAGAAAGTATCATCATCTAGAATTTCAACGGCTCTTGTCCACTTCGGATCACAATCTCTGGCAATTTCCACGAATATTCCTTCCATTTGTTTATGCTGCAATAAGGTCATTGACCTCATCAAATCACCAACTAAAATAAAATCTCCTGAAAATAGAAGTGATTTTTGGAACACATTTGAATGCCATAGCCAAAACGAAATGTCTTTCACACGCAATTATTCTAACTCCCCCCTACGTTATTACCTACATTTCATTTGGTATAAGGACGGTTTATGATCATATATGCGGCCCGACATAACAAAGAAGTTGCACCTTAAGCAAGAAATGTTGCATTGGACGAGGCGAAACTCTCGGATTATTGCAACGACGTGACACAAAAGCCAAATACTACATTGAAATCAGATATAATCCGAGATTCGCAATGGATATGTGAGAGCTACCCGTAGACAGCCTCACTAAATTCATGCGAATGTTCGGCTTATAGGCACTCCATAATGAATACTCTCTCTCAAACCATAAATCCACTAATTAAAAGATATCTTTCGAAAATATTGCTGCCTGAGGAATGTAATGAAGATAGAAAAAACATCCACGTATAGAAATAGTGGAATTGCACTACGAATAGTAAAATTGCGCAAGGCTAATAACCTTGCCCGGAAAAACAAATTATTATCGAAAAAAAAACCCCATTAATATCAGCCAAAAACCCGATAGGCGTAGGTGTGATGAGCCGACACTACCATAAGGGAACAAATCATCAAGAAAACACCGATTCGGCAAAAAGAAGACGTAGGGAAAAACGGAAAAAGCGGGATATACGCGTCGGGACGTGGAATGTTCGAACGTTATATAAACCAGGCGCGATACAGAGGTTAGTAGAAAACGCGCAAGAATATAAAATGGACATCGTTGCGCTTCAGGAAGTCCGACTCCCACATCAAGTAATCGAAACCAACGGATTTACACTGGCGTGTGGAGGTACCGATACACATAACCTCGGGACTGGCTTCATCATAAGCAAGAAGATTACGCCCCATGTAAAAGATGTAAAATTTATTAATGACCGAATGTCGGTGCTAAAAATACAGGGCCCATGGTACAATTATGTATTTATAAACGTACACGTCCCGACAGAATCTACGGACGAAGAAACGAAGGACACATTCTACGAGACCCTAGAGGAAGTATTTGATGGGATTTCATCATTCGATGTTAAAATCCTCCTCGGGGACCTCAATGCGAAAATTGGAAAGGTAGACATCTTCCACCCAACTATAGGTAAAGAGAGCCTACACGACGTTTCAAATGATAATGGAATTCGAATTATCACGTTCGCAGCGTCCAAAGATCTGGTAGTGAAAAACACGATGTTCAAGCACAAGCAAATCCATAAAGCCACATGGATATCACCCGACGGCGTAACGCGTAACCAAATAGACCACTTCCTCATAGACAAAACACACCACTCGAATATCCTTGAGGTAAGATCATATAGAGGAGCAGATTCCAACTCCGATCACCTTCTAGTGATGGGCAAAATTAGAAGTCGGGTCGCAGCAAACCCACATGGGCAATCACAGCAAACAAGCAAAAAGTTCGACATTGATAATCTAAAAGACCTACGCAAAAGGGCTGAATATCAAGAGGAACTAACGAATAGATTTAACATCCTAGAGAATGGGAGTAATGAGGAAGAGGAAACCAATAATCTGGGCACTAAATGGGCATCGTTCAGAGACACCATCAAACAAACAGCCCAAAAGGTATTAGGATTTAAAAGTCCAAACCTTGGTTTGACGATGAGTGCAGGGCGAAGATCGAACAACGTAAACGCCTCAGAGTGATCCACTTAGAAAGATATGATGAAGTCAACGCAGAAAGATACGCGACAATTCGGAAAGAGACAACGAGACTTTTCAAACGCAAAAAACGCGAATGGGAGAAGACTCTGATCGAAAAAATCCTAGAAAATGCCAGAACAAAGAATATCAGAGGCATGTATGCCGGCATAAATTCAATTAGAAATGGCTACCGAGGGAGAGCCAAAATAATCCGAGACACAAACGGCTGTCTGGTGACAGAAACAAACAATATCGTGACAAGATGGAAGCAGTACTTTGAAAACCTGCTCAATGTGCGCACCCATCAACCACAAATAAACCCACCAGACGTATATACAGCCGAGGCTCAGATCCCAGAGCCCTCTTCCGACGAAGTTGTAGACGCAATAAATCGATTGAAAAACAACAAGGCTCCCGGAGTCGACTGCATACCGGCAGAGCTTGTGAAGCATGGAGGAGAGGCAATCACTCGAAAGATACACCAACTGATTAAAACAATATGGGATAAGGAAGTCATTCCGGAAGAATGGAAAACCTCAATAGTCGTCCCCATTTTCAAAAAAGGCAACAGATCTGACTGCGAAATCTACAGAGGAATATCATTGTTTCCAACCACACACAAAATACTAACAAATGTCATACTGGCGATAATCACACCGTACGCAGAAGACATATTGGGAGACTACCAATGCGGATTCCGTAGGAACCGCTCAACGAGCGCCCAAATGTTCACAGTAGCCAAATGCTGGAAAAGAAGTGGTGAGACGGAGAGACGGTTCACCAACTGTTCGTTGAGTTCAAAAAAGCCTACGACTCAGTCGCAAGGCAAAGACTCTACCATATTATAGTTGAGCTGGGAATCCCAAAAAAATATGCCGCCCTCATTCAAATTTGCATGAAAGAAAACAAAGAGCGAGTTAGAATAGAAAACCACCTCTCAGAACCATTTGAAATCCGGGACGGACTAAAACAGGGCGATGGCCTCTCACCATGTCTCTTTAACCTTGTCCTCGAGTACGTCATCAGAAAGGTACAAGACGACAACATGGCCGGATCATCCCTGAACGGGGCCATACGAATGCTCGCATATGCGATGACATTGCCGTTCTGGGGGGTAATCTAGAAACTGTAAGTAAAAACTGTGAAATCATCATGCAAGCGGCAGAAGAGGTGGGCCTAGAAATAAATGAAGACAAAACAAAATACATGATTATGGCGAGAGCAGGTGGACCTCAGGGAACACACATAAACGTCAGAGGCAAGATATTTGAAAAAGTTAAAGAATTTAAATATCTGGGAACGATACTGACGGCCAGTAACGAAATGTCGGAGGAAATTAACAAAAAGACTACACTCTGGCAACACTAGTTAGCATGCATACGGATGCGAAACATGGGCTCTCACAGAACGGGAAGAAAACAAATTCCGCGTATTCGAGAATAAAGTTCTAAAGGGTACCTTTGGCGGCAAATATGACGAGAAGGCAGGACAATGGAGGAAACTCCACAATCACGAGCTAGAAGAACTATACCACAAACCTACAATAGTGAGAGTAATCAAGTCGCGAAGATTAAGATAGGCCGAATCCGTGGCGCGATTGGGCAACAACAGGACCGTGCATAGAATTCTTGACGGTAAGCCAACGGGAAGATACCAACAGGGCGGCCGCGACGGAGATGGGAGGACAATGTTAGGTTTGACCTTGAGGAGATCGGATCGGATGGTCGAACGTGGAAGGAGAGCGCACGGGACAAGGAACAATGGCGGAGTCGTGTCGGCGAGTCATGAACTTTCGGGCTTCTACAGGCCAATAAATAGTAAATAGTAATATCAGCCAAAACTGTTCCATGAAACTCTACTAGCGCAAAAGGGGACCGTCTACTTTCGTTTCAACCACTTGATTTAATTTACCATCGGCCTAATGGTAAATGATATTCTTCCTACTTTTGGCTCAGTCGTCGCTAGAAATCGTCGCTAGACACGATGTAGTAGGTATTAGGATCATTTTTGATTAAAACATCACACAACCATCGTCAATACATTTCACTGGTGTGCTTTCTAATCTTATCTACTGCTTAAGTTCAATCGAGATCTAAACCAACTTTAAGTGGGATTAAAGCCGTGTGAAAACTTATGATAAGGAGGTTGACACATGCAACCGAATGTATCTATTAAAGTTTCAACTGATGAGCCGATTTTTTTTAATTTTTTTTTTATTACAGTTCTCTCGGGAGAGGCGAACCTATAGCGCCAAGTGGGCGCCCCGAGATACCACGAATAACTGTTGCAGTTTATTTTTGAACAGTTGCAGGTTGTAACGCTCCGGGAACACTCGCGGGGGAAGGGAGTTCCACAGCTTCCCCGCTCTGTAACGGAACGAGTTCTGCTGCAGGAATGTTCGCGTCGTCGGGAGATGAACCGCAAACTGGTGCGATCCGTCGGATTGTATTGTGGAGCGCATATAAACTGAATTGCGTGGAACAATACCACGAATCTCCGAAGAGCAGTACCCGTGATAATATCTGTAAAACGTGCCTTCGATGTGATAGCGACTGTAGTCCCGACGCCAGCGCCGAGGCCCCGATCAGGCGGATCGCTCGTCTCTGTATGCTCTCAAGTAGGTCGAAGGTATGTTTAGGAGCCGAGCTCCAAACATGAGAGCAATATTCGAGGGCGGGTTTAATTTGGGATTTATACAATGCTATTAGTTGGCAAAATACCTTCTATTTGGTCCTGCAATATCATTACCCATCCTAAAATCTCAGGAGGTATTGGTCTCATATGAGTAGAAATTCATTGGTTGTTTTTGTTCTATTACAAATACGGAAATACTTTAAATACTTTTTCTTTTTGTTTATAAAATGTACTTACCTTTGGCTTTCAAATACAGTGCAGTTATGTTGTTTTGAATATTACATTCCAGGCGAAGTTCCTTCTCGTTCGTCCACTCATACAGCCGAACGAAACTATTAATGCCAGCCAAAACTTTTCCATTAAACTCTACTAACGCATAACAGGAACCATCTACTTTTGTTTCAGCCACTTGATTTAATTTACCATCGGCGTAATGGAAAATGATGATTCTCCCTACTTTTGGCTCAGCGTCGTCGCTGTAAATTAAAGCAGTCGACACAATATAGTAAGTATTAGGATCGTCCCCTAATTTCGCTGAGATTAATGCAAGGGCACCTTCTGGAGGCATAAATTGATGTGCATGGAGGACTTCAAAAGTATTTTGATCGATTATTATTAGATTGTTGATATCGAGTTCCTTGCCAATTTCGGCACTGGAAACCAGCTGAGTTGATGCACCCGGCTTCGGAACTAAACTGTTTGAAAATGTTATATTTTGCGCTTGTGTTGACGCGCTCTGCCTCGATGGTTTTAGACCGCTTCTGGATAGTATATCGATTCGTACGGTAATAACGCCAAACGTCTGAGAGCTCTCTTGGTAGGCAATTCTTCGTGGTCCTTCACCCAATGGCACAGTTCTAATGTGGAGTTTTTGGATTTCATCGATCTTACCCAGAATAATAGAATTTCTTGTAGCCAGTGCTAAACTTTCGGGATACGCTTCAGCGTTCAATGAGCACATGTAATTCACTTCTTTTAAATTAACATTTGAAAAAACTAGTTTGTGATTTGATGAGTAAATCACTGTTGGCCGATCGGAACAGGCAAAAACGTTCGTAGTAGCAAATGATTTAAATGTTCTTAAGAGTGTAGGTTGTGTACCCAGTGTCACTTTTTTCTTATCTAATAGTTTTCCATCCACACGATCTAACGTAAAGTAAAACATTGAGCCGTCTCCCAGGGCACAGAGTAGGTAATGAACCGTTTCGAATGTGGTCATTAGAATGGAACGGGGTATCATTTCTGCAAAGAATTGCAACCAATTCATAACAGTGTTCCGTATTCATTAAAAAATATACCAACCTCCCCCTAAATGTTCAGTATGTAATAATTCCAATTGGGGCAGGGATAATAAAATAGCTGAAATATCTGTCCATAAGCCCACGGCAACCAGGTCGGAAGTTGAACTCATTTCTTTTAAAGGAGTAATATCCAGACAAGCAACCTCGCACTTAAGAGTTTTGTGAGTCACCAAATCCAATCGACAATCACCTATTTCCAAGTAAAAGACATCTGAAGCTGCGGCAATGACTAGTTGTGCCGTGTTGCATGCGACCACACCAATTCGTTTATTTCCTGGCGGGAACCATTCGGCTACAAGTTCCTTAGAATCACTTTTTATAAGTCGTGCACTAACTGGTGTAACTTGTATGATCTAAATTTGTGAATTAAAAAAATCATTTCTTGAAGAATCGGGAAAAGGAATTTTAACTTAACCTGATCGTATTCAACATTGCCACAGTGGAAGGTTTGTTGATCGCTCATAAAGCCCGCAATTTCAGTTTCCTCGACTTCTTCTCCAGATAGAGTCAATACACGTGTGTGACCCACGAAAGACAATATTAATGTATTTTCGTATAATCCATCTGTGCCCACTTTTAGAGACCACATTCCTTTAATGCCGGGTAAATCTATGCAGGCGTGTTCTTGAATGCCAATACCAATTCTGAAATTGAAAATGTAAGTTAAATAAATTAAATTTATTTATTATTTACATAATTTAAATATTAATATAATACACACCAGACCTACTCCTGATCGATAGACATATACCTTGGAAGGCTTGGTAATAAAGACTTGTATTCATTTTGCTAGCAAAAAAGGGATTTAGAAGTACCATTCAAGGTCAAACCGCAGTACGGACAGGGAAGAAGGTAAAGGTAAGGAGAGTAAGTACATGAAGAGGTTGGGCATTCCACATTCATATGGTTCGATTGAAAAAAATATTATCTGTATGCCTGGAGTAAACGTACTTTCAGATCGACCGCTATTGGAGGAAAATATTTGGAGAAATGCAAAGCATTCATCACGTTCAGTTAGACAACGACTATGACAGGATGGTAATATGTAAAGGGCGGGCCATAAATGTTTGCACATTTGAAACATGAATAGAAATACAAATACGAATGTTATTTTGTTGATCATTTATTTAACGTAATAAACGTTTATGGAAATGTATTTTTTAATAATGACATCGTCGAGATGTGCCCCGTCTCGTCGTTGGCACTCCTGCAATCGACTAGGCAAACTTTGGAAAACTCGCTGATACATGCTGATTTGGAATCATTCCTTACGGAAATTTCAACCGCCCGAATGTTCTCATCGCCTCTTGTCGAACGTGGCCGCCCTGTTTGTTTAATGTTTGTTGTCGAGCCCGTTTGCTTGAACTTCTTGACTCAAGCTTTGATTAAATTAACACTTGGACACTCACTTAGACGACGTAATCCGTATTGAATTCTAAATAGGCGTCGTACAGTAAACGTAGAAATCGTTGTTTTCGTAAAATTGTTTTACACAAAAAGCACGCTGTTGTCCCGTGAAGCGCTCCATCGTGACTAAAATTGCATGAAGCGACGCACTCCCTATACAGAGCTCGAGCTGTGCAGCAGCTAGCCGATGCCCTGTCCGAATATAGGGCTGACATAACAGCATTACAAGAAATAAGATGGACGGGGAGTGGTGTTATTCAAAGAAACGAATATGGCATTTATTACGTGTCATGCAAAGCACCATGTGCTCGGGGCAGGCTTTCAAGTCAGACAAAAACTGAAGGCAGCCATTATCGATAAACGGAAGGCTAAGAACTCTTCGCGTGCGAGGCAAGTTTAAGAACATAAGCCTCATAAACGTTCACGGACCTACAGAGAAGTCCCCTGACGACGACAAAGAACAATTCTACGAGAACGTCGACCAGGCCCTCAATGCCTGTCCAGGATACCATGTGAAAATCGTTCTTAGTGATTTGAATGCAAAAATAGAAAGGGAGACGGTTTTCAGGCACTACACAGGTTCCCATAGTTTGCATGAGAACACTAATGACAATGGACTAAGAGTCATCGAACTAGCAACATCAAAGAACTTGGTCGTGGTGAATACCAGGTTTCCGCGTAAAGATTTTCACAAAGCCACCTGGATATCATCTGATGGAGCCACTCGCAACCAAATCGACCACATGTTGATAGATCGCCGCCACTCCTCGATCCTGATGACGGTACGAACGACCCGAGGTGCCACCGTCGACTCTGATCACTATCTCGTTGGTATAGTTTTCCGAGCGCGGATTGCATAACGGATACGTATTGCATCCGCGGATCAGCTTCGTATCAACTCGGCTGCCCTACGCAATGAGAACACCAGCAATACCTTGGGTCATGATTTGCTAAATGGTCAGCTCACGAAGAATTGGAGGCCAAATGCTGCCGCCACCAAGCATTGAGGAAACAGCAAAAGCTATAAGACAGCTCAAATCAAATAAATCCCACGGGGCTGTTGGCATATCAGCTGAGCTGATGAAACAAGGAGGGACAGCGGTACATCACGCAATTCATGAGATCGTGGTGCACGTATGGGAGCAAGAGGAGATACCGGAGGATTGGCGTCGAGGAATAATTTGCCCCATACATAAGGGAGATATCACACTGCGCAGCAACTGTAGGGGTATAACAGTGCTGAGTACCGCCTCTATCATCATCGGTAGAACCGAATCGGGATTCTTTCACCCAGATCGAGCAGGCGGCACAAAAACTGGGACAGCACATTAATGAGGGAAAAACTAAGTACATGGTGGCAACTTCTGCGAAGAGAAGACCTAACGTTGGTCAAACTATCAGGGTAGTGGAGCACGAATTTGAAGTAGTGCAATCCTTTTACTACCTTGGGTCAATAGTATCAGCCGATAACAATATGGAAGTAGAAATACGCGAACGGCTGATAAAATCCAACAAAGCCTACTATGGTTCACCAAGGCTCTTTAAATCCCGAAATTTATCCAGAACATCCAAGCTACTACTGTACAAGACCATAGTCTTACGAGTACTCATGTATGGATCCGAGACCTGGGTGTTCATTAGGACGGGTTTATTCTGAGACGTCGTTTAAGAGTGGGGGTGGAGATGTTGAAATCGAGGGAGGTGGGGAAAGAGTTCGCCTGTCGTAGCATACGCGAGATGGGTTCGTTAGCGCCGTAATAAGTGTGATGAGCAGGCACGTAAAACAGTCGTGGGTTACGTACGTTACGGGGGTTTGTATGCAATGTTAAAGTGGAGAGCAAGCTTGGGCAATTGATTGAGCCAGACAGAAGGCGATGGACAAAGATGATATCGGCATGGATTCTGCGCTCTTCAAGTGTGTTTAGATTGATTAGACGGAGCCGGCTTGTGTATGGTAGTAGAATCAGCCGATTTTCCCAGTTTAGTCCGCGGAGGGCAAAGCGCAAGAAACGACGTTGAACTCCCTCAATCCTGCGAATGTGAGTCACCTGATACGGGGACCAGACCTGACTAGCATATTCGAGTAGTGGCGGACAAAAGTTGTGTAGAGTGATCGGGTGACGTATGGGTTAAGGAATTCCTTCGACCGGCGTTTGACAAACCCAAGGGCGGCGTTAGCCTTGAGGATTATGTAATCAAAATGTGCGGTAAATTTGGGCTCCTTGTCGCATAGGACGCCCAGATCGCGAATCAATTCAACCGATGTCATCGGTTGGTTCAGTAAGAGAAAAGAGCGTGGGTGAGTGGGGGAACTCTTCCGAGAGAAGGTGATTGTGTGACATTTGGCGATATTCATTTCTAGACAATTATTTTGGCATCAAGTCGAGAAGCTGTCAAGATCTGCTTGGAGAAGTGAGGAGTCCAGGGGAGAGCGGATTGTCTTAAAAATTTTGGAATCATCCGCGTAAAGCGAGATGAGGGAGTGATTAATGCAGGAGCCTATGTCGTTTATGGTTAGGATAAATAGGAGAGGGCCGAGATGACTGCCCTGGGGGACACCTGAGGTTGTGAAAAAAGGATCGGAGAGGGTGGATCTAAATCGCACGCGGCAGGTTCGATAACTAAGATAGGATGAGACCCACTTAATCAACAGGGGTTCGAAACCGAGGGAGGATAGCTTGAAGAGAATGAGGTTATGGGAGATTTTGTCGAAGGCCTTGCTAAAGTCGGTAGCGACTACGTCGACCACATCGCCGTTTTCTAGGGCAAGTATTGTGTGGGATGTGAATTCGACAAGGTTAGTAGTAATGGACCTGCCTGAGAGGAAGCCGTGCTGGTTCGGAGGGATGATGGGTGCGCAGCGAAAACTTAACCCTCATATAGTAGGCCTTTGAACAGTTTAGGAATGTGCGAAAGCTTAGCAATGGGACGATTTTTTTTATTTTTTTTTTTATTAGACTTCTCTCGGGAGAGGCGAACCTATAGCGTTGAGTGGGCGCCCCGAGATGCCATCAAATAACTGTTGCAGTTCTTTTTGAACAGTTGCAGGTTGTAACGCTCCGGGAACACTCGCGTGGGAAGGGAGTTCCACAGCTTCCCCGCTCGGTAACGGAACGAGTTCTGATACAGGGATGTTCGCGCCGTCGGGAGATGAACCACAAACGGGTGCGATCCGTCGGATTGTCTTGTGGAGCGCATATAAACCGAATTGTGTGGAACAATACCAAGAATCTCCGAAGAACAGCACCCGTGATAATATCTGTAAAACAGACAGAGGTCGGCTACGCGCCTTCGATGTGATAGCGACTGTAGTCCCGACGTCAGCGCCGAGTCCCCCGTCAGGCAGATCGCTCATCTATGTATGCTCTCAAGTAGGTCGAGGGTATGTTTAGGAGCCGAGCTCCAAACATGAGAGCAATATTCGAGGGCGGGTCTAATTTGGGATTTATATAGGAGAAGAAGTTGGGTCGGAGTAAAATATTTCTTGGCTCTAAAAAGATAACTCAGTTTTCCTGAGGCTGACCTGGCGATGTTTGACACGTGTTTATGCCATGATACATTCCCACAGACCGTGACACCGAGCAATTTCAAACTTTCCCCAGCCTCGAGTGCCCGGCCATTCATCATCAGCTGTGGAACCGATGATCCACTTTTCTTTGTGAATGTTGTATACTGGGTCTTCGTTGCATTGAAGTCGACAAGATTGGCCTTTCCCCACTGCAGGACTTTATCCAGATCCCGATTCAGAGTGTCAATCTGTCTACATCTCAGCTGGTGTGACGTTGACGCACCAATCGGCCGATCACTCGAAAAGGAGGAAACAAGCGTACTATCATCCGCAAAACTGAACACTTTGTTATCCGTTGTCTCCAACAAATCATTTATGTGAAGCAAGAACAAGGTTGGGGCCAAGATAGAACCTCGAATTAACAGGATACAGATCCGAACACTCGCCGTCCACAACAACCCGGAACGATCGATTCTCGAGGAAACTCCTCGTCCAGTCGCAAAGCTGTTGGGAAAGTCCATATGAACGAAGTTTGCTCAGCAATGCCCCGTGCCAGACGCGGTCAAAAGCCTTGGAAATATCCAATGCGACCGCCCTTGACTCACGATAGTTGGATATATCGTTTTTTTTCCCCTTTTTATGTATGGGGGTTATGTAGGAGGCTTTCCAAAACCAGTACTCATGTATGTATCGAGACCTGGGTGCTCAATAAAAGTCACTCTGAACTCTTAGCCGCATTCAAGAGGAAGGTCTTAAGGAGTATTGTTGGCCCCGTATGTGAGGGGGGACGATTCCGGAGACGCTACAACCATGAGTTGTACGCCATCTACCTTGAAACTAATGTTGTAAGAAAAATCAAGCTCGGTAGACTCTGGTGGGCGGGACACCTAGCTCGAATGAGCGAAGAGGAGCCTGCCTGGAAAGTCCTCTGTGGCAGAATGTATGGCAGGAGACAGCGCGGCAGACCTTGTCTGCGATGGAGGGATGGCGTAGACCAGGAGGCCCAGAGCCTGGGAGTGTCAAACTGGATGACATTGGCTCGAAATCGAGACCGGTGGAGGGACTTGCTAAATAAGGTCAGGACCGGATTCCGGCTGTAGTGCCGATGATGATAATGATGCATGCGAAAAATTTATTATTTAATATCACTAGATATCAATGTACAGAGCCGGCTGAAGGAGACTGGATAGGGAAATATTTTGTTTTTAACGTCCGAAAAATTCAAAAATCAAAAATTTAGATGGATGTGTTCATGACATTCTTATGGACAAAGTCCATCTTGTGTATCCAAGTGAATCCCGCCTGCCTCTTTACTCTTCGGTAATACCGATGCAAATTTTCTACCATCATTAGAATTACTACTGGATATTCGTTCCGTCTTGACGCAATCGTAAATATGTTGTAACAACATTGTTATTATATCGGTAAACACCAGCACGCACAACAAAAACAGATGTCAACGTATTTATGAAAAATTTAAACTATATAGCTTTCTTACCGTATAATCCTCAAAGAGCCATCTTTAAAGGTACCTGAGCATGTTATTATTTGCCCCTGACCTTGTCGGTCTAAATCCACAACTCCCAAGTCTAAAATTGGCCCCAAATTAGTAAACACTTCCATCGGTACCACATATGAACCATTTTCATTTGGAGTAGCGCTTAACCGTACCAGTTGCGAATCCCCATGTCTAGAGCCAATGAATAGAAATCCATTATCCAAATAAGTTATGCACTCAGGGATGGAAATTTCACCTGAAAATACCTTAATAAAATTCAATTTGTAAATATAAAATTTCTCGTAACACTCACCCAATAATTCGACTTTGATTTCTCTGACACTAAATGATCCTTTCCCATTCTCCATGGTTTCAAGAAAGAGCATGAATAGTTGACCAAACATATTACCCATTAAATAACGCAGTCCTTTACTGTCTACCCGAGCATAACAAGTAATTGTACTTTGCTAGTGTAAAGATTCTTTAGTAGGCTTCATCGGGATTAAATTCTGTAATAATTTACCTTGAACGTCGAAGGGGCAACTGCTAAATAAGTAGACCCATCGTGATATACGATTGATTCGCGGCCAATAACAATTGCGCCACCTGAGTTAAATATTAAGCAAAATGTGGAATTAGATAGATGTTTCCATGCGGTACAAATTGTAAAATGAAGTTTTCAGTAATCGAATGAATGACAAAATTGGAAGATCTTGCTAATACGATTGTCAAATAATCCCAAAACCTTTAATCTAAAGCGCCTAAGAGTGAGAAAACATTAAATGTGGATTGTGTGATCATTTACGAATTGAGCTGATATATGTGAAGTCCGTAATCGCTATCAGTGGATTTCTTTAGTATACTTATGGACGTCCTTGAGAGCTTGAAGAAGACGGGACTATTAACACTCTTATGGTATCAAAAGATACAGAGTATGAAAGGGCATGGAAGTAGAGAAGCGGCATGGAAGTTATAAAAAATAATATAAATGAAGAGATGAGCGCCAATATACGTCAGTTCTGTATATCTACTAGCCATTTTCACGTATTAACACTGTTTCTAAACTTTTACCTACAATTTTCTTAAGTTGGAAAGTACCTTTGGAATGCGCAGCAAAGTATTTGTTAATTATCTAATTCTATTTTAGTCCACTTTTGATTAACGCCCTTCTTTGATTTCATAAAAGTTCTTTTTGTTTATACAAAGCACGCACACAAAATGAATTTCGAAGTACCTCTCAACGACAGCTCACAAGGCAAATCGAAGATGAAGGAGTGGATAAGAAAAGGAGTTCTCGATATACATTAATTGACTGGAGATTGTAATGGCGATAAAACACATGATGTTCTATAATGTTGCTTTTTCAATAATTGTTCTTAGCATTTATGATATTAAAGTGTTAAAGGCTCACCCAGCGGCGATGGTACTGGTATCAAAAGTGTTGCTTCAGTTTCAACGTTGTCTTGCTTCCAGGAGACTTTCATAAATTCTTTTTCTCTTATACTTATTTCGTGAGTTTTTAAATGACGACCATCGTTGTCTTTGTGTATCACGATGATTGTTGGATTTACACAATTGTACAAAAACTCCACATCAAAGATTATTAGTTCGTCCATCCTAAAAGTAAAATGTTTGTAACTCTCACTTATTGAGATTTTAATAATTAGCAATCTACCGTAAATTTGTTGCTCTTAATTCGTTTGATTCCTTATCCAATGGGATTATTGTAAATAATCCTTTATACAGGCACATCCCAATAACTCGAGCTTTTGGATCTACAACCGCAATCATGCCTCCTCCATCTAACGGTCGACCAACTTGGTCGTATACATTTCCATGTGCTTTTGTGATGATCGAAAGGTTGTCAACAGACATTCGGCATTCCAATATCATAACGTTGTATCTTTGCGTAAGAATAAACAGCATATCCTTCCTACTTTCCTATTAGAAAACAAAACAATCTACTTCAGTAATCATTTTAAATGTGTGTTTTATTTATTGATAACCTGTGGCCGGAAGTGTCGCATAACAACAATTTGTCCATTGATATTAACTTCTTTAAGGGGTCTTAATCCCTCTGGTGTTACGAGGTATATATCTAATTGATTGTTCTTGGCGACAATTAAATTCAAATCCGTTGCTGAAGTGAAGTTACCTATGAATTAAACCAACAGAATTATTATTGCACATAATTTTGCAAGTTTTATTTGCTTACTGCTTGGTAACCTATAAATTAGTTAAATTCCATAACATTAACTTACCGGTAACGCAAGCCACCACTGCTGTGGGCTTCTGAGCAGTAACAACATAATGATAAGACATTTCCTTAAATATATATAAACAAAATGATAAATCCAGATACAATTATAATGTCGCCACACAAATTTTTATTAAAAGCCACTAGATTTAATACTCTATTCACAATACCTTGTACGTTTTAATGCCGAGTGACGTTGAGTAATACATAGTTCACAATACGTTGTTCATCTTTGCTTTGAGTGATGTTTGAGTTTAATTATGCAAATCCGCTTCATTATAGCGAACAAGTTGGACTACACAGTTTCACTCTTGGGTTTCACAAATCAAAATGCACTCAATATAACACATAATTTATATTGGATTACAATTGATGCTGATACTATCATATCCTTACCATCAAATTTTGTATCCAAAAATTCCTCTAATGGTGGATATTAAATTGTAAGAATATTTTCCACAACACACCTAACTTTATATACTTTAACCAACTTTTGCCAAGGGAAGTAAATTGAATGCGTATGTCGTGGTTTATCTTTATACGAATGGGCAACGATAGGACCATGCATAGAATTCTTGACGGTAGATCAACGGGAATGAGACCGACCGGACGCCCGCGACGGAGATGGGAGGACAATATTAGGTTTGATCTAGAGGAGGTCGGATCGAATCGTCAAGCGTGGAAGGAGAGTGCACAGGACAGGGAACGATGGCGAGTCGGTGAGGTCATGAACTTCCGGGTTCCTACAGCCCAATAAATAATAAAAATAAATAAAAAAATAGGAATATTAATGGCAAAGTAAGTTAAGTCATTTATTTTATAGAATAGTCCTTTACTCCGGACAAAGTCAACGGCATTTTCAGCAAGACTCTTGAATGAGTGCTCTAGTTATTATATTTATTACAATATTTTGCATCTATCAGAATTGAACTGAAATATGAAATAAATTTAAAGGTAAGATCGGGCTCCTCGATAGTATAGTGGTTAGTATACCCTCCTGTCCCGCCGGAGACCGGAGTTCGATTCTCCGTCGGGGAGCCTCTGGCGCAAGACTAATGACCTTGCCCGGAAAAAAAGAAATCATTATAGATGATTTAACAAGCCTCAGGACTTGCTAAATAAAGCCAAGGCCGTTTCCGGTTGTAGTGCCGATGATGATGATGCAAATCGCGTTCAATTTAGCAAAAATTCATCAAAATACGTTGTTTACGTAATGAACATACAATGCAGAAATACAGATCAAGGAGCAATTAATAGTGTGACGCATATGACAATCAGTACTAGAATATTCGAGAAAGTCCGAAACAAAGTACTAGAATATTCTAGAAAGTACTGGAAAACTGGTAACTATGAACAGTAGAACATTCAAGGCTATGGGACGGACGGAAACGAAACGCCGAATCAGAATGAGGAAACGGTATAAATACGTCTCACACAGGTCATAGTAATAAGTAAAAAGTAAGAAGTAAGCGGTCAAAGACGCGATAAGTACGGAAGCGATAATCAAGAAATCGTTAAGTGTACGGTAAAAGTAACGGTTGTTATTAACGGACTAATAAAGTGTTACATTAATTGAAAATCGATTTAATGGCTCTTATTTATTAAAAATAATTAATCCAGCGAACCCTAAGCTCGCTACAATAGTTTAGAACGATTATTCCAAAATGTGTCGTCAAATAGTCAAGTACACCTCCAGGACTAACAGTGGGTGTACCACAGGGATCTGTATTAGGTCCGCTGTTATGGAATATAATGTATTGTGACGCATATGACAATCAGTACTGGAATCTTCGAGAAAGTCCGAAACAAAGTACTAGATTATTTTAGAAAGTACTGAAAAACTGGAGTAGAAAAGTCGAGACTATGGGACGGGCGGAAACGAAACGCCACATCAGAATGAAGAAACGGTATAAATACGTCGCACACCATGATGAGGGGAGTCATAAGTAGAACGTAAAGCAAGCGATACGTGCGGAAGCGAAAGTCTCGAGTAAGAAGTAGAAAGTGTTTACAAAGAAATCATTATGTGTACGGTAAAAAGCAACGGTTGTGTTACGGACTAATAAAGTGTTGTATCGATTTAACGGCTCTTATTTATTTTAAGATAATTAATCCAGCGAACCCTAAGCTCGCTACAATTGGTGTCAGAAGTGGGATTAATTATTGTTTAAGTGAATAAGTCTGTGGAAGTGTATTGTGACGATGGCAGATCGACATTCGGAGAAGAGTTCGCAACCGTTGGACATTTCGGAGATGTTCAGGATTATGATGGCAAAATTGGATGCGCGAGCTGCAAAATTTGATGCGCGAGCTGCAGAGTTTAATGCAAAATTGGATGCGCGAGCTGTAAAATTGGATGCCCAAAGGCAGTGTATGAAAGAATTCTGTGACTCGGAAGCGGAAGATTCTGAGGATGAGGAGAAATTGGAGCCACATGAAAGGAAGAAACTCAGGAAGAGCGAAGCTATGCCCGACAGCAGTGAGGAAGAGGAGGAAAATGACGATGATGTGTTACGTGAAGAACTGGAGGATCTCATCGATGATAACCCGATTGAAGAGGACGGCCGTGATGATGAAGACACTGATGCTTCAGGCCGTTCCCCGAAATGGATTTACAATGATGATGACGAGTTGGACGACCGACTGGAAGACGACGACTGTGACCTTATTGAAGAGAATCTTAGTTTGAAAGTCGAAGGCAGAAAGCGTTCCAAGCGTCTGCGTCGTACACAGGATGAAGAAAGTGATGGAGAGAAACAGCACGTCGATGAAGGTTCAGCACGTGAGGCTATAGACGAACAGCTATTCGATGACGAAGACGATGTTGAACGCCGCTCTGAACGTAGTCACAGGGAAACTGAGGGGGCAAAACATTTCAAAGATGAATTGGAAAGGGGTCACTTTACTGATTTGGACAATGAAATCCGTAAAACAGATATTCCTGAGCGAATGCAATTGCGTGAAGTTCCGGTTACGCCTGTTCCAGAGGGACCCAATGAACTACAAGATGAAGCTGAATGGATTTACAAAGATGCGTTTTGTAAATCAACTGTTTCCGACCAAGAGAGATCAACGGATGTTGGAGGTCGAGACCGCTATTCCAAGCCACCACTTACGGGGGGAAAGATCAAGCAAGCCCTAGATTGTAGGCGTAATCAACAGCTAGAGGTGCCGTTCATTACGTTCTATAGAGAAGAACACGTGAAACCAGAATTAACGTGCGACGATCTATGGAAAGTCTATTACTACGACGCACGTTGGTGTTTACTGTCAGCTCCAAAGAACAAACCGATCCAGTTATTTGAAAAGATGCGGAACTACCAGTTGGATACGGTTATGAAATCGACAGATGCTCCAATACCAGATGATATGCGTGTAATTAAAGATGAAGATCTAGACCGCTTACGTGATGTGCAAACTCCAGAAGAGCTTAAGGGTGTGCACATGCATTTTCTCTTATACTATTCGCATGAGATCCCTAAAATGCAAGAGGAATTCCGTCGTCAGGAAAAAGAAGAATGGCGGCAGGCTAGAGCTGACGCGAAAAGGAGAGCTGTAGAAAATTTGGAAGAAGGTCAAGAACTTCCACCGCCGAACGCCAGGATGAAAATGGTGCATCACGATGGACTGGCGGCTTTTGTTGGCCCGGGAGACCAGTGAACTTAGTTCAGGACGAACTAATCTAGGCGGAGGGTAGTGTGACGCATATGACAATCAGTACTGGAATCTTCGAGAAAGTCCGAAACGAAGTACTAGATTATTTTAGAGAGTACTGAAAAACTGGAATAGAAAAGTCGAGACTATGGGGCGGACGGAAACGAAACGCCAAATCAGAATGAAGAAACGGTATAAATACGTCGCACACACATGATGAGGGGAGTCATAAGTAGAACGTAAAGCAAGCGATACGTGCGGAAGCGAAAGTCTCGAGTAAGAAGTAGAAAGTGTTTACAAAGAAATCATTATGTGTACGGTAAAAAGTAACGGTTGTGTTACGGACTAATAAAGTGTTGTATCGATTTAACGGCTCTTATTTATTTTAAGATAATTAATCCAGCGAGCCCTAAGCTCGCTACAATTGGTGTCAGAAGTGGGATTAATTATTGTTTAAGTGAATAAGTCTGTGGAAGTGTATTGTGACGATGGCAGATCGACATTCGGAGAAGAGTTCGCAACCGTTGGACATTTCGGAGATGTTCAGGATTATGATGGCAAAATTGGATGCGCGAGCTGTAAAATTTGATCCGCGAGCTGCAGAGTTTAATGCAAAATTGGATGCGCAAGTTGCAAAATTGGATGCCCAAAGGCAGTGTATGAAAGAATTCTGGGACTCGGAAGCGGAAGAATCTGAGGATGAGGAGAAATTGGAGCCACATGAAAGGAAGAAACTCAGGAAGAGCAAAGCTATGCCCGACAGCAGTGAGGAAGAGGAGGAAAATGACGATGATGTGTTACGTGAAGAACTGGAGGATCTCATCGATGATAACCCGATTGAAGAGGACTGCCGTGATGATGAAGACACTGATGCTTCAGGCCGTTCCCCGAAATGGATTTACAATGATGATGACGAGTTGGACGACCGACTGGAAGACGACGACTGTGACCTTATTGAAGAGAATCTTAGTTTGAAAGTCGAAGGCAGAAAGCGTTCCAAGCGTCTGCGTCGTACACAGGATGAAGAAAGTGATGGAGAGAAACAGCACGTCGATGAAGGTTCAGCACGTGAGGCTATAGACGAACAGCTATTCGACGACGAAGACGATGTTGAACGCCGCTCTGAACGCAGTCACAGGGAAACTGAGGCGTCAAAACATTTCAATGAGGAATTGGAAAGTGGTCTTTTTACTGATTTGGACAATGAAATCCGTAAAACAGATATTCCTGAGCGAATGCAATTGCGCGAAGTTCCGGTTACGCCTGTTCCAGGGGGACCCAATGAACTACAAGATGAAGCTGAATGGATTTACAAAGATGCGTTTTGTAAATCAACTGTTTCCGACCAAGAGAGATCAACGGATGTTGGAGGTCGAGACCACTATTGTAAGCCACCACTTACGGGGGGAAAGATCAAGCAAGCCCTAGATTGTAGGCGTAATCAACAGCTAGAGGTGCCGTTCATTACGTTCTATAGAGAAGAACACGTGAAACTAGAATTAACGTGCGACGATCTATGGAAAGTCTATTACTACGACGCACGTTGGTGTTTACTGTCAGCTCCAAAGAACAAACCGATCCAGTTATTTGAAAAGATGCGGAACTACCAGTTGGATACGGTTATGAAATCGACAGATGCTCCAATACCAGATGATATGCGTGTAATTAAAGATGAAGATCTAGACCGCTTACGTGATGTGCAAACTCCAGAAGAGGCTAGAGCTGACGCGAAAAGGAGAGCAGTAGAAAATTTGGAAGAAGGTCAAGAACTTCCACCGCCGAACGCCAGGATGAAAATGGTGCATCACGATGGACTGGCGGCTTTTGTTGGCCCGGGAGACCAGTGAACTTAGTTCGGGACGAACTAATCTAGGCGGAGGGTAGTGTGACGCATATGACAATCAGTACTGGAATCTTCGAGAAAGTCCGAAACGAAGTACTAGATTATTTTAGAGAGTACTGAAAAACTGGAATAGAAAAGTCGAGACTATGGGACGGAGGGAAACGAAACGCCAAATCAGAATGAAGAAACGGTATAAATACGTCGCACACACATGATGAGGGGAGTCATAAGTAGAACGTAAAGCAAGCGATACGTGCGGAACCGAAAGTCTCGAGTAAGAAGTGGAAAGTGTTTACAAAGAAATCATTATGTGTACGGTAAAAAGCAACGGTTGTATTACGGACTAATAAAGTGTTGTATCGATTTAACGGCTCTTATTTATTTTAACATAATTAATCCAGCGAACCCTAAGCTCGCTACAGTATTGTAGCGAGCTTAGGGTTCGCTGGATTAATTATTTTGAATAAATAAGAGCCGTTAAACCGATTTTGAATTAATATAACACTTTATTAGTCTGTTAATAATAACCGTTACTTATACCGTACACTTAACGATTACTTGGCTTATCGCTTCCACACTTATTACTTCTTACTTATTACTTATCGCTTGCTTCTCTTACTTATTACTCTCTACTTCCGCACTTATCGCTTGCTTCACTTTCTACTTATTACTTCACTCCATGATCTGTGTGCGACGTATTTATACCGTTCCCTCATTCTGATTCGGTGTTTCGTTTCTGTCCGTTCCATAGTCTCGACTTTTCTATTCCAGTTTTCAAGTATTTTCTAAAATAATCTAGTACTTTGTTTCGGACTTTCTCGAAGACTCCAGTACTGATTGTCATGTGCGTCACAGTATGATGGTGTGCTCAGGGTCAGTGTACCGGAGGGGGTTAGAATCATTGGGTACGCAGATGATTTGGCAATAGTGGCCATAGCTAAACATCTAGATGACCTGGAGAATATTTGCTCCCAAGCAATCCAGAGCATTAAATGCTGGCTAGATATCGCCGGACTGAAACTAGCTGGACATAAGACGGAGGCAGTTTTAATAAGCAGCCGCAAGAAAGTTGAACACCTCAGATCCAGTCCCTATATTAAATATCTTGGTGTTATACTCGACAACAGGTTGACCTTCAAGGAACACTTGAGGAAAACGAGTGAAAAAACGACAAGAGTATGCAATGTTTTGGCGAGACTGCTACCCAATGTTGGAGAACCCCGGCCCCACATAAGGAAACTCATAACCAGTGTCAACACCCCCACTATAATGTATGCAGCTCACATATAAGTAGGAGCTGCACATGTTTAAGTCGTACATGACGGGAGTGAACTCCGCACATAGGCTGGTATCACTAAGAGTATGTTGTGCATTCCGAACGGTATACGCAGATGCTATAAATATTTTGGCCGGGAGGACGCTACCTGACATTGCAGCTAAAGAAAACGCTGCATTGCATAAGGTCTCCCAAGAGAATCGTCGGAGAATGTGGTAACAATTAGAGCTCTCAAGCCTAAGAGAATGGCAACTAAGATGGGATTCTTCCACCAAAGGAAGATGGACCCACACCATGATACCTGATATAGAAACATGGGTGAAAAGAAAACATGGCGTGCTGAATTACCAACTCAGCTAATATAAAGATATGGATGCTTTCGGCAATACTTGCACAAGTATAAGCATGTGAATCACCCCTACTGCTTGTATTGTAAGAGCAAAATAGAAAATGGGGAACACGTACTCACAGAATGTGTGAGATTCGAGATCGCGCGAGCGATTTTGGAGAGACATATGAGACGGACAGTTACTCTGGGAGGAGTAATAGAATACATGCTTAGTTCAAAACAGGCATGGTCCGTAACAAATGGTATTCTCTGTGAAATGATGCAGCAGTTGCGATGCGACGAGCGGAGTAACAGGTAAAGTCCGCCCCGCCCCGCGATGGAATATCTAAAAAAAAGTTCTATGAGGATCAATAAACCCGGCTTGCCTTTGGATCGGTCCAGAAGTATCTTTTGAAGATTTCCACCTTCCTACCGAAATCAAAAAAAAAAAAAAAAAACTCCAGGACTATACAGATTTTAATCGTATGGGACTAAAAACAAATTTTATAACCTTGTGGGGGGAGGGAGTATGTTGCACCGGCGCACGGCGTTGATTCCCTTCTTCCGCCACCGTCACTATAAATTCCGCCGAAACAAAATCAAGAGAAGAGAAGTTGTTCGCTGACATTGTTCCCAGGCTGTGAAACAAAACACACAGATGGCACCGAAGCAAAAGTGAATGAAACGCACTGTATATTGTTTATTAGTTAAATGAGTTCTTTATTATTTTATTTCTTAACACAAACTGGGATTAAACGACATGTCTCATAAAAAAATATTTTGTCAAGTAAAGTTCGACGTTAACATACATTAGAACACTGATGGTCGACTCTCGACTTGGTAAAGGCGCACACACGAAAAGGGTAATTAATAAGTAAAACTGATTTCCTCACGCAACTGCACTCCGGCAAGTTAAATAGAGACTTCTAAATGTACGCGTCCCCGTGGTGCGAAACGGGGAGCGGAAGACGAACTGTCCGAATCGGTGGTTGGAATACGACTTAACAATATTCAATCGTTTGGAGTGAAGATCGTTGGTAGTACAAATGTATGTGTGTACATGGGTTCTTTCATGGAACACACCATCACAACGAATCTGAAACACCAAGAAGGGGCATAATGTGCATCCGGGAGATGTGTGCTCGTTGAAACAAACAAATCGAATTTTGTGGGATGCTAATGGGTTTCTGTTTTTTAATGCCAGAGATTGGGTAGATCATTGTCTAAGCTATGCATTGCAGCTGTAGCGATAGCCGCAATGCCCATGCGCATGGCGCTAATTGATTCTAGCTTATTTACAGGGAAATGGTATTGAATTCCTATTTGCATTTGCTTATGCTGTAGGATTGAATTGGTGCCAAGAGACGCGAGATGCGTATATTTGTTTTGGTCCCTGTTATGATGGTTACAATGTATGTAAACCAAATCATTTTGTTCTCGGGGATTCGTCTAGGGGAAAAGGCACTTGGTGAGATTGAGATTCCTGATAGGGTAAGAAAGAAATCTTACGGGGAATTGTATGCGAAGAGATGCATGAAAGGTAAGTTTTCTTTTACAGGTACTTTCAGGTTATATAAATTGGATATATTTGATACGTGAAGCATTTAAGGCGCAGACTGGGTTGTACGGATGGGGGTTCTTTAGGTAAGTAGTCAGTGGGGTCTGGCAGAACCGCCACAACCTTATCTCAAATCAATGGCTGTAAATCAGGTAAACCCGTTAGTTTGATTTTTCATCAGCTCATGATATAGTTAAGAACTGAAACTACTGTAGACTTTTCAAAAATTCAATGTTTGCTTAATAGATACTTTGGACTTTGTAGAATAAGAGAAAAACAATGTTATACTTGTACAATTTTCTTTCCTTTTTGTTTTTGTAAACTCACGGGTATCATGCTCACTATTTTCTTCACATGAAAGAAAACCAACCAAATTTGTGTATCGCCAATTATTATCTTAAAATTTCGACTCTCAGGTGTCAGACGCACCTCATCTCTACCTAACATCAAAAAGAAAGATAATGTGACGCATATGACAATCAGTACTAGAATATTCTAGAAAGTACTGGAAAACTGGAGACTATGGGCAGTGGAAAATTCGAGGCTATGGAACGGGCGGAAACGAAACACCGAATCAGAATGAGGAAAAGTATAAATACGACACACACAGATCAGAGAGTAAGAAGTAACCAGTCAAAGACGCGATAAGTTCGGAAGCGATAAGTCGAGAAATCGTTGTGTACGGTAAAAGTAACGGTTGTTATTAACGGACTAATAAAGTGTTACATTAATTCAAAATCGATTTAACGGCTCTTATTTATTAAAAATAATTAAACCAGCGTACCCTAAGCTCGCTACAGTAATATTAAAAAAGGCAGCTGGTCGAAATTTATTTGTTGAAAATTTTGTTAGCTCTAGAAAATGTTTTCCCAATAAGGAAGATATGTTTTCAAACTTTAATCAGGGGCTCCCAATAGGGATAATGTTTTTAAATCGTCGTATCAGCCGTATTTAAAATTGTTACGCGTCCCTAGCTGTCATTTGTCTTTAGTATAGTTTGACTTAAAGTAATAATATTTTAAAATAAAAAGAAAATTTTGCTTTATCTTAAATATTTTGTATTTCATTAACCCCGTCAACATAAATTTTTCGCAGCTTCCTCTGTTATTTATAATTTGTTTTTAGTTCCAGTCTGGCAATACTGCACAATGTTACTTCCAAGTACGAAATTGTGAATTGTGTAGCTTGGAACGATTACGTGACGTTTTAATAATTTGTGTTTTTTAACACTTGGCATAGTTGCTAATTGAGTTTGACGAAGTTAAATTTGGGTACACATTTTCATCACGTGATAAATATTGGATTGTATTGTCTGGTTTTTGCAGAAGTAGATAATAAACTTAATCAAATAAAATCTATGAGCGATATGACCGTTATAGAAAAATTGTAATTCTTTTATTAATTGTTTTAATGGTGTGTAACGAGTTGTGGGATCTGAATTGTGCGAAGAGCGTATGATATAGAAAATAGAAAAGAAAAAAGTAGTATTCGTATTTGATAAAAAGATTGTGCAAGAATTTTCTGAACTGTCCCATTCAAGTGTTTGTATTACCGCTGCCTGAAAGTGAGATTTGAGTGAATTTTTTTTTGGTGTGTAACGAGCGAATTAGAGGTGTGTTTGGTGTGACTAAAACGTTTACGCACAATTAGCTCGTTAAGAAAGGTGAAGATGTTCTTGCTGTTCAATGATTTTCAAATTTGTTTCTTTTATTTAAGGCTCTTATTAATACTCTCTTATTTTCTTTTTTTTAAATTATTACCCTGTTCCACAATTTATCTCAACATTATTTATTGCTTTAATAAATAATCGATGCCCCCGTGTGAGCATATAAAATAAATAATCAAACAGCCAAGATTGCCATGTTTAATTTATATGCGAATATATACCACAAATATTTTTGCTTCAAATCCATGTTATTTACTGTGGGAGTGTTTTAATTTTGTTTTCATGGTTATGAAATATCTTTGTATATAATTAGAATATTTTCAAGAAATTCCACTCAAATTTTTTATTGAAGATTAATACAAACAAGAAATTGAAATATGTTTCGATCTTTCAAATTCACTGAGAAATATCATTCACCCCAATTTAGCCCAGATGGTGCATTTAATGTAGGAACATTTCTAGAACCTATTAGAAATATGAAATTTAACAAGCTGCGGACCAATAAAAAACATATAACGTTTCAAATTGGATTGACGAATTGAAGAAAATTTTTAAACTTCAATCTGATCTGATAAAAAACACAAACATTTTTCGTGAAAAGAAAGCTCAAGCAAATATATAGTTGGATTTATTTAGACGGCGCTACAAATAGCAGAGGACAATGGCAAAACTATATTCCTTCCTAGTTCAGACTTCAATGAAGCAAGCTTAAATGGTTGAGGTCCCCAAATTCTGTGCGCCTCATCAATCTTGCAGCTGGGGCACTTGTATTTATCATGCTATATTGGAGTTGTTGCGGTGTTACTACATACCATTTAGGCCAGATTAAGGTTTTTAGCTAATACGTCCAAAGATATTGATCTAAAATCTCTGGAATACTACGGGTTGGCCAATGAAGTCAATTTAAATCCAACATGTCTCGGTCCCGTATAAGGCTTATAATATCACAATTGCACTTTATTTTTGTGTGTCAATGATTGCTGGCGATCTCATCTTTTATGTGGACGACTGCCGAACACAATCAGGCCAACACGTATTGCCTATATTTGAAAAATGCACAAGTTGGTGCCGTATTACAAATGAAGAGCACAGAAGAAATACATGCAATTTCATATTTTTATGCTTCTTGAACTGACCATTGTGTAATCCAAATGTGGTAGAACGTAACGCCAAAATGCACTTTGCAGTAACACGCAGAGCGACGGAGTAATTTTCACAGAAAAATATTGATAAAGTGCAAAAACAAGCAATGTCAAAATCTAAATTAGGCAATTTCTCAGTTCATTGTGTTTATGACATTGCATGTCTTTCCCCAGTGCCCTTCAAATGCCAATGTTCTTGGAATCGCACGGATAATAAATCCGACTTACAAAATGGTCGACAGAAATGTGTGCAACTTATTATTATTTATTGGCCTGTAGGCACCCGGAAGTTCATGACCTCACCAACTCGACCCCGCCATCGTTCCCTCTCCTGTGCACTCTCTTTCCACGCTTGACCATTGGATCCGACCTCCTCAAAGTCAAACCTAATATTGTCCTCCCATCTCCGTCGCGGGCGTCCGGCCGGTCTCTTTCCCGTTGGTCTACTGTCAAGAATTCTACACACGGTCCTATCGTTACCCATTCGCGCCACGTCTCCGGCCCATCTTAATCTTCGCGACTTGATTACTATCACTATTGTAGGTTTGCGATATAGCTCTTCCAATTCGTGGTTATAGAGTTTCCTCCATTGTCCTGCCTCCTCGTCATATTTACCTCCAAAGATCTTTATTCTCGAATACGCGGAATTTATTTTCTTCCCATTTGTGAGAGCCCATGTTTCGCATCCATATAGAACAATCGGCATGATTATGGTTCTATAGACACGGAGCTTTATGTTACATGATAGCAGTCTGGATATCAGCAGTTTACTGACTGCGTGCCAACTAGCGTTGCCGGAATGCAGTCTTGTTAATTTCCTTCGACATTTCGTTACTGGCCGTCAGTATCGTTCCCAGATATTTAAATTCTTTAACTTTTTGAAATATCTTACCTCTGACGTTTATATGTGTTCCCTGAGGTCCACCTGCCCTCGTCGTAATCATGTATTTTGTTTTGTCTTCATTTATTTCTAAGCCTACCTCTTCTGCCGCTTGCATGATGATTTCACAGTTTTTACTAACAGTTTATAGATTATCGCCCAGAACGGCGATGTCATCCGCATATGCGAGCACTTGTGTTACCCCGTTCAGGGATGATCCGGGCATCTTGTCGTCTTGTACCTTTCTGATGACATACTCGAGCACAATGTTAAAAAGACACGGTGATAGACCATCTCCCTGCTTTAGTCCGTCCCGGATTTCAAATGGTTCTGAGAGGCGGTTTTCTATTCTAACTCGCCTTTGTCTTCGTTCATGCAAATTTGAATGAGGGCGGCATATTTTTTCGGGACTCCCAGCTGCACTACAATATGGTGGAGTCTTTGCCTTGCGACTGATTCGTAGGCTGTTTTGAAGTCAACGAACGGTTGGTGAACCGTCTCTCCGTATTTCCACTTCTTTTCCAGCAGTTGTCTTATTGTGAACATTTGGTCGCTTGTTGACCGGTTCCTACGGAATTCACATTGGTGTGCAACAATATGTAAAAAAGAACAAAATAAAATAGAATAAAGTAATATTTGAAATATGATGGTTTGTTAATAGGACATATTTATGCATATTTCGTCGTTCAAGACAAATATACATATATAGTTTTATAGTCCACTCATTGACTGTCATGATATCTGATCGGACGGGGCATTAAATGTCCTCCCTAATTAATTTTCTGACTGACTTTCTTCTAGTATTTAAAAGACAATATTATACTTGAAGTCTAGCAAGGCGTACCAGACTTCTAACCTAAAAAAATACAATGATATATGTACTAATTTAACTCTGCATACATTATTTTCGTAGACTTGCGGTCCTCCAGCTGGCTGGTGTTATCCATTCTTATTTCTTCAGAGAAGTAGTACTTTATAAAATCTATTCTTAAGGACTTTTCACGTTTGTTTGTATACATCATATGCTTTTGCAGCAGCACATCGAGGGTTGAATTCGCGAAGACATTGGCTTTATCTTCTGAATTCGTGGCTACTGCCTCGCTACGAGTTACTAATGGTTGTAAAAGAGGAGGAACTAAAATCATCGTTGATAACCTTTGCCATTGGCCAGAAGGGGCGCGAAGCAGACGCTATTTGCAGGCGTTTTGACTCTGGGAAAATTCGTTCTGTTGATATCTGTGGGATTAGAGCGTCATTGTTTGAAAACCCTATTTATGGCCGCTGTAATCTAGTCGCATTTTTTATCACACCAATGTTTATCGGATAACTTTCTTTAACGGGATGTGGCGGAGTTCCATACCGAGCAAGATAATTTTCCGTGACTGACCCCGCACAGGCGTTAGCATGGGAGTTTCCAAAACAGACCTCTGACCACGAAAATGATCCGAACAAATCTCACAAATCGCCACAGTAACTAGCCCCATACCTCCATACTTGCTTAGATTTTCATTCGTTTGAGATAAAATGATCGCACAACAGATATCAATCAGCGGTCTGAGATTCTCAATGGCACAGCCGTTTCAACGGTATAAATGGTTGGCGCGATTGGCAGAAATAGATCCACTCCGGGTATCCGATCCTTACATAGGCTCCTTCCACCACCAGTTGAGTCACATTGCGGCTAACAGTCAACGTTTCTACTAGTCTTCTCATTCTGTTAGAATGTGCACGTTAAAGTCGCCAGAAACTATAATCTCAGATGTTATATGGTTGATTTATATCCATGTTACACATAACATTGCACTTTGCTGTACGCAAACTGCCAATGCCCTCTATATAAAAATCTGTTAAACATAACATTGCACTTTGCTGCACGCAAACTGCCAATAACCTCTTTATAATCTAACAAATAACCCTAACATTTATTCTGCAAAGAACCATGATATTATATGCAGTAATTAATGTTAAAACCGAAAGAAATCTCTCCGTTTAGCATCAAAAAATTCTTGCTACAACCTATAGAATCCTTTCGGTGTAGCATGTGAAACCTTATCACATGTCTACCTATTGCTAAACGCATTCCATATCCCATACTTAAACTTGCAATCTTGCATTTCCCCACATTTATTCTATTCCGAACAACTTACCTTGAAGTGCATGCATCCCTATAAGCCACGCCAAGATCGCAATTCTGCAATTCCCACAGTCTCATCACCTAGATGAAAAAACAACCCAACATCTCATCCTCGCACATGTAATCCTATCTGCACCGCATTCGCTATGAACAAATCAGATTCACGTCACAGAGAATCGAAATGTTCTCATGGTGAGGAATTTGCAAAGTTGCAAAATTTGAGATTCTCCGTAGTTGGCTTGGCCTTCGACTGCGATTGGCGTCAGGTGGCTGTCTGGAGGACAACCACGATCGTGGGAAGGAATGTACTTTTTGATTTAGGTTCAGGTATCAAGAGAGAGTTCCGTTAGGAATTATAACAATCAGAATCCGACAGCCGAAGTGTGGCGGTACTGTTATAAATTAATTATAGTAGAAAAAAATAAAAATAAACGCAGGAGGCGCCACCAGGTTCCAAAGGAGAAGAACCCAGCCGGAAGATCCAAACTAGATGGGCTAATCAAGCCGGAATTAAATAAAGTTTCAATAAAACCAACCCAACAGTCGGCATTGTCATTCCAAAAAAACCAGGTACCCGTAGAAGTCCCCTTGGGGGAAGGAATATAACATTGAACATAACATCCAGTTGACGGTACGGGAAAGATAGTCAATATGTGTCCCTGGTCAATCGTCATTCGGGGAGCGGTAGCGACAACTAAGGAATTTGACAGAACTGTTCAGCACGATTTTTATCCAAATAATGTCACAGTTTCAATGCTTCTTTGCTTTGGCAAGCGAAATCGGATCGGGCGAAAACGCAGACACCACCCTTAAAACGAAATCTCAAATGTAACTCGTGTCCTGCGCAACTAAGGGGCGTCGAGTCAGTTCATGAGTCAACCTGGGCCTGGTTATGGTTTTACATTGGTTTACATTGGTATTGGTGGAATCGATGCCTTCGATGTTACAAAATGCCACTATCGGTTGAAGGTGAAAGTGCTTCGCGCTCAGAACCAATTACTAGGGGAGAAGTTGCTTACAGTTCGGCAAAAAAAAAAATATTTGCATGATGTTTACATTGAGATACATAGAATGGGGAACTAGTGTACCTCTAGAACTGCTTATCTCAGGAGATATCATCATGTCATATATTAACTTCGGTCCGGGCAATCAGTCAAACATCCGAAATGCAGTCAAAGATTCTTCTCGGCCATGTCGTGAAACGTACAGCATGACGTATCTCACCTTAAGACCGACTTACCCCCTATATCAACTTGTTTTCAGTCCGGTCCATCAGACAAGCTCTGAAAGGTAGCCAAGGATTTCTCCTGATCATTTCACGGAGCCTATAGGTTGATGGGATGTTATTTCAGCAAGCGCCAGCGCGTTGCCCACCTACCAGTCGGCTTTTGGTCACATTTTACGACAAGGTAACCGAGCTGTGAGTATATTCTAAGGCCCTACTCACAGGGTTGTGTCGAATAGTTTATTTAAACAATACCGTGTGAGTTTTTTGGTGTGTTAGTTCTCATCCGATACTAAGAAAGAAAAGCACTTACATATCCGAAACTTGATCTGTTCCAGCAGTATTATTTTTGAGGTGTTGATATCCAATCTTTGGCCCAAGGCTAAAAACCTTGCCCGGAAAAACAAAATATTATGGAGAGTTTAACAAGCCTCAGAGTTGTTAAATAAGGCCAAGATCGGATCCCGTTGTAGTGCCGATGATGATGATGATATCCAATCTAATATGCCCATGCTTTTCGCATTATGCCATTTCTCAGCTGAGTCGTGGATGCCGTGTAACGTTAATCATTTTGTGGACAGCGTTGGCGAATTTCGGTTCATTTACAAAGCATCCCGTGGGTGGACCTACGCTTTTTATGATAATGACCACCACCATCACCTAAAAAAGTTCAAATAGACTGCTTCGTAGAAATCGACATTGCCGCATTGGGTACCTCAAAAGCGTAGAATTGTTAATAGTTCTGGATGACGTCAAGTGCATCTCCTATAAAATTAATGATGGTGTTCTGTAGCGCCAACTGTAATTCTAATTTTTACTAATGATCTCTTGTCCATTACCCACAAACTTATTTCACTCGCGTTTGCAGATTGTTTCTCGTTCTCATTCGAATATGGACGCCCAATCTTTACGAACCCAATTATCAATCAGCAGGATGTACTCAACTCATTGGATTTCAACGTCAACAGAATAGAACAATGATCTTATCAAGAATTCAATACAACAGTTCTTACCTTGGCGTCAAAAAATAGTCGCATTGTCGAAACCAATGAACTCTCAATTCTCGTCTTTTAATTGGATGACTCCTTATTTGAATGTGTAAAAATGTGGCTAAACGTATAAGATTTCTTAAAAGATGGGAGAGCTCTAGGCAAATTGACTGCAATTTATAACCATCGTTGAATATGAATATTCGTGCTAAACTGACATTTTTTCCATATTTGGTCAGGTGCATCTCAAACAGTGTGGCACATGTGTGATAGATGCGAACACTGACAATAAAGCTCAAGTGCAAGTCTTCAATATCACCATTAGGACACAGGTGCAGCTAATTTAATTACCATATTATGATTAGGGGCTTTAAGAACAGGAGAGGCAAAAAGTTAGTTAATTGAATCAGCTCATTGTGTATTCAGGTACAAGTCGCACAATTGCCTTGAAACATTATTATTCCGGCTCATTTATTCATTCTTTCATTTATAAGCGTTATCACGATCACATCTGAACCGAACTAGATGGATGTAGTCCATCTCATGAAATGTTTTTCCGCGATACGTGTCAATCAGAGAAAGCGCGTCAATTCACGGTTAAAGGTAACTTCGGCCATACGAATACCTGCAAAAAATCGTTATTTAACCGTACTATAGTACATCTGCGTGGAATGCTCTGCAAGATCATGTAATCCCTAGGCATTCAAGACGAATGTACATCGA
Source organism: Microdon myrmicae (assembly GCA_963931805.1). NCBI lineage: Eukaryota > Metazoa > Arthropoda > Insecta > Diptera > Syrphidae > Microdon > Microdon myrmicae. The sequence continues at coordinate 130,683,020 of OZ007502.1, read as the reverse complement.
TATATCCTTTCCTTATCTTTTTATTATTCTTTTATCTTCTTTGCGCTTTGACATTAAGGGTACGTTAAACCCCCCTTAACTTCCACTTGCTTAACTTGTAACTGGTTTAAGATTAGTGAAGGATTCTTCTTCTTTACATGCTTGATTGTGAGTGTGGCCAATAGTTTTTTCTGAAAAATATGAAATAAAGTATACTCAAAATTCCGTGGTTGACGGACAAGGCGACCTGGGCTCCAATCCGACGTCCTTTCTGGAGCCCAAGTATGGCATACTTACTTCAAAACTACCACATTTTTCTTCTCAGTACATATTCTATTTTATGTTTGTCTCGTCATACTGATCTAAGTGTTCTGAATGAAAGATACAAGCGTACTTAATAGTGAATTGCTGAAAGGTTTTATATGTGATTACTTGTGGAATAATTGTGGTATGTCTATGCAATAAGTGTTATTAAATAGTATGTTTTTAATCTAATGCCCATGCCTCACTCAAAAAAAAATCTGTTTAATGAATATGTGTCCGTCTTTTAATGAAAAATGTCTAGGTTTAAAACCAACCGTACTCGTCGGAAACAATGGATTTCGTTCAAGTTGTTGAAGAAGAAGGCGAGGAGCCAATAGAGCTCCCAACAGAGGAAGACGGAACTTTACTGCAAACAACATTACAAGCTCAATACCCAGGATCTTGTGGTTTGAAATACCGATTCGAGGACTCGAAATCATCTCGTGGAGTTCGTTTATGTGAAGGAAGATTTTACCCTCCATCAAATGAGAACGGCTGGGGATCGCAAATTTATTTTTGCGTATTTCCAAAAGGTAAACGTTTTGCTACGTATTTTTTAAATTTATTTTACAGTCACATTTATGTTAAAAGTCCATGCGGATCAGATATAAACAAGTAGTTCTTTCGCTTAGTGTAATTGTAGTATTTTTGCACTTATTTTTCTTGATTTTATTGCTTTTACGACAAGTGGTTTTATATTTGCTATTAAATATTGTGATGCGTATGACAATCAGTACTAGAATATTCTAGAAAGTACTGGAAAACTGGAGACTATGAACAGTAGAAGAAGTAAGCAGTCAAAGACGCGATAAGTACAGAAGCGATAAGTCAAGAAATCGTAAGTGTACGGTAAAAGTAACGGTTGTTATTAACGGGCTAATAAAGTGCTACATTAATTGAAAATCGATTTAACTGCTCTTATTTTTTAAAAATAATTAATCCAGCGAACACTAAACTCGCAACAATTGGTGTCAGAAGTGAGATTAATTATTAGTGAAGTGAATAAATCTGTGAAAGTGTGTTGTGACGATGTGAGATCGACATTTGGAGGATCTTCGCGTTCTTGAGGTGAAGAAGGAACTTGAGGACCGGAATCTGGATAGCAGAGGACAGAAACAAATTCTTCGACAGCGTCTGCAAGCAGCAATGGAGGAAGAGGGTATTGATGTCGACACATGTTTTTACGATTGGGCCAGACTGTCCGGATGGAGAAGAAACAGCGAGTCAAGATGTTGCCAATGTAACGGAGAAGAGTTCGCCACAGTTGGACATTTCGGAGATGTTCAGGATGATGACAAAATTGGACGCGCAAGCTCTAGATGTTAATGCAAAGTTGGATGGCCAAAATTCAAAATTCGACGCCCAAAATTCAAAGTTTGACGCACAAGCTGCAGATCTGAATGAAAAATTGGATGCCCAAACGCAGTGGATGAAATGTAATTTTCAACACTTTAAGGAAGAAATTCGAAAGGAAGTAGAGAATCTGGATCTAAGAAACGAAGCAGAATTTAAGAAAGTCACCGTTGAAATAACGCGAATCGAAAAGAGACTTGAGTGTGTTGAGAGAAATAAGACATCGCCTAGCAATAAACATGACTACAAAGATACAAGAATACAACCGCCAACCTTCGATGGAACGGGACCCTTCTCCGCATTTATATGTCAGTTTGACGCCGTGGCCAATTATAATAAGTGGTCGGATGAGCAAAAGTCAACATCACTAATCTTGTCACTCCGCGGGGCAGCTGCAGAATTGCTACAAACCATACCAGCAGAGAAGCAAACAGATTTCCAAGCGGTAAGAGACGGCCTTGAGGCTAGGTATGGAGACAACCACATGCAGTAGGTCTACCGCATGCAACTGCGGAGCAGAACGCAGAAACCTGGAGAAAATCTTCAACAATTGCAGGCAGACATTTAGCGATTGGCGAACTTGTCTTATTCAAATATGACTAAGGAATTTATGAACGAGGTAGCAATGGATGCCTTTATAAATGCACTCCAAGATCGGGACGCAACAAGCCGTTCGTTTGTCAGGAAAGAAGACGACTAATGAAATACTGGCGTTCGCATTGGCATATAAATCCGCTAAACTGGCTACCAGGAGTACATATAGAGTCCGAGAAATGTCCACCTAGGAATTTTCCTCCCAAAGAATCGAGCATGTACAACGGAGAACCCTGAGACCTGATAATGAAGTGTTGGACATGCAGTGAAGTCGGCCACATCTCTGTTTACTGTAGGAAACGTCGACGAATGAATGAAACATCAATTGAGAATTGTTCATGTGCTAATCATAAGAGGAGACTATCAACGGACCAACCTAAGGTCAATAGCTCGGAAAACTTGTATGGGCGGACTTTACGGGGCGAAAGTCGCCTGGTGGAATGTGCAGCCCCGGCATCGTAACTGTATCACAACTCCAACGTTATAACTAAAGTTTGGTTATAACTACGATTGTTAATGCAAGGCCAACAACAGTGACAATCCGACACTGGAGCAACGAGATCCATAATTCGGCCGGATGTCGTGGGCAAAATTGTCCTTAATAAAAATAGAAGATACGCTTTGAGGACTGCCACAGGAGAATATTCTACTGTCTACGGAGAAGTCGAGAGCATAATAGTGCTGGGCAATATTTCCATCTCCCACCAATTTTTGGTTCCCGATATTACGGACGAATGCATTCTTGGAATGGATTTCATGAAGGAGCACCAAGTTGTTCTAGATATCGGGCAAAGAACACTGCGAATTGGTAACTTGGAGGTTGCTATTACACTGCAGGACGAACAATTGCGAAGACTGAAATGTCATGTGCGTGAGGAGGATGAGATCCCAGCTCGTTCAGACTCGGTAATTTGGACCAGTCTCGAGAGTGATCCCGGTGACAATCGATTTTACATCACCGACGCTGTACAAAATCACCGTAAGGGGAACATCCTTGTTGGGAAAGCCTTTATCGATGCGAAGAAGCACATCGTACCCGTCTGAGTACTAAATGCGCCCACGGAGCCGGTCGCAATAAGAAAAGGAGAGGTAATCGCAGAATGTGCACCCGTATCAATGATAAGCTCAATTTAGACAGCCCCCTGATGCATCCTCTGTGGTTAATAGGCTGATGCCCCAGAAAATCGGATTAACAGACAGAGAAAGGGAAAGCGTAAAATCACTCCTGAACGATTTTTCTGATATATATATTATGACAGGAAATGATAAATTCGGACGCACCGGTATAGTTAAACATCGCATTGACACGGGTGAGTCAAGACCTATAAAGCAGCCACCTCTTCGACCACTGTTGGCCAAACAATCAGAAGTAGGCAACATGATTCGAGAGATGGAAGAGCAAGGAGTCACCGAGAAATCATCGAGCCCATGGGCTTCGCCGGTAGTGCTCGTCAACAAGAAGGCTGGAACAACTAGATTTTGTGTCGACTACCGCCGGTTAAACGACGTTACGAAGAAAGACAGTTACCCACTTCCTCGAATCGACGACACACTAGATACCCTTTCTGGAGCTCAGTGGTTTTCAACATTGGACCTAAAAAACAGTTACTGGTAAGTGGGAGTGAAGGAGGAGGACAAGGAGAAGACAGCGTTTACTACCGGAAACGGACTTTATCAATTCAACGTGATGCCTTTTGGTTTGTGTAATGCTCCAGCAACGTTTGACGATTAATGGAAAGTGTTCTACGGGGACTTACATGGAAGACGTGTCTTGTGTATTTGGACGATATCATCGTTGTTGGAAGGAATTTACCAGAACACATCAATAATCTGCGCTCGGTCTTCGAACGACTAAGACAGGCCAACTTAAAGCTCAATTCGAAGAAAGGTGAACTCTTCCAAAGGAGAGTAAAATTCCTGCAGGAGTTCAAACGGATCCTGATAAGATAGCAGCCGTCCGAGAGTGGCCTACTCCAGAAGACAAGCAACAGTTGAGAAGCTTTATGGGATTAGCCACTTATTACCGACGGTTTGTTAAAGGTTTCGCCAACCCTACACGAACTCACGGGTAAAGACAAGAAATTCAATTGGACAGAAAAGTGTGAGGCAGCATTCAACACATTGAAGGCCGAGTTATATAAGACTCCAACATTGGCATTCCCAAAATCGGATCGTCCATTTATATTGGATACTGATGGAAGTAACAGGAATCAGAGCAGTGTTGTCACAGGAAGTCGATGGTAAAGAGAGAGTTGTCGCATATTATAGTCGAGTTCTATCTAAGCCAGAGAGAAATTACTGCGCAACAAGAGAGGAACTGCTGGCTGTCGTAGAAGCCGTTAAGAATTTTCATAAGTACCTCTACGGACGTCGATTTCACATTCGGACGGATCATGCCGCCCTGAAATGGTTGTTAAGTTGTAAGAATCCGGAAGGACAAATAGCTCGATGGATCGAATGACTTCAAACGTACGATTTCCAAATTTCCCACCGTCAAGGGAAGGTGCATAATAACGCTGATGCTCTATCAAGAAAACCATGTAAGCCAGATTGTAAACATAGAGCGGAAGAGAAAGAAGAGGCGTACGACCTGCGAAATGTACAAGTAGAAGTATTAGATGGGTAGACGAGTGATGCTATACGCACAGCTCAACTTCAGGGTGAAGATATGTTGCTAATCCTGGAACACAAAGGAAAGAACGAGCGGCCAACTTGGAACAATATTTCCGACAAGAGCGGAACATTTAAGGCATATTGGGCACAATGGAATTCCTTGCTGGTGGAAGATGGAATACTAAAGCGTAAATGGGAAGGATGTACTAACGGAAATACACGACGGGGCCTCCGGTGGACATCTGGGAGTTAATAAGACAATTTCAAAATTACGATCTCGATTCTACTGGCTTCACATGAGAGGACGTCGAGTCTTGGTGTAGGAAGTGCACATTGCGACCAAAGGACCAACAGCAAAACCAAGGAGCGCTATGAAGCAGTACAGCGTGGGTGCCCCTTTCGAGCGAATTGCGATTGATATTTCAGAACCATTTCCAAAAACCAACGACAACAACAAATACATGTTGGTCATCATGGATTACTTCACCAAGTGGGTGGAAGTCCTTCCAATTCCAAACCAAGAAGCAACAACCGTCCCTGAGCAGCTTATCAATAATTGGATCAGCAGATATGGAGTTCCCTGTGAACTTCATTCCGATCAAGGCCGAAACTTCGAATCACAGATATTTCAAGGCATCTGTGCGGCACTGGGCGTAAGGAAAACCAGGACCACACCCTTACATCCGCAGTCAGACGGAATGGTCGAAAGGTTCAACCGAACAATAAAAGAGCACTTATCGAAGGTCGTTAGTGATCACCAACGAGATTGGGACAAATATGTACAAACCTTTCTCATGAGTTATAGATCGGCTAATCACGATACGACAGGCCATTCTTCAGCAAGAATTATATTTGGACGAGAGATACGATTACCAGCCGATCTGCGATTCGGAATACCTCCAGACCCATAGATAACACCGAAGACTACGTAGCCGAATGGAGAAATCGCCTCGATGAGATTCATCATTTGGTTCGAAAGCATATCAAGGTTTCAAGTGACAGGATGAAAACAAGGTACGACGTTCGAGCCAACGCATCCGGATTTAATGCAGGCGATAACGTATGACTTTATAACCCTCATCGGCAAAAAGGAAGGTCTCCGAAGTTGCAGTAATATTGGGAAGGACCGTATAAGATTCTCACAAGAATTAACGACGTTGTCTATAGGATTCAGCGAAGACCGAACGTCAAGATGAAAGTGGTACATCGTGACCGACTGGCGACTTTTTGTTAACCCAGGAGACCAGTGAACTTAGTTCGGGACCAACTAATCTAGGTGGAGGGTAGTGTGACGCATATGGCAACCAGTACTAGAATATTCTAGAAAGTCCAAAACAAAGTACTAGAATATTCTATAAAGTACTGGAAAACTGGAGACTATGAGCAGTAGAACATTCAAGGCCATGGTACGGACGGAAACGAAACGCCGAATCAGAATGAGGAAACGGTATAAATACGTCGCACACAGGTCACGAAGACAAGTAGAAAGTAGGAAGTAAGCAGTAAGCAGTGAAGTAGGGAGTAATGAGTCAAAGACGCGATAAGTAAGAACTAAGCAGTCAAAGACGCGATAAGTAAGAAAGCGATAAGTAAAGAAGCGAAAAGTTAAGTAACGGTTGTTATTAACAGACTAATAAAGTGTTTGCAAAGAGAATCGATTTAACGGCTCTTATTTTTTAAAAAAATTAATCCAGCGAACCCTAAGCTCGCTACAATATTATATACCAAATTTATGTTGTCAGTATTGATATTTTTTAAAAGATGATGAACGTTGTAGCTAGATAGCTTTGCGAAAGTTGAGAAGATTTTTGATCAGGAAAGAAGATGGGTCATTGTGAGGATTGAATTATCTTCACAAAGATGGGAGTGAGAAGGTGACTCTTCATTGAAAAGATGTTTGTGTGTAATATATGAGTGGCCAAGTCTGAGCCTGATGTAGTCCTGCAGTTTTTTTTAGAGCTATGTTGTTGGGATAGATTGCTCTGTCGCCATTGGTATTAAGGTTTTTGTATGGGTGGTTCTAAAAACTGTTAAATTCTTTTTTATTGTGTCGGAAGAATGCTTTTAATGATTCTTTTGGGGCTGATTTATCTTCCGTGTCGTTATCTATTTTCGATGTGCCCAAACATTTTTAGATATTTCTTGCCTAACTATTTTATAGTATCTGGTAGCGATTATTTCTCTATTGTATCCATATTTTACGTATTCGGAGGCTCTCGTATTCCATTAACATTCGGGCGTAGGAAATTGCAATTACCGACTGAACATTAAAGTACATCTTTCCGAATTAGTTCGAACCTCCCAATTTCAAAGCATTTTACAGTGGAGAATACAAATTAAGCTGAACCGCCAATAGATTGATGTTTTCCCAATTGTTTTTTTCTCTTCCGATTGCGCTATGCATTGATATTTAATGGTATAAAACCCTCCTTTTGTGCACACGTATTATAAAAAAAATAATTACTGTAATTAAATTTATTTTTAGAAAACAAACGGAAGAGTGATGACAACTTGGAAAATTCGACCGCTAAGACTAAACGAGTAGAATCTCGAAATCGCTGTACGGATTTGATTGTCTTAGGATTGCCATGGAAAACAACGGAAGAGAGTTTACGTGAGCACTTTGAAGGATTCGGAGAAGTTCTAATGGCGCAAGTGAAAAAGGACCTTAAATCAGGTCAATCTAAGGGCTTTGGATTTGTAAGATTCGCTTATTACGAATCTCAGAAACGGGTCCTCGCAACGCGTCATTTTATTGACGGCCGCTGGTGCGAAGTTAAAGTCCCAAATTCTAAGGTATGTACTCTACGTATCAAAAACTTGTCACGTACATTTCATCAAATGAATAGAAATAATAACACTGTGCTGGAACTAAGCCACCCTGGGGGAGCCTAAATTCGTCTGGCAGTTTTTGACGTATTTGAAATTCAAATTTATAGGATTTGTGTTGTTATTATTGGCGAGCTGTTTGCAAAGAAAGCGAGTGCGTCAACGGCAACAATAACAAGGTTACAAATTTTAAACACAAATATTTCAACAACAACAAATCTAAAAGAAATGAATCTTACGTATTGTAACTACTGAAAAACGTGCCCATAACCACACCATAATATCTTGTAGTAAACTTATGAAGAGGAAAAAACTACACGTTCTTAACTTCATTTTTTTGTGTTAAAAATATTTCAATATTTAAAAAAAATAATCCATATTCTAGTCCTAGCCAAACCGCCGACGAGACAACACGTGCGCTTCTGCCTCGTAATTCGTGCCATCGGATCAATTCGGAGATTCTTGGTATTGTTCCACGCAATTCGGCTTATATGTAGTCCATAAGACAATCCGACGGATCGCACCCTTTTGTTGTTCATCTCCCGACGGCGCGAACATCCCTGCATCAAAACTCGTTCCGTTACAGAGCGGGGAAGCTGTGGAACTCCCTTCCCACGCGAGTGTTCCCGGAGCGTTACAACCTGCAACTGCTCAAAAAGGACTGCAACAGTTATTTGGTGGCATCGCTGGGCTATAGGTTCCCCTCTCCTGAGAGAAGTATAATAAAAAAAAAATTGTGCAATCCGTTTGCCGTTTTGGTTATCTTAAGTAAACACAAGATACTATCGGTTTGCGCGACAAATTTTCTGTGGTGTAGTGCAGTGTTATCTGTGGGATCCGAAGTAATCAAACGGATCTCCACACGCGCGCCATAGTGTGAAAGTTGTGTGGAAGCATACAGTGCGGGAGAACCTCATACCCTTTCCTTTTCTTCTGTCTGTTTTACCTTGGACATCGTTACTCTCGATTGATTCATAATCTTTGGAGAGTTGTTGGTGTTTGAGTGGCGTAATATTTGTCATGGAAAAGATATGACCTAGATTTCGGCGCGGATCTAGTGGGGCACTTACTACAAGGGCATAACACCTGTAGTGGTTGCTTTCGCTCCTCTATCGCTGGTCCTGCATTCTTTTCTGAAGCGGTATTGGTTTTCTGTGTCGGGCTATTTCAATGGAATGGAGATTTCGAGTCTATCTTTGTATAATTCGCGGCATACGAAGCAATTTCTCCTCTGTGTCTGCTCAGGTTTTTAACCAGAAACCAGCAAACCTTGCACTTACCGAAACCCAGGTTATAACTAATACAGATATTTCCGATTTCAATCTACCTGGTTATAACTTAGTGCCTCTGGTCTTTCCACGTCGTTGTCTAGCCACATACATACTGAGTAATATTACTTATCACCTTCTCCCACAATATGGGTTCTGTTCCAATCCAGAATTTAATTTCTCGTGGCTGAAAATTCACATTCGTAAGCATATCATACATTGCTACTTTCTTTACAGATACCTAACTTGGATAGAAACATCCTTTAACGAATTTGACACTCTCTCTGGTTCTATCGATAGGATCTTGACCCTATATCCGCAAACTGAAATCGTTATTGTGGGTGATTTCAATGTGCATAACTCTCACTGCCACTCCGGACACAACGCCTGAAGGTTAGTATGTCCAGGTCTTTGCTGTTTCAAATTGTTTAACTCAACTCGTCAATGAGCCAACGCGGGTACCAAGCATGGATGGTCATTCCGCCAAAACACTGGACCTGTTTCCCACCTTCCATTCGAATAAGTACACAATTCAAGTTCTTCACCCTTGGGCACTTGACTACTGTCTCGTGTTAGCTACATTTGCTCTAACCAACAGTAACATTAATGAGAAAACTCCCAAAAGAACAGTAAGGTTTTACGAGAAAGCGAACAGGGAAGGTCGGAATGATTTTTTTGGGAAGTTAAACGGAGAAGGCGAATCTACTTACTGCACATTCTGCAGCGAACTCAACGCTGCCTAGTACATCAGTTCCGCCTCCATTTGAGCATAAGCAGCACACCATTAGTCAGATTCATTTTCTAACGCGTACTGTTGCCCGCACATTCAAGGAGCTGAACGCAAAACTAATCCAATGGTCCGGATGACATTCTCTCAATTCTCTTGAAGAGATGTTCTTGTTATAATCTGTCTTAATTGATTATTGAGTCTGACGGCCGTGCTTCCTCGTCTCGACCGAAGGAAGAGCGTGGGCTGCTGGTTTTTTCATCCAATTTAAAATACACCATTTCCTTTTTCATGAGTTTCATTTAGAACGATTTAAAAAAAAACACCCTTTTTACTTCAGTTATTCATTTATTAGTTTCATTAAAGAAAAAAAAACAAACTCTTTCCATTACTTTAACAAAAACAAAACTTTCTATTTGTCACGAGCCAGCGGGTGAAACTAGACCTTTTTTGCTTTATCGTTATTACTCTACGCGTGAAGGATCAGCTCGACTTACTCCTTCGGTGGTTATTACTCGACTCGTTGCAAAAGTACAAATTCTCTCTTTGTCATTTTCTTTCGTTAAGTTTCTTCGATGAACGAAGTCGAACCTGGGAAAAAAGGGGTCATATTCCTCTCTAGGTACCTGAAAGCCGACAACACGTGAGCGTCTTTTGGCCGATCACAATCGAGCAGCTGCTGCGGTTGCTCGATTTTGGTTTTTGGCTTGTGAAGCAAGGGTATGTTATTCTGAGAAGCCGTTGCTTGCTCGCTTCTGGTTTTTGGCTTGTGATGCCGGAATTTGTTCTTAGCAGCTGCTGGTTGCTCGATTTGATTTCAGAATCGTCTCATTGAGTATTTGCTATATTTGCTTGGTGACGATTCTGGGATCGTTATATTAGACAACCGCTATTGCAGCTGCTATGTAGATAATATGACGATTTTTGGAAATTGTTTAGATTAATGGGATGATCATGGGATATGTATACTGTATGGGAAAATGAGATGATGATGGATGGGATATGTATATTTTGGGAGATGGGATATTGGGTGTGTAATGTATCGGGAACTGGGATGATGGGTCATGTATATTGGGGTTGTGGGAGGATGGTAGGGCTTTGGGAGCACTACACTCTTCACTCGCTAAGCCACTGCGGGAACTTTCAACTCGACTTTCGAAATATCTGGAATCAAATGACCGCCAATATAGCTTTCGTAGCAACAGGTCCATAGGAGATTTTATGGCGTACTTTACCGAAAATGAAGCCATTACATCCACTACTTCGGCGAAAGCAAGGTTATCGCACTGAATATTTTAAAAGTCTTCGACAGAATTTGGCATCCAGCCCTTTTGTCAAAATTACATTCGGATGGAGTAGACAATTCACGATCTGATGGATAAGAAAATATCTTTCTGGCCCCTCAATCCAAGTAGTTCTTAATGGTGTCAAATCGGCGTCCCATCAGATTAATGCAGGTACTCTCCAGGGTTCGGTACTCTCACCTATTCTCTTCCGCTTCTTTATAAATGATCTCTAGTCCATTACCAACAAACCTAATTCTCCCGTTTGCTGATGAGCACGTTGAGTTTCCCATACTCACACGAATATTCCCGACCAAACTTTCAAACGTCATTATTAATCAGCAAGTTATGCTTACAAGACCTCAACAAGATATATCAATGGGGATTATCTAACCGAGTAGAATTCAATGCTTTAAAAACCCGGTGCTGCCTCTTGTCAAACACGAACCCCAAAGTAAATATACTGTCGATGAACAGCACTTGCATCGACGAAGCCAAGGAACCATTAATCCTTGGCACTCGAATTAATTGGAACGACCATTGAAGTGTCTCTCAACTCAGCAAAAATAGTTTCTTGTGAACTCTGATGTTGGTTTGGGATGAAAACTCAGCATGAAAACAACAAAACAATGAATTAATTTTCAATTTCACAAATTTTATTTCTTGGATCGATGATCACCTCCTTCTTCTGCCAATTGAATGTACAAAACCACTAACTTTATTCAATTCACAACAGTAACAAAATTGACAAAATACGTTACTTTTTCCCGAAAATTTAAACGTTCTACGTATAAACAGAAAAAACTGAATTGTTCTTTTCTTTCGGAAAAGCCGTTGAACAAAAATATATCGTCCGCTATGCAATAGTGGTGTTCTCCTCTACGAATCCAGCAACATGCTCTGGTATCAGCTGGCTGAATTTTCTCTAGAATCAGCAGCACTCTGAAAGGTGTTCCATGGCATGGCTAATGATGACTGATTATATTTACCATACTTTCGGGTGTTGTGAAGGTGGAATTTCACCAATTCAAAGGAATTAATTGCTCATCTGGTTCAACTGACAAACATGTGTTTTTTTTTGTTTTATATCCACATTTATTCAACAATTCAATTACATATTTCACTTAAGACTAAATGTTAACATCTATTTTACAAATAACATTCTTACATTAACTTACTGGCTCTTCGCAAGCACTCTAAATTACACATTATCATATTTCATATGCCTTTCGGCGTACAATACAAACCTTATGTGTTGCACGGTTGCGTGTGCAACAACCACATTTGAAGCTACGGCAAATGTATGGCGTTGCTTAAAAGATGTAAAAACATACTTCACTCCATCCAACCTGGCCACTATTTACCAGGCGTATACTCGTCCCAAAATGGAGTTCAACTCCCACATTTGGTCAGGCGCATCCAAAACTGCACTACACGAGCTCGATAGGATGCAAAAACGAGCAGTGAAACTTATTGAGGACCCAGCCATAAGTCGATCAATACCGTCTTTAAAACATAGGCACGAAGTAGCATGCCTCCCTTTTCTATAAGTATTATCACGGTCGTTGCTCAAATAAACTTGGTGAATGTATTTCACCTCTTCAGATATTTTCTCGCGATACTCGTTAATCTGAGAATGCGCATTAGTCCACGTTGTAAGTCAACTTCAGGCGCACAGTCATTCTTTGGCCGAACCACACGAATGTGGAATGCTCTACCTGATCAGGTGTTTCTTCATCGTTGTAATGTTTAGGCATTTAAAACCAGTGTACATCGATACCTCCTTTCCTTATCCACTTCCTCTGCGTCCGCTTGCACTACGCTCAGACTTTTTATGGGTACTCTAAAATCCCCTTTTGCCCACGCGTTAGTGTAAAAAAATGCTTAAAGTTTAAATTCATTTGCCAAATATGCTACCATGTAATGGAAAGAATACACGGTAATACTATATATACTACACATAATACTACTTTCAGTGACTACGGAATTAATTTTACGCCACTGGACTTAATCTCACCTTTTGCAAACTTAATGAAGGTATTCTACGTCATGTTATAGTTATTCTCACACAATTTGTTAATTAATCACAGTATATATATTGGTAAAGCAACTACTTGGCGATTTGTTTTCCTTTTAGAGGTAGAGAGGGGAAACTTACGAAAGGGGATTAGTGGATGTTAGGGGGGACCTGGACGCGAGGTAGGTCCGTAACAGTCAAATGAAGCCAATAAATATGTTTCGGACGTGCCTACGAAGACACGTTCAACTGACCACTATGCGTTTTTATGGTAGTTAGGCTTTTTGTTTGTTTCTATAAAATTGTGTATAAAAAGTTTCGGCACTACATGATGTGATGACATTATATATTATATTATATCATATTATGGACAATATATAGTCTTGCTTATTTAATTTATTTTCTATTTTTGTTAATTCTAAAAAGGGAATGTCGCAACAAGTTCCCTGTA